>JACAXG010000060.1:19614-1219614 GCA_018881555.1 Amblyornis subalaris
AAAAAGAAAAAGAAAAAGAAAAAGAAAAAGAAAAAGAAAAAGAAAAAGAAAAAGAAAAAGAAAAAGAAAAAGAAAAAGAAAAAGAAAAAGAAAAAAAGTCAGTCAGTCACTGGCTTGGATCCAAACACAATCTCAGCTCCCGTGAGGTCTGAGACAGGGGGAAGTGTCAAGGGTGCACACCCGTGTCATGGCCTTTTATCTGCTCTGGTCTCTCCCCACAGGTGGGCTTTCGGTGTGCTTGGTAGCCACTTTGAGGCTGGACCAGAGGGTCCAGTGGGTGTGGTGTGGAGCAGTGCACTGCTCCACCTTCACTGAACTTGCCCTGCCCCTCCCCAAATACACACTTAGTTGTTTTGAGCCAGTAATCATTTCTCCGGTCTTCTACATCCCTGTAGGAAAGTGAGTTCTGTACAATAAAAATCAATGACTTTATACAGATTGCCGGAAGTGTAATCATGTTTAAAGTATTTTGTGGCAGTGGATGCTTAGCAATTCCATCTTTCCAAAATCATTATTGCAATTTCTTAGCCTTTATACTCTATAGGCAATCTGATCAAGAAAATTTTTCATTTTCCCTCCTGACGTGTAAATAGAAATATATTGTTTTGAGCATTTGGTCAACTGTTTCTCTATTTCATTTAATCCCAAAGTCAGGCTGTGTGTTTGACCACAGCATCCTGCCCCAATCCTCCAGCTTTGAGCACTGCCTCTTAGGAAAACAGGTTCCTGTCATGCTGTAAGGGCTCACTAGACTGTCACCTAAAATTCCATGCAGCCATGACCCTGTCATTTTCCTCTCTTAATAGTCTTCTAAAATCTTTCTGCTTAATGATGACTTCATGCATAGAAACCCCACTGATACCAGTGTTGTGGCCTGGAAGTTAGTAATCCCTTATAATTTTATGTTAATCTAAGAGACAAGTATGCAAAACAAAGCCTTTGACATAAAACTCTAAAGAATTATTAAGCCTCCCTATATCTAAATAAGTGAATCTCCTGAACTTTTCTGAAACTTCAGATAAGATGACTTTCAAAGTAAAAACACTTTGCTCATTGACAATGGAATGATAAAGAGCCTCATAAAACAAAAAGAGAAAACCCACCTGAAAACATAGACCACACTTTGCTTGCTTTTTTGTCTCTTCTTCTTTGACAGAGTTTTGGCTGGCTACAATTTGCTTTCTCCTCATGTCCTGCAGGGGACAGGAGATTTGTAAATGAACTAATTAGGCAGACAAAGATGCTTCTCCAGTTCCTCTCATTTTTCTTTGCCACCTCAAGTGGAGCAGGAGTCGCTCTCAGTGGCAGTGGTGTCACTCTTGGCTGTGGCCCCAAAGATAAATCCTTTTGCACAAGTCCCTTGTGCTTCTAATGAATCCCCACAGGACCCATTCAGCCTCACTTTTCTCAGTTTGCAGTAYTTTGCAGAACCTAAAGTATTAATCCTGAAATCTATAATGTTTTTCCATATTATAGTAATAATTAAAAAAAAAATAGAGATAAGAGAAAACTATTAATTCAGAAGGAGAAAAAAAAAGTAGCTGTAACTTTCAGGAAACCAAATTTCTTTCTCCAGTTTCTGACAGTTAAAGTCACCATTGGGTTCTCTGGAATATGATATAACAGAGAACACACTTCAGAAAGCACAATATCATTTTCTGCAGCACTGAGCAACTACACCTTTCAATGCCACTGGGACATAAAGTTTATTTGGAAGAAAAATAAGTAATGCAATCTGCTCTCACATTGCTTTCTGTCTTTAAGATCTAACTTCCTCCTTCTGGCTCCTCGGACCAGACCATCGATCATTCTGCATTCTGGAAAATAGAAACAAACATCTTCCAGGAGTTGCCTTTGGGGATGTATGAACGCCAATATGTCTCCAAATAACCTTCTGTAGTAGTAGTCAAGCACTGTATTTGCTGTCAGATGTCCTTTAAGCTGCATTTGTTCATGATGCAACACGGCTGAAGTAAACATGAAAAATTTCAGTCAAGCACCATGCATCCTTTAAGCCTTGAAGGAATATTTCTCTCAGCAGTTTCTGAGGTTCATTAGTACCGATTCCTTTGCATCCATGATGGCTGGAGGGTGTCTGAGACAATGTTTATAGGAAGTAATACTATCCTTCATCAACTGGGAAAAAGGATAAAGCTGTCTTCAGGCATTGGTCTATTATTCCATATTCTGATAGTTCTCCTGTGCAGCTATAATTTTTTACCTCACCATCTCTATCTGAATCTTACATTGCTTTGCTCTGCACAGCACTTCAGCTCTAAACCCAAGAGTCTTTGGAATAAGGATGGTTCTTTTACAGTTATCATCCATGTTTGCAATGGAAATATATTTATAATATATCAACTTTTATAGTATATAAACACATACTATTATCTTCACAAGTTCTCCCTGGAGGGTAAGAGATCTACACACGATTACTTGGAAACTTTTACACAAAAGCGATCTTCAAACAAGCTATCCAGGGCTTAAAAATAAAACTAACAAACCTCATTTACTGCACCACAGCATCCTCTAGTCTGGGGCCAGAAGAAGATAAGGCAGAGCCTTTAAAGACAGTCCTCAGTGGTGTGACAAGGTAAATCAGTCACTGCAGAGGTTACGTTTCTCATTAATTACAGAAATTACTCAGAATGCAAGTAATACCACAAAACAGGCAAGTAATTAATTATTCAAACCTGCTCATACTCTTCTGTGAATAGATGTACCTAAACAGTAGAATTTTTCTTCCATAAATACAGATGCTTGAAAATTGGATGTTCACCTTTAATAATCACAGAAGCATAGAGTAGTTTGGGTTGGAAGGGACATTTAAGTGTCATCTAGTTGAACATCTGCTGAAATCAGCAGAAGCATCTTCAACTAGGAGAGAGACAGGACACAGCAGCTCATCTCAAGATAGGCCCCAGAGCAGGCTACAGGAATTGCCGTGCAGAAATAATTGTCCCTCTCCCATGGCTGCATAACATGCAGGTTAATCGGAGTCTAAATTAGGCAGAATGAGGCTGGACAACAATCTCTTGGTTCATTTCTGTGTATCCAGAAATGCTTTGACTGTACAGAAAGAGAGCAATGAGCATGTCCCTGCCCACAGGGACATGCAATCAAAGTGCAGAATTGGTTTCAATAATCTTCTTTAAGAATACAACCAACTTAGCTGTGTCACCCACATAAAACTGCAGAGAAAAAAGCATCTGTGCAGATTCACAGAATGTCCTTAATTGCTGTTAAAAATCTTCTGATAATTGCTCAATCAAAAGAGGGACTACATATATATAAAATTGTAGCTTGTGAATTTAGGAAAAAGAAAAAGGAACTCTCTATTTATGGAAACTTTAATCAGGAATTTTACTTTGCATCTGTAAATTGCATTTATACATTTTTTTAAAAAGTCTCTAACCTTCCTTATTTTTTTTTAATTTTACAATCATGACTTTTTCTAGGGAATCTGGGAAAGGATTTGCACTTTTCTGCGTGTTTATCACTTAAAAAAATGTGGGGTCCAGTCCATTTATCAGTCTTTGCATATGCTTTTCCATCATCTTCAAGAAATATGAGTGATACCATGCCCCAAACTCCCATTTCTGATTCACCACTAAAACAATTCTCTAAAGGTCATGTAGTGACCTAATCAGTCATTACATAAAAACCATCCAGATAATGTGCAGCCCTTCATCAACTAAATAAAACCACACTACTTGCTTTGTTCTAACAACTCATTTTTGAGGGGCTAACTTTGGTGCTTACAACATTACTAATAATACTATAATAAGTGACACATATTTAAATGTGGTAATTTTATTTTGTCAGTGAGGTTTCTTTTCAATGTTTGTGTCTCACCTCTAGTACTACCTCCAAATACTGTTTTATGAAACAACAATTCTGTTAATCATCTATGTAGCTTTAGCATTTTAAGGACAGGCCAAGACTGAAGATATCATAAGTAGCAGCAAAACACTTTCTAAAAGGTCTACCTTTTCAGGGCTTCCAGATAAGTCCTACCACAACTCCTTAAAGAAATCAAAAATTTTATTCAGAACTTTGGATCTTTTTAAATGCAGAAAATATACATGTTCTGTTTACCACCATATTTTGTTGAGTGAAAAGAATTAAATGACTGCTGTCTTTCCCTCTTTTTGGTAGTAAGGCGGTTAACAATGAAAAAAAAAAAAAAGAGGAGTTTTCTGATTTATTGCAGCAAAATTCTCAATTCTGAACCCCTTGAACGTCCCTTAGATAGATAATTCTCCTGAAGGCTTAAAACTATGTTTAATATAGGGTTCCAGAGACATCAAGAATTCAGACTATGTAATATTCCATATCTGGTTTTGCATACTTTTTTTTCTCCCAGCTTACCTGTTACCTGTTATGAAGAAAATGTGCAACCTGTATTCAACTTTCTCATGCAAATTTTATGTGAATAAGTTGGAATTATGCAGGAATTGTCCAATCTCGTGAGATTCAGTGATGATCAATTACTCCCAGGAAGACAGTATCCCTTGAGAAATTGTCACTGTTAGAACTGCGTAGTAATGCCATTTTTAAAGGTAGATGAAAAATATTTAAGCTCAGTTGGGTTCTATTTTAGATAAATTTATTCCATTTACAGAAATAAGAGCCAGTTAAAAGTTATGAGTAAAGACAGGAAAACAGGTTTGAATTCATCCAATCTATTTATAGGCTTATTTTCTGCATTTCATATAGAAGTACAGAAATCTTAATCTCAGCTAAGAGGCAAGCACATAACTAAAACATGGAGAACACCCTGTGGGAAAATGGCAACATTTCTTGCTTTGCAAAGCACTTAGTGTGAGTCTACATTTCCACTAAAAAAAAAAAATCTGGATTTAAGCAGATTCTCAAAGTTAAGTACTTGCTTGAGTGCTTCCCTGAATTGAAGCCAAATTGAACGATATAAAAAAACTAATAAAGAGGATAAAGGAGAAAACAGAATGATTTGAAATCCATCTAGCATGCACTCCTGGAGATTTTGTGAAGCCTCAATTTAATACCTATGAATTTCTGACACCAGTATAATAACACCAGAAAATAAATCTGTGAAAACTCAGAAAATTAAATTTTAAGGCATAAAACCAGCATGTGAACAATAGCTTACTTCCTATCCCAGAAAACCAAATCTGACTTAGCTGGTCTAGAAAAATCAGAATATAATGAGAAAAAAGTTGAACAGGATCTTTCACAAAAGGCATTAGAAAGAGAGTTTATATACCAGTGATGCTGTAATCCATGAAATGGAGCGTTTTAATTCGTTTCATGGAACAAGTCATCTAATGAAGAAGAACATCTGTGTGGTAAGTGATGGTTGATTTAAAGATCTGTATGATTCCATGTTAGTTTATGTAATCCTAGTTAGGTGGCATAATTCATAATTTTAAGTATTCTTTTGTCAGCTAGAACATGTGTTGTCATTTGAAATGATGCCTGTCCAATCTGGAAAGTTTGAAGCAGATGGAAGCAGCATCCATCTTCAGCTGCTTTCTGATACCAGCTTAAACAGAAGAATTTTTTCTCTCAAGGGAATATGCTGCCGTGATGCTGCCTCCCAGCAAGCCATACACCATAGACAGCAGGCTCCATAATTAAAGTTGTATAATTCCTTTCACTTCCATCCCCATTGGAGTTACTCTTTTGTTGCCTAGTGCCTCACCTCAGATGGCAGAATTTCATAAATTCTATTTCTTCTGAAAGATTGGAGCACATGCTAAAAGGTAAAACAGCTGCTATCAGCCATGAAAGTTGGGGTAGGTTGTTTGAGTTGGAAAGAGTACAAACAAACACACATCTTCAAAAGCTGAGTTCAGCTTGAAATCTGAGGCTGAAGGTAGAATTTGCAAAGCCCAGTAGGATCTTTTAATGCTTCCTAAGAAATCAACACAGAGCATCTGTGTTCTTCTGTTCATCTGTGTTTCTGTGTTAACTATCATAAAGTTAGTTCTGTGAATTATTTATTCTACATTGCAGTAGGATTTAGAAACACTCCAGTACTGATAGCTGTATTCAAGGTACAGCCCCACCCCCAAACACAGCACCTTCAAGATGATGGTTGACATGATAGTGGGACCAAAAATTATAAAAGGAAAAGGGTCAGCAAGCTGTGAAAATTAGTGTATCAGCAAGCAATAGAAGTGCCATGATATTTTTCCTCTTTCTCAGAGAATAAGAAGACATTTTGGCTCACCGTTTTTGCAAGTTCGGATCTAGCATCTCTGGTTGTATCTCTGCTGTATTGTTGACTGTCACATGGCCTTAACCTTACCACAATCCCTCGTGAGTTAGGAAAAACCCTTCTGATTTGAGCAGAAGAGATGGTATTTTTAATGCAGATGCAAACTGTTAGTCATGTTTGCACATTTTGGACTGCTACATGAGGGACCTCTCGGAGGCACAAGACAGAGGCTACTGCTCCAGGCAGGGGCTCAGAGCCCAGCCTCCAACACCTTGATGTGCAGAGAGGTAGTCAACAGCATCCATGGCCACATTGTCTTGACACAGATACAGCTCAAAATACTCCGTAAGTTGAAAAATGGCTAAATCAAGAACAAAAAACCACATTCCTCAGATGTATCACTTTCCCATTCCCCAAGAGACACAGGGAAGTGTGGGCTGAGTGGGTAAGCAAGCTACGGCTGAGACTGAGATCCTAAGAGTCTGCCTTGACATGAGGCTGAAGGCACAGACATTGAATTAGTTTGTCTAGTCTTGGTGAGTCTCTGTGTGCAAAATTCAGTGTTACAACTACTCCCGGTAGCAATGCTTTTGCCCTGCTGAGAAAAGTTCATTTTACTCCAGGAAACTACTGCCAAACACGACATGAAGCCCCAAGCATAAAGGAGCACATCACACTTTGATTTCAATAGATATCAACSCCATGTTAGAGGGAGAAAAGGCAGCTTTGACTACAGTATGGTTATGACAGTAATAAAAGACCATTCCATACTGGTAGCAATTTATAGTAGATGACAATACACCCTAGAGCAAATTTCTTCTTGTGTCTTCAAATTTACTGATACTGTACAATGTATTTTCACAAGTCTTTGAATATAAACAGTCTCACTCAAGAGATTTATAAGGAAGACTAACAGCTTACAATTATTTTAAACAACATAAGAAATATCTTCCTTGCCACACACTTTCACCAAAATATTTACAGAAATTTTTCTTGCCACAAACCTAATCTTTTATACACATTGCCTGTAATCAAAACAGCTTTAACAAGATGTCACTCTCTGCAAATAAATTAGCTAGCTCCTTGTGAAAGTCAGAGGAATTATTAGCATGAAATAAATACTGTGCTGTTCTCTTGATTTTAGGGAAACCTGAGTGAATTAATTTGAAGAATCTACTTGTGAGATACAGCAGGGAAGCTCAGCAGAAAAAAACACATTTAATAGCAACAGAAAAAGACTTTTCTTGTGCTTCCCGAGTACGTATCATACCTTCAAAGTAGGACAGGTTTCCGTAATGTGTGCCACAAGAGCTTGGCTTTTTTATAGTTTCTCATTCTTTAAGAGAATATGCAACAGAAACAAAGTCCTCTTCAGTTTTCTTCCCTGCTTTTTTTGATTTATGCTGACTCCCTTTCATGGTCTTCCTTGTTGCAAGAGAGGAGTGACCAGTCTTAAGATCTACCCAGAGACCACCTCTCCACCCCTGCTCATGGACTGTGTAGCCCTTCCTTCTCACCTTGCTCCTGCAGGTAAAGCCATTCAACTTGAAGAAGTGAAGTGGGTGTCAGTGAGACGGAAAATCAAGACTCCATGGCTGAAAGAAGCTTTGCTCTAATAGGATTGCCTTCTTGCTCTAAAAAGCGAAGGCACTGTTTAGAAGGAGCTTGGGCCCCAAAGAAAGGCTCAAGTAAAATGAAAAGTTCCATGAGTAAGTATTTTGTTCACCAGCAATTTTTCTGACTGCATGTCCCACGTGATTCACAGTGGTTGTGATATAAAAATGTTTTAATATGTACATATTTATTATTTCCTTTCCTCACTGCCACTTCTCATTTGTTTCTGAGATAAAGCAAGCTGAGCAGAGCCAAGATCAGCCTTAGCTCAGCATAGTAAGAACTGCAATATTTCTTTTCTTCACCATATGTTACTGCAATCCAAGGATAGAAATTATAAAGTTAGAGAATTTTCCTAAAAAACKATTGTAAATTGCCTCACAAAAACAAAAAGCTTCCACAGATCTCTCATGCTCTGCCTGAGGAAAATGGTATAAAATCATGGCAGCAGGTGTACCAAAATAGTAAAAATTACTCCATATGCCCAGTCCCTCTCCTTTAACTTGTGTTTCAGTTCTGTAGCTAAACCCGGTACCCTGGTAACAGCCCCAGCACAGATCAGCTGTACCAAGAGTGATGGCAAGGTTGAAAAAGAGAGGAGGAATTTATTAAATAAATAAGCTCTCTAAATATTGTTCGTCTTTGTGAGCATTTAAAAATGCCACAGACACCAGAGGGAGAAAGTAGGTAGAGGAGAGACTTGCAATTAGAAATGAGAACACAACAGAGTTTTTCTTGGCTTGTTGCAGAACAGGAGCTGAAAAGTAAAAATAGGTCCACTGTTTTTCCACTACTTAGAGAATAAAAATACTACTATGTTCTAATATTTCCCCATTTCATTGTTTTCTCAGTAGGAGCTGAAGAGCACTGTTATTGGAAGATATTCTATTTCTCTGGTTATTAAAACTACTACCTAGTAATTGGATAGTAAAACAGAAAAGAAGATAGATATGACTATGGCAATGAAGAGCACAGCAATAGCAAAACAACTTCAGCATAATTTTGACATAAAACAATAACAATCTTCCCTTAGTTATGAGGTCAACAATGAATTATCCCTTGGTACAATTGTTACAAAAGAAAACAATAATTTTTTACTTCAGCTTCCATTATTTTTACAATATATCATTATTTGCTAAGACTGTCAAGCGTTTTGTACGGTCTAACAGTGATTAATAAATGCATCCAGACTAAAACAGATTTAAAGTATTGAGATAAATAATTCAGCATACTTGATTTCCAGGTGACTTACACACGTTTATTAAAAAAACGCATAAAATGAAAAGATGTAAAAAAAAAATAGGTTAATCAATCTAAATGTAATAGATATTGGACAGTATCAGAATGGGATTACATCCTTATACACAACTGTGACTATGTGAATATACATCGTCCTACATGCAGTGAGCTGGAATCTTAATGTTTTCTGGCCCCTGGACAAGTAGCAGGATTTATGCAATCAGGTAAAATAGATGTAGAGGAAGATAGCAAAGATGAATTTTGCAGGGATTTTATTTTTAAATTATGCAAATCTTTGCTGTTAGGCATCTTAAATTCATTATTTCTACCATATTCTAAAATTACTAATTGCTTGTTACAGGTGTACRTCTAGAATATATCAGAAGACATGCTTGCATGATTCATAGAGATGGCCCAGGCAGTTCATGTCAGGTTTAAGGACGACCTGAAGTCAAAGAACTTTCTTTTCCTACCCTCACTGCAACCATTAGCCTGGCGTCCCTTTCTGGTTAAGTCAAAATTTCATTTTTTTCAATCCACTTCTACCTGGGCTGTATGCGAAATCCACYACAGGTCAGACAAAGTTTTGTAATGGGAGTGACCTGTTTCACTTTTGGGAAAAGAATTTCTTTAGTCAGATTCTCCCTAAAGCACTCATGGACCAAGATATCCCTGGACTGTCACTAAAGGACTCAGCCATCCAGTGGCTGGATGGATGCCAGCCACTTTTGAAGGAACAAGTTACACCATTTGAGCTAGCGAAAGGCTGGCTAGGCTTTCTTCTTCTTCAAATATTTTATATATTTAATAAATATATAAATAGCATAACATATGCTTTCAATCACTTTCTCTGTATGAAATAAAAATTTACTTCAGCAGGGAGTTTCAGAGGAAAGTGACAAAGACCTGGGAGGAGAAGATAGTAGCATATATAAATTTATGTGCAAATATCTAACCAGGGTTTTGCAGAAAATTCATAACGTCTAATCAGAACTTGGTGTACTAGAAGAAATAAAAACTTAAAATCCCACCATTTATCCATTTAAATGAAACATAGAAGCCCTTGTGGGGTTTACAGAAATTAAAACCCCAATCTAAATTCATTTTACTGTGACAGGACTTGGGGTGTTGATTTTCAAGGCAATGGGACTGGCTATTGCTGCTTTTAAGTATCATCTCTGCTCATGAAAGCACAGACAGAAAACAGAGAATAAATGAAAATACATACTAAGTATCTCTAGCACACTTTTTTTATTTAGTCATTTTGAACTTTTTTAGGCTTCACTTCAAAAATGTGAAAATATGCTTACAAGCAGAGATAACAGACTGAACTCCTGCAAGTAAAACAAGAGGAGAGTATTAATGCACACTTAATTCGTGGAGGTACTCCTCAGTTCAGCTCTTTCCTCCACTCATGATGTGACAGCATCAAAAATATTTTAATATGGTTATCTTTTAGATCTTTATAATATGGATTGATCACAACATCCTGAACTTCACCCATCTGCACAGGTTCAGAGACAGTAAGGTAAATTGTACAATTACACCCTCCTGGTTTTGCCCTCCTGTCTTTGCTTTACAGGCAAGAGAGACCTATTACCTTTATTTCCCACAGTAGATGGGCATTACATTACAATTCCAGGCTGATTATCCAGTCTGGCTTCTGAGTCTCTTTTCTATATGAGGCCTCCTCTTCCTCCCTGACAGACTGTCCCCAAGCAAGGTGTGCACGTGCTGTCTGGGTACCCACGGGCAATTTCAGGAAAAGTACAGAAATGTGTTTTGAAATCCACTGTCTGGAAACATTTTCTCTGGAAACTACAAAAGCTGAAAGTTTTTAAGGAACAAACCCAAAATTAATGTCAAGGTGGATGAACAGAATTCATCGTAATCTAGTAACTGTGCAAGTATTTTGGCTACATTCACTCTATCTGTCAATCATCATGTCATCTGAATGAAAACAAACCTCCAAAGAAGGAAAACATATTCAACAGTCTGCAGCAGATTCAGAGACCAATGTTATATTATATTTCCATTTATTTTATAATATGCAATTCATATTCATAAACTTCCTTAACCTCTGAAGTATATAATTTAGTAGGATGAATTTGGGGTATTCGAATTCACATGTAGGCAGCTGTTGGTTTAGGCAACCACCAACTTTCCAGGTGCCTATAGTGTAAGCTGCACATGGTTACCAGTAGTTGGCTGGGCTGCACAGTTTATTTGTTTCTATAATATTGTGGTTTCACAGCAAGCAAGAACCTCAAACACGTACTTGCATGATTTTCTGCTTTTGGATGAAGTTTTTATGCTAATTATTAAATATTTTAGGGAGGTATTAGTGCTATAGTATTGTGAAATAGAATGATAAGCTAATGACGAGTGTGAGCCCAGAAAACTGATCTGGCTGACCCCTCAGTCAAATGGCTTAGGGTTTGTATCTTCCCTTCCCTCTGTTCTGGAACACAGGGTGTGGGTCTTTGCCCCAGTCCAGAGGGATAACGGGCTGAGAAATTAACTGAATTTGTACTGTGCCAAAATTTATGATAGCATATCTACCAAAGAATTCCCTCTTGACAGTATCTCTCAGAGCTCTACTAGAAAGAAAATATGCTAGGAGGTGGATAATGAAGGTCTTAGTTTAGTTCCTGTACCTTCTACAGGTCATAAAACTTCTGTGCAAAAAGACTTGTATATTTCTTATATCATTATATCCAGACATAATACAGCAGGACAATGAATACTTTTGGAAGTCACTGTAATTACAATGGTGATTTGGGTTGTAGTGTCAGGAAGGCTTGAAGATTTCTGATTGTTAGGGAAATAGGGACAGCATTATGTAGAGACTTGCTTATTCCATTAAGTTATAAAGAGGCCCTGGACAAACTGCAACATTTCAAAGAAGGAAGGACAAGTGAAAAAGAAGAGGGAAGGATAAAGAAAAAATGTTTTATTATTAGGGCTTTCTCTCCTGATCCCAGAAGAAAGGTGTTTCCAGAGAAATAAAAATTAACACACTATAAGCTGAACAGTGAGGCTCAGTCTCACTGTTATGTGGCAACAGAGAGGCAGCCAGTGCATGAATTGACAGTTGCTGCCTCAGCCCTTCCCCAGGTAACATCCATCGGGAGACACATAAGCAGAAGAGTTCAGCTTGCTACAGCACCCCATGTTCCAGACAGGCATGATGCTGTGCCTGACAGTGTGGAAGCCAGGTGGCCACCAACCAGATGGTCACCTTGGCCATCACAGGTTACCAGTCCTCTTTTCAGCCAACACAGATTAATTACCAGGTCTTCTGGTTCAATAGAACCTACCACAAGTTGGCGAGTGTTTTAACTACATGAACTATTAAGGAACTAAGGAAAAACCTGCAGCAGGAAAGAGGAAGTAATATCTCAGCAACTTTAGCTGCTGCATTACATCAAGTGCTCTCTATTTCTGAAAGAGATTGATGCTCCCCATTTAATCGGCTCTCTTGAGAACTGCGACACTTTTGCTTTGCAGGAGATCTGATAAGCTGCTCTGCCCCAATAAAATGCTCCTGTTGATATTTCTCTGAAATATGTCAAAGAACAAACACACTACAACTCATTTTCACCAGGGCTTGGTGTGAAGCTCTCACTCAGCTTAACTATGGAAAACCAAAAGGAAACAGAAAGCAAAACACAAAACAAATGGACCCCTCTTAGGCATGACTTTTTTGCATACACTAGTACTGCAATAATGAACCAAAAAATGCCAACAAAATCGCTCACAAATTGTACACAGCAAAAGGTAATGTTTGCTCATTTGCTTACAGTACGTAGTAATACCAGCAGTAACTCCATTCTGCTTAGTAAAAATGAGCACCAGATTTTAATTTTACAAAGCCAATTAATGAGTCACTGCTCATCGCACAGCTAGAAGCAAGATCAGTTGCTCTTTGCTGCCTCTTTGGTGCAGTCAAGACAATAACAAAAACGACATAAATGTTTACAAAACTGGCAGTTGCACAATCAACTTTACAGCAGATCTTCTGAAGGCAATTTCTAAAGTTTTTGTTTATTTTCCAAAGAACTGTTTTATTCCAGCCCTCTCTAACAGAGAACAATTTTAAGCCTTTAATGATCTCTAAACATCAGGCAGTCCTTTCATGTCTGGATTTTGTCTCAATTACTGATCCAATCTGAAGCCTCACAAGGTCTTATCTCATCCTCTGTTTTCACTAATCAGCGAGAACAAAACAAAAAATAAAACAAGGGATTTAATACTCTTATCTGCATGCCTATAAAGCAATCCATGTGGGTATCTTTGTCATCCTAGTGTCAGCTCTGAGAGAAAACCAAATTTTCTCTATTTGCTTTACAGGGCCTGTTTAACAGTGTGATCACTTCTGTCCATGGTAGGGCTCATCTAACCACATCTGACTACACTATAAAATCGAGTTTGTGAGCTTTTCAGGTGTAGAGAAAGCAGGTCTCTTAAGCATGTATTTCTTGTAAATCTAAGAACTAAAGAATCCAACTAACTGAAAAAAAACTCATAAAATCTCTTCTATTACTCAGGTATCTGATACAGAAGATGACAATACTGCTCTGAGTAGAAGTGTCATCTAATGTTCCTGTTCTGGGGGTTTTCTTTGCAGCAGTTCTAGGCTCTCATGCTTTCCTGGACCTAATACAGTTACCGTTTATTGCATTTTTTTCTGCATGATTTGGCAGTGTTGTCTTCTTTGGCTCTTCCCCGTGTGGAGGTAAGTTAGTATCAAAGGGATGACAATTTAAGAAAAAAGCACAGGCAGATTTTTGCATGATGATTGAAACCACATTGTTTGCCTTTATTTCTGCTTGAGCAGAGCTTTGAATCCAAGCAGAGGCCAGCAGCTGGCACAGGGTAAATGACCAGAAGGCTTGAAGAGCCAGTGCACGCACACTGTCTCCAGGCCTGTGTGCCAGCTAAAGATGTTAAAGCTCTTGACTGACCTCAGTTGGAAGACACTTTTCAGTCACATCTGCTGACCAACCTCTCTGAGGCAATCAGTCCATAATTTGTTTTTGTCAAAATGACTTAGGTTGCTTTAAGCAGTCAAAACACAGTATGTCTGCAAGTGAAGTCGTTTGCATCAGAGCAATTTGAAGCAAGAACATAAACATCCCTACTGTCAGGTGAGGCAAAAGACATTTCTGAGAGAAAACCTAAGGCAGTAACATAAATCAAAATACTGCCACTGGTTTTAATTTATATAATCAGTTGTAAATAACCACAAAAAATCACAAATTGCCTTTAAGGTGTGCGTGTAGTGTGCAGGAGACCAAAGCTGTGACCGAGGTGCCACCTTTGCCCCAGCATGTCACAGATATCAGTGCTTTCAAAGCAGCTAAGCCTTTTTCCTAGCAACATTTTTAGTACCCATTAAATCAGAATTTCAGGGACTGGCACAGCACTTTGATATGTGAATTGCCCCATGCTAGGGGAACTCCCTCATTCAGCAGAGAAAGGGCAGGAATTGTGGCCCGAAAATACCTTACCAAATCCAGGACAAAACTGCTCCTCTCCTGGCTGTACATCAGGCTTCTCTTGCCTCTGGTCACTTGCAGAGAAATGGTGAATGACAGCCCTGTGCCAGTGGCTGGACACTTGCTACAGCAATTAGATTGAAGAGTAGTTTGGTTTTAAGTAACTGTAGCAACCTCTGAAAAGTCAGTCTGTCATGTCAAATTAACTATAGAGCAAGTATCGGCTTCATGATCCCTCACAATGTTCTCTTTTTCTTATTTTACTTTAAAAAATAATAATCATAAAAGCCCCACATCTGGGCCCAGTTTCTCTTGTAACTCTTGGCTGCTTTCTGTTGCTCTGACAACATAAACCAGCTGTACTCTCTGATGGAGCCCCGAGCAGCCGCAGCATACCAATGAATCTGATCCCAGTTCTTGGTCTTCTCCCAGTTAGGTATTATTTTCTGTTTGCCAAGACTAACTCAGCCATAAATACAGAACATAATCATTCTGCATGTGCTGTGGCACTTTTTAATCTTTGATCACATACACACCAGGAAAACTATTCTTTTTTCTTCACAGTAATTGTTGAACTCCATATGTCTGAATTCCCCCATCTGCCATGTAGTTGTGTGATTACTGAAGACACATTTGACATTAATATAATGAACAAAGACTCAAAAAATCATAGCTGAGGCATTTTTCAATTAGTGGGGTCAAGGATATCAAGATTTCAATTGCCTTACGGTATTTCTGAGGCAGACAGCTATATGCATTCTTTGCCTCTTTGCATTTATATTTTTATGCATATATATATGTATTTAAAGTCTTCTAAGTGCACAAAATGAAATTAGCATTAATGTTTTGTTAACCTGTAGTCTTCAGACCTTTTTCAGTAATGACTGACAGCTGCTCTAACTGCTCTAACAGAGTAATCAACCAATGTTTTCCTCTGCCCAGAAAGCATCCGAATTAATTACGTGTGCTTGACTTGTTCATCATTCATTTTGGACACCTCTGCCATTCCCTCCTCCCCCTTTCCTATTGTTTCATTTACCATCTCACCTTGCCATCATCTCTGCCCTTTCTTTCTGGCTCTTTCTGGGCTCCTCCTCTTCCTSGGGGTTCAGGACACCATATCTCTTTTCCCAAAGCAGCAACCTTCTTCTAGGGGGCAAGATTTCAGCTGTGGTGGTGCTGCACATTTTCTTCCTGTTTGTTTCCATTAGCTCCCAACTGCTCCTACATTTCCCACAGGAAGGAAACAGCTCCCTTTCCTTCTGGGTGACACTATGGTTTCCAAAATACTGTGGAAAGACAGATGTTTAAAAGGGCTGCTAATACATAATGGATTTAAGAATGTAACTCTTCAGAACCACTTTGAAAATTCTGCTGTGGGATAGCCCTATACCTTCAACAACAATACAGAGTTGTTTGACCTGAGTTCTGCTTCAGCCTTACAGTGGCACGACCTCTTGATCAACCCTCACTTTATGGATTGTGCTTAGTAATTTAAGGAAAGGTAAACTCACAAGCTGAAGAGATCCTGTCAAATACTTGAAACAAACTGCCTCACCATTTTCTAATGGAAACCAAAAAGCCAAGTAAATATTTAAAGATCTTAAACTTACTGAAACAGAGAAACACACAGCCTGCTGAGAGAACCAGCACAGTCCGGGGTGATTTTGCTGCCAGCTATACAATGGCTTGTCCATGGAGCAACTGGATCCAACCCTGGCTTTGCACAGAAAAGACATAAATTTTGAAGGAGCCCAAGCATAACTGAAAACAGCAAGATTTGCTTGCACTGTTTCCACATTAAATAAACTGTGCTTTCAAACCCAGAAGCTAAGTTTGGGGACATCACYATTTGAGCATAACCAGATGGGAAGCAGCACAGACACAGTTCCCAGCAGGCAAAAAGTCTTTCTTAGCTCAAGGGTCTCTTGATATTGTGGGCATGCCTGCCCAGAGTTTCTGTTAAGTCACTGCCCAAAATAATTATTTCTTTTCCGTTTTTTGCTTAGGTTACCAAAGCACATCAGTGCTCAGCCACAGCTCTTCCTCTACTAGACCCTGGCACACACAGAAGAGATGGGGCTACAGAACCTTTTTCTCTACGGAAATAAGACTCTTGAATCCTTCCCAGATCTAGCACAGTACATCACTGACTCAAATTAACTGTCCACAGCAAACAGTGGCTGAGACATCTGGCCATCTGGCTGCTATGAGCAGCAAGTGGAATTAGCTCCTTTTTTTCTCATTTATCCTCTCTAGAGACCATCAACATATTCATAGAAGAGGCAAGTGGCACTTCCCGCATTCCAAGAGTCTCTCTAGATCCCACCTCTTTTATATCCACTGCAAACCTATAGAGGTAGGAATCATTTTCACAATTAATATTACTGTGAAAATCAAGCAGAAATAAAAAAAGAAAATTAAAATATAAATTACAGCAATTGCCAATAAAAGAGTAAGAAAATAAGACTGGTTTCTCTGAAGAATCTCATTTATTTACCTTAAAGCTGTGTCTGATACACATCTTCCCCAATATCAGATGCATTTTTCAACTAAACAAGAGAATTTTTCTTATTGCTCTCAACCTTAATCCAATGATCTGGACTTAGAATCACATGCATTTGATAAAGTATATTTTGTTGTATTAAATACATTCTGTATCACTTAATAACACAGAATTCTTATAAGTTTCTACCCTTTAATTATATATATCCAGCACTTTCTCCTAGTCATCTATTCAAGTTTCAGTAACTAATTTAACAAGTTTCACATCCCAGTTTTTATGCATCTTAGGTGGGTATGCATCACACTTGGTCTTTCATGGTGTCTCTGCTATCAGAAAGAGCATAGCTGGGAATCTCAGTTTGCTCAAATGTGCCCAGATTTGGTATTTGTGCAGACATCTTTGATCATCTTTCCTCTTGGTCATCGTGTAAAAGATTGGCTGTGGATGCACAAGAAAGGCAATCCAGAGCACTGGGCATCTTCAAAAATCGTTAAGTATTTTCTTTCCTGAGATAGACAGGCTAGAAGTGCCAGGTGGGGTGCAATTCTCACGAAGAGGAAAAAATAAGGCCTATGCAAGAAGTTTATGTTCAGAGAGCAAGCAAAAATCTTACGTAAAGATTATGATTAACCCAAGCATACTTAAAATTAATGATGAAGTGTTGCAATATTGTTTCCACCCACAGAGATTGAATCCCAAACCGGATAAATTAACAGGCACACTTCACCAGATTAAGACCAGACAGTTCTGGTGGGTGCTTTAGACTGTTCTCTAGTTAAAACCCTTTTACATCCAGCATTCGATAGTGACATTTAGTGACGGATTATATCTCAGTCATTATTTTGATAAAAACAAATTAATAAACCTCTAATTGAGCCATCCAACACAGCTCCTATGTAGTCTTATATTATGAAGAGGAGGTTGTTATAGTGGTGTCTTGATCTGTTGTACAGTATTCCCAGAAAACAAGCTGTTTGGAGAACTTCACTTCTCCTAAAGAGAAGTATCTCTTATGTCCTGGATAAACCCAGAATTTCAAATGTCTATGAAAAAAATACTCACAGGAAAAAAAACAAAACAGACAAGCCATAAAAAGGGAAACGTTTTTTGACAACCTTTCACCAAAGGTACTAAATGAGTTGGGGCAGCCTTTGTGTAAATGCTATTCAATATAAAAAACCTATACCCACAAAATCTATTCATATTATTATTTACGTTTTGTATGACCTTTCTTTTGTCCTTAAACACTGCATAATAACAGTTTTTAATAGAGACAGCCCAAGTATAAGCTGATATACAACTGACTGCCTCCAGAGGAAAGCTGCTTCCCTCAGCTCCTGACACTAGTGCAAATTTTCAACAAACATCTGTCAGAAAAAAAAATAAAATCCAGACACTATACAGTCTTTAAGAAATGCACAGGCATCTCTTTAGTCTCAAGTTATTTTGATCATGATGTGTTTTCATAGACTTGCATACAAAAGAAATTTTACCATATTGCCCTAACAGTAAAATAAATCTGGGCTATTCTTCCACTTTTATATGATTAGCCGCTGATGTTCAATGAAATGTAGTTGTTTAACCTGTATGAAAAATGAGAAAGCATTTTCTTATCGTATCTGTCTGTGTGATCACCGTCCCTGAATACACCATATTTATTCCAAGCTATATTCTATCACATACCTTCTAAGCTTTTCCAAAATCTGCCTTGAGTTTCTGACAAAAAACACAACTGTGAAAGTTATAAAAAGAGAAAACAAAACAAACACTCTTTCTTTTTCTGCAGTATCTTTCAATGCTATAGCAGGTTAGGGATAGTAGTATTAGGGTCGCTTCTCTATTTGCTGCTTTTTTCTAGCATGCTTGTCGTAACACTTTGTGATAGCCTTTTCACCAGATGGAAAACACTTCTGAGATTAGCAGAAAAATAAGTAGAAGAATCAACAAAAATCTGAACACAATCTGTCTTCATTGTGTTGTAAAGTAGCCAAATGTTCATTTTTTCTTATTCTGTCACTATTTTCTCTTCCGGTGTTTATAAAACCTTTATCTGTCTAGCTTTCTAGAAATGCTTTTTTAAAATTAGTAAGAGGAAAGTGAATTTTTACTATAAAACACCCTTTTAGTAAAATATTTCAAAATTACAGAAATGTGAATTATCTTTTTATGGTATATTCTCTGAGAATTAGTTATTTTCTAGTGATAACATTTGTACAGCTTCCACAATTCAGAGACTTTATTGCATTAAACTGTTTCCATATATAACTGACTATCACAAAAGAATTATTTAGCCAAAGGAAGTGCAAGGAACTTCTAATACAAAGGCTGCCTGCTAGTTTAAATGTTCTCTTTGAATGCGATTTTGTTTTTCATTTGCTTTGCTCAGTGCTGTATTATAGTAAATAATGCAATTATGTTCTGAAGCTCTGAAGCTCATACAGGCCAGATTCTTTACCCAAATAAATGGTTCTGCTGAACACCTCATCCATTAAAGAAATGTGATGAAATCTTTTGTTTGCTGGAGCTTTTACCAATATAATTTTACAAATCTTGTTGGCTTAAAGGCAGTGATCTGATAAGCTACTCTTGGCCAGTCCAAATGATACTATAATTTAAGTCTTTCTAAGTCTATGTTTTATACTAGGATACAAGTTCTGTAAAGGCTTGCAAGTGCTGCCCAGCTCACAAAGAGGGGAGGGTAAAACTCTACAGCATACGGTATGACAAGATACCATGGTAACAAATATAAGGCAAAAACCTGTAAAAAAGTGATTCAAGTCCTTGAATATCTATGATCCGATCATGAAAAAAGGTAAGTACATTTTCAGCATCTCATATTTTTAAATTCAGTTATACATCTTATTTTCATTTTAGTTTGAATTGGAATCAAATATGTAAACTTTCAATACTGATAATTGTAATCCATATAATTAGGATGAAGCTTGGAGAAGGTGCATATAGGTTGAATATTTGGCTAAACCTACCTGATAGTAAGCTCTCTGAATCTATGGAAACTTTCTGAATCTATGGAATATTTTTCCCATGTGAAATTAATCCAGGTCTGCCTTATGGCATATTTTAAGCTAAATAAGATAGTATCAAGTCTATTCTGAAACTTTCCAAATACTGAATGACTGAATATATAGCTCATGAAAATATATAGCTTTACAGAGATTTATGGTGTCTAATCTTCTTTAGCTATGGTCTTTTTTTTTTTTTTCTACAGTGAACATATCATAATAAAATTCCTTTAGGCTGTATCCAAGATTCAGCTTCTGGCTACAGCATTCTTGTATCCACAGAAGAAAAAAAGAAAGTAATTATCCCAAATAAATAACAGTTATTACATTTGAAGTTTATAGTTACCAAAGCAGGATTATTTCTTCGGCTCATTTTCAGCAGTTCTTTCTAAGTCAGTGATAGAAAGTTCCAATAATTTTCCTGGTGAACAGTGTAGCTGGCTGCACATGTCCTACAGTGGAGAATTTGGGGGTTTAAGGGCCACGTATTACAACAAAGTGCTCCCAAATCCTTTGGTTCATGTGTGTGGAGAAACAGGGAAGTTTATAGATGACGATGAATCTGGTAGACTTACACTGAAAAAAAMCCCACAGAATGTTTCCTTAAAGCAATCTCTGAGCTGCAGATGTAGAGGTAGGACTCAGTAATTACATTTATTTAATTCAGACTGGTTTATGAGTCAATTACTCACAAATCCAGCAATGAGCAATTGAGGAGTTGTGAAAGAAAATARTTCCACAAATCTGTGTTCTTTTTCTCTGATTATGGAATATATGGGATCAAATTAGTAAACTGATATAAATTATCGTAACTTCACTGAAATTAATGGTCATGTTCATTGCATCATTTCAGACTGAAGTAGCTGGAATGCAAAGGAAGCAGCTACGTTTGCAGAAAAAGCATCATTTTACTAATACAATTTGTTTTCAACACATATAAATCAGAATACTACATCTTGGTTGTACGGATCACAAATCAAGCTACTGAAACACAGTGATATTACTGAGAACAATTTAAACAAGGTTAATTTTCTCGACAGTTTAAATAAAATTGTTCCAGTTTATAGGGGCAAGAAAATGTTTGCCATAATCTTAGTTGCTGTAGTGCCTGTGACTCTTTAAACACTCGGCACTTGTTGGGATGGCTCTGCTCATTTCAGCGTTTAGAGAATGTTTAGTGAGTTCACGTCTGTTGCACTACGTGGTTACACAGAACACATGAAATGCACTTCCTACAGTCTTCTAACAAGGCAAGTGCACAGTTAAGTAGTGATTGCAGCCAACAGGAATCTGATACCCAAGGGGCGAGTTCTTAATTCAGATGCTGGCTCAGATTTTACATTTCTGAAGTGACTTTTTCCTCTCAGGGTTGCTCCAAAGATGAGGTCTGAGGGAAGTCCTGCACATTGCAGGAAATATTCATTACCAGTCTAATTGTTGATACTAAAAACTTGACTTTTTGCCCTTCCATGCATGGGCCTGGAGAAATGCTTCATCTAGCCCCATCAATGTTTGAGCCTAGAGCCAGCAATGCCTTTTCCAGAGGTGCAGAGTCTCCTTTGCCCTGTACAACAGTGAGAAGTACGAATACAGACATATTACAGCAGGCATTTTACTCCCCTTGTAGGATCACTATAGATCAGACTATATGCCAGGAAGAACTTTCTTGCAACCTAAAATCAACCAAATTTCAGATTTCCAATCTAGGACATGTTTATTTCAGCACTAACTCTTTGCATAGATGAAATTTAGAACACCAAAAGTTTGCACACAATAAAATTTCCAATAATTTTGCTTCAAATATGTTGAAATTTTTCACTTCAAAAGTGCTGAGGAAAAGAAATCTTTCAGTTCAGTCTAGGGCTGATGCACAACATTTCATTTTAAGTATGTTAAATTGTAATGCTTTTCAGGAGATTAAGTGCAAGCCACCTCATCAAACTCTCTCTCCATTATTATGCTTGTCTCAGAGCATATAGCACAACACTGTTCATAGGGGAATTCTTGATTATGTTCTGGGCTGTATAGTCCCCTGAGCAGTTCAGCTCACAGGGAAGAGTGCACTGCCAAACAACACCCTGAGAATTGCTAGAAAGTACCATTCAATTTAAGCATTTCCAATTAACTAACCAATTCAAAGTTTTTGGAACTGGGTTGAAACAAAACAGTCCTTTATATTTTCTCAGTGTAAAAGCCTATACTTTAGCAAAACAGAAGTGTATTTTCTGTCTTTACTTTTAAGATATAGAGTAACAATCTTTACTTTCTCTCTASCTATATTTAGACATTCAATTTCATTATGGGGAGTAGAACCCTGCTATTCATTTAAAGAATAACACATTTCAAAATTCCCCTTTATTTTTTCCTATTTGACTTCTTAAAAAGTGCAATGAAAAAGTAATGCAAGTCAGGCATTCAACTTCATACAGAAGTGTCTGTACAAACAATGTGTTAGAAAAATTTGGCCTCTGCGATAAAGAGCTCATTCACTTCCATAAACCATATCTTTAGAGTACAATTCTATTTTTTTTACCATTTTAATGACTATTGTTATTTTGCCTCTGAACATACCAGTAATTTCCTGTGTTGTGAGCAAAAACAAAGGGAAAGCTTAAATATGAGGGCACCTACTCCCATCAGCGAGAGATCTATCAAACAACCAGTCAGTCCCCAAACTCTGAGCTGCACTTGAAAGCTTTGACTGCTCTAGGTAGGTTTTGAGCAACTAAACAGCAATTGGATTTTTTTTGTTGCATTTTAATTTCTCTTATATTGTCCATTACCATCTCTTAGTCTTTGGTGCATGTATCTCTACTACCTCTCCTCTGTTTTGATACAGAGAACTTGGTGTCATGTTAATTCATTGTCATGACATGTTGCTGTTGTGGTTTCTGAGTCTCCCTTATCACCAGGTTCAGCAAATCCCACCCACTGGGGAAAACTGAAATTACAGGAAGTTTCTGACATTACCCGTGGAACATTATTGAGCTTGAAGAGGGAAATATATTTTCCACTCCATTCTGACAAGCAGAAGCACTGTAGATGATACTTTCATTGGTAAATGCATTTAAATTAATATGAAACATCCAGCTCTATTTCAAGAAACATTCACAGTCTCTAACAAACAATCACTTGCTCCTGAATCAGGTGATTCACCTTACAAATTTAACTGTAAGAATGAAAAATTAGAACAATGTACCAGTTTTCAGACTGAGTCATAAGGAAAGTGGATATTCTCTCAAAACACCCTATGTTACTTAGTAACCCATTAACTAAAAACTTAGATTTCTAGATAAGACCTGTCTTTTCACAATACTGACCCTCTGCTCGGTCTAGCTTWAACAGATGAAATTTGGAAGGAGAGTTTCACAGTTTGTTCTCACCCTAGAATGTGCATAACAAGATGCTTAGTAATACCAACCATCCTTTAATTATTCAGGCACTGCTATTTGTGATCTTGAAGCTCTTCAAATTATGTGTGGATTTGATAGTCCTGTTTTTTCAGTTGGAGACATTGCAATAAAACTTAATCTTCACCTATTAACAACAGAACTACATTTATGGCTCAGGTCTTTTAACTTCTCTGCCACAAATTCTTACTCCCTGGCATTTCCTAAAGTAACGCAAATGTGTTACTTCAAAGAACTTGTTTGCTTAACAAATGTTATGTTTTATGAAATTACTCAAACTGCTTCTACATTTTAATTATTTCTAGTTTCTCTACATGCATTGCCAGGTAGTTAAGACAGTTGCAATAGTTAACTTTTATATTGAACAAAAATAATTTTTTTTCTGTTTCAATTTGCAATTTCTTGCATTTGAGAGAAGAAAACAGAAGTTTTCACCAAATCCCTCACACTTCTGAAAATAAATAAGTTTGGATGACATTTCAAATTACAAAAGAAGTTACAAAATTGATTAACATTCTTGCAGTTATTGCCAACTATTTTAGCAGGAAAAAAAAAAGAGAACTTTTGTACAGATTCAGTATTTTTGTCTCTACTTAGATTACAGTGGGTGTAGAATAATAATAAAGTGATAAAAAGACAAAAACAGGGCACAGCAATAAAAAGGACAACACAAGAACTACATGGCACTTTTTTAAATTGCCCTGAATTTAAATTTAGGTTTCTATTACTCTGTTGAACATGTCTGCAGATGTTTCATTAATAGTAACATGCAATATGATGGTTTTACATTATAAAAATTATTGATTCATACCAATACCTCTGATCTTCTGCTGACTGGGTTGTATTCCTCAGCTACTCCCCTTAGACAAGCCAAGTCAAATTAGCAGGACAAATTTATGTGTACTGTCATTTCCCCAAGGTGTTGTGTTACCATTATGGTAAATTAATATATTTATGAAAATAACTACATAAATTCCACAGGAGAAGATACATTCCTATATTGAATGTCTTCTTGACCTACTGAATGTCTTTGGTGGTAGGACAGCAAAAGGTGTGCTTTACTGTGTGATTAGCTTCTCAATTATTTCAAAAAGATACATAAAACAAGCTCCCTTAGCACCAGGCTCCAAATATACCTTCCTGAGCATCAGGAAAGCTTCCTTTGGTTTAAATCACCCTGGACCTCACTTTAGGTTCTGTCCAATACCAAACCAGCAGAGCAGAGTCTGTTGGTAGATAGGAAAAATTACAATACTATAAAATGTACTGGGGAAAAGTATACTGAGAGGCAGCTGGGATGGTCATAGGGTGGATTTGTTATGGCTGGGAAAGGTCATGGGTGTACCAGAAAGCAGCATGTGAAGGAGCCCATGCAAACTGTAAGTTCCTCCTTATTGTCAATAATCACCACAATTTCCCCCTTCCGACAATGCAGAGAGAGACACAGCCAAGGGCTCCCACCCTCTCCAAGCACCTACAACCCTATCCCTAGCCCTGCCTCAGACACCCTTTCCTGTCAAAGAGCTCCAACAGCTGCTCGAGACACTGGTCCCTATCCCGTCTCTGATCCCTTCCTTTAGGTTTATTCTGTACTTAGCCTTCAGATTATATTTCATAATGTATAGAACATTGAATTGGTTACGAAAAAATTGCTAAAGCTTATTATGCTTCCCTCCATCTTTAACACTTTTGAAAAACTTGGTGCACATCTGCTTGTAACAATTTCTCAATAATTTTGAAACATTTATCTAGTGCTTATGTACCTTACTGCCTATTGTTGTCACACAGATAGCACCTTTCAAGAGATGGCCACAAAGTAGTTCCTGAAAGGAGGAAGAATTCTACAGTCACTGTTAAAAGGAGAACAGTTTCAATTCCCTTTCTTTGTGTTCTGTTCTGCTTTGTCAGCAAGGTAAAAATTTACTGTATACAACTGCAAYGCAATAGTATACACAAACTTTGTTTCATTAAAAGCACTAGAATGAGAAGCCCAGAATGAAAGCAGGAACTAAGATAAGGTGTGTTTAGAGGTAAGATCTGGCACCAAAACATCGGTTAGTGTCAGGAGATTGCTGTTGAGAAAAATTACAGTGAAAGCCCCATAGAATTATCACAACTCTCTACATAGTCATAAATAACAACCCGTAAAGCAGAGCTTATTATATAAGCAGATGTTATTATTAACACATAGAAAGTAAGAATTACACAGCAGCATAGACTGTAAGAATTACAAAATACCTTCTTTGGCTCAGGGGTGTGCAGCCAAACTTCGTGGACCATGTGGGGTTTTGGATCTGCTGCCCATGGAAAGYCAACATGGATGCAAATGGTCAGAACACGCCAATAAATCAGGGCACCCATTTTGTTATCAACACTGCTCGGGATTCCTGAATATCCATCATAAACTAGATCGTTATTCAAACCAATAGGCTACTGTGGAGGGCTGTGAGCCCTCAAAGCTAGAGCTTCCAGCACTCCATTGGAGATAGCCAGAGATACCAACTCTCCTCTGGGTCATGGCGAGTTCCCAACACGCCTTGTTTCTTCATGGTAATAGCCTGTACCCCGTTGGTTAATTGGTTTCTGCCCCAGCCCCTGTTTTCACCATATAGACCCATGCCTCGACCCCTGACACCAGGGAGCTCTCATCCCCAGCCTCCCCTTCGCAGGGTGGTTTGGACAATAAAGCTACCTCTGTGGAACAGCCATATGAGGTTCCTGTCTCTCTGTCCCTGAGTCTGCTAGGGGTGATTTCACAAAAGAGCTGAATCACTTGTAGCTGAAAGACTGCTACACCTACTGAAATCACCTGTCGCCTAGGAAGGCTTGCCAGTGGCCCTGGAAGAGCTGTTCTCTGCGGGACGCTCTCTAGGAAGGTTGCAGGCATACTGGAGCTGGATATCAGCGCCAGACCCCTTCCTGCGACAGGCTACCACAAAAAGCAGTAAGTCTGGCATATTTAGTAAAAGCTGACTTAAGGGTATGTATATTGCAGTGAAAGCAGAGATCATGAGTGTAAACAAAATGATAGAAATCACTTAGCTGCAAATCAAACATATTCACCAAATAATAGACTTGTCTATCTGTTGCAAAGCACATTAACAGAGGAAAGCCATGGCTAGAAGAATTGAAGGTATTCAGTCTAAAGCATAAGGGAGAAAATCTATAACCTTTGTTACAGGCAAAGGCTCCCTGTTCTGGTTTTAAAAATGCTGAAACATTCACTTACATGTAATGAAAAAAAAAGAAACAAGGAAGCAGACTGTGGTGCATTGTTCAAGTGTTGTGTTGTCTATTATAACGTGAGAGCTCTCCTGAAATTTCTAGATAATTTTGAAGGCCTTCTTGCTTAGGTGTACCCATCAGTACTTAACAATATTGATTAAACAAGTCCTGAATGGTGAATTCTACAAAACTCCATTAATTTTATTTCTCACGTATGCTTCTAGGCAATGCATCCTTTTTGCCTCATTTGCCCTTATGCCCTTTCTAACTACTTTACACCAAGTAAGAAACAAATATCCTTATCTACAGATGTTACAAGTCACCTTAATATATATTATGATTTAAGCAATTCCACTGAGTTTGTCCAAAGTTTTTTAGTGTGCTGAATTATTATCTAAAGAGTACTGGGAGAACTTTGCAGCAGCAGGTATTAAGTAGATGTAGCCTGGCAGAGCTCCCCAGCATGATTCATGTCAGCTGAACTTCTCTTCATGTATGCTTAAAATAGACTAAAAAATCTGAAAACACATATTGAATGCTTTCTTAAAATGTAACTCCACTTTTGATCCCATTGAAGTAGAAGAAGCTTATCTGATCCTTCTGAATCTGCATACAAGTTTTCTCATTAAGCTTCCTAGCTCTGCAAACATCATCAGTGTTATCATTAGGAGCACAGCCTTTCTCACAGTACTTTGGAACTTGCTTTGCAAAAATCAGGAAGGGAGGTACTACAAAAATGGAAAATAACACAAAATAGGGAAAGTGACTCACAATATATTGAGTTCTTAAAAGATCTTAGATGAAATGATAATAATAATAACCTTCACTTTCCAATAACTGAACTAAACCTTTTCTTTAGGCTCGGACTGAGTTTATTTCATGTCAACTGGCTTCTGAATCACTGAGACATGCTTTACCTGCTCTAGTATGTACTGCCTGATGACTTTGCTATGCTATGGAAATACACACCTCCCTGTAGAATTTTCCAGACCTATTAGAATGAAAATATTAGCCAAAGGGGATATCACTTCAGTCTTTCTTTTTTTTGTTTTTCCTCATATGCAGCAATGGACATCTCATTTGGACTTGAGCAGTGTGAGTTAAAGGCTACTTGGTTGTCTTGTTTTCATGGACAACTGTGTTAGAAGGATCAATCAATACGGTTTTCAATGTCTTTTGACAGCTCTGTTAGCAAGGTTAAAGACACAAAGAGAGCATGTAGCTAGTTATCACAAAAATGTAGTTAAATATGGAAGTTTCAAATACGCCATTCCACACAAGGTTGGTTTTCTATTTGGGTTTGGTTTGGTTTTTTCTTAACTAGTCATTTGCAGTACTTTGTTGGAGTGTTACAAGATTTCCTGTGGTGTGTATTCTAACTGAAATTTTGCTCTCTCACATGAACACCTAACGTGCAGATCTTGAGAAAAATCTGGATCAGATTACACCGGGAAATTGCCAGTGAACTGAAGCCAGCACCTGAGATGAATGCTCTCTCTTCTGTCATTGCTGCAAAAGCTTGTATCTGGTGCCTTCACAAGGAGGCAAGACCCAGGCAGCAAGTCTTGGATTAACAGTTTCCAAGACTTTTCTCAGATCTTCTCCATGGGAAGAGACTTTTTCTTTATCTACCGTGTTATTTGTTCTTTTAAACAACACAATAACTTTCACAAATCATTAAGGAGTTCAGAAGTACTTTGATTTTTTTTTCTGAGTAATTGCAACTTACTGCTCTTACAGAACTTTAAACAGAGAGCAGCTCATTTAAGCATGTGCATAACTTTAAGCATAGGCTATTCCCTGGGTCTGAAGGAACTACTGGAAGATAAAAATACTTATGTGACTGTCCTGAGCATTCAGGACTCGTGACTTCCTCCCTGGAAGTATAAAGACATTTATCTTCTCACCTGGCAAGGATGAATGCACAGTTGCTTAGAACCAGGAGAAAACAGGTGGCCCAAGGATGCATGTTTGAACTCCTGTCCTTCTCTCTCAGAAGCAGTCCTGACTCAAATCCAGATATCACAGGCACAAGAAAAAGCCATGAAGCCCCAAAGCTCTGCTGATCCCTCTGTAGCCCTGCCTTACTCCAAACAGGCTTTCCCCACCTATGCCCTCAGCCTGGCATAGGAAAGGAAGGGTTCTGTATGATGTTACACAGACATCAGAGAACAGCTGGTTGACAATGAGAGCTGAGTCTCTGCAACACCTACCACAACAGCACCTGAGCCAGTACAAGGGCTCCTAGGCACCACAGTAACACACACCAAAATCTGCACTGCAGAAACTTGTATCTCGGCACACAAATCCAAAATGTGGCCGTGCATTTTCCCATGGCAAACTCAGCTGTATCTGTCAAAGCAGTGCAGAACCTACACTAATTTGGAAAACAGCAAAATGTAGAAAACACAAAAGTGCCTGCACTTCTCACATTTCTCTGAAAAATTCCATCAATCATTCCACTGCCTAAATGTTAAGKATTTGCTGCTGGCTAAGAAAAAAAAAATTAGGGTAAAGTGATGACAATAAAGAAAAAAGACCTCAAGTGGGGGAGAAAAAAAGCATTTAGAAACTAAAAACAACTTTCAATTTGTGCCTTTTGGATGAGAGACGTTCCTCTCTTAAGCCTCAGGTTTTTTATGGGTTAGAGCCAGGACATGTAAAATATATTCTCTCTCCTCTCTTCTAATTCCCATCTGTGAGTCATCACAAGAGATCTGCAGATCAATTCCGCTTACAGAGATGCTCTTTAGCTTTTGGGACAGATCCTCTGGAGGATTCAGACCCAAGGGGTTCTGCAATGACTGACTATAAACTCTTCAGAAGGGATAGGCAACGACGGAGAAGTTAGCCACTTCTTGTATGTTAGGAAGTGTTTCAATTGCCTAGAACTTTATGATGAGGATGATGGAGTTGARTGTTTATGGATAAAACTCTCCTTATGGATAGGAGGAAGGCCAACAAGGCAGATATCATGGTAAGAGTCTGGTATTTACCACCCAAGCACGTGAACAGGTAGATGAAATATTCTACAAACAGCTGGGAGAAGTTCCATGATTGCCAGCACTTGTTCTCATGGGGGACTTACTAGATGTGTGCCGGAAATATTATAAAACAGAGAGGAAACAGTCTAGGAGGTTTCTGGAGCGTGTGTGAAAGATAATATCCTGACAGAGCTGATGAGTGAGACAACTAGGGAAGGTATCCCACTGGACCTGTTGCTTGTGAAAAGAGAAGGACTGGTAGGTGATGGGACAGTTGGAGGCCATCTTGGGCACAGCTATCATGAAATGGTAAGAGATTCTTGGAGAAGTAAAGAAAGGAGTCAGAAGAACTGTTCACTTGGATTTCCATAGGGCAGACTTTGACCTGTGTAGGAAACCGGTTGACAGAGTACCTTGCCCTCAGGTTGCACCAGAGGAGGTTTAGATTGGATATTATGAAAATTTTCTTCACCAAAAGAGTTGTCAAGTATTGAACAGGCTACCCAGAGAAGTGGTTGAATCAGCATCCCTGGTGGTATTTAAGACATGTAAGTGTGGCACTTGGGGACATGGTTTAGTGCTGGACTTGTCATTGCTGGGTCAGTGGTTGTAACTGATGATCTTAAGGGTCTTTTCCAAGTGAAACAGCCCTATGGTTCTGTGGGGGGATGAGGATGTGCTGATACCTGCCACATTGTTTGCACAACTCACTTCAGCAGTCACACTCCAGAGTTTATAGTGTATCTTCCACTTCTGCAGCCCCAGACAGAGGAGGAAGATGGACCATACAAAGAGCCCAGACTGCAACAGATTCATCTCATCCTTCCTCTCCATATCAGTGTAAATCATTTTTAGTGACCAATAACCTTCTAACATCACTTCAGTAATTTAATTAGTGCTATAAAGAGTATAAGTACAATTTTTTTTTAAATACAAAAAGCAATCTTTAGATATAAGTACTACTTCTAAGGTAAATGACTAAAGAGAGTGGAAAAGTACTCACAAGTAACTGAAATCTGTAACAGAATAGTAATTGTTGCAAGTTTTCATACATAAACTAACTAATGAAGGGTTGATTCCATATGCTTGTCTTCAAAGACACATGCTTTGTTTAAAGCAGAATAAGTAATAGAAGAGAATCGGCTGTTCTCATTATGGCATTATGGCATCACATTTACTTTGAGAGAAAGACACAAAAATCCTCATCTAGCTAAAAAAATTTTAAGAAGGCATTACATAACATTTTATGAGTAATAATAAAAATGGCCATTTATTATACTTCACTTTTCATCAATAGGTATCAGACTGAGACTTGCTTTTCCTATTTTCCAGAACAGAAAATAAGGCACAAAAGTTGGAGTGACTGCCCTGGGTGATCCATCAGGCTGACACAGATTTGGAAATAAATCTAAGTTTCCAGAATCCCAGCCCAGTGTTCTCTTCTTAGCAGTGAATGACTGGATATCTTAACCACCAAAGGACAACTTTACCCAATCATTCATGTGTCTCTGAAACCAAAAGCCCTCTGGAAAACACAAGGTATTTGCAGTTCTGTGGTCTCTGCAATGTCTGACACTTCAAGTGTTTGTAAAGTCATTTTTAATGCAACTTAATGATGACCAAGAGAGAAACGACTGGCCTCCATAATTAGTTGTAACAAAATTTGCCACTCAGATGCTTTCCTACATATTAATATGTTTTTGAGGTTTTCACTCTGAAGGCTTGTTCTCGTGAGGCTTGGTTGTCTGGCCATTCTTTCACAGGCAACATTTTAATTCAATAATACTTTGAGTGCAACAACAGATTTGACAAATGAAGCATCTGTGTGAAATATGCAAATTAAATTGCACATGGAGAAGGCAAATCTGAGGCCGTCTGAGAAGAGGTTTTAACAGCGGTATGACTTCAAATATAGCACTGATGAATCTTTTGGAAAAGTATCCTTCCTTCATGAAAAGGTAACTTGTAGGAAGACGTCTCTGCATTTTTAAAGCCTGAAGACTCAATTTCTTTATAGAGTAATTACTAGATAACAAAATTATAATCACTCCCTGGACTGTTAAACTTTGGCAAAGGTGACTAAAAGGGTCTCAAGGGAACCAAGATCTTGTTTAGATGAGAGATATTAAGCAGCAGCAATTAAGTAACGCAGTGGGAGTGGGAGTCCCAAGAGAAAACATGTTACAATGACAATTTTTATTAGACATCTCAGTTACTTTTTTCTATACACTTTAGCTTTGTGCAGTAGAAATCCACCACTATTTCTGATCTTCAGAAGCCTGAAGCATTACACAAATGTCATGAACCCCTTCTCTGGTCCTGAGTCCAGGTGGTAGAGTATAATGATATCCACCCTGGAATGGTAAACTTGCCCTGAAAATAGGATGGTCATATCCAGACTGCCCACAGTTAATAGTTTGCCCTATGTTAGTTCTCAGACTATCCCAGGAATTACCTGGAAGGCTGCTGATGCACCACAGCTGTGCACGGGACTGTTTGAACAGTTAAATAGTGCAGACAGCCTGCTTCTGCCCCTCTGCCTTTACCCTGCCTCTCTTTATTTACTAGTCAAAACAGAGCCAATAATGACCTTCTAGCAAAAACATGAGGCTTGTCAGGTGCAATGGACAAATGAAGAATGGACAAAGGACGGACAAAGAAGAATGGCACACGGAGAGGGAAGATAGGGACAAAGTTCTTAGCTGGGAAAGCAGGGAGCTAACAGTGTTGTAGATAAATGTGAGCAGCACGGGACGCAAGAAGAGAGGATGCTGCAATAGTCAAGTTGCAAAAGGCTGAGGGATAGACCTAGTCAAGGGTATGGAGCAGCTTCTGTATTTTAGAGCTACTTGGCAAGAGGAATCTTTGAAGTTCAAGCCAGCCCTGGGCAGAGACTCAGCTGAAGACAATTCTGAGATTCAGGAAATGATGTGCTGCAGTCCTGCAAGTCCAAGACCACAGAAGCTACCAAGAACCCCAAAGAGTCTCTTAGAAATGGGTTCGGAGTCCATCCACCCAGTCATCATCTGAAGGACTGAGGAAGGCCACAACATCTGTTATAGTAGTCCAGCCAGCAGGATATGGCAACCAGAAAAGAACCTGGGAAACTTTTAACTATTCTGTCCTTTATGAGAGCAGCCAAACCAGAAAAAAACTTATAGACCATAGCATAAACACAGTCCCTTTTTCCCACGTGACAGCATACATGCGTACATTTACATTCAGGYATGACTTTGCATGCTGGAATTAATCTGGAAACCCAAATTTTCAGAGCCATACAGCTCTTACTGCCTACATCTAAACAAGTTCATCAGTGCCAGCACCTTGGTACAGAATTGTAGCCTCTTTACTGCATAACTGTTGGAAGACAATTTGGTGTTCCTGATAAGTCAGAGACCATTTCCACTAAGCCATCTGGATACAGCCCCTCTTTTTTGAATGTTTTAAAGATATAGGCACAATCAAAACATTCTGCTTGATTTCAAGGGTAAAGAATGGGTTCTGGTACTGTTCAGTGCACTATTGCAGACATCCACTCTGGGAAAATAACAGTTTTAATACTAGCAATTCTGCTGTTTTTTAACAGAAGTCTGAAGTAGACAAACTTGATATTGATGGCTAAAGGCATCATTTAGAAGTGTGATGCAGGTAGTAATATGATACATTCAGTGGGCCAACAGCTGAGGCTTTGCGGTTCTGTGAATACTGCAATACACTCATAAATATTTGGGGGGAAAAGTACATTATAACATTTAGCTTTGCCTGGCAAAGTATGGTGCAATTTAGTGTGTGTTTGCTCCCTTTCCCCATACTGACAGATAATCACATGGACAGGCAGCGTGCTGGGGATTTCATTTGTCAAGGATGTTCCTAGGGAAAATGATCTTAAGGACTGAGAAACTCCTGGAAGCTCTCCATGTGCTGAGATGCCAAAAGAAGACAGGAGATTTGAAAGCTGAATCCTGAAAGTGTTCGTGCTGGCAGCCTGCATATGACTCAAAGTTTGCCATTATCTTTTCTCTCAACACAGAGATACAGCCCTGTAAGGACGTAAAGAGCACAAACACTCTTAAGGCCAGAAGAGCTTTGCAATAAGACAAGCACAGAAGGAAGCGACAAGATGGCGCTAACTCCAGGCCTGGCAGAGGTGATATCTGGTTAGTACCTCCTGTGTAACTCATCCGTACAAAAATTCCCCTGTGACAAACTGTGTAAAGAAGCAACTGCTCACATGCACATCACCAGTCAAACAAAGATCATCCAAGTTATGGGACAGATGCCAACTGTGACTACCACAGGAGCCCACCCCCCATATACGACCTGAAACTTGGACTGTAGGTTAAACCACCACAATGGGAACTTGAAATAAGATGAAGGTGATACTACCATCTGAGTATTATCTCAGGCCTAGCAGGGGGGTAACAAAGATGGGGAAGAAGAATGCAGAGGCATTTCCTACTAATTGGCTCACAACAAGCCCTCATGCTCTACTAAACTAGAAGTAGATACTGGGTGTCTGTAATAGTTGCTTCTGATACATGCACCATTTTATATCATTGTTTACTGACTACAGCCATGGAAGCAGCTGTGGCCTGATGGCGCCACATCTAAATGTATATATCTAGAGGTATTTTGATAAATATTGATAAAAATTTTGATGGTGATAATGATTCTGAGGATGGAGGGTGCTGCAGTGTATATACTGCAGTGTATATACTGCACTATATATACTGCACTATATATACTGCACATATAACAGTTACAATTTTGCTCCTGCTTATCACAGCTTTAAAGCTTGAAAGGCTTTGCTTTCCGGTAGCTGTTTTCCACACTGTACCGTATCAATCACTCTGCTACAGAGGAACAACAGACACCTTGTCCTTTCATGGAAAACTCTGTGCTGCTTTGAAGTGTTCCACAGTCTCTACTTACCTTCCGAAAAAGAAAAACCAAACGTCTGATTTAAAAAATGTCATACACCTTCTAATGCCATTGATTACATCACTGTTTCTTTGTGTTTATAAATATCTGCAGCTAAAAAAATTGGAGATTGAGCTAAACTTCTCTTCAGAAACCAGGCAAATTAGGATTAACCTGAATCTTACAATAAATAATGTATGRCTCATTACCCTTTAGGAAAATAAGGTAACTTGGTTCAAAAAACTCATGTGTRTTATGTATTTTGGTCTAAGAAAAGCACTATTATTTATAGTGAAATAATGGTAATACAGAAGCTTTCAGGTGGCCAAGGAGGGATTTTTATGGCTCCAAGGCTTATTTATAATACGTATTATTTATTGCCCATTTAAAAAGCTTTTATACCATTATCACGCCTGATTTTTCCCAAGGTTCAACATAACCATAAATATTTTCTGCCCTTTAATGTACATTTGGGATGAAATTCCTCCAAATGCAGGTACTACATTGCTCTTTCAGCATCTTTATGCTCCCTGACCCCATCCTTTCCCATCCCTAGATCTCCCATTGCATATGCACAGGACCTTGTCTGTGGAAAATTTTCTTCATTGCTGAGTGCTTTGGTGACACAAAAATGTAGGAGTGTATTAGGGAAAGGAGGGAGGCAAGTCAGAAAATGGGCTGCAGTGTTTTGACCTGCATACAATAAGAACCCACACACGAAATGAAACAGCAGTCCTGAGAAAGCACTTTAGTTTGATTTTAAGTTTGGGTGGGTTTCAACCTCCTCCATCCCAGGAAGTTACATAACAAAAGATTGTCTCAGCTTTACACAGGGAAGGCTAGTTAAGCCTCTTTGTATTTGAAAGAATAAACCAAAGTCATATTTACTGCCATTTCGTGGTTTAACAAGTAGTTAAATGCTCACACATGCTTCTAGAGATATAATTCCCTGCTTCAATAGTATTTGTCTGGAGAGGGAGGACAGTCCAGTTTTCTCTCCTGTGCTATATCTCATCTGACCAGCCTGCAGAACGATGGGAATGTACAGAACTAAAATATGCTGGTCCAAATCCATTCCCTAACAGCCCATTGGCAGAGGAGAGCTAGGGTAAATATCTGCTCACCAGATGGCCGATTTTTTTCTTACTATCTGCATTMAAAATATGGCCTCAAATAAGTATATTTATGTCTACCAATTGTATGGCCACTCACAGGTCAAGGGCAGCTCTGCTATTAGCCATAACAGCCAGAGCCTTCTATACATTAAATGAATTTTCTGCTCAAAGCTAGAACCAAATCAAAATAGCAGTGTCACARCAGACCAATGACTTCATACCAAGGAACCAAAAAGACACAGTGAATAATAGCAGTGAGAGAATAAACTCCTCTAAATTCAGAAACTATGTAATCTCCTCTCTGACTCACTGCTATCTTGATTTCAGTTTATTTATTTGCATTTATGACCAGAAATTAGAAAATCATAGAAATAACTAGAAAAACAGGCCTGCAAAGGACCAGGTAAGTCACCATGCTTTGTCCTCCATAATCTAAAGTTATTATACCATAGTTTTTGAGTTTTTATCCAGAAGGATAGCCATTCCCTTCCCATACACACAAGCTACAAATGGTATTCCTCATCCTCAGCATGTGAGTCAAGCCCTCAGTGACTGCAATGCACTCTGGAYGGAGAGATTCAGAGGCTGCAATAGGAGCTTCTGCTGGTTGTAGGTTCACAAGAAGACAACCCTTGAGGATGCAAAGTGAGATGAGGCATCACCTCCTCCCCAGCATCATGCCTCTTCCAGACAGGAAGAAAAATAAAGAAACCTGACAGAAGAAACCTTATGTGTTCTTGTGGAYGGAAAATTACTTCTACCACTGATAGAAAGTAGCAACCAATAATGGTCTTAAATTGGAGCAAGCATTTCCACACTTCTCATTGGGCTCATCATTACCACACAATCAAACCAAGCTGCAGAGGTAAAGTTTAAAAAAAAMCACAAAACCAAAAACCAACACCAAAACCAAAACACAAGACAAAACAAAAAAAAAACAAAAATAAAACACAAACAAACAAACAAGAGACCCCAAAAACAACAAAACCCAAACCAAAACAAAAAACACTGAAAATTCAGGGTATTTTACAAGGGCTGGAACACTCATTTTCTCCTTTCTGTTTTGCTACAGCTTATAGGGCACCTTGTTTTGCAGAAATCTGAGGTAATGATCAGAAGCCAAGCAGCTTTCTTGACTGGGAACAGCTTGGAACCTGTAAACGATTACAAGAGGTAAATAGAAATTTAAAGATGATATTCAGACCTGAAGGTGAGTCCCTGGGGATGCAGTATGAGATGGGAGAACAGAGAAAAGCTGTGAACTTCTCACTACCTTGCTGGTGTCTCCTGGGTTTTCCTACAGTAGCTGGAGAGACCCAGGTAACTCCAGGGCTACACTGAAAGTATTCAGAGTTCGTACTTTGAATTTCTCCTCAATATCCTGGATACTTGGAGAGAACAATCRTGCCAGAGAGAGCACATTTTTTCCTGAATAAAAAATCAGAAGTAAAACACTCAAGCCTGAAAATTTCTGACTATACCCCATCCCCATATGGCTGGAGTGCCTCACCTTACTGCTGGGAAACTCCTGTTGTTCCCTAGACTCAAAAATTACTCCAGGGGCAATCTTGCAGTAGTACAGCTACACATACAGCATATGCTACACAAAATATTAAGAGTTAGAAACTTGTTTTTATGTTTCATGGTTTTCTGCATGAAGTTTTTGAGGAAGGAAAGAGTTTGGATTTGAACGAATGGAATGAAGCAGGGCCACAAACCCATACTTCAATCAATTTTTAATGACTTGCTAAATCCAGTTCTTGTTCATTCTGCAGTCCCAGTCTATTCTGAGTAGGATTACAGATGGGTGGCACCAGTTTGCTGAGTTCATACTGCAGAATATAATAACACTATCCACTGATATTCTAAKGAACCCCTATCTATACTGTTTTCTCATTCCCAGAACTTCGAAACAACAACACACACATGGCTCCTCYTTATTTTGTGCAAAATCCCATGAAAGATATGCAAGAAAAAAATGCAAATATGGCAGGCAATGCAATGGCACTACTGACTGAAAACAAATAAATTAACATAGTCTTTAGCAAATCTTCTTACTTGGGCAAATCCTATTTTTTCAGACAAAGAAAACATTTCCTTTTTTTTTTAATAAAAAACCATCTCTGAAAACAAAATGCCTCTGCAGGCATCAGCAGAGGATTTCTATTCAGCAATCACAACTAAATTTATTAGAGCCTTTTCTCTTCTACCACATGTACCAATATACCTCTTGGCTGTTTTGACAGCACCTGAGGGCTGGAGAGAGAGTCACACTTTCAAGCCTATAAATTGCTTTTTCTTTCAATTCAACTGGGTCATGATTTGCTTGAACAGAAAATTGCCCAGTTCAGACAAGAGGAAAAAGAGTTGAAGAGACCCTTAGCAGACTCAGAGGAAGGAGAAGAGACAGCAAAGAAAAGGTCCTTTATAATAGTAAAGCCCTGGGTAAAAAAAAAGTCTTAGCTTGTTTCCACCAGTTAAGACTGCAGCACACACTTTCTRTCTTGAGGCAAAGCCAAGGGGATCTGTTTTCACCAGGCTTTCCTGAGGGCTGAAATTGTGGATGCTGCAGGGACAGATCCAAAGCAAGATAAAGCAGAGGGCATACAGAACCTGAGGATATGACTCCTATTTGGACGAAGTGATAAGCTGTATCCAGGCTCCCATCTTAGTGTGATGTCCTGAGTAGAAATATGAGCATGTACACCTTGGRAAAGTACTGGTAATAAATGCCAGATTCCCAGAGAGCTCTGGACTTGCTCTGCCCACACCATCCAGCTTAAGCCTGTGTCTGTGCTGACAACTCAGTTGCTCTCAGTAGGCATTTGTCAGTACCTCTGCCACCAGCAGATAACCAAACAGGTAAAAAGAACTGAATCATTCCCAAATAMACTACCTCTCCTTCTTCCTCCCAGGCAGCAATTCAGGTAAAACCGGGATAATGGTAGCAGGAAGTGCTAGTAATGAGGTTAAGTACTTGCCATTTTCTCTCCCAGCTTCTGAAATCTCCACATCCAAGGCCTGTAACACTTGGTAAAAACCATTCAACCATGAATTTTATGATACACTTCCCAAGGACTTTTGCTGCTAAGTCAGTGTAGTCTTTAACATACACATGTAGAAAAGACACATATATAAATCCTGTAGAAGTTATTGGAGAGTTTTTTCTACTGCCTGACCTATTTTACTTCTATTTAAGCTTATTTGATCACTCGGTCTTTGAAAATGCCTCACTTTGCAGAGACATACCATAATATCAGCAGCATCTAACTTTTACAGAAGATGTAAGATGATCTAAAGCAATAGTATTTATAAAAGAAAATTACTATTGATGAAAAATAAAAAGAAATACTACTATAAAGAGAAATATGGTGGGAAATAGGTGGTTTGTGTGTGGAACGTCATCACAGACGGAATAGGTGTTACAGCAAAAGATATAAGATTAGGAGGAACATATATAGATGCATTAGTACAAAATATATCAGACTGCATGTTCAACATATCATGGTGAATCAGACCACAGCAAGCCCAGAGTACATGCTCAAGTAGTGATAGAGGGCTGCAATGACTGGAAGTAGGGGAGGAGAAAGGGCAGGAGCTGGCAGGCAGTGAACGAGTGCTGCTGGCAGAGAAAACCTTTACAGGCAAGGCAGGTGATTGGCATTAGGTGAACACTGAGGAACAGTATTGCATTGTTTTGGATGCCTTCATTGCAATATTTGCTTTTTCTATACAAAACTTTTGGGACTTGGTGATTTTTTCTTAGTGGTACTGGGTTATTTTTTTCTCCCTTGAGCAATGTATTTATATACTTCGTTAATCAGATTTTTTCCTGTTTTGCATGGTGCTCACTGAAGATAAAAAATGACAGAAGAGATACTGCCTTTRAAAAGAAAGCAGAAAGAAGAGAGAAAGGAAAGATGTGCAAAAAGAGAGACAGTGTCATTGCCAGTATTGAAAATGAACAATATCTAGAAAATCTATTTATATCTGATGTATAAGGGTATAAATTAGCTGCAGGATTTTCAAACCAACACTACACAAGTTTTGGTGAGAAACTTATACTGAAAAAGTTGCTTCACCTTATGTTGTAAAAAATGCCTAGAAGGGAGCATATATTTTATGGAATATATGTCTGTGCCTTTCACATTTTAAGTCAAAGAGAACAGTGCTCAGAATCTCCCAGGTGTGAGATCGGTGTAGCTTTAGTTATTTCAGTACAGTCAAAATCTGACAGCAGGATAAAAATGCATCAGGCACTAACACAAGTAAATCTAGGTAGAAAACTCTAAAAAGAACATAAATATTTTGTTTTCTTTATATTCTTGACCACTGCACTCAAACCTCACATTAGTTACAAATAATCTCCCTTATTATGTTAAATCTTTGGGTTTATTTTTGCTCTCTTGGAAATAACATCTTATTTTTCCTGGCTCAGAAACAAGACTCAAAAAGAGAGGAAGAAAGAATTTTAACTTTGATCTTACTTTTCGTAGTCCCATTCTCTTTGTCTCATATATCATGCACTCTTTTCTTCATGTCCTCTGAAGATTTTCTGAAGTCCAGAGATCTCTTGCTTTTTGTTAGTATTTTTATTCCCTCATGTAGTGAACCTCTAAATCGAACTGAACCAGACTTTTTAACAAAGACTTAGTTCACAGATCATAAATTCATTCAGTGGTAGCATTTTTGCTTAAGTTAATCTTGTTGTTTAAATAACTGTTATTTTGCTTAGTACAGTCAATTCTAAACTAAGTAAATTAAATGAAAGCAGAAAAAATAAAATATTCACCTGTTTTGTTCAGGTTAATAGACTCATATTTACTCGAAATACCTAAAAAGCTTAAAAATTATACAGCTGACCTGTATCTACTTTAATGTAGTGAGATTTTTCATAGGAAAACCTAATTACAAGATAATATCTTTATATGAGAGAGTTTAATGCAACACAAGTAGTGTTATTATAAGTGAAGATAGAAAATTAACAAATCTGGACTGTGCAGTACAGAAAGAAAAATCCTTCTGCTAACAAGTACTAGTAACTTTCAACAATTTGCTTGACTATTTCACATCAAACACRGCAAACACCAGTGGATAAAGAAAGAATTCAGGCCTGCATACRAAAACGATTTTTTCTGGCTTTCAGTTAAAAAAAAAGAGGTTGCATGATGTATATGGTTAATCATGTGTTTCCTAGATAACTTATTCTTTCTTCTCATTCACTCCTCTATCATGTTGATGAAAGTTTTGAAACACGTTATGGTCTGGTCTTTTTTCATTGGAAATCCCAACCACTACAGCCACAATTAAGCCATATAGTCAAAAACATCTATGCAATAAGAGCACAGTATTGTACAACTCCCTAAGGGATGCTGTAAGCAACAGAGGTAGCCTTGCATGAGGAGCTCTTTCCTTAAGCAAAGAAATCCTTATTATATATTTAAGAAGTCTCATTCCTCCGGCAAACTCCCTTCTGCCTTTGCCAAGTCTGTGGCATTTGACCTCAGTGCCTACCCTTATCTTTTATTAGCATGCCTAATTATACTATGTCCATAACATCCTCTTCCTTTTCCTTCAGGAAACATGTGGAAGATGAAAAGAAAATGGCATATCATCAAAAACGTAAGGAAAAAGAAAAATGTCAAAATTCAAAGAAGAAATTGCAAATGAGAGCTTCCAGCAGGAAAAAAAAGAAGCATTCTATCTATCACCAATTTAAAAAGAAGCCCAATTACCAGYATCTTTTAGCAAACAATACTTTGAATAGAAAACCATACAGTAGTAGCATTTGTATTTCCAGATGTTCATGCAGGAAATTTAAATTGTTTTTTAAATAAAAAAGGCTATTTGGGTGACAGAAACCAAACCCACAGTATTACAGGAACACTTACCTTTGTATCAATGCCAGAACCGGTGTTTGCACTTTTCTATTTGAGGTCTTTTAGGAAATAAGGGACACCTACAGTTCACCCCAAGGATTGTCTAGAATCTAACAGCTGCCAGGCTGCACAAATAACAGAAAATTTCCTGCTAGCATATGTTTCACATTTGCAATGTCACTGCTACTTGGCACACCTGGCCAATGTCAAAGATGTTTCTTTCTGATATCCCTTTAAAACCAACCATCTGTGATGCAATATGTAAAGTATCCATAAAATGACCAAACTTCATTTAAAAAGAATGGAAAAGAAGTTTGTGATATGTGCATACATTTACCAATACAGGGAACAGGACACAAATCAGCTTCTTCAAGGGGAATGGTCAAAAGTACAGGGCAAAAGAAAAACAAAGGAGCTGAGGTTTGCTGCTTGTCCCAGTCTGCACCTGCCAAGTTCGGGCTGCAGCTTTGCTGCTGCTTGGCTTAGTTGCAAAAGCCATTCTTTTTATGGAAATAGCAGTTACCAAACTCTCCATATAGACTGCAATCAGAGTGACCCAGACTTTCAGAGCAATGGAGAAAGAATAGGATGTAAAGACCTGTTAGAAAAACATATAAAAATTACCCCAAGCAGATTCTAGAATGAAGATGTGGAAAGCATTTATTTTAACACCATCTTCTCTTGGCAAAGGGCTCGACATGATGATTTCCCACTGTACTCTTCCAAACAGATCCCACCATCAACCTTAGAACAAAAAGGGCAGTGGTTTGAGGAACATAACATCTGGCAAAGGGTTAGATACCAGAAAATATGCATAGCTATTTTAATTTACATTTTATTGTTGAGATCTTCTCTGCACAGTAACATTAATTCCTTTTTTTCCGTCTCATTCTCTTAGATCTGTATTAACAATAGTTATTTCATTAGAATGTTTAGGTTTCAGTTATACAAGTTCTTACCTTTATGCATAAGAACTTTTTTCTTTTTTTGACAGGAGCAAGACTTTGAATGTAAAGGTGGGCAAAATAAACTTTCCAACTCAAAGACGTTAACTAAAATGCGCTTTGTTACATCTATTGGCTTGGGTAATCTGTTGGGATCTGTAAAGTAGGGTTGCATTAAACAACTRTTTTCAACACAGTGATCAGCTGGAACCAGAAAATTATTTCCAGATAATTCCAGCATGGCATTACAGAGATCTCAAACTAAAATAGGGATACAAATCAAATGGGTCAAAGAAATGCAGTTGTGTAGTGTGACTCAGCCAGATCCAAATTTCACAGCTTAAACCTTCACTTCAGCTATTTAAAGTCATAATTTATGAGCTTCTGTTTATCCACACCAAGCAGATCAAGTATGGCTAGACAGAATCACTTAGCAAATTGTTAAAATTATTATTTTTATTGTTAGGCAGTGTGTTGGCATGAAAAAGCACAATGCTCTTAACCTTACAGTATATTGGAAAATGTTTGCATTGATAGGCATTAGGTAATTTCAAATAAAATCAACTTTCTCTGAAGAGAACATAAACCATGAACTTTCCCCATCACCTTTTCAATCTCCTTCAGATAAATCCTGAATCTTTGTTTACATACCATAATTGAATTGAAGACAAGTCCCTTTTTCATATCAAAACGGATATCTCCTAGGAGGAATCAAGGAGCAATCAATTACAAAGATCAGTGTTAGTTCATCTGTTACATGACATGACCCCTTACACAAACCCATCGACCAACACGCAGCACTAGAGATCAATACAACCGTTCCTCTTCCTCTCCCTGTAATTCACAGAAGAGATTAGCAAGGACAGATTCCCATACAAATTGGTTAGTAAAATAGCAGGCAGGATGCAGTTGCACTCTTTCTTAACAACAATCTTTATGAAAACAAACCTTTCAGCAGGGAAGCCTTAAAATACAAATCCACTTATGGCAAAGGAAAAACTCGAGGTCTCCTCTTCCAGCAAAGGTCACACTCACCTACCATTGAAGCAATGACAGCCAGGATTTGTCCTACTGGCTTGAGGTTAAACCAGATAACATGGCGTTAAAAATGACAGCCTGGCTCGAAATCAAACCTCAGAAATTCACTCCTGGATACCCTTGACATTCTGCTTTGTTGCACCCTCCAGTTTCCAAAACGTGTAACAAACATGAGCTATGGTACCTACCAGCTGCGTAGCACATCACCCCTGATGATTTAACCTGCCAGCAGCTCAGCAGGCTTGGGCAAGGGCTGCATGGCCCACGCACCCCCAGAGASCTTGCAAGTGTCCTGCCGTCCACACCTGCACCTCTGCTCCCTCGCAGGCACAATGAGGGACCCCTCTCCCCCTCTGCTGCAGCCACATCAGTATCCTTCACCGTAAAGGGGGACTGCATAGCTCCCACAGCCAACCCTGATCACCTTCGAGTTCCAAAAACAATGAATCAGCATAGAGGTGGACAGTCTGGGGATGGCAAACTGTCAGCAGCAAAGGCGAATTGAAGGTCAAAAAATGATCCTGTCTGCCTGGCAGTGAATCAGTATAGGACAACTCCTGTCATGCTACAATGGAATAGAATAATTTTTTAGCAGCAGATTAGGGGGTTTACAGTAATRTCATGATTTGCAGCTATTTTAATGTAACTAAGATAACCATTAGACTGGCACAAAGTTAATAATTCAGTGTAATGATATAAATTCCACTGAAGGAACTTTTGTTTGAACATGAGGGCAAAATGTTCATCTGTGGAGCCTGTTTAGCTGTGAGTTCCAGTTATGAGCAGGAGGTTTAGTTGCTTGAGTTTTGAAGGGTGCATGGCTTGAAGTAACACTTACTTTGTGAAAAGCAAAGATACCCCTGTAAGAGAGGGAACATATGCTAATGAAACACAGGGAAAAAAAACAACTAGTCCCTCAGATTCTTCACTAGCAAAAGAGCACAGTTGCACTGATTTCTGTAATCCCTTTTGTTCRGCTACAGCCATTTACATCAGCTTCGGAAGCTGTCAATATCATTAACACCTCTTAATTTCTTGGAGGCTGATTGATTTTCATGCAGTTTGTGAGTACTGAGAACTGCAGAAGCCAAGGTGCTCGTTGTGGCATCTGACCTTGGATCTGTTTTCAGGACTTAATGAATCAAAGATCACTGCACAATGCATCCATCTAAAAGCTGCCAATCCTACCACCAGAGATGCTAGCTGTCAAAGACTCTGCAATAAAAAAATACTAATTATAGGTACACTGGTGACTTTGTGTCAATGTCATTGTACATAGGCTTTTGAAGAGAAATACCRTAGAAGCAGTAGCATTTTTAGAGCACAAGGACTGTAGAATGAGGGAATTGTGGGAAGCACACAGAAAGAAATGAATGCTAGTAAAATTCTAAATAGGAAGATAAAGGCTCACTGGACAGYATAACTGCTAAGATTTACAAAGACAGCTAAGCAGCTTCGCAGCTGACTCAGACACATGACYGCAGATGATTTTCAGTACCTTTTAATTATCTTCATAACATTAATTCCATAATCCACATTTTAAAATATTTAGAAAATTCTGGGCAAGAGAGTTTATTGCATATAGGTTTTGTCATTCCTTTTATAATTTTAGAATTCATTTTCCCTCTTATGTCTAAGATCATTACAATACAAACAAGCCTAGGTGATATTTATCCTGTTAGAAGATTTCGGAGACATTTCTTATAGATGRGGATTCTGTTTATGTGAGAGATGCCACAAATACAGGATCTTGTTTGATAATCTCTTGCTCTATAAAATGATCATTACAGCAGCTTTCAACTGCGCTCAAATAATAAGTAGATATTTTTCAAGAGAAAAATAAAACTCACARGAGACATTTGTCCTCAAGGATTTGTAACAGCTTATGGAAATGTCTTCTCTGTTCCACTAGTCTTCATTACCAATGCACATGCCTTAAAAATCTTGATGAGAAAGAAAATGTGCGAAGGGCATCCATGATGCGGATTAAATATTCTCAGCCCAAACCATTGGAATTAATACCAGACGCTTAAATGACAGACATTTAAATGATGTGAGGGTTGAAAGATGGAAATTGCCTCAACTGTATTCTGCATTTTCAGGTAAAACGAAAAGGTTCTGTGGTAAGCCAGACTGAGTTTTCTGCTAGGCAGTGTCCCAAGTCTTCCACACCAGATCATTCTGTTCTTCAGCCAGTGGAAAGAAAATAAACCRACTCAGACCCTGCAGTACATTTCATTTCAAATTGACTGGTGATTAACAAGTGAAATATGTACACAAACCAGCCCATATGGGCACCACAGTTTTTRCAGCATTAACTCCTTCCCCAATCCAATTTATTTATACTGAATGAGAATTTATTGATCCTCAAGAGCTTATTAACATGTGAACAAATCAAATGATGTGTTAATTAACCCAAACACTGTTAGGATTTCCAGATTGCAGTCTCTGGTTTAGCTAGAATTAATTTTCTGAGCAGAGTTGTTAATGACAGATTGTCTATAAATAAGATCACAAGTTTAAATAAAAGAGAGTTCCCCCAAAGTTTAAAAAATGTGGAAATACAAATGTCACATCCACAAATGCCAATTTCAGTACCAATGATCAGTACCTTGCAATTCTGGTACTCACTCAGTATTTTGTCTTATTTAAACAGAACAGGCATCTTAATTAACCTATTTCTGGTTTCCCTAACACAAGTAAACCTTGGGTATTATAAACTGTGAACATAATGTACACCAACATAGAAACATACTGGTGGCTATTTCAGAGTCCGCAGAATATGGCACAAGACTGTTCCCAGACATACAGGTTTAAAAGGACCTATGCCTCTGACAGAAATCAGGRGAACCCCAGCCAAGCTTTCCTAACCCCATGACATACGGGGAAGGAAAGTATGGGGTTCAGCTCCAAATAGAACAGGGTTTACCAGAAAATGCACTCTCTTTTTGGCATATAGACCTGCATTCAGTTCCCATTACTGCCATATCCCTATCTCTCAATCCGCACAAGTCCTACTGAACAGTGGCATTTGGCATAAAGTCACCCTTTGCATCCCAGGCTTTCTTTGCAATGCAATTCTATTTTTCTTACCATGGGTTTTTTTTAGATTAAGAGCTTTCTCTACACTCATGAAAGATAGAAGAATATTCTGAAATAGGCAGTCAAGGACAAGTTGTGTTGCTCTTATAAGGCTTTCCAAAGAGCACAGTGCTGGATATCAAAGAGCACTGTGAGCATAATTATGTTTTTAATCAATAAGAATTTTAACATTTTTCAGCTACCTGTAAAACATCCCAAACCTGTTGGGTTTATTTTAACCTTTAAAAATAATTAAATGAATTCCCAATGGTAAAATTTTCATTTCAGATCAAACCTTTGAAACCTTATTAACTTCAAAATTGGAACATTACAGATAGTTTTCTTCCCCTCTGTCTACCCTAACAACTTGATGAAGTGAACCCCAGCTCATTAAATCCAAGTTTGTGTTTCTTTATTGGGAAAGTGCCGCCTTCACTCAGTGCCACTCTTGAGAATCTGGTTTTAAATGTTACATAACAAGTTGTTGAATGCTGAGCTCCACGGTGTGGGCTGAGCAGCTGAGAATCTTCCCCCACACACATAGAGGTGTCTGTGTATCATATGCCTGTTTTCATCCAAACCTCCTAGCTCCCTTCCCCTCTCTCTCTCTTGGTTATTAGTACAACTTTTAGATCAGCTTCAGCATTACCTGCCAGCCAAGTTTCTGTACACAGGTTTTTTTCCTCATTCAGCCTGTCAAGAAAAAAAGAGACAACACTGAGAACTTCAGGGCTGATTTGAATATCCAAATCCATCATGCTTGGAGGAGCTTAAAAGTAGGGGAAAACCATTGACTCTGCTTTACATTTATCGTTAAAAACAGTAGGACAGATTCTAAGAAAATAAAGTGAATAACAACAGAACTAGCATGATTCAAACAACTGAGTGTGATGGACCAAACTAGCAACAGTTTGGTACAGGCTCCAAAGGAGGTAAAGGCCTGAGGCATGGTCAAGCCAAAAACTCCTCTAGAAAACCCACAAAGTGACCCAGTGAGCATCAGTGCATATGAGCTTGGAACACTCTGTGATCAACTCATGGGTAGCAGATTCAAGAATGAAAGTTTTGGGTACAAGGAGTCTCATCTATACCCTTCCCATGCAGCTTAACTATTAAGCAAGCACTTTATCCCAAAACTATAACAACTTTAGTGAGCCTTCTTTGAGCCCTCCCTACACAGTAGTGTGGATGCAAGGCATTTACTGCTGGGACGCAACTCAAGTTTTGAGATTCTTTGTCTAAGAGATCCTTCCTTACCCAAGGCAGAGAGACCCCTATTTGCAACAGATCCTCAGTAAGTTGCTGATAACATGCTAAATCAACACTAATGAAATTCACACATTTTTTCCATTAGATATAAACCATTTTCCAAGTCTCAGATTAAGATCAGACCTAGCTTCACCTAGGTTCCATTAGGAGGTTAGAAAGCAAGGGGGTCCACTCTGAGCTTCATGACTCAACAGGAGGGTCTCCCTTACCCTTTTCCATCTTCAGTCTCTGGGTAATTCATTCTAAGTCAGTTAATAATGAATTTTCCTTTGTGTGTTTCATCTATGTAGTAAAAAATGAAGAGAATCTTGCCATGGAACTTTGTCAAGTCTCACTTTTATAAATTCGTATTAAAACCACTTTTGCCAATATCATTGATGGCAATTCTTCAAGTGACCCTACATCACTCATTCAGGATATGGAGAAAACTTAACTGAGAGGAGAAGTAAAAACCAACAAAATTAACAAAGTTTCTTTTTGTCAATAGTTATTCAAAACAGCATTTAAGCTTTTGGAGAAAAGCTTTTATGCTTATTATTCTACTGTTAACTAATTGGCTGCATTTTTGGCAGCTATCCTTCTAACATCTTTATTAAGTACTCAAATGACTGTTGGATGTCATGCAAGCTCGGCATTTCCATATCAAGATCCATCCCTGATCTTTCCTTCCCAGTTCTAGGGGATTTCTGTAAATCATAAAAGGGCATAAAATTCCCATCAGATTTTAATGTTCCGAGGAGATGGCCAGCTGTGAAAGCTGGGAAATAGTAGTTCTGAAGCAAGTGCTCCCCAGAGGAGTAAGCACTGTCATGCAGCACCCGTGGTGAATGTCACTAATGGGATGGGTGGTAGGTGCCTGGATTTTGCACGCCTCAGCATGCACAGCCTGCGGTCAAGAGGTTCAGAGGCCATTGCTGCTCAACTAAGTGTCTGTGTCCAATTAGACATTTTTCAATAACAGGGAGACAGACAGGTGGAATGAGTTGATTTAACTTTAAAATCTCCTCCCTGTGTGTTTTTATGTCTGGTATTTTCATAGGTCCTTTCTTTCAGTGAGACAAATGTGAGAGCTGGCATCTGTCTGAAAAGCAGAAAACTGGAAAAAATAATGTGTAACTTGTCTGAAAGTTTTTAAACATTGGCAGATTTGAAAGAAAGAAGAAACCAAATGTAGCTTAGTAAGCACTAAGATGACAAAGCATGTTAACACTAATGAGTCATACAGCCCACTAAGTGATCTAAAGGCAGAAGGAAGTCAATGCCCATATCTCCAAGATTCTGTTGTCCATTCCTCATGGATTTCTGGGGCAAGGGAATTATTTCAGATTAGTTTTAATCTGTCTCTATTGGCTAAAAGCTCATTATTCGGACACTCCTAGTTTAGTTTAATGAGAAGAAAACTAATTTGCAGACTCTAAAACCATTCTCTGATGTGAGCCAAAATACCACAAACGGGGGGAAATGTAGAATTTTGTCCAAAATGCATTTTTGATTGAAAGTAAAATGCATATGGAGAACCACTGAAAGTTTCCTGAGTTCTGCTGCTAAATGATTGTGAAAAATGATTGTGAATTCCCCAACATCAAATCAGATCCAGTTTCTTCTTACATCACAGCTGTTATCTTGCCTTATGACAAAAAAATAATTGTCAAACTTCAACCCTCACCTACTTGGCTGGTAAAGAATCTTTCCAAATTATAGTGGTGTCAGCGGTATAGTAGTACCTGATAAAGCCTCTTTCAACCTGGCTATTTCTTAGTAATACTTTAATCACTTTCCTACAAAATATTTTAAAGGCCTTAAGCAGGTCAGACTTACAGCAACTCTAGACTGACATTGCTTCGCTGAACAAAGGCCAGATAAGAAGTTTGTCCAATGCCATCAGAGGATATTGCTCAAAGAGTCTACCTAGTCCTCAATGTGGTATTGAATGAGATTAAACATTTAAACAATTTCTGTAACAAATGAGTGACAATCCGTTGGGGAATTATTTCATAGATCTAGGAAGAGTCAATTTATTTCATCCCTCTTGCAGAACACTAATAGCTGCTATCAAAATATGATGCACTCTGAAAAATGCCGGCACAATACCAGTCTCTGTTTACAGTTGTTCTGTTTCAGAATTGTTGGCAACTAATCTATGCCACACACAATAAAACGTGTATGTATTAAGTGCCCCAGGGCTAGGCCCACAGAAGAGGCCCACACAAAGATACAGAAGAGAAGACTACATGATTACTGCTGGGTCTTCCAGTAGACTTGATTTGTAGTAGCACTTTTGCCATTTWATAGTAAAAAAACTACCTTGATGGCAGTGATATCACCACAGACTGAGTGCTTTTGCTAGCAGCACCCATATATAAGGCATGTAAAATTCCCAGAGACTCAGGTCTTCATGATTAAATCCTGTGGGAAGGAATACAGATGTACCTTTCCCAAGAGAAAACTAAGTGGTGTACCAGCAGGCATCTGTAATAATGGCTGCAAAACCTCACATGCATAACAAGAACTGGCTTTTAACAGGAGATTTTGAAGATTGCACCAATCTTTATAGGTGCCATCTGTGCTTCTGTGCATGAATTCCACTACTTCCCTATCCAGAAGGTGAAATAACAAGATAGAATGCAAGTTACAGAACAAAGACATTAAGTAATCAAAGGGCATGAATCATCCTTTGACCTGTTATGTTTGGTAATTAACCTATATTGCTAATGAACGACTGGGCTGTCCCCCGGCAGTACATTTTGGAAGAAAATTGCCAACAATGTAGGCAGCTATACAAACATTAACAGCCCACAAGGGGGGAATGGCAATTCCTGTGCACTCAGTACAGGCAGATAAATTACTTGCATGAAGTAGGCTTGGCAATTTGGTCCATAAAAGGGAAAAATAATTCATATCCCAAAGTAATGAACTCTCAAGATCTCCTGTGGAGATGCTTCACTAGATTCTGATGTCATTTGCACCATTAGAAGGTGCTCAGTTGGAATCTTCAGAGACAAGAATATATCTGCTGACTAGGATCCGTAAAGGTCCTAATGATGATTTCACATGACTTTTTTTGTTAAAAAGATTGTTTTCCTTTGTTTGCAATATTTTACTCTCAGAGAATCTGAAGCTGGAACTCCAGGATTGCAGGGAGAATAAATAACAAACGTAACCTSTGTTGTCTGTGTTGTCTGTCTACATTGCACAACTGCTGTGAGTCTGGTGTCCCTACAGGTCCCAAGTAATGGCTTCCCAAGTGACCAGACAGGACCAGACTTAAAAAGACTCAGTCTCTGCTAGAAAGAGCTGCTTTGTCACCGTGTTTGGAAGCCTTAACCTGCATATAAGGGTCATGCCTGTAAGTGACAGTCTTTGCTGTTTGCATAGATACTTCCTACCTGGAGAACTGTGTCCAGCTGTGGGATTCCCAGCAGAGGGAAGGCATCAACCTGTTGGAGCAGGCCCAGAGGAGGGGCACAAAAATCGACGGCTGGATAGAATATCTCTCTTATGAGTAAAATCTGAAAGAGTTGGGGTTGTTCAGCCTGGAGAAGACGAGGGTCCAGGGAGGACTTATTGAGGCCTTTCAGTACTTAAGAGGGGCTATGGAAGTTGGGGACAGACTTTTGAACAGGGCCTGCTCTGACAGGACAAGGGGTAATTGCCTACATCATATTATCATTTTGATACCATTGATCTGAAGACAAGGACTTAATACTTGTCATAGTGTCCCCAGCAGAATTTGATACCTATCCCCACTCTATTCTTGTGCCTTTTGACATTTGCAATCAATATTTGTCTTGTTTGTTAGCCTGCTGCCATTCCAGTTCATCCATTACAAATCCAGAAGTTAAAGAAATGTTATTCGAAGAGGTTTGCTGTAAATTTTACTTGTCTTAATAGCAATCCATAGAACAGAAAACCCATGYTGTTGTAATTTAGGTGGGATGGATGTTTCCCCTTTCCATTTAACAAACTTGAGAGAAGAAGACTGATGAGATTTTTTTTTTTTCTCTTTCAGTCATCTTTTCTTCAAAGTTCTCAGGTAGCAGCATAGAGGTGCCCAATTTTGTGTTCAGGTTGTGCCTCACACCCTCTCATAGGAGCATTCAAGAGGCACACAGTACTGTAAATTTCCAACTTGTGACCAGATATGTGCTTGTCTGAGAGCCAACAGGCACTCCTGACAACCATTCATGAGGTGCAGTTATCTAATGAGCTGGATGTTCATCTCTGAACAGTACATCTGCAAAGTGATCAGGGGGAGGCTGGCATATCGGGTCATGCTGCCATGCGCCACTGAGGAAAGAGGGTGGAAAGGAACCAGCCATCAGACCACTGAACTGTTTGTACAGGCTGGATTTGGCCCACGGCAGAGGTCGACTACTCTTTCTTGCAGCCCAATGTCTGCTTCCCGCTTTGGAAGGAGAGAACATGTAAGTTCTCACACACACCATCCTGCCATTAGTGTGAAAGTTTATCATTCTCAGCTCAAAGCTGAAATTGTGAATGCAATCCACACCAGTGAAACCTTCTGGATCAACAAACCACTCCTGCCAGCAAAGTATAAAATTCTGCTTTATAACAAATGCAACAAAATTACCAAACAAATTACCAAAAGAAACAAAAAGGGATCAGCAATTACAGAGTYAAACACAATAGCATAGGTAAATTTGAGATGTAGTAAACTCAACATTGAACTAAATCCCCTTCACCTCCTCCATTCTTTCCCAGACAGGTGAAAAGAAGGGCATAGAGCCATTTCTTCTTGTAAGAACTAAAATTCTTAAAATGGTGCAGCAAAATTGCAGTGCACCGGTATTAAAAGTCGGGAAGAGCATGGCTGTGTACAGAAAGAACTAACAAATCCTGAGGGCTGGCATAAACTGTGTAAGAACCAAATGTCTAAGCATTAGAAACACAGAGTGAGAACTTCTGCTGAGAGCTTCACCCTTAGCAATTGGAAGGGATGAAAGAGGAAAAATATCTCTGTGCGCAGTTGTTAGACACAACAAAAACCATAAATCTCTGGTGTGATGCTTGGAAAGATCAGTTCCAGAACCCATTTCAAAACTGTACAGGAAAGAGGGACCCCAAGCAGAAAGCAAATAGTATTATAAAATAAATAGATGGAGAGTGGTTTTAAATTCGCACTGAAGAAATTGAAGTCTTTCCAAATCGCTTATGTTTTGGAACAGCTTTTCAGTGGAATTTTGGAAAACAAAATCAAAATAAAATAAGCATTTTTAAATATGATATTGATCAATTTACAGAAGCAAGCTCTTAGCTTGGATTCAGGCAGTTTGGTCTGGATGACTAAAGTCTGTAGTCACGATGTTGTGCATCAACAGATTTACCCACCCACCCCCCATGCCCTCCCAAAGCACATGTAAAGTGGGTGGCAATGACTCAGTTCCACATTTTTGTAAATCAGCCTGAAGTCCGCTCCTTCCTCCTCCCCTTGGTCCCTTTGTGCTGCAAGTTGTTCAGATGGGGCCCTGGGATGCAGAGGAGCCCCGCAAGTGCACTCATGGCAGAACTTGCAGGAGTCAGCTTGTGCCCATACCCGTCCTTGTAAAGAAGTTCTTGCTGTAAATAGTTGAAGGGATTAATGATGTGGAGTCTCATGCTCAGGAGACTCGGTCTTTAATCATTAATCTAACACATACTTCACTAAGGCATGGAGCCTRTTACAGATAAAGTTTAAGGGGAATGTTTATTGATCACTGCAATACTTCCATAATATTTTTAATTGCTAGTTTTTCTTTGCAGTTATAGTCACTAGAGCTGTGAAAACAGCCAAGTAGAACTGGTAACACTCGTTCAACTAATTAAAGTTTAAATTAGTGTGATCTCCATGTCTTTTGCAGTTAATTATCACTCTAATACCTACAACAATAAAGTCAAATTTCGTCTATGAATCACACTGTATTATCTAGCGATAATAACAGCAATAAAAGAAAATGATGCACAGTGGGAACTTGGTTCTCAGAACCCAACAAGCTATCAGGAATAAAATACTAATGAATAATACACTTCATTATGGACAAAACACTGCTCCCCATCAAGAGTACCATCAAATTACACAACATTACTGACAATGGTATCTGAAAAGACGTATCATAGACATGAAATTCCAAGAAAAAGGTTGAGTCATTATCTGTCTGCTTTTTTTGCTGAAATGTAATCATTTCATCTTTGGAAAGCAAAAAGCTCTATAACAGCAAGAGCAAACGCTAAATATTTCCCTGCATGTAGGAAGGTAAGTGTGTCATGCTGGGCTTTTTTTTCTCTCTCATTCATATTTAATTTTTCTTTTTAACTCTGGGATGTCAGGCAGCTTACAGATTTTTCCTTTCAGTACAGAGGCCAAAACACAAGGTTTCTAGAAACTAAGCTATTCACTTGGCAAGAGAATCAGACTCCATTTTGTTCATTCTTCAAGTAGTTTCATTATTTAGCAATTTTGGATGGACTAAGTTCTAGCTTCAACTAGACAACATGAAAGTACTCTGCTGCCTCATCTCTTGTTTTATTGCCCAAAGGCAAGGGGAATTCTAACAAAGAAGAAGTTTCAGCCTCTCAGGGCTGGAGTAGTTGAACCACTGCTATCCCTGTGCTAAGGGCTGTTTAGCCATTATGATGGCTGGTTTATTTCCAACTGGATAATTCAAGAAACTTGCTGATTAGCACGTAGAGTTTACACATCATCACTGGACACCTAGGTCTCACCATGCACATCTTAAAGAGATAAAAACACTTTCAGAGGAGGGATCAGATTTGTCACACCTGTTTGCATGATGACCCCAGTAGCTCATAGCATTAAACAAGCTCCTTACTCAGCATATAACTCTAGGTCACCTCTCTGAAGGGCCTGATTTTCCAGATGCATTACATYAGAGCATAGCACAGTCTGGGCTTTGAATTTCACGTGAGGATTAGGCACATGAGGATTAGGGATCTTTCTCTGTTGGGAAACACTCTGTAATGGACTGTAAGATCAATACAAGGCATTTCTTACCTGCTATGACTCGTGTTTTATCACTTGCTTAGAAATGAGCAACATATCGCTACTTAGGCAGCTAGCTAAAACAGTGATGGAGCCATCTCCTTGCTTATAAGGAGGGATTAACCTCAATTAATAAATTATACTTTAAGYCATTATAGGACACATCTCCTACTGTGAATTACCAAATTAATGAGGTGCCAAAGTGACAAAATCTTAATTATCCCAAGAGCTGTGGCAATTTTAATGAGGCAAACTGAATGCAGGGGAGAAGGAAGTATAACATTTCTCTCCTTTTTTTTCTGGGAATTATGTTTTATCAGGATTTTGGCATAAAAGAGGTGATTTGCAGAAAGTTACACTGTTGGGTTATATTCTTTAATCATAGTGGGCATTTGTAGGAAGTTAACATAAGGAAGAACATAAAGGTTGCTCGTTAGGAAAATGCCTACTGCACCCTTTCAGTGGGAGTTAAGAGAAATGAGCATGGAGACTGCTAGGTATACAAAATCCCACCACAGTACACCCTGCAGGCCTTCCCTTTGGAAAAACCTGATTGCCTTGCCCAGTCCATTGACTGCAGAGAAGCCGAAGGTGTTAGCACTCCTCAGGTACTACAGCTGCGTGGAAGGACGTGGGTCACCCACCTGGCTTGGGGGAATTTATAGTTCACCTCCTGATTCCCCCTGATTCCTGCTGAGTTTGGCCAGCTTCTTTGGATGGGGCCATGAATGCAGTGGAGATGCTCATAGTCGAAGTTAAATATCAAAATGCTGGGAAACATCTGCCTAGCATTCTGGGCTAAACCCTTCTCCTACTTAGCGATTCCAAGACCTTCTTGGGCAGCCCATTMCAATGCCTGACAACCCTTTCTATGAAGAAATTCCTCCTAATGTCCTGAACTTCCCCTGGCACAGCTTGAGGCTGTGTCCTCTTGTCCTGTCGCTGGTTGCCTGGGAGAAGAGAATGACCTTCACCTGGCTGCACTCTCCTTTCAGGCAGTTGTAGAGAGGGATAAGGTCACTCCTGATCTTCCTTTTCTCCTGGCTAAAAAACTCCAGCTCCCTTAACCACTCCTCATAGGACTTACCCTCTAAACCCTTCACCAGGAAGGAAGGAATAAGTTGAGAAACTGTCAATTAATAAAAGTAAATAGATCAATAAAATAAAAATTGCAATTCTTTCAATTCAACACAATATAAAGGTCTTTTCTGAGCCTTGTGAAACAAAAAAACCCAAAAAGGTTATTTGCTAAATCCTCTCTCAACATCGAGGAGAAGATGAACATCAAAGACAAAGATCATCTCCAATTTTCACAACTAACTTTCCCAAGGCTAATTATTCCTGCTAAGACAACTCATTACTTCTTTTGACCTTCTTGAAGCAGTGGGGAGATAGCTTAAGGTGCATCCTTCTTTATCTAGAAAGAATTTAAATGCAATTTTCTTCATCTATTCCCAGCTGATTGGGAATCAAAACTAAAATTATTCAAGGAACACACAATCTCAAAAAGCAATGTCATCTTGTATCAGAATTTGAAGGGAAAAAATCAACCAAAACGATTACAGAATTTCACTGCATTGTGTTTTTTCACAGCCAGCAAGGAGGCATTCAGCATAGTGAGCCAACATTTTTCCCTTTTTTTTATCCAGCTCACTGGGGAAAAGACCAGAAAGCCAAGCAGCCCAGGGGAGTGTTGAGCCAGACCATTTATGCAGCCGCTCCTTGGACACCCATTGTAGGACTCAACAGGGCACAGGGGCTCACACAAGGGCCAGGCTGGTGCCTCCTACCTCCATGTCAGCCCACCTGGCTGGGACCGAATGGGCCAGGGAGCACCAACACTTGCCTGTTTAAGTCGGGGAGGGAAGAGCCTCCAGGAAACCAGAGAAGACTGGAAAAGCATGTGGCAGGGGCCAGGGCCAGTTGGCCCACCTTCTGAAATGGTTTCATTTGAAGGTTTGGACCTTCAGTCAGTAAATCATCATGAAGCACTTTGGGTTTTGTCAGATTGGTATTTCTCAGTGAACTTTTGCTGAGGTAAGGAAAATGTGCAGGCTGAGCAGGAAAAGAGGTCARTGAGGGCTGCGCTTTTCTTATAAAGCTTTAAACAGTTTGGCAGGGAGCATGTTCTAACTTCATTGCCTTAACAGTGAGTCTGCAAATTAAAATAATTTTTCATCCTCATCAACATTTGACCTTGCTTTGTGACATGTATGACAAAGCAAGGACTGGGGAGGGCGTGCACTATCACTCCAGTATCTTTGAGCATGAGGCAAGCCGAAAACAGCTTACCCGGAGTCTGATTTTCATATTGACAGGAACATCAGTTCTCAGCTTCCCTGGAGAAGACAGAGAGTGAGAGGAAGGAAGAGGAAGGCAGAGGTGTCCACCAAATAATTTCCTCATTTTTATTTGTCAAACCTGAAAGCAAAGTAAGACAACTTACTTTTGTGCTGGTCATGACTTCTGGTGCTTTCTTCTATCAATATCCTGTACTCCTTTGGTCTGTCAGCTTTGGACAGGAGAAAAACATCTTCAGGATACATCTGAAGTTTGTCCTGTGGCAGGGCACTCCTATCAAGCCATGGGAGGAGGCAGAAAGGGACGGCAGTTCTCTTTGTAATGCCATCATTTATTTTTCCTAGTGTAGAACTTTTAAGTCCAAAGTGGACATGTCAAACTTGCTATAGCAATTATATCAATGCAAATGCAAGAACTCATCAGGCATACTGTTAGGATCGGTAATTTAGAAAACTTAGCAAGGGTACAATTTAGGAAACCTGTAAGGGAAAGAAAAGGATCAGCATACATTTTCCCATGGTAAATAAAATCACATCCAGACCTAAGAAAAGCCATTAAATGTCATACATTATTACAGAAATTATGCAGCCCCTTCACTAATACGCAAAAAGGATTCTTGAATTTGTATGCTAATGAAGATAAATATACTGATGTGAAGTTATTTTTCATATGCTAGAAACCTAATATCAGATCATAATTACCCAGTGGCAACGTCGCTGTTCATTTACATAACACAAAGGAAAAGGTAGTCTTTATGTAAATATACATGGTCACCTACAAAGAGATTTAGGAGAAAATTTAACCTAATCCCGGCACAAGATTACTACTCCAATGGCTGATGATTACCCTATTCAGAAAACTATTTGTCTGCTCTGCAGACAAAAAGTACTAAGTAATATTATTTTATGATGATGGTTTCTATTCTGTAGTACCAAGCAGTGTTATTTCTTTTCTCTCCATGTAATCATGTGTTTTCTCTGTGTGAGCTACAGAGCATCTGCAGATCCTAACTTTGGGAGGTCAGGAGTTTGACACAATCTGCTTCTGTGGGAGGCTTTTTCTCAATTTACATATGCCGTTATTGGCCTTTTCCTGCAGCCCAAGTAAGTGAGTCCAATTATGGAACCCTGCTGTGATCGATAAATATTGGAATTGTTGCAAGTATTTGGGGAATAAGATATGAGGCTTTCCAGCATGGAGTCTGCTTGAAATGGGAGAAAATGCAGTAGCTGAAAAGCCTATTTCTAAAAACAAAAAATCTGTTTATTAAAAAACCTGTGATTCGAAACTTTTCTTTCTCTTTTCATTTCAAAGAAGTCACTCTCATGGCTGATGAAAGACTTTTCACTTTGCACTTTGTAACAAATCAGGAACTAAATGATAGGGACATATGAAAATAAGCTTGACAATAGCTTTTGGAAGGCCATTTAAGTGCTTTGTCTTAACTTCCACTGTAAAAAAATATTTATAGCAAGCATATAACTCTTGTTGTTATTTATATTAATATTCATTGTAGCTACTATAATAAATGGCATATTATAAATATATAAATCATTCAGAAATTCTAAGGATAAGACTTTTGTAAAAGAAAGAAATAAGATTTTTTTTCCTGGTTTGTTCAAGCAGACTAAGTTCATGAATGTGATCCATATTATCATATGAAGACAGTTGTATGGCTACAACAGCCATATTTTCACTTTATATTCAGGATATAGACTGCCTTCAGCAACAGTCACAGCAGATACATGGGTTTGTTGGAACTCTGTCTGTACCATACTTTTCACCTAATGGAGTGGTATTTAAATGGATGACCTTATCATTAGGTGGACTCATTTGGACACCCAAGCCCCAGTCAGTAAGCCTTTGACAGGTTGGTAAGAGGAAAATATATCGTTATCATTAATGCAAACAGGTACATTTTCAGATGTTTAAAGACACAAGACAAAGAAATCAAAAGCAGAAGAATTTCAAGCAAGAATTTCAAGAATTTCAGAGCTCCAATCAGCGCCCTTACAAAGGATCATCAAGGACAAAATCCTAGAGAATAAATGTAGATGGGCTTTGAAATTAATTCTAATCCCCTTCTAATCTCTCCATCTACCTACCTGTGCATACACCTTTTCAAACTGCTTCTCCCATGTGGCCATGTATCACCTCTGGTAATGACATCAGTAAATCTCAGAGGTGATAGCTAGGAATCTCCCTGATGTCACCATGAGTGATTCACTCTCCAGCGAGGACTGGCAGCCAACTAGCTGTCAAGATCCTGCTGGTTGCTTTAATACAATGGAATAGGAAAGGACAGGCTTGGGAGAAATGGTTTAAATAAATCTCTCAAGTGTCATGAATACATTTGGCCAACAGATGACAGTGTAATGTATGGCAGATGATAGCATTAGAGAAATTTCTATTTGGGGTTCAGATCCTCACCCTGGTACAGTTTCTGCAGTGCTTTGATAGTACTGAAAGAAAAATTGCCCAAAGTGCATTATATGCTTTTAGCAGGGAATATCTCTAGCCAGGGTAATGATGCAATAAGTCCTTTCAGCTTTGCTATATAGTTTGGAAAGTCCTGAGATGATATCTTCATTGTAATTCTAACATAGGCTATCATCATTCATCTGACTGAGCATCCCACATAATTTTCCTGAGRTAGGTGTTGCTCTTAGTCACCTTTTGTGGGGCAGGAATCAAATGCAGCAATGAGTGTGCAATGTTCCCTTTGAGTCACAACACTCTTTAGAAATTATATCCATCTCTGGTTAAAAACACACCCCTCGCTCTTATCTGCTACGTAGGGCAAGAGCTCTGTTCATTCAGCCATGATTTAAAGCAGATTATAAAGCTTTCCCCTCTCCTTCATCTTCCTTACCTTATTTCATCACTTTTTTCAATGCCAAAAATCACTATTTGTGGTACTACATTGAAAGCCATGAGGGAACTGATCCAYCTCAAAAATAATTTTTTGCTCTTATTGCTCTAGTGTTATTTTTCAAACCCAGAGCAGGTTCCTGACCAACGTTTTTATTTTGCTCTTATTTAAAAGTTAAGATACTCTCAAATTTTTACACAGATATAATATTCAGATAAATGCAAAGCAATTTTAATCTCAAATCAATATAAAATCAAAAACATATTAACAAATCAAAGAAATTACCCTTGAAGTTATAAATGTTGAGAAAGTATCTGCCTCACTGTAAATGCCAAATAAAGAATTTGACTAGCATCTTAGCAGTGAGGTCAAAACTATTATGTGATGTTTAGACCCTGATCTGGGTACTAACTGTAATGCTTCTTGTGCAGATTTTAATTCTCACACAGTAACTAATCTTTTCTTGCCTCTGCCTCAGCCTTCTAGTTACATAATCCTCACTTTGAAAGATTCKTGATGAACATGTTTGATAACTCTTACTTACCAGAAATTAAGGATGACAGCTCCAGGTGCCTCAAGTCCTTAAGCCATAACACTCCAGTGAATAACTTTTTCAACTACTTTTAAGTTCTTTTAAAAAAAAGAAATTATTTCCCAAGCAACATCCTCATCCAAAATCAACATTGAAAGGAAACTCTTGTTGTGAGTTAACATGCTGAAAGGAAAGCAATCTTTGCATATTCTGCTCAGTAGATTTCCCTCCTCCCTCCTACCCACAACAGAGGTTTCGAGGTAGACTTGAATCAGTACATTTCAAATTAGATATTCCCTGGCCAGGAATCCGTCCAACTCTGACCTGACAACAGAGAAGTGTGTGATACAAGTTGGTACTCACCTGACTGGAAACCTACACCTGCCTCAGTCATTTGCAGCCTGGAGAAGTCTCACCTAAGACAGTAATTTAATAACAAAACAAATGCACTTTTTCTAAAAAAGGTGCAGTCTCCCAAAACAGAAAAGGTAAAACTAAATAAATTATTAGTAAACTTCAGTGAAAATTTTTATGATCTGTGATCTAGAGAAAAAAGAGTTATTTTCATTCAGCATCCCTACATTGTCACAGGCACTGTGATCTGTCCCTTATATTGCTCTCTCTGCTTCAAATCCTACATCCCTTTGCATGGTGCTACTATAGTATTTCTGATGGAAAAAAACAGGCACAAATATTAAACTYCTTGTCAAATCTGTCAAGGATAATAAAGAATTCTGCAGCCTGATAGTGGCATTACAAAAGTCAATGGAAGCGTCTGATATATAGAAATACACGGAAACATCATCCATCTCAAGAACTTTAAGCAAGGTACCAGGAGAGAAATACACCTACCTTATCCTTAACCTTTGTTAAGTAGCAAATTGTGGCTATTCTCTCCATTCTTAATGTTCTCATGCAACAGATCCAGGTAATTAAATCCTGGTTAAGATTGTGAATACAAACCCTCGATCTCCTTTGTCGCTAGGAAAACAGACAACGGKGTCTATTATTCTTATATTAAGCTACAACAAAAAAAACCCTAAACATCTCATTAAAGTATTAAATCTGCTTTGCATTTTAACTGTACATTGTGATTCCCTATAAATGTAGAAGCTGAGAGCTGACAGGAGAACAGGGCTTTCCTGCTCTTCTTTCGATGGTGCTGCGGATACTTTGGGGGAGGAAATGAAAAGTGTGATATCTGCTGTGGTGCTCCACTTAATATTGTTACTGGTGTCAAATCCTGTTTCCTTTAGGAAAAACTCAGAGAGAAACACAAAATCTAAAGAAAACAATGCCAAAGATGAGAAGGCAATTTCTGCCTCTTAAACTGTGATATTTTCAAAGCAGTTTTTTGAGAAATACTGACACAGCACAGTTTTACGAGTCTCCAAGGCATGACCTGGCCTCCCCCAGGCCATACTGGGTCTCAGATGGTTTAGTTGTTTACTTCTAGCTCCTTTTTTGACCACAGGTGCAAAGAGGCATAAACAAAGTTTCAACTCTGCTCAATGCCAAAGCCAGACTTTTGTAAAGTCTGCAGAGAGCCTTAGGTCAAGGTGAGCAATAAGGAAGAGAACAGATCAAACGACAGGTGAAAGGACAAACAAGGGCAAGGACTCAGCTTTCACCTTACACGTGCTATTCAGTACTCTGACACAAATTGAAGGGGTAACAAGCAATGTGGTGCAGCATGCAGCAGGCTGCAGCTTCTTCAAGGATGGAAGAGCAAAACACACAAGTTTTAGACTAAGCTGTCTCAGCCTTTCTTCCTATGTCAGATGCTCTGATCTCTTATCATCTTCATGATCTTTCATTGGACTCAATCCCCTAAAGTGCCTATTTTTCTTGTACTGAGGAGCCGAGAACAGGACTCAGCACTCCAGTTTTGTCTCATCAGTGCTGAGTAGAGGTGAAGGATCACTCCGCTCAGCCTGTTAGCAACACTATGCATAATGCAGCCCCTGATGCAGTTGGCCACCTTTGCTGCAAGGACACATTGCCACTCATGTTCACCTTGCTGTCCACCAGGTCAGACCCCTGTAATTTTTTCTGTAGGGCTGGTTTCCACTAAATCAGTGTATATTGCATGGGAATTACACCCCCACAGATGCACAGCTCTGCTGAGCTGCGTGAGGCTGCTCTTAGTCCAGTTCCCCAGTCTGCTGAGATCTCTCTGAATGGCAGCACAAACGTCTGGTGTATAAGCCGACCATCCTTGTTTTGCATCACCTGTGAACTTGCTGAGAGTACATTTCATCCCATTGCCCACATCATTAATGAAGATATTGAACAGTATTGTTCTAGCATTGACTCCTGGGCAGCCCTGCTAGGGACTGGCATCGAGCTCGTCTTTGTACTCCTGGATCATAGAACTTTGAGCCTTACCATTGATCCAGTTTACACCTCACTGTCCATTTCTCTAGTCCATGCTTCATCAGTCTTTTTTAATGTTGCACACATTTGTGCATGTCTATTTTTTTAAAATGTTACTTAACCAGGTCATCTTCCACCAAGGGTAAGCTATCTTTGTGCCAGGATCCTGAACACCAAGCTTCACATTCCCAACCAATTCTTTTGAAAGTGTGAGGTCCAGCAGAGCATCTTCCGTTGTCAGATTCTCCATGTATATTAGTAAGTTTTCCTCAATGCACTGCAGAAACCTCCTGGATTACCTGTGTCCTGCTGCACTGCCCTTTCAGGGGTCCTCACAGTGGTTAAAGTCCATCAGTTGGCTGCCATATTTTACGGTTGTTAACTACACATGAATTTAGGCCTAGTGCTAAGAGAAAGCTGTGTGCAATTTGTTTGTATAGCCAAGTCCTCTACAACCTCATTTCCTGCCCTCCCCAAAGAAGCCCTTTCTGTTAGCTTATTACATGTTGAAAATAAATTAAAATTCCTTTGGATGCATCCAGTCCTGCAGCTTCTGAGTTGCTCCGGCATGTACTTAATCATATTTATTGTCTGTGGAATGATTTCTCCTTAAGGCAGGACAGCTTTGAGGTTAAGCACATAGAATAAGAAACTGTTGAGTGATTACTTGATATCATCTTAGAGTTCTCTTTGATTGCTTTGAAGTCTACATGAATACGACCCAAGAGATAGTTCAAAAATACCATCAATACCAAAATTTAAATAGCAACAATTACTCTCTGCTGCCTGTTGCATAATATAGAAAATTAAAAATATAGAGATTGAATATATTTTAATTAATGGAATTCAAATATCAGTCAACATTGAGGCAGGAGGGCTTAGAATTTTGAATTATACTTTTTACCAAAATACCTACCAATTCAGTCACATAAATATTTATATTAGAGAAATTATTTCTTTTATGCTTTCCATAAATTTATCTTTTTGCCAATTAAGGATAAGCAAAACAGTTACAAAAATACGTTAAAGCCACCAGTCATTTTCCCAGGCTTCAGGATGTGTTTGTTGAAGTGCAAAATATCTTTATTGTGCACCACTCTTTCTTTTGGTCAGAAGTGAAAAGAGAAAAGATTTATGGAATATTTCTGCCCCCGCAGATTTCTTGCCACCATCCCAATTAGGCCTTTAAAGCCTTTACTGGCCTGAAACTCTGCCTTAAGGCAAAGTTCTGTGCTCCTATGGATAAAGCAGCCTTCTGCCTTCTGCCCCGTCCCTGCCTCCCCTGCCCTGAGGCTTTTCAGCAGACAGTGGAGCTCAAAGCTACACTTACCTGTTTTTTTTCCAGGAAGCTGCTGACTGTTAGAGATTTATAGGCCTTGGAGAACTCCCTTAGGTGAGAGGGAAACTCCTGTGGCATATCCCTTAAGAATTCTCTGGCTTCTCTCTGCCATCAAGAAATTACAGGTGGCAGCTAAGGGATCAGAATAAGACCATTTCCCATCTCCGTGTGCCCTATTGCTCCTAGTGGTTTTGCTGCTTCACTAACAGAGTAGGGTCTCACAAGGGGAAATTAGAGTAGGAGAATTGGCAGCTCAGAAGGTAGAGCCTCATCGTCAAAGGGACTCACTCTTACCTCTCTTTCATTCTTACCATAAAAACAGAATCTTTACAAAATCTAAAAAAAAATAAAGTAAAATTAAAGTATACATTTATACTGTTCTCCTAAATGAGATTAGGCAATCATAGTTATTAAATTCAGTCAACACTCTAAACCCAAGTGATTTTCCCTCACTGGCTGCAGCCAATAGCAAGAGTTATGTATAATTAAAGGCAGATTTCATAGTACCTTATTAGAGGAAGTCTTATGCACCTCTTTCCAGGTTTCTGTTGAAATTTGTTCAGATGACAACCAAGAAAAAACTGTGAAAGACAACACGTGATTCTTTTTCCATTAACTTTGAGTTTCAAAAAATGGCTAACAAAATCCCCAGAAAACAACACTACCAAACCCTACATTTCTGCTCAAATATGGCAGGAAAATAAAAACAAGACTATTTCACACTGTTTCGACAGCTATTTTATCCGGTACATTTTTTATTCTGTAACCCAGATGAATCTTGTCTCCTGGGTTCATGGGGAAGCTTTATTTTCTTTCAGAAAATAGAGACAGCTCTCTCCTTGCCTGTAAGACAAAAGGGATTAAAGACCGAAGGCAAAAAATAAAATCTTCTCTTTTGTTACTGCACTTCTGTTTATGAAGGACAGAGATAAAAGGAAGAGTTACCACTGGGGAAGAAGAGAAAGAGCTACAGCTCAGCAAGKTAAGCCTGCTTGTCCCCACCATTATGCCTGATGCACCACATTTCATAAATTGTGCTCTCAAACCCACATTTTCAAATGCACTTCAATAAGCTCATAGCTCAGGACTAGACCAAAAAGACTAGAAAGGAAGCACACTAGTTCAAAATTCAAAATAAAGAAACCCTCTTCTCTAGCTTCCATGCTTTCCCTCATTCTGTTCATTGCACTTCTTCACTACAGACACCAATTTTAAACCTTCRTCGCTGCAGTGAGTTGAGGGAAGACTCTCCAGCTGATAGCAGAGTCAGGATAAAGAGGTACCAAAATATATAAAATAATTTTAAGTTGTTTATTTCATACCTAAGAGTTCACAATTGGTTTGGAAAATTGGTTTCTCTTGAAACGACAAGAACCATGAGTCTGCCTCCCTACAAAATGGTCACAGGCACACAGGAAACGCATGGAACCCAAGGCTCAGTGCTGAAAAGTACAGACCATTTTCTGCCAGGGTCTAAAGCCTTCCACTTGCATTGATTGAAACGGTTTGCAGACATCAGCATGTCAAAGAATCAGTCCCAAATCGTCACACWTTTTTTTTACGTTAAACCTCTAATACTTCCACCTAGTTATATCAGAAAGAATATTTAAACATTATTCCTCAGTGGTAATCTTCTTATTTGCAGCTGAGAAGGGTGAAAAGTTATTAGAACACAACACTTTGACATTCTGTTTGAAAATAATTGTTATTCATGGGCTTTAATTTAAATGAAGTTTGAGCAAAATGAGAATAAGAGCTATCTAAGTCCAGTAAACTGCCACATCACATATATTTGCAGGACCATATGTTCTGCTATAATTGCAAATTATTTCAAACATGTCTTCAGGTTACAAAAAAAGTATTTCCATGAGAGGATAAACTGAAATTGAGCTAGATACATACACTAAGTTAGAGCAGTCCTTATTTTCTTGTTTGGTTTTCTCTTAATAGGTAAATTACATCCTTCTATAGCAGCAGTAGTAATAATAGTTGAGACAGTGAGAGCATAACTCAATCCCTAAAACATAAGATATGTTTGCAGATAACTGGAACCATTTGTCTACAGCACAGGCCTGACAGAGGATTTGGGAGAGGCACATGGCCTGCCAGAGTGGAGGCTGGAGAACAAGCAGGATGCTTTAAAGCCATTGCTTTGGCATCAAACATGGTGTTTAAGCAACTGAATCCCACCATGCCTCTTATTTTAGTGGACTTCAGTGGGAAGAGGTGCTTGAAAGTGCTTGAAAGTATCTTTTCTGTGCTTACCAATGAACAATAAAGGATATTGAAAGTCCTTTGAAAATGAAACAGTGAGTTTCTATTGACCTGAAGAGGCATTGAGTCCATCTCATAAAAGTCAGTCAGCTGGGTCATATTTTCTGTATGCTGATGTTGCTTCTTAGATTATTTGGCAGAATATAGCCAGTTCTCTTTGTTGCAAGGAGCAACATATTTRTGTGAATAACATCTGAACAGCTTTTTGGACAAGAATTTTGCAGGCATGAGTGCAGAGAGCTAAAAAAACATGATTACCAGATTAGATTATCAATTTTCAGTTATTCAGACTCATGAACAAATCTAATTGGCCAAATCCGGGTATTTTCACACCTCTCTCTGTGTAAGAATCAAGACTGGAGAGAGCAACTAGTTCACTTTGTCAGTTTCTGGCATTCACATGTATAAAAAGAAAGGCAAAACAGCAGGTTGATTTGACAGAGGTCTTTCTCCAGCCATCTGACTTTATCTCCATATATTAATTTGCATTTTTTATACAGGAAAAATCATTAAATATTCCACATATAAACTGAGATAAATGATAATCTATAAACTACCAGAAGCAGTGAAAAGTATTTTTTCACATAAAAAAAATTCTCATAAAAACCAGACAAAGAAAAAATACAGGCTACAATATTTCACAGAATTTTTTCCTCTGGTGCAAGTATCTGCAAATATTATTTACTCTTAAGAGTTGAAAACATATACATTAAGCGAGGAACCTCATAATTCATCTCATATTWTGTTAGAAAGAGATTATTACAAACCATTTCTTCATTTAATTTTGAAGTCATTGATTTGACAAATGATTTTCATTTTGTGGTGTTTCAAAATGTCGGCTCAGAATCCTAGAAGAATTGTACACCATTTGATGCACATGCCTGAAAACAGCTGAAGTACAATGCCTTTTAAGAGAGCATAGAGAAAAGGAGACATGGCCTGGGTGGTTTAATGAAATCACAAGGCCACAAGGAAAACCAGAACACTTTGCTTATTGCTAGTCTTCTGTGTCTTTAGGACTGCAGGAATATTTTATTGGCTGAGAGTAARCATTCCCAATGATCCACCCATCAGAGACAAAAGCAGATATTTGAGGAGAAAATGAAGGAGCTGCTATCCTGAAGAAAGATGGAGCAATTTCTCTGTAAGAAAAAAGCAATTTTAATCTTCTTTTGTTCTAGTTCAAAAGACTCTGGAATTTATGTTGTGACAATTGAGAAGTATCTCTTCTAAATATGTAAAATTTGTTCTCATGTTTGAAGCTATGAGATGTAACTACAGCCAATCTAGGAATGTTGTTTTTTTTTAATTTATTGATCATGGTTCATGTGGGCTAAATTATATTTGTAAGGAAAATCAATTAAGCAGCTGGTTACTCATGTTATGAAAGAATTTTCAGTGATCTACTGGCTTTGCTTCATTCCATAAGAGAATGTGGTTGGTAAAACCAGCTGCTTCCCCATGTTGCCAGTACTGCCAGCCTGAAAACTTATCACTACCAGATGATGATTACCTTCTTTTTTTCAGTCCTTTTCCTGTCTATAACCAGTTATCTGTGGAATGTCTTCTCCTTTTTGCTTCATTAAACATCTCTTTTTTCAAGAATACAATGAAATATTTATTAAAAATAATGCTGTCTTTATCTCCCACAAAGAAGATTTTTTTTGTTCATTTCTGGGTTTTTTTCTGACATGAGAAATGGAGATTAAGCAATTACTCTAGTGAACTCATAAACCTATGATGTTATCTGATAACCTCTGTATCACAGAGGTTTAATGAGCAGGGCTCAGTTGGTATTTTCCTCTGTGTTTTCTCTGCAGTGAGTCTAAATTCTACTGACCACATGGCTGAGAGGTATCAGGTAGAAAACACTACTGCAAACAGAACGAGCASTTTGTTCTCCTGTGATGCATAAGMTGTGATTTCTTTGTTAATATTTTACTGAATCATCAAACTGAAAATACAACAATGGAGTATCCCAAGGTGGGTAGGAAGTGGAACTTCTCCTACCTGGATTTTGGCAAAATCCAGATTCTGAGATAGTTACAGAGTAATAGCTGAGAGAGAAAACATGGGGAAACTGGGCAGGCTCAGGAAAACAGAAGTGGCCTGCTTGCTCAGTTGCAGCATGAGGACAAGGACTAGCTAGTCACATCTACTTCCAGAGAAACACCACATCAGCAGAGCAGGGATGAACATTTCTCCTAGTGGTCCAGATCCCACAGTGTTATTTCTTCCCCAAATCCAAGTCTTCAACTTGGTATTTTTGTGATGCCATTTTTATATAGTTTCGGTTTATACCTTTACTCCAATAGGTCCCAATTAAACTCTTTCATTTTTTAATTCAGACCTTCTCTTAGTAGCATGGGTAAGGTATATGTAAACAGACAACCCTCCCTTCAGTTTTAAATCCTTCCCCTCACTACCACTTCAGCCCTTGGTTTGCCTAACATGCAAAGCTTGAATTATTTATTATGTTCCTACACTTTGTTCACTGTAAACCTCAGGTTATCCCCTCCCAGGCCATCTTTGCAGCCTTCTTCTTTTTGGGAACATCCCTGTATGTTCACAGTCAGCAGAAGAAAAATTAAAAGATCAGGGAAAGCACTGTGGCAGCGACATCCTCCACAGCAGAACACATCTTGTTTTCCTTCTTTCTGGAAAATTCACTGCCACAGATTTTTTATCTGCCAGTCTCAGACGTTCAGTGTAAATGACCAATACTGGCCTAGGACACAGTGGGTTAGTTGGACCCAGGAGTGCACTTCTGAAGTCAGTCTCCTGATTATTCCCACTAACCCTTCTCATGAACTGGATCCCTTTTGGATTAAACTAAACTGGAAGATGCACTTAATACAAAGTAGTTGTTTATGGGTACTTTATCCACAGTCTTACTCCAAAGTAGAATCCTTGAAACACAGGTATTGTGCACATGTCAAGCTCAGTACCAAAAGCATCACCTTTCTAATCTGCTCCTGCTTGTCCACACTGCTTGCAAAAGGAGACATGGGCAATGCCTATACAGAGTTTCAGGGCTATAGGCTAAACAAATTCCTTTTTACCTCAGGAACAAGGGTCTGGCTGAGGTGGCAATAGATGGACTCATGGATTTCTCATGGAAGCTGAATGGATTAACTCTTGTCTTTGTGGTTTGCAGAGCTTTCTATAAGAGAAAAAGCTAAAGTGTAAGAAAGCAGTTCAAAGATCTGCAATAATTAAGCAGCAAGAGACCACAAGTTTCAGAAGAGCAGCCCCTTACCTGGCCACAATCAAGTCACTGGAGAGAGATGACACTGTGCTCGTCAGAAAAGCAAGCAATAGCTCACCAACACCAGCTTGCAGGGAATTCATTCCTTTGCACTTAAGATGTAGAAAGTTGAAGCAGAAGACTGAGACCATCTTTAAGGGGTCTTATTTTATGGAAATCAGGCTGGCTAAGGAAATCTTGATTTGAGATCTCCTGTAGCTCCAGGGATTGCTTTCATTCAAACGTCCAAGTGCTTGTGAAAAATGAGATGGTTTCTCCCCCTCACATTTTCATACATGAGAAAAACACTCTATGAATCGGCTACCTTTTACAAGACAGCCCCATCAAAATTACCATCATTGCTTTCTGCTAACTCATTTTTTTCTTCACTTCAGCTTTGTTTCCGCACAGTCAGCATGTTACTCTTCAGAAATCTAGTGGCACAGTTTGACTGCTTCTTCAGAAGCATATGTTGTAGAATTTCTTCAACAAAGCCATCAGTAAGCTAAAAGATTCAGTGTGAAGAGAAATAGTCCATGTTCCTCCAAGGAGGCTAAAAATGATTAAAGAACCTCGAGCCCATGAAATTAAGGCATAATTCTTTCCCATTTTATGTGCAGTGCTTCATTTACCATGACCAGATGCTGCCTTTCTAATGATATGAATTAAATAATATTTAAAAGGAGGAAAAAAAAGAAACGTTAGCGAAAAATTTAAATACACTAGGGTTGTCCTGGTTTCAATATTCATGTATTTCAAAAGAAGTGTGCCATATGACAGCCACATAACTTTGGAATTAAGTGCTAATCATTATGGGGTTAAGGTAAGCCGTGTAATAAACAGCTTGCATGATTGGCCTGAAAAGCAGTTGAAGCTTTAATCAGCTCCAAAAAATGAGCTTTGTGTCTATTGCTGGATAGATAACTAAARCTCAAGTACAAAGTGGTTGACATTCAAATGCAAAATGCTAGAAAATATTTCTAAATTCCAAAATAATTTTTGGAACACAATTCCATGTCCCACAAAGTCATGAAAGAGGACTACAACAATACCAAGTTATTAAGAGTAAATAATATTAAATAAATTTTTGAACAGACCATTCTCCTAGCAAAGGGGTTTTTTGTTCACTTTTACAAAGTATAAGGTAAACATATCTTCCATGAGTACTTCTTGTTCATTAATTCTATACAAGCTGCTTTATTCTCTGGCCAACACAATTTTCCTCAGAAGTTATACATAAAACCTGGTTGTTGTAATGAATATAAGGTCAAAATAATACCCAGAAGATTTTAATTTGTCTCCAAAATTTTCATATCCACACAATTGTTGCTACAAAATTTTTCAAAGTGCAATAACCATCAGTGTTTTTAAATGGGCAAAGGAAAAATAAAGAGGAAAAATAAAGTGTTTTACCAAGGGTGGCTATGCATGTTAACATCAACCCCTCTAAGTCAGAAGACATTATTAGTCTACAACTGAGCCCACTTACCCCACAATGCAGTAAATAAATTGAGCAATAGTGTGCATTATTAAACTACAGATTGACAGAAGCTTGTTGATTTGGAATACAGTAGCTTAATAGGTACATTTACAAAATCATTACATGTCGCTGTTTTCCCGGGGACGGAGAGGAATCACGACGTAATCATGATCCAAGAGTCGGTGAAAAGTGGATTTATTTATTAATATAAAGACCTATTTTATACCTTTAGTATGCTTGAAAGTCATAAGGTCACTGGTCCCTCGGCCATCCACCTCTCAGGATGATTGTCCAGGCTATTGCAACGCCTTACTCAACATATTTGTGCATTCAGTATAATAACAAGTCCACAAGTGTATGATATGAAGAAGTGTCGTTAGAAAAACATCTCGCTTGTTTACATAGCTTCTGTGAGAAAGGACAGCTTCTCACAGAGTGCAAGAAGCTGGAAAATTTCTCTGCTAAAGCTTTTCAGCATCCAGAATTACATAGCCATAAAGAACTTTCTGGGTGAAAGATCCTCACTTCTTTCCTTTAATGTTCTACCAAACATCTGCTTCAGCTGCTGCATGTAAAAAAGCACGGGTCTCCGGAGCCCCGATCTGTTGCCTGACTGACCCGGGAGAAGCCTTCTTTTCATTACTCAGCCTTGACCTCAGAATCTCTTTCACATGAACTCAGGGTGCACACTTTTTAAGTTCAGTTTTCAGTTAACATACCTGGAAGTGTTCTTCACAAAATCTTCATTGAGCACTACACATTGAGCTACATTCTTCTCCTGAGAAAAACAAACAAGTCTCCACAGAGTGCACCAGTGCTAGCAAAACTGTTCCTTCTGAATCTGTTGTCTCACAGCATGATGGCCTGGGATGAGTTGCTTCCTACAATGCTCAGTTAGGGTGAAAGCTATAGCTTAATAGGTTCATGTGAAAGTTAACCATGTATAACACAGACACACACTGTGAGCTTTATAAGCACTTTAATCGCCTCTGTTCTTGTAAAGCCCCTTCCTCAGATGCAGTTGGGCTCTGAATAGTCTGAAAATCCCCGGCAAGCTGTTTATTAAGAGTTATCTCCTGTCTAGGTGGAAGAGCACTTAGTAGATCACAAAGGACTTCATGTCAGCATATGTGACACAGACATAACAAGCAGAGCTGAATGAACTTTTCTGGGGGAAGGAGTAAGAAGAGAATTCCATTCTGAGCCTTCAATGGAAATAAGAATTTATACACACACACACACACACACACACACACACACACACAGTGGGATTGTGCATTTTAACACCACTCATCTTTTGATCACCAATTTTCAAGGTTAAAAATTTTGGTTATATCTCTATTATTTAGTAGGAAAAAAAAAATAAGATCTCCAGAGAGAAATTACAAGGACATAAAGTCAGCTCCTGCTTAGGCTGACCTTCAGTAAAGATTTACCCTTTCTATTGACCACCTATCCAATGCTGATAAGCTGGACTGCTTAGCCAGTAAAATGATGGCTAATATGAATATGCACATCTCAGTTGCATTTTTCTCTGCACACTAGATAGCAGAGTCCAGGGGCACTACAGGGTTCTTGATGGCCCTAAAAAGGAAAGACAGCAAAAACAGATGTGATCAAAAACTGACATTGTGATACAAACTCTTTCACTATGGAAAAGAGGATTTTGTATCTGTCTGGAAGATTTCCTAATAATCTCCTCCCCATTATGAGAATCTCCTTCTCATGCTAAATGAGTCAGGGTTTATTTTTTCACCTGGAGATTTCCTTCTGTAAAATCATTAGTAGAAGATGGAGTTATTGCTTGAAAGCAGATAAAGAAGAAAAGTTCAGAAGTAGTCCAGTACCTTATCAAGCTTTCCCTATTAATACAATTTCATTTTAGAAAGCCCCAATTCAGTGCAATTCCTCTAAATGCATCCTATGAAAGGTTTCATTTTCTTAGTTCTGCAACTTGGTAAAAACACAGACCTGTCTGGACAAAAGACTGGCAGGGCCAGTCCTGTATATCACAACACAGAAAAACCCAACCCTGCTGTTTATCAGCTCCCATACTGTATCTTTGCCCTTATTACTAGTAAAAATGACACTTCAACACATTTAAGCTGCTACCTAAAAGAACCAGATAGAACAAGAAAGACATTAAGATAGATTTTTGACTGCTAGTTTCTAATTTGAGAAGATACCATCTAATTTACTACTAGAGTTTTAATGACTAGTAGTCATTAAATGACTAGAACTCTATATATCCTGCATTGATTGTGCAGCAAGGTATAAAGAACATAATATCTTTCTGCATTTAGTGCCTTTTTTTTTTTTTAGTTTTAAGCTAAGGACATAGAAAATGGCAAAAAGATTTATCCCATGCAGTTAAAGTCAGTTTAGTCTCTTTCAGTGATCTTTTAATTGGTATACAACAATGGCCTGATTAAATCCAAAGAAAGGTTGGTTACAGGCCATACCAAGTCAGGTTACAGCTTTGCCAATGTTCAGTCTAAATGGACTACTTGATTTGAAAATTCATCAGCACTTTTTTTAATTTATAGGGTTTGGTGATTGCTTACTTGGTTTATTACTGGAGAGAGAAAGGATCACCCTCCCTTAATTTTTTTCTTACATTTTATTGTCATCCAACTTCTCTGGTATATGCTGTCACCACTGACTTCAGTGTTTCCCTGTAGCATCACTCCAAGAAAAATTCCCTATTCAGTAGGCTCTGAGATTTATTCTGCATTCACTCTGATCTTTCTGCCCTATTAAGCTCATGACAGCCATGTTCAAAACAGGAAAGCATTGCACAGACTTCTGGCACAGTAAAGAAGTGTTTTGCAAGAGATGTGAAAAACCAAAGGAGGAATAACCGGGTAAGCAACAGGTTGGAGAGCTTTGCTGAGTAGAGTTCCTGCCTTTGTCTAGGGGCCACTACCTGTCATTCAAAATGCACTGGAGACTGTCCCTTGCCAAAAAAGAAATTTGTGGCCAAGTCTAGTAGCTGAGCAGAAAGTTTCTGCCATTCACTAGCTAGTCACGTGCTATAAGATGGAAAGAGAAAATGCTTGTAGCGTTGTCTCAAACTCTTAAGGTTCGCAAGATGCTCAGCAATCTAGCTTCAAAACAGAGGAAAACCAGAAAATAATATGCCCCAATTGAAAAGCATGGCTATTCAGGAGCAAGACARCATGACAGTTAACGAGAAAGAGAAAAATCTAATCTTACACATTTTTGGGTATCCATATTACCTACTGTAGGACATCTATAAAAAAAAATTAAATGAAAGCATGATAGAAAACACATACTATAACTCATTACCTGTTCTAGATATTCTGAACTAATCTTCATCTATTTTCTTTAMCTTGACCTACATGTAGGTTAACTGAATGAAAACAAGGCATTCTTCACACAGAGGTGTAGCAAAATTACAAACAGATAACTGGGACACTGCACCCGGTCTTCCCAGCACAACCAATGTACCCTGAAGGTGATCCATCTGAACCGCCCAGGTCTGGCAGAAAGCAGTATCAGGGGCAGGAGGCTCAGAATCATCCTGCAGAGGCTTTGGTAATGCCTGCCAGCTCTGCAAAATGCAGTAAGAAGTTGGAGGACAACTTCAGTCTCAAGAATATCCATGAACTTACATCTCTATGCCTTTGCTCCTGTCAGCTGACATATTAAGTCTCATTTTTTCCCCTTAAATATGATGTTGTTTTTTTCTATTCTTATGATGTTATTACCTATGTCATAGACTACAGCAACAGTTCATTGAGCAGAATAATGAGGCTTTACATAWGAATGAGAGAACCTTAACACTTGTTACGGTTAAGGTCAAATTCCACAAGTGTTTTTGAGAAAAATAATGAGGGGAAAGACATTTTGACAGCATCAAAATATTTTGTTTCAGCATGCTGAAAATAACATGCTGAATTTCAGCCTTTCAGAACACTGTTCTCATTTCAATAGATTTGGAAGGATCAGAACGAATAATACAGTTGAGGTTAATCTAAACCTTTCAGTGTGGCTAACAGCTGCCCTCCTGTAATTCAACTCTCAGTAAAACACAAAAAACATTTYGTATGTTATTTGAAATAGAGCTCATCTTCATTCAAATCTATATATGAAACTATCTCTCTGTGCAGCTGGATCCATCTCGGATGTTGCGGTATTTGAAGTGTATCACAATGGGAAAAGTAAAGAACTTGGCCAGTGGACTAAGAAAGACAAAATGAGCTTTTATTTTAAGGCTGTTGTAACATGATGTGTTTTGGGGTTGAGGTTAAATTAGAATTTTAAATGGTTGATGAGAGGTCAATTGTTCAAGTAAAACCAACTCTGTGTAGGAAAGAAGAAAAGCAGTGAAAAAACCCTAGAAAACTTATTTTGGGTTAACTTGAAATATTTCATTTAGACATGAAAGAAAAAGGTTGCTTTCATTTCTCTGTTATGTAACTTATTTCCCCACCCTTATCTTTTAACGGAGCTGACTTCAATCAAATTTTACATGAAAGATGCAATTTCTAATGAAAAAAGTCAAAACACTGTAACAAGCTCAGAGCTGGAAGGGTAAATATTTATACCTCAACTGCAAATTACAACTTGTTCTCATTTCTTTCCTACAGACAAAATTAATTTTGTCTGATTCAGGACTGCAGGAAAACAGAAATGCTGAAAGACAGTAATTCCCTCAAAAATAACAGAGGACTCCTGGCCTCCTTTTTCTACAGCTCACAGGCAGCATGGCAGTTGCACCCCATACTCCCAGTTTGTCTGCTGAAAATAATTTATCACATCTACGAGTTTGCCTTTCTTTAAAACAATCACGGGTTTTTTCTTTTGGGAAGGAGAACTGAGCAGCCAAAAATACAGCAGCAACAGGTTCTCCATGTAAATCTGAAGAATGGATGTATGGATGCCTCTTGTCATTAAACCTTGGAGCAGCTATGTGAAGGAGCTGCTCAGCATGCTGCTTGTTCATTCTCTTTCCCCACACTGCAGAACCCATCAGCAGATTCAAGCTACCACTGGGCCTCATTACTTAAGAGGAATTTTTTCCTTTGTTCCGCTTCTACAGAAACCCCCATAATATTTTCAATATCAAGCTCCTGTTTTCAAAAAGCCAGATAACACCTGATAGCAAAATATTTGTCAGCGATGTTAATGCATCTGGGTCAGATTCCTGAGCCAAAGCAAAAAAATTGCTTTCAGAGTACTTAAATTTCAATCTTTGAAGAAATATTTTTCCTGTAGCAGGATTTAATATTTCTACAGAGTCTGCAAGCCATTGCTCTTTTGGTTTGAAGAGTTCCTCTGGGTTGCTACATGACTGGCTGGTAAAAAAACTGCATATTTTTCTCATCTTTCTGGAAGAAACGCAGCCTATCAGCCCCATCAGCCACCTTTTAACTCTGTGGTTTTGATATCCTTTTAAATTTTCAGTCCCTGTACATCCTGCTATTTCTGCTGCTAAGATTTACAGTGCTTTGAAGTGGGATTTGGGTTATAATGACTGGACTAGATGCCCAAGTACAGCAAAGTTGCTGCCAGCATATTTTCTGGAAGTAGCATGCAGATTGCTGCAGGCCAGTTCCCATACCACCCTCCCACAATCTCAGCATGTCTCAGATCCTCTCAGATCCTGCTAGACCACTGCAGAGAATATTTTTCACTGTAGTTCCCCCTCCTCACACTGACAGTGCAGGAGCACACCAGAAGACCTGCACCACCACAACAGTGATCTAAAGTTTTTTTTCCTTTGTAGAGAAACCCTCACTGTAGAATAAGGCAGCTTGAAAACTCTAAGTCCCACAGCATGAAGCAGACACAAGACCTTCAYGCAGCACAAGTAATGCATTTGAATCATAGGACAAGGGGTTTTTGCCTTTTAGTGGGAGTCACTCTTCAACACATCTTCACTTTACTTTCCCTTTATATTTTCATCCATTATAAGAGAATGTTACCATCAAATTTCATTTTTCTTTCCTAGCTGTCACCCCTAGCCAAAACCACTGTTGTAGGCAAATACAAATGTTATTTTCAGCTCTTCAAAAATATTCCTATCTGTAGAACATTAATCTCTTTATGACTGCAATTAAAAATGTGTCCAACACCAAGCACATGTCTGCATACAAAATATTCCTAAGTGGTGCTATGAGGACAGTGGGCTTAGTAATATCTCATTTTTTTCATAATGTTATATTGAACTATTGATATAGTTTAGTCAATTTGAGATCAAGAATATTACGCAGAATACTTTCGCCAGGAGTCTTATTCTTAGTGAAATCACGGATTCACTGTCTAATTACTCTAGTGTTTGTCTTTCACAATGCTTACAATTACCTGACAATTCCCAATGTMGAACTTTGGTTTCAGGTGTTTGTCTTTGCCACATTTTAGTATTCAAGTTGGACGTCTTCTTTTGGTTAAAAATTTTTGAAAACTTTCAACTGAGATCACTTATCTATTTCTGAGGAAAGTGATTAAAAAAAAAAATTCAGGACTTTACCTTTTAATTAATTCTCCAGTAATTCTCCAGTCTCTCCCTATGAACTAATTTCTTTTCTCTCTCTGGATGACTTTCAATCACTTCTTCCACATCCAGTGTCCTCTGTGTGTGTGAGGGAAAAGAGGGGAAACATAATAAATGTAAATCTTAAACTTGAAATGTCACAGAAAAAGTGTCAGCACAAAAAAAAAAAGCCAAAAAATCCCCCCAAAAAACAACCAGGAAATGTAGAAGTAATCTTATTTTTTTTTAATCTGAAATATCAAGGTTTTAATTCTTCATAAATTCTACCAGACCCAAGAGAAACCATTTTTTTTAACTTTCTTTTTTATAGTGTAAATACTATAACAGGTTCTCCTCATCATTTAAAGGTATGTGGTTTTTAAAGTTATCTATCCTCTCTTTGGGAATTAAGACATATGTGAGGGATATCACTCATTTCTGGTCTACCTTCCTGGAGATTTCTTTCCTATTACAATTAACGGCATCACATACATGTCAAGACTTTCATGGCTGTCTTTGAAACAGGCTCTGCCTTCAAAGGACTGAGTTTTATCCTGACACTTACGAAGTATAAATTCACTGAAAGTTCCTAAATTGCTGTGTTTATATTTACCTGTATGAATTCTCAAAGTCAAATAAAATACATTGTTTTGGGACAGTAAAGAARAGAGCATCAATTTAAAATCAGTTAATCCGAAGAAATGTTGAACAGTACTTGGAAGAGGAAATATTTTTCTTGTTGCAGGTGTTTGCTTCTATTTCCAGGAACTGTTTATTTCCGATTTTCTTGTGCATTACCATTACTTTAATACCTGAAGGTCTCAATTGTATATGGATTTTGTTCTGATGAAAATGACTCAAAAAATTCATAGATGCTTTTGAGTGTGAATACATGCACATATGTATAAAACTCAAAAAAAAAAAATGCTAGGCAAAGAGAGGTGAAGTGTTCTTCCTTGGCCATGTATTTTATTCATAGTGTGTTCTTGTACACTAGCCAATCCCAAGTATTTAAAAAACATTTGCCTTGGTCTTAGTGTCMTTTTACGCTCTGTACCCTCACTACAAATTTAAATCAAGCTAACAAATTTGGGCTAACATTCCCTCAACAATTGACATCAGAAGAGAAGAAAGTGCACTGAAAGCCTTAGAAAAGATTACAGCRCAGACTTTTCACATTGACATATATTTCAGCTTTTCTCAGCAACTTGAACAGCTTTTAAGGTGGATAGCAAATTCACGTTCAGATTAAATGGAAGGCACATTCATGACTCTGTGTTCCAAGACAGCCATAAAAATTATTTAAGCATTTTAGAGCAACTCAGGCTATATTTTCAGTAGCACTAAAAAACTTTTGTGTACCAAAAGTCTTTGCCTTTGGGGGTGTTGTGTGCATGTCCCCATAGACCATGAAGGATTCAGCACTCTAATACACGGACTCACAACAAAGTCTTTCCTTTCTAAATTATTTGAATTAACTGACTGCTACAAATCTTCTCAGTGCTCTTTTATCTGCATTTTTTCTGGTATGCCTGGATTCATTTGCAGATCTGCCAAGCTACCCATACATGAACATGCCTTCCCACCCTTTTATTTACACCGTTACATACAGATATGTCCCAGGTGCCAGTATCATCCACTGGCTACTAACTCACGTCAGCTAAGGACCAAGGTACTAATTCTCATTTGTTTTCCAAAAAGATAAAGGAATTTTATTTTTGAAGAGAAGGTTGTTTTCAATGAGAGAAATTTGCAGTCCTTTTTACTGTTTACTGTTCTTAAGAGCCTGTGCTGCAGTAAGTGTTCCCCAAGTGGCCATAACCCCAGGGCATTAGAGGCAAGAGGAAAAGAAGCATGACTTGCAACTCCTACACAAACTGTTTCCTACACTCATGCTCTTCCAGAGACATGAGCTAATTCTCCTTTCCTAGCCTCAAGGAAAAGGCTAACTCTGGCCTTTTTTTTTTTTTCCTTTCCTGTGTCCCACCTTTTGTTAATAGGTCTGCTGAAAATTTATTGCTCTTGCTCGTGAAAGAAACCAGGATGATTATTTTGAAAACTCTACTCTGTAGTTGCTTTCCAGCTACTAATTTTCATAAACTAATACCTGAACTAAGAGCAGAAATTAAATCAAGTTACTTGCCCTGAAACTGGCACAATTAATGAAGCAAGATTTTCTTTGGTACCTGCATAAAGCAAAAGCTCAAGAAGCAGTGAGCAGCCTCAATGATGAAAACTAAKAAATATTTTAAACATATGCTGAATTTCTCACTGAGATTATTTTTCTGTGATAATGTCACTTACCTGTGATCTTTGCCCTGATTTCATTAGGAGTTGTGTTTGAATCTCATATGAAGATAAGAGGTTAGAGTAAGAAGGTATAACAGCAGGAGGGCAGAAGGGAGAAGATATTAGATCACAAGTAAAAGTGAAGTGAAGGTCTCTTGACTCTCATTATCCAGAGGATTAGSTCAAGGGTCAACATCCATGGCAGGCTTGTCTTGAAGCTGGCTGGGCATTTTATGGAGTATACTCACAGGCAGATYACCAGAACAGGAGACAAAATTTGAATTATAGGAAAGTTGAAACTGAAATTTCAGTCCTGGGAGAAACTAATATGACAGCTTTAGCTTCTATCCTGCACAGAAAGGGAAGGTTTTGATTGGAAAACTATTTGGTGAGAGATTAACAACCAGTTCTTGTTAGACTGAAATACCATCTGATGCTGGCTAAACCATTTGCCTTGACCATGCAGAACACTGCAAACCATCCTTAAGTTTCACTGATGCATAGCAAAATATTTTGTGCCTCAGTGGCACTAAGATAACAACAATCCTAACAGTAACATTTTCTCCCCTAAAATAATGTGAAAGAATTCAGAAATAGAACCATTCTTGGAAACTGAAAAAATAGGTATATTCAATATTTTTGCATTTTAGAAGAAAGGTAATAAAAATATGATAGAATTTACTAAAACACAAGAAGTTTTAATGACCATAAACTAAAAGACAAGAAGTTCCACCTCAAACTGAGGGAGAACTTCTTTACATTGAGGGTGGCAGAGCACTGGAACAGGCTGCCCGGAGAKGTCATGGAGTCTCCCTGTCTGGAGACATTCAAAACCCCCCTGGACATGTTCCTATGTCATCTGTTCTGGGTGACTCTGCCTTGGCAGCAGGCTTGGACTGGATGATCTCCAGAGATCCCTTCCAACCCTAACTAGTCTGTGATTAATTGTAACAGATGACTGTAAAATTATATTTCAATCCAGAGCAGACTCAGTTTTGTGGAACACCAGTTACAGGTCAGACAGGAAGATAAAGGCCAAAAGAGTGGAGTTTTCACAATGAGTATTTGAGAATGAGGTGAGAAAGTGTCATAAGGATAATCAAGAACATATTGGGAAAAGATTTATCATTRGGGCTTAGATAAAATTTCCCAGCGACAATAGCAAAACTTGAAGAAAACTGCAGAAATTTCCCTGAATATGCCTGTGACTATATGAGCCAGGTAAGGTACTAAACAGAAGATACTAAGCCAGGGAAGACATTAAAAGTTCAGCTTTTGAAGAATAAAAATGGCAAATCCTTTTCTCTCTGCAGGCAGGGCTCTGAGAGCTAGATCTGCCATAGGGTCCTTCAGAGCTCCAGCAGCCMCCACCTAATGTGATGGGTAGCAAGGATCAAGCAGAACAGCCAAATCTGGAGAAGWAAGAGGATAAGATGTACATATGAAGAAATAAGGAAGAAAGGAGGAAAGTAGACCACTTATTGAAAACAATAACAAATATAGTTTTAAAACATTTTCATTGCAAGGTTTTCAAGAAGGGTGAGGTTTAAGTAAATCCTTTTGGTTAATTTTCCCCTACCACTTTATTTTTCCCTGCCTTTCCATTTTCTTTTTTATTTATTTGCTGATTTAAAAGGGAATAGAGGAACAGAAAAAATAAAACTGATATGATGTGTTTCATTTTCATGTTTCGTTGCAAAGACAGCACACCAATCTTTTATACTTATTAAAGGTSTGAAAAGGAAAAAAAATCTTTTTCACCCCCATACAGCTGTGCAGCCTGTTTTTTCAAGGGCTGGGAGGAGAGTCATCAGTGTGGGAAATGAATGAAATGAAGACTAGGTCAGGACAAATGCATAATCATAATCAGATGCTTCAGGGATCTAGATCATCAGGGGATGAACTTTCACACACTTCAAGAAAGCAGGAAGTATTGTGACACAGGAGAAGAGAGGATGTCTTTCCCTGGGGTCCCAGAAAAGCAGCTGGAAAAATAATAGGGAGGAATTAAGGAAGACCAAAGTCAGAGAAGGACAGAAAGAAATTAGACTGAATCAGGAAAAAAAGCAAATGAACCAGGGAYGTGAGATGTTTCTATCAGAAAAAAAAATTAAGTCAAAGAAGAGAAAAAGCAAGAGACCCAAGGAGCACTATGAGTAGTGCAGATAGTGATCTCAAGACAACTAGGCAAACAGAGCTGTAYGTGTCAGTGAAGACACTGCCAGAAAGAAACAATTATCAGCACAAGATTGGTGGCAAGATCCTGTGGGTGAGGTGATATGTGGAAGCAGGCATAGCCCCATTTTGAAAGCAAAAAGCCTTTGCATCAGTTCAATCGTATTGTTGAAACACACCTAGAGGTACAGCTGAGCTGTACCTGAGTCTGCAGAGAATGCAGTCACAAACCTTCAATCAATAAACCCAGTCACTGACCCATCTTTCAAGGTGAAATATACATATATATGTATGTATGTATATATATATAACCTGAACTCCACAAAATTGCTTTCAGAGCACTGGAAAAAAACCAAGCTGAATGGAATTATTTAACTCCCTATAAATGACAGTGGCACTGTGCATAATCAATAACTGCATCTAGATATTTACCATGCTAAGTAATAATTCTCCTGCATCAGTCAATTAAAGAATCTCCAAGTTCACATAAACATAACACACACTAACTGCACCCAAGGAACTCTTGCAGCGCATCACATCAATATTCAACACTTTAAAGTCTCCCCAAGCAGACATTGTCAACATACACCCAAAGGGCCTCATCAGAGCTGTAACAGCATCCTGTATACAAAATCTGTGGATTAAACACTTGTTTAATAGCTTCCAATGTGAGAGAATGTATCAGGTACTGCCTATAACACCAGTCATCCATGGGTAGTGGGAGAACTAATACACTTCCAGCAGGAATGGCAAACCAGATTCAAACTGATGGCAGCAACACAATCATTCTACCAGTGCTTTTCAAACACCATATTGGGCACAAATTCCCTAATATAGTCTAAATTAGACAACTGGTTATGTTACAATTTTAAATTGCAGTGTAATGACACAAGAAAAAAAAAACAAAAAAAAAGACAAAATCCGCAACTTCTCAGCATGATGGAGGACTTGACAGGAACCCTCAAAAGGGAAAATTCCTAAATAATGTAGCCCCATCCTTCTGTTTTAATTTTGTGGAATGCATGATGGTGGAAAGGATCATGCTGTATAATTTTGCCCAATACAGATTTATTTGCATTCAAAAAACCTGCTTGCTTTCGCTCAGAACYATTTTAACTTGCAGTAATGTCTTCCAAACCCCTCCTATGTTTGCCCCAGAAAGGAAATGCTATTTTGGAAGACATGGAAATGGTACAAACGAAAAACAGCTGAAAATAAGATTTGGTTCCTTTCACTTTTCATAATTAATAATTTGACTGCCTCTGAAGTACTTTAAAAATTATGCTGTTTCTGTGGCTATATATATGTATATATAGCCTCTTATTACTGCAAAAAGAAACTGTTCCACCTTGCACGGTAGGAAGGACATGAACAACATTCAGAAACTTCAGAGAGTGGTTTGAAAAGAAAAAAGAAAAGAAGGAACCAGCCTTTTTTCCCAACAATACTTGATCTAGATGAAATACACAGTAGGAATTATAATGCAGACCTAAACCACTACCCACTCAAGTAATCTCACTGCTACAGTGGCACTGTAGAAATTGGGGAAGTGTGATCACCGTTCTCTGACAACAGCAAGAAAACTCACAAAAGATCAAATTTAAACCAATCTGCACAGTGAAGAGCATGATTCTAGATCTCTATTTTCTCGTGACATAACKGCTGCAATATTAGCTGTGCCTGTTGCTGAGGACCATGGTTTTGGTGTATTTTAGTGAAGGTCTGCCATCACAGCCACGTGAACAAACAGCAGAGACGGAATTAATCCTGACTAAAAAGTGCTTCTGCTAACAATGACTTATATTAATCAAGTGAAGAAAATCCACTATCTTGAGAAAAAAATAGTTGAATCACAATGAGGGAAACGTTGGCTAACATGTCACTTAGGTTGTTGCTGCAGTCAACTGCAGCAGCAGTTGCCAACTGCCAACTGCAGCTGCAGTGCTGCAGCCACTATTTCTAGAGTGGAAATAGTCACAGAACAGTGAAGCTGCTGGATGGTGGTTCCAAATGATTGCAGTCATCCAAGCTAGAGTCYGTGTACCTCACCAACCGACTTCAGGAAACCATTTCCAGATCACAGGATATTCTGAGTTGGAAGGGACCCACAAGGATCAAGTCCAGCTCTTAAGAGAATGGCCCATCTGGGGATTGAACCTACAGTCTTGGCTTTATCAGCACCGTGCTCTATTTCTTCATAAGTTCTGGAGAATTGCCATTCCAAATGTTCTTTTAAACATTTGAAGATGCACTTTGGTACAGAAGAAAGGGGACCTACTAGATTTAGAAATTTGAGTCAGATCTACTTCAAAATGTATCAAGTATATGTTGAAATCTCATTCTCAAAACCAGCAAAGTTGTGGTCTTGCCTTTTTTTTTTTTCCCTGAGCTTTTAGAAGTCAAGGTTTCCAAATACTTTCTACAATTAGAAACATCTTTTGAAAAAAATATTACTCAGATTCCAACAAAATCATCCTTTCGCTGTTCAAAACGGAAGTGTCATGAGATTCCTGATAAGGCAAGAAATGGCAATCTTCTCAATGGCAAAGCCCACACTTCTCTGCTCTTGAGATGCTACAGAGATTTAGACAGGCTTTATCTTATTTCTTTATCCTGGCAATCAAAAACTGTCTGCAGGCACATCTCAAGAGATCTGCATACAGCATTCATTTTTCAATTCACTTTTTTTCATGACTTCACGAATAAATGTAYGGGGGATTGGGTTTTGTTTTGGGGTTTTTTTTGACTTGTTTGCTTCATTCTCTTTTTCTAATGAAAGGGTGAAGAAGGAAGAAACATGTGAATGTTTCTACACTTGAACCCATTTGCACAGACTTTATGCTTTGGGACTGCACAGCCAAGAAATACAGAAGTACTAGAAATGCTTCTTATTACTGTAGCACAGTGGCATTTATTTCGTTTGGCTTTAACCAGCCCCTTCCCATAGTGCTCTGAATTTCCTTAAACCCTTTAATTGAATAAGTGGTCTGAAATTAAAAAAAGAAACCACCTTTTTCAAAGTCTATTCAATCAAAAATAAGTTATAACAAGCTAGTATAAAGAAAGATTCATCTGGTAGGTTCCAACCACAGATAAATTATCACCCACAACCAAAGACTCTATCCGATTTGCAAACACTAAATATTTCCAAAAGTGTCTGAGTAACTCGAAAGTCTAAGTTTCATATTTAAAAGACAGTTAGGAATCTTGCTCCCATTGATTTATAGTGAAACTCAAGATATGTCTTTTTGAATTAGCAGTATCCAAAGCACAAACGCCAGTTTGGCCAAGCTTCATTCTGCCCTGGCTGGCTCTGCCTCTAAACACACCCTCTATTTCCCTGCTAGGGTATCCTTCTTCATCTAAGTGAAGGCTTGCTATCATCTTTCTGGAAAACCCCTGAAACAAGTCCCTTTGTCCAAAAAGTGTAAAGTTATTGCAAACCCCTTATAAGTAATTATAGAAATATCAATGCCTATGCAAGTTTCTGTGAAAGATCTTCTGCAAATCATCTTGCACTGGTCCTTCTTCCATTATTTGGATATATATTTTAAAAAGAACACACTTTTAAACTGACTTTCAAATAAAAATATTTATAGCTGATGTTACAAGTACATGACCAAAAAAAATCTTTATTACATGTTTTTGCAGGAAATATTAACAAAGCTGTCTGAGGGATACTCAATAACACAGCAAGACTACAAGAGCTGAGGCACCTCATCTGAATGGGGAGCTGGGACTTAAAAAGGCTTCATAACCAAATGAAGCAGCTTTACATTGTGACATAAAGGAGAATGGCACAACAGCAGTCTTCTCTCAGACTGCAAAGACTTGACAGCAGAAGAGAAAAAAAGCCTCAGTTCTCAGCATGCTTTCCTCCCTCAGCCGTGTACCAAGCTATCACACCTCCACTGGGATGCCAGAGGCCAGGAGAAGGTTATCTGCTCAAATTTGACTACTGATCTTTCTTCAGAAGCAATGCTTAACCTCTATTTTCTGAAAAATGTCTTAAAAGTAACACTTCATATCTATCACCAYACAAAAACCTGCCAGACTATCTAGAGGCACAACAGTGAATGTGTAACTATCATTTCTTTGATGCTGTGAGTAAGGTTTACTCCTTTTGAACTCAAGGTCTCAGTTCAGGCATCACCAGGGAAGCCAGCCTTACAAGTATGTGAGGTTCATGTGCAGCCAACCCACAGAGTTGTCACTGCTTTAAAGTCTCTAACGCTTTCCAATACTTCCCACAGACCCAAGATCCTCGGCTATGTTAGCACAGCYGCCTGAAATACATTCTGAAATATGTCCTGGAAACAGAAATAGGAGAAGCAGAGCCAAATATAAGATAGATTATTTCACATCCACTGAAATATGAATAGATTTCAGACTTTGGGTTCTGCATAAGATCCTTGACAACACTAACAGCTCCAGCACATAAAACTTCACTGTTGCCAGCTGACAATGCAGACATTTGCTCAGTGGTACAGCACGCCTATTAACCAAGGGTGAACCCTGCTGAACAATGTCTCTACCATATGGCTCTAAAACACAATGGAGCAACAAAAGAATATTTTAAAAAACTTTTTTTTTTTCCTTAAAGCAGAGTAGAATTTATGGTACAGTTTTAAATTCCAGCTTTGACAAAACAGAAAAAGTATGCCTAGCTTTTTGCATGAGTAGTAAATGTTTGTTACCACTGCCAGAATATGGGCATAGCAGAATAATGGCACCCAGACCAGGTCCCAGTGGAGATTTCTGCTCGATAACAGAAGTGTGTGAACATGTAATGAAATGCCTAGCAAAGGAAGGCGATGGTACAATGAGCAACAATAAAAATAATACACAACATCAAGAGAATCATGCCCCACTGAATTATGTCAGAGGGTTGGTGCTGCAGCCATTTATGGGGCACCAGAGGAGTTGCCTCAGTGATGAGATTTAAGGCTCTGCCTTTCAACTGCTTTGTGGTCCATAGTGCTGCTTTTGCCAGCACAAGGCAAGCATGACACAAAATTATTGTGACTTGATGGCACTTTTTCAGTTATTCAAGGTGATTAAAAATCTGACTCAAKAAGCCTGCCACCACTTCACTCTTCTGACATGATGGTGCCAAGTTACTAATTTGTTCCATCTCTGCTGGTTAATGGCAGAAAGAACAACAGCKTTGCTCTTGAATGTTCTCTGCCCATTTGGCATCAAAAGCTCACATGAGCACAGAAATGTCAGATGATTATCCAGAGAAATTATGGCAAGGAGGGGGGAGAGCAAAATGCTGCTATTGTTACTCATCTTAATTAGCAATAGCAAAGGAGAACTGAATAACATACTCAAAGGAGGACAACAAGGCTTCCACTTTGAAAAAAAGCAGAAAGCTCCAGATGGTTGTCACTTTCACAGAGCTGCCTCAGCTGTTTGTGACACATAGCCTGTGCTAGTGCCAAGCTGTCAGAAACACAGTGTGAAATGGTCAACCAGAATCATAAATGGGGTCCTTGAATGTACACAGTGGAGTGTCAAATATGAACTTAACACTTCCTCTTTTGAGACTGCAGTCTAGTATGTCAAAATACATACATCAAAGTAATTCCCAAAGGATTGAAAAGGGCAAAGTATTATTCTACCCACAGCATAATCTACAGTGGAAAACTGACCTACTTTATTCACAGAATACATATCAACAGCAATTTTCTTTGTGCTCTTATTTGCATACATATTTGCCTGTGTGTGCTCTTACCCTTACAGATTTGACGGTAATTAGCCTCATCTATAGGTTTTCTATTTTACATGGATGGTTTTTTTCAAATACTTAACTCTGAATTCCACACTGTTTTAAAAGGTGCAAGGGAAAGGAACTGTACGTATTGACTGAGGGTATCTGCAAAGTATCTACAAAATGATTAATCAATGACTTTAATTCCATAATGGAAAGATGTGATTTGCACCATTAAGGAAGTAGTTCATCACGACCATGTAGGACAATAGCTCTGAGTTGTSTCAGCCACAGCAGGGGTTTTGTCACCAATAATTACCCAAGAGACTAACCACAAAAATCTAACTCATTTCATGRAAGCCACCAAAGGATAATCACCTCACAGTGAATTTTGTTGACTACTCGTGCAGAATGAATCTAAAGAAGCATTTCAGTGAGAAAAGGCTCTAAAACTTGGTTCAAMACTGCAAAATTAACTTGTCTTTCAGTCAGCTTTAAAATGATTCTTCTCATATTCAGCAAAGGATGAAAAGAAATAATGAAAAATGTGAAACCCCACCATACATGTTATGGAAGTTCCATAGTTTAATTCAGAGGATTAAATATTTGCTTACTTCCACAGCAAATTTCTGAATAGGTAGTAGAAACTCAGGTAGTAAACCAACATGACAACATAAAAAGTTCTTAGAAAAAAAGAAGAAACTTGGAAGACAGCACATCATCAACTTCAAGCTTCCAACTGTGCTAAGGACCAGTTAAGGCTGACACTTCCCCACCTGGCCAAGGACTGCCTGCCCAGCAGGAGTTTGCACTGGGGTTGTCTGCACAGCAGTGTCTTTATTTCAGCCACTCACTATGTGTGTTAACCAAGAAAAACCTCACTATGTGCRCTTATAGTTTGGGTATGATCCTGTTTACAAAGGAGTAAAACTTGCCAGGATGTGTAGGGTCCATAGAACTCCAGGTTCCAATAACAATGAATATCATGCCTACTACCTTTCTCTCCTCTCATGGAAAGTACTGGATCCTCCATACTGCTAAACACTCTGGCGGCAACCCAATAAAGCACTCRCAAGAGTGCTGAGCTTAAGTCTACAGGTGATCTACAAGGGAGATATTTGCATACTCACAGAAAGTAGGTGATTAATTTTGTTTGAGGTAATGGCCATCAATGATTCTTTTTTCCCTGCAGACGTGAAAGCATAAAGCTTTTCATCTAGTCGGTCTCATCTGACTAACCCCTCTACCTTAGAAGGAATACAAAATGTGAAGAAATAAAATATGAAGTCGTGCCAAGGAGTTACATACAACATGAACTTTTTCTTAAATCATCTACCTGAATTTATAGAGTCATCTTTATGGTAACTTTTACTGAGCAACAAAACCAGAAAACCTATTAGCCACATTTCAGTTCTGTTTTCAGTTCTGGTTCATATCTCTAATACTATAGCAATGCACAYTGCAGTACATACAGAAATTATAAGAATAATAGCTGACATCTGCCAGACTAGTACCTTCATCACATAAACCCAAACAGCTAACACTCAGGTGATAAGAATTGTTCMGAAAATATCAGAAAATCAGAAAAATTACTGTAGGGTCAGGATTCAGAGTTAYATGTCACTACAAAGTGGGCTATCTGCTCCAACTGGAAGACATACATCAGAGAATAAACCTTCTTCCTCAGAACATTGCTCTGATGACCTGACAGGATATCTGTTTCCATCAGCAAGTCTCATCACTCATTACATTGATTCACCTTGTGCTGAACCTAGCACCTGTAATTTACCTCGAGTTTAAACCCATGGCTTTTAAAAAGCAAATCCTTTCAAATAAAAAAAAACCCACCTATTTACAAAAGACAGCTCCTGGATTTCTAATCTAGGAGTATTAAAATGTTCCCTAATCTTGTGCAGAGCCAGGGCTGTGCTTTACTGTACTGTCTATTCACTACTTTTATTGGCAGAAGAATTGGTATTTTCTCCAGTCTTGCTTTCTGCAGCACCTGTATGAATGTGTGCATGCCAGCACACGTCTCTGCATGTACAGCTGGCAAAATATTTCCGGCTTAGACGCATTTTAATTGTAAATATTTCTTTGGCATTGCCCACCACAGCTTGATGCATACAGTTCAAAGAAAATATTTTGCTATAGGAAATGAAATTATTTCAAAAATCAAGAAAAGAGGAAAGAAATATGGGTGAATTATTAAATGGCCTAATCTGTAGAGGACATACAGTCTTACACTGCTAAGAATCATTAACAAATGGTAGCAACAAATAAAGATCAGCTAATTGCTGATCAGCGTATTTGTTGTCTTAGCTGCTAGAATTCTTGTACTGAATGTAATGTACTTGGAGTGAAACAAATCACAGATTAAATGAAACCACTAGCAAAGAAAAACCGTATTAAAGAAGAAATATTAAAGCATATGTAACCTTTCAAAATTTCATGTGTTCTCCAAAATATCTGGCCTTCGCCAGATCTAAACCATTTCCCACATACGTAGACAGGATGCACCATGGGAAAAAAACAGTCTTTTAAAGGATAACAGTGTGTATGTGCCTTCAGCAATGTGTCTCACATGAATAATGTCTCCTAGAAATTGTAAACCAAGTATAGGGACGCTATTTAAAACTGATAGTTGAGCTCTAATAAATAACCAACCTTCTCACTAAATGAAGACAATATTTTTTCTTCTTGTTCAATATCCTTCTCTCAAGTGTACTACTTGATTCTCAGTTCCACAAGAAATAGACAACATATTTTTCTTTTCTGCAGTTCAACAAACTATACTTACAGTATATTTTGCTTCCCTATGGACATATTTTCATTTCCCATTCTCTTGTGAACTTTTATTTACATTATTCTGATAGTTTTGTTCTAAAAATCCCATTTTTAGTCAACTCATACTTGAAAAATTCTGTCACATTAATAATGAAACCTTTGGTTCACCCAGYGTCAAGAAGAATTGAAATTATTTCTCATTTCCCAGAATCGTAACTTTGCCTTAACTGAGATAATGATAAAGACTTCATTTTCCATATACATTCAGTCYTCAGATTTACTTGCCAGCTAGGATGCCAATTCAAAACTCCTTCTGTTGAAAAATTCTAAATTTTAATTTTCTAACATGCCTTCTGCATTCCTCTAATTCCTACTCTAGCAGACTCTGGATCTCAACAGCCAGAATTCAGCCTGGAGTGACTGGGAATGAACMGTTAGTTCATAAGGGCTATTTTGGTCATATGTTGCCAAAAATAATTTCTTTTCCATGTCATGTTGATTTCAAGGTCAGTTCCTCAATTCATCCCCCTCTAAGCTGAYCTCATTCGCAGGTCAAAGACCTAAATTTCATCTGCACGTACGGCTTTTCTTCATCACCCTAACAAGATAATGACCACTAATGCCAGTTTTTCTATTTTAGACTGCTTAGGAGCAGGAATTAATTTGTTGTAATTCAGGTATTGTTGCAGAATCACTGCAGAATGCTGCTGAAAAGATTAATTTATTTTACCCTGTATTTACAGTTGGTATAACCTCTGCTGACTAGAGAACTTCGATTCACTGCAGTGCATACATGCTGAATTTTTATTTCAGCTTCCTCCAGCAACCAGTTCACCTACTCTGAACATGTTTTGAAACCTAGCTGTCAGAGAAGCATCACACTCCTGTGTTTGCCATCCTGTCCAGGCCTGAGAGAAAAGTTATATATGGCTTTTGTTTCATTTTGGACAGTTACAGTAGAAGATACAGGAAGAGAACYTGGCCCTGGTCTACCCACAAATGAGCAGCTTGTGCTGCTGATCTGCTGCTACAGATGTGCCTTGTTGCTGATGATCTGACAATAACCCTGTCCCCTTTACACAATAGAATTATTCCCACTACTGTGGAAAATACAGATGGAGCTGGAGCACTCAACCAGAGAATGGTATCTTAGGAATAACTCCAGTCATTATAAACTTGGCAGCTTTTTTTTTTTTTTTATGTAGTTAGACAGTCACAAGGTCTGGCTCAGTTACTTATAACTTCCATGTTCCTTCAGGAGTCCAGGATAAAGAAAGAGAAACACATCATCTCTTCTTCAGGCAGCTGTAAACAGAACTCACCTGACGAGTACAAATGGCTTACACTTGCATTCTTCATTAAGATTAATAGATTCAAAAACCAGATGAGATCAACCTTATTATGCACTCTGGTCTTCCACCTAACACTTGGCCTTTCCCTGAATTCATCCTGGTRTCAAATTTAATTGCTGTGATTTGATCTTTTTTTTAAATTTCCAGTGACTAAGAATACAGCAAAAACCTATCTGAGTTTTTCCAATAGTTAATCGACGTCTCAGCTAAACGTATTACCTGAATTTTTCTTGTTTCAACTTCCACATGCTAGATCCTATTCCACAGTACAGTCGYCCCTCTACCTCCAGTATCATTATTCTTCTTTTCTACCAGTATAAGCCCAAAAGAAATGTTGTCATACATTCTGTTCACAATTCAGAAATAAATCACATTTTAAAAAGTCCTACAATGTCTTAGTGCTTATACAGAGATGTATTTTTTGAAAACTAGTTTGATTTTTCACAGAAAATTACTAGGAGCAGAAATCTATAAACACCATGATTGCCTCCTTCCTCAGGGCCAGCTTGTATTTCATACTCATACGAGTTCACGAAACAAGTCCAAAAGAACAATCAGCTTTCTGCTTGTCATGTAAGAGTTAATCACAGCCACAGACCTTTTTCTCCATCAAGGTACTACGGGGAGAAGATGCAGTGCTTASAAATAATGACACGAGGATTTTGAATATTATTCTAGCTCATTTTAGTATTTCTTCAGTGAAATAACAGCATGTAAGATAGTACACTAAAATGCTTGAACTTCTATTAACTTTAGAAAGTGAGGCAAAATGAATTAGCTGTTACATGCTTACTGCGCCTCGTATTTTTGCCTCACACAGCTCAAGAAGCAGTTACTGTAGTGCCGAGGCACAGCATGGTGTCACTTCACATGTTTGCAGCAGATAGAGCTGGTCTGCTAGGTTGCCACGGAAGCACTGTATCTGGAAAGGTATAAACTTGGTTCTGGATTTGCTTCATTTTCTCTGGGTACCTTATGCCCACGGTGAAGTATCTCCTCATGAGTAAGGAGTTCACTCACACTGTGAGTTTCACGCTRCTCACTCTTTATCTGTAGAGCATCTGTCCAGGGCTCACATATAAGTGTTTTGTCTTAAGTGCTCTGTGAATAAATTACTATTTACTTAATAAAGTAAAACTATTCTYTTATTAGTAATATATTTTCATAAAAGCATGTTACAATTGTCCTTTGAAATTTGGAGGGAAGACTATGTAATCATCAGTGTGAGGAGGCACAGTTACTTATACAATTAGTTGGACAGGAGGTGTCTAGAAGATATTTTGCCCCTTAAAAAGCAATCAGTAAATTACTGAATAGCGCACTGCTCTAACCATGCATTTTTTTCCCATCACATTTATATCTAGAGGAATAGATGCGCTCACAAATGCAGGATGATGATGGAAGGAGCAGGCAAAAGCAGCAGCTGGGCTGTGAAGGAGAATTTTATTAAGAGAAACTTGGCTGTCTGACACTGCAATAATACAAACAATGATTGCTCTGAGGAAACGACTTTCCATAATCATATTTTCTCATTGTAAGATTATTGTACCATGGAAGTCTCCTTTTGAAGGAGCAGAGCATAGTCAGTTTGGGGTTCTTTTCGCTTTGACTGTGCAGGGTAGAAGTACTAGTGGAAGAACTAGAGCCTRCAATAATCCATCTTCCCACATACTGACCTGAGCAACCATGGCAGATCCCCTTCTGATGTAGCTTTCTAGGCTCAAAATGTTTGCTGRGGGGGAGGAGATGGGGTAGCAGATGAACAGTGGAAGATCATATTCCTCCTTAATTTGGTAGTGCATAGATTAACACATCTAAAAGTTTTTGAAACTGTATTGTTAATGACCTCTTGCATTTGCCTTTGAAAGAAATACTTTCAGATGATACTTGAGAGGGCCTGTTTAGTGAACAAGGAGGGAACAAGAAACTGGAATTAATACAAGAATTTCTATGTGGCTGTGAGAGGGGTTATTTTTCTGTCAGAGATTAGATAGATAGATAGATAGATAGATAGATAGATAGATAGATGGATGTCTGCCAGGCATGACTATCATAATTTAAGTATCACCATACAGCCTCCAAGCGACAATATTCTTAGTTGTAACTTTTGAATAATAAGACAGGAGCGAAGGCAGCTGGAACACCTAAGGAGAAAGCCAGAGGCACAGTCTGATCAACCAGATCATAACTATACCAGATGCTATATTTGTCAACACATATCATATCTATAACCATGATCTCTGCTACTTTACCTGAAGCAATAGGATATAAAAAACTCAGTATTGTTCAATCATCAGGGCTGAGTTGGGCTATTATCATTGATGAAAAAATCCAAAATATTTTTAACAAAGCCAGTCTTACCAGATTTGAGAATTTATCCTCTTTGAGGATGTGAAAGGACTTGAAGACATTTCAGCTAAAGGAGGATATATTTTTTATTTAATATTTTGCTCTTGGTGGTTTTTTGGGGGAGGTTGGTTTGGGAGGGGTCATGGTGMTCATTTGTTTGATTTATTTGGGGGGTTTTGGTGGGTTTGGGTTGTTAAGTTTTTTTGTATAGCCAGAACATAGTCAAGTATCACAGTGGACAGCTTCTAGACATTATGCTTGTATTTTATAATAAAATGGGGAAATACTGCCAAAATAAAACATCATCTGTAGTTAAAAATATATTGCCTCACTTTTTGCACAGTAATAACTTTCCATCTTTCTCATGTCCTTGATTTTATTTTTTACAGAATGTCTTCATTCCACCAGAATCACCAAAATCATATTTTTAGCCTGTGAAGGTTTCTTAGTCTTCACATCAGTAAAAAGGTTTAAATGTTATTGGCCCGCTCTGAATGCAATCCTGCTACTCTTGGAGGACTCTGTGTAATATTCAAACCTTCCTCAATGTTTCAATTAGAAAGATACTTCTCTGTAAGTTTTATTACATTTCTCTCTGTAGTTTTTATTACCTCAGGGTTGTTCTCTTCATTTTCATTGAGGTTCAGAAAATATAAAGGGCAGGTCTGAGAAAAAAAAAGTTCTAAACTTAAAAGTTCAAATAGGTTTTTTGAGTTTCACATACCTCTACTCTTGTTACATGATTAAATTCTTTGAAATTTGGACTCTGYGCAGTCATTTACAGTTGTAGAACATTCAGTCATGCTTCTATAGCAACCCATGTAAATAAAAGTAGGCATGCCAAATGAATGACAAAGCTGGTTTTACACATGTATTATTCACCATGTCAATTATTTACTAAAGATTCTTGTAACTGAAGTGCCCAGAGTGTAATTTAGTAAAAGGTCCTGTATTATACCAGAGGGAGTAAACATTTCTGAAAKGTTTTAAGTTCTCTTGCCTGGAAAGCTGATGAACATCTGCCCAAAACGCAAAAAATAATTTCAGAGACATAATCATAGAATTTTCAAATTTAAATTACATTTTTTATCTTCAATGTAAAGATATGCACCACATATCATAGTATCATAGAATGGCTTGGATGGGATGGGACCTCAAAGATCATCGAGTTCCAGCCCTCTTGTATGGTATGTGTTGTCCTCTGGCATGAACGTAGTTTATTTAAATATTGTAAAACCTAGATGGATATTTGAGGAACTTGATTTTTACCTTTTCTTGAAATTTCTACAACTTGAAAAGAGACATGCACATCCAAAACAAGCTACATTTTACTCTGAAGACATCAAAACAGTAAATGAAACACTAAAATTCTCTGCAGTGGCACACAAAAATCTGCCTCCTCTTCAAAGAGCTCTAGTCTCAACATCATAGCTGTCCTACAACAAAAGCATTTACACTGAAAAACCATCATTTACAAACATATATAGGCATAACCACAGAGAAAGRAAGCACATACTAGGAGTATGCATAAGATGATGGGCCTTGAGGAAGAAAACTACAAATATTTGGAAACAGAGGAAGTCTTTTTTTCAAAACCTTAACGATGACACACCACTTTCCCTCTACTGGTATCTCTGCTCTTAAGTAATAAATGCATTTGGCCTTCTCTCACCAACAGAAAAATGTCATTACATTTACAAGTACAGAAGGAAACTCTGCCATTCACCCCAGCAACATCCACAAGCATGTCTGATTTTGTACACTGCTGCTCTGCAACAACAAAAACTTTCAGTAGCCATAATTATGGTTAAAATGAGACCCCGAAATGAAACAATTTCTGTTGCTCGGCAAAACTGTTTGGACACCATAATCAGACCAGAGCCACATTTCTTCCAAAAGTCTATATTAAAACTTCCATGTTGTAAAACTGATGCTGATGACACTATGTGCTCTGCACAYAGTACACATATTCCATAATTTGTCCACGAACCTAACCTTAACATGATCCTTACTCYCTCACATTATAGCTTTTGAAAGAGGTGACAAACTACAGCACTGTGGAAACACACTCTTGCCAGATTCTTCAGCAGATGACAAAATTATACGGGATCCATCTCCTAGTCCATAAGATACTGAAAGTGTGAACGGTGTGCCTTCAAGTACTGTTAAGCCCATGCACTAGTAGCACTACGAATAAGCCAGGTCTAATGCAAATACAAAGATAAAGAGAGAGCTATGTTTTTGGAGAACATAGCTCAGCCACAGGCAAAATGCACTGGGAAAAAGGGAGACCATGTACAATATATATCTCTCTCAAATTGTTTTCTTTTTCTTTAGTTAAATTATTTTTATTATGAACACAGTATTTATAGCTACTCTTAAAATAATTCCTTCAGAGGGATTTGAGCTATAAAGGATTATTTTTACACAAGGTCTCCCTTTTTGCATTTAGAATGACCTCTGATTTAAATAGTTACAAGAAACTACTCTAACTCTTATGATTATACAGGTCATCCCTTTTCCCTACATCACTCCTCGTTATCACCTCCACTAGGCTAATGTATTAATAAATTTTCATCTGCAGCTGTGGTATGCGAGGGAATAATATTTAAATTAAGTCATTATGCCATTTGTCSTTATCAAGCCTTTAAACTGAAGTGAGTACAAGTTAAATCCCTTCAGGTTTTTCAAGTTTAAMCCCACAGCCAGATAACAATGCCAAAGCCAATCTCTCAGATTAAAAACTGTGCTTGCACAGGTTAGATACGAGGACCCTGAAAATTTTTGAAGATCAGCTTTTAATTTTATTAGAAGCAACGTTTCCCCTCTAATATTTCATATCCCACTTCTCAAATATACTTCATTTCAAGAATCTGCATTGCAATGGAGGAGCTGCTGGCAGATGAAGAATGTTGTAAATCATACAGTCATAAGGAAAGGTAAAAGCCACATTAAAATTCACCATGCTTCTCTGCAGGAATTTRTAACAAAGATATGAGTAACATAAGTTCTCACGTGTCTGAACTAAATTAGTCTCTGCTGTACATCCATCCATTAATGCAGGGAAACAGAGTGGTGCTTAAATAATGCATAGGGATTCTACAACTGCTCAGGACCGAAAACGGATGCCGACGCAAATACATCAGTTCAGTCCACAAAATGAAGCCAAGAACTGTATAATTTCAAATCACAATTTCRTCAGAATAGCAGAGTTAACCTTTCCGAAGTGAAAAAAAAATAAATTTAAAAATGCAGTGGGTGATGGTGAGTTCTCAATARTGCATCTAAAATCAAAACACCTGACATAAGCAGTATTCATTTTAATACTAGCTCAAGGTCTCGTGAGAATAAATCTACTCCATTACTGTAATAAATGCAAGTGCCTAAGAGTTCTTTTACTCAGACACTGATTGAGTTTGACTGCTTATTTAGGAACGGGTCACTAATTCAACATTATGGAAATGAAGGAAAACAGGAGAAGACACATGGGGCACTCTCATCAGGAAAGGTGCATTGTTGTAATGTCCTCTTGGTTTTGTGAACTTTCAGTAGTCCATGATTGTTTCAYACATTTCTCACCTTTTTATTCCCCTTCATTTTTCTTCTGCTCCATTTCATTCTTTTTTGGTTTTTTTTCTCCAGTTATATAATAATCTGATAGAAGACAGTTCTGCATGACAGGAACACAAACTGCACAGGAGTTAGTCCCAGCCTTGTTGTAACATCATTCCACAGATTTCAGAAACCTTAAAAGATCAATTTTGTTTACAGTGCGACAAGAACAGAACATGAAGATCAATAAAMAAAGTATGGCTTCAAGTGCAAATAACCCAAAATTAAAAAGCACAGCAGAGAAGTGAAAGCCAGAGGCACTATGGATAGGTGTATGAAACTGCACCATAGGATCTTGCATGGCAATCGGACTGGCAAGTGTGCTACCTGTCTCCAGCAAAGGAACACTTYGTACTGGGGAGGAAGATAACACTCGCTGTCCACACTATTCATCTAGGCAGCATTACAGATTACCATTGAGCCTTTTTGTGAGGTCTCAGTTTATGACCTGAAGTGTGAACTCTGATTTCTCGGATTTTATTTGAAATAATATTGCTGGTAATAGAATTTTCCCAAATCCAATAAGTATTATCTTGATGATGGAAACATAGTCCATGTGTTATATTCCATATATTATACACTGTGTGGAAAAGACTGTGCTTTGTGAGATGGTGCATGTATATTCACAACTTTGAAATGTATCCCTTGGATACATTTCACAGATACGGTTAATATGGTTTTTAAAACTTTTTTTATGSTTAAATCTTTTATTCTCTCACCTCCTGTGCCTTAAGTCAAAGTTTTCCAAGACAATTTTATTTTAAATTCTGGTCAGCTTTGAAGAGTCATCCTTAAAAAAAATGCCTCCCTGATATATATTCTCTCTCCCTTACTGTATATGCATAATACTATATATAAAAAGAGAATATATACTATATTACTAAATATAYGTAAAGAGAAAAGGGAAGATAATACTTCCCTTTGGCAAGTGATCTCTCCCAGTACTTATGTCAACCCATGAACCATTCTTTATATTTTCTCTCCCCTGTCCATCTGTGGAGGGGAGTGAGAGAGCGGCCTTGTTGGGAGCCTGGCATCCAGCCACAATCAACCCACTACAAGTTCACACACAGCAATTAATAAAGCTTCATGCCTACCTCAGTGCCCTTTTCCACCCATCAAAAGTTGATGTTGCTGCCATCACTCACGTAAAAACACAAGCTGTTATTAAACTAACTTAAAATAGCGAACAGTAAATGTAGAGTACTTAAAACCAGATCCTGCTCTTGAGTTTGTGGTTGCTAGGAAAAATCATATTCAGGCCTTATACCACTTTGCATTCTTTTTTGATCCAAAGAATACATATTTCAGCTGACATATCTTGAGACATTTGAAAATACAGGGCATTTATGYAATACAAAGGATATACGAGGAATGCAGGGCGACAGTCCTGAAAACAATCATCTCTTTTCCCTTCCCARGGTCACAGATAACACTGAGAGACTCTTCACTGGAGTCTGTAAAAGCCTGCTAAAGAGTCCTCATTTGCTTTTGTCAGGCAGAACTGCATTAAGAAAAAATGCAGTAGTAATTATCGCATTCTGTAATTTTATGCAAATTATACATAGGTCTTCAAGTTGTCAGCTGAAAAAGTCTGAAATTCTCCTGCATTTGCAAATTCCCGTGACAGGAGTCATCCTCAGTAACCAGGGAGAAACCAGACTCTCAAAGGTTCTGTCTTTTTTGCCCTTACACAGTAGGGCAAACCTTGCTGGTTTTGTCTCTTGCATGCTCTATTGTTTATAAAACTTTGTTTCTAGGAGCTAAGAAACACATTCTGACTGAGTACCAACATTTCTTACACATTTAGGGGAGACAAATTATATCTTCACTTCTTTTTATACAATTCATCTTTTATTTAAGTTGTAAAACTTTGGAAATATAGGCTGGCTTTTCTAGTATCTGAACTATATAAACAAGATGTTATTTCCACTTGCAGCCAAAATAAGGTCTTTGTGTGCAAGGGAGGGCTGTATAATAAAATGGATGATGATTATGGGCTTGAATAAGTCAGGAGGAATGGACTATTAATGAGTTTAYGCTGGATGTAATTTTTAAGCAGACAGCCATATCTTGAGGCAGTCTCAAGCGCTTCTATTCCAATCTGTTAAAGTGTGTTCATCATCTGATGAAACTGTTATAACACTGTATAAATGTTCTCATTTACCCCAAAGCAAAGAAGTCCTTAGATGCTGTCTGAGGCATTCACAGGCCACACTGCTCTCCTTCAGCATGACAGAAAGTCATCTCACTCATCTGAGTGAATTGTACCTACAACAAACATCCATAAAAAATTAATGACAGGAGCTATTTCTTCTTCCATGGTTGATGGCCTTTACAGTTTCAGCCCATATTTCACCATTCAAGAAAGTAATTTCTATTCCCTGGTCTGCCCTGCAGGACAGCAGATGTATCGGACTTGGAATGCTCTATCACCCTGAAAACAAGCTGCAAATCCAGCCCTTGCTTCTGACAGGTAGTGTGACCCTTCCTCACAAGCACAGTGAGGCCCATGGGTCCAGTTTATCACACTGGCTAAGGAAGCTCAACATGTTCAGAAACAGCAACTCACACCTTGCAAGTGTTGAAGGGAGTCTCACTTGGAAATCTCACCTTTATCTAGTAACATGTCCTTTGACTTAGAGATTTGCCAAACCTGACAATAAAAACAACAAAGGAAAGAAGCAACAGGTCTTCAATTTTGTCCTGTTCAAGCTCTCCAGAGGGGAGAATAGCAAATAGGAACCCAACAAAACTGTAACATTCCTATAGTATGCCAAAATAGAAACCTTCCTGAACAATTCTTTGTTGCTACCGTTTAAGGGCACATCACTTCTTACAGCTAGGAATCCTGCAAGTTCTTTTAGTGAGAAAATTTTAAAATAAAACCATTTTTTGCTACATGTTATTGAGGTACTCCTTTCCCCTGAAAGAGAAAATGTCTGATTTCCAGTATTGTTTTCTTACTTTAAAGGAAAAAAAACCCTGCAAAACTCTGATTTCTGGCSTTTTGTGTAAACAAACAACAATACTTGTTATTTCTTCATCAGGTCTCCTCTGAATGTACATGAATATGTATTAAGGACAACTTGGGATTTGTATCATCTGGGAAAATCATTCCTATCAAGGTTTTAGTTTCAAAAGCTGGTACACTAAGGCCATAGGTTTTGGAATTGAATGCCTTAGCTTAACATCTGCAATACATGATCCAGACGTCTGAACAATTAGCAGGAGGCTCATATCAAATGCAGAGGGAGTACAGCAACTCTTACGACCAGCTCAGTTTTAGATACTTTTGCTCCCTCTCATTAGATAACCAATCTAAACACAGCTTCAGAGGAAGTGAGTACCCAGAGTATCTCAGGCCCACCCTGCAGTTTTCTTAAGTGGTCTGAGGTGTCTTGAAGTATAAAACATGCACTCACTAAGAAAACAGCTTCAATATTTAAAGCATAAATAATAGGGATAACTCAGTACACCATGTCGTGGTTTAACCCCAGCCAGCAGCCAAGCCCCATACAGCYGCTCAGTCACTCTGCAACCAGCAGGATCTGGGAGGGCATCAGAAGGGTAAAAGCTGGAGAACTCATGGATTGAGATAAAGACAATTTCATTGGGAAAACAAAAGCCACGCATGCAAGCAAAGCAAAACAAGGCATTAATTCCCTGCTTCCCATGAGCAGGCAGGTGCTCAGCCACTTCCAGGAGAGCAGGGCCCCATCACACGTCACGGTGACTTGGGAAGACAAACACCATTGCTCCAAACGCCCCACCACTTCCTCCTTGTTCCCCCCACTTTGTCTACTGAGCATGATCCTGTATGGTCTGGAATATCCCTTTGGTCAGTTGGGATCACCTGTCCTGGCTATGTCTCCTCCCAATCTCTCATGTACCCATGCTCTCCTCACCAGCATGGCCTTACAAAAACCAGAAAAGGCCTTGGCTCCGTGTAAGCCCTGCTCAGCAATAACAAAAACATCTCTATATTATCAAGGCTCTGTTTAGGACAAATCCAAAACAGCTCCATACTAGACACTGGGAAGAAAATTATCTCTACCCCAGCTGAAACCAGGGCACACCACCAGTTCTGTATCCTAATGTATAGAAACTTGCAATATCATTTCAGAGGTAAACCTGGTGCAACAGGAAGAGGAGAGGAGAAGAGCCTTCTTTTATCAGCTGGTATGCTTGGTTTCCTGTGAGTTTAGCCTTATGCCACCTAAACTGTCTCTGCTCTCACAATAATGCAGCTTCTCCCCAAACTGCATGGGTGTCCATCCTATACAATAACTCAATCATCTCTTTTGTCCCTTGCCTCACACAGAAACATCTCCACTCTCTTCTCAGGTCCCCAAAGTTTTGGTAGCAAGAGCCAGAAAACCCACCCCTTAGGAAGCCAAGATAAAGATAAATCTAATGTGATATGCAAACCAACAAATGCAATGTCCCAGACAGTTTAATTCTTTTACCTTTCTCTGATTTCTAGTGAGCGTCTTATCCCAGGAAGATATCACATCAAAAATATCAGAGCAAAATAAAAAAATATACAGGAAACTTCATACTGCAATATGACTGACTGGACAGAGATAACCAGAAAAAAAAAATGGTCAGGGAAATAAAATTATGCACTTTGTTATGACCTGTCAGGGTCAGGAGGCGATACACTATCTCTGCTGTTCACAATTTATCTGACCTCTCAAAGAGGGGAATGGGCTGCAAGTCAAATCAGATGTTCATTTTCCTTAAGTGCAGGAGATACAGGAAACTTCATAAATTTATGAGCTCTGATCGCCTACAAAGTAAAACATATCATGTCTAAAAAATGAAGGTCAATCCTTCAGACCTGTCATTCTTCAGAAAATAATAGACCTTTCTTCATGTCAAAAACTGAGCCTTTCTTGAGTCATTATAGAGTAACACAGCTTCAGAAAAACTGAAAGAAGGTGGGCATCAGTCAGATGTGCATTGCTAGGAAAGGGAAAAGGTGAGGTTTGGTAATTATGTCATGTTCTTATTTTTTGTTCTGGGGGAAAATGATTTTTTGAGGAATAAACTGAATTATTAAAAAAAGCATATTGATTCAGCCTGCCAAAAAGACACTGCAATATTCATTTTTCATTAACAGCTTTCTTAATATTTTGTGTGATGTATCCTAACAAAGGGGTTTATCAAATCAGCACCAATGCAGGGAATTTTAATAAGGCAAGCCTTTACTATCACACAGATTACACCCATTTGTTATCTAGTACCTCAGCCAATTTCAGTCTCATTTCCCAAAACAATCTGCCTCCAGTTACTATCCAAATTTGTCCCTGTAAAATGTTTTCATGAATCCTGAAAAATTGCAAAAAATAAATGAAAAAATAGTTTGGTACCATAAGGATAGACATGAYGAGAACAAGAGAAAAAGGCACATTTGCAATAAACAAAAAGTAGGCCTTTCCTTCACAAAGTCCTCATGTAAATATCAATATTTTAACTGTAGGCCCAACTGAAATTCCAACGGCTTCACTAGGACTTTATAAGCTACTTACATTTAATAATTGCTGATACATTTTTTAGAACACTTCTGGGTTTAATCAGAAGCCCCGGTGTTTTACCAGAATCAGTTTCATGTTGGTAAAGATTAAAATAAATATTATTGACTATGACTTTCCATTTTATCAAATTGAAGCCATGGAAGGTAAAATATAAAAAGAAATAGTCTCTGGCTCAGTTGCAAAGGCATAAAAATTTTCTTGTAGGCATAAATCAACTCCATCTCTTAGGTTTTTGTGGTCTGGATTTGCTCTGCAAGGCCATTTTCAGATGACTTTCACAAGACTACTCCGAATCACTGTGCCTCAGGAGTTTATTTTTGCATGGAAAGGAATTTCGCTATATCATTCTTCTCTGAAGTAGCTGTGTACTACTGTTTTCATAACTTGCCCTGAACAGTCAATTAGCTGGAAAGTTTGGGATCAAATAGCTAAAATCTTGCTAAATTGTATACCTCAAAGCAACACATGAATGCAGTATGTGGTGTACAACTGAGGTTGCCTACGTCTTACTGTAAGACAATTTCTTGCAAAGAATGGCTGGCCATGAATAACATTATTCCTCCCCAAGACCATAGTAAATATCTAAGAAAAAAGCTGTTATTGCTTTTGTACTGTACTTTCTTCATTCATTATGAAGTCAAAGTCCTACCATGTGGTCAGCTGGTACACTGATTTGTCTTTCAGGTAAAGTTTACAATAATTTTATGAAGAAACTTTTAAACCTTTTTCTCTGATCCAAAGTTTCCTCCTCTACGCAACTTTACAGCACATTATTTTTTCAGTGTTGAATGACTTCTGTCAGTGGAGATGGGGGGAAATTCCTTTATTAAAAGTGTTGAGGTTTAGCTACCTTTCTCTGAGTCTATCTTCCATTCAGCAGGACAGCTGAGGATTTTTAATATTGGGTTTTTAAATTATTTTTAAAGTCTATTCCCAGAGTGTTATGAAGAGCTGCTTCTTCCATAGAGAAATTAGGATATGCATATTTTGGAGCAGTACACTATATATGGTATTATTCATGAGACACTACTTAGAGCTGCCCAAAATTTTGTACAGAATGCTTTGCATCAAGACGTGCTGTTTTGTAAAGGCCATAAGGTACATACATTTCAACATAGATTTAAATATCTTCTAGCTGAAGTTTTCTAAATTTGTCTATGAATATATTACTGAGTTGTTTATTAGAAAAAGATTCTCCAGCTCAAGTTTTTCTGCAAAACATTCTGGAGATTCTGACTTCACTCTGAGGCAGAACAACAAGAATTCTTTTAAATTCAAAACATATCACAAAATGGAGCAGTTCTCCCACATTCAGCTCCAATGCCTTACCATGTGGGAAAAAAAATCAGGTGCCCATTCTGAAGAGAAAAGCACTTATACTTTCAAAATATTTTGTAAAAAATATAGAGCAAGTGAGAAAGAGACRCGAACCATTTGTTTTGTGGATTAGGCTTCACAGGATGACAGCAGGACTAAAGACAAACATACAAAGAAAAAACAAAAAAAAGAATGAAAGCACAAAGGAGACTGAAAGTAGAATATCTCTAATATCCCAAAGTATGAGAAGAGAAAAACAAACAGCTGCAGTGAGGCTGGGTCTCCCTAACCAAAACCAACGCATGCTGAAAACCTCCCTTCAGACAATAACATTAATGTACTCCAGTGGCACAAGCAGTGCTGGAGTTTCAGCCAACAGGAATTTCAAGGGGTTTGCGTCTCTGGTTTGGCTCAGGCAGGACCTGGGCCTGGTCTGCTCTCTACTGTCAGCAAGACTGACAGTGTTAGAGCTGAGTGAACCAAGCTTTGTGATCAGAGAAAATGACAGCAGGAAAACATCCAAAAGATGACGCAAGGGAGATAATCTGTACATACACCCACACATCTCTATTTATCGATGTCTTTCCTTATCACTCTTTGCAGAAACTTAGCTTATTCTCTTTTCAAAGTTCTCACACTTGAAGTTAAGTGAATAAATTCTTTCTTGATATAACATTTGAGATAAGTTAATGCAGTGATGCCTTTCTTCTACCTATGCATTTTGTGGCCATGATGAAGGCACCAGAAAGAGAAAACTATTTTTTTCTTTCAACACAGTCCAATGTCCCTAGTAAAAAATAGAAGAATAAAAAAAAATGGTGTTAGAAACCTGCTGGTAAAAGACTCATTTCCATGGCTGAAGAGGGAATTCTGCCTTCAGTAAATTCACAGTAACAGTTTAAAAGTTTTTAGAAGTTATATATATGTATTTAAAACCAGATTGGAGATCTGGTGTTTTAAATAGAACAACGTTTTCATAGGACTAGTATTTAAACTTTTAACATTTCTAAACCAGAGATAAATACTCTTCCTTAAATACATACATTATTGACAAAAGTCCCAATGATCAGATTTTCTGAGCAATTAATTAGAAGGCAGGACAATTCTTTTGTCTCTATATCTAAACACTACTCTATGGGAGTTAATTGTCATCAAGCCATTTACTGCTTTCCAGCAAAGGCTACAAATCTTTTTCTATTGAAATCCATGCCAAAACCCTCCCTTGCTTGCAAGTGGTCCGTGTGCAACCAGGCAGTTAGAAACATTCAGGGTTTTTTGAGCTGGTGCAATAACTGCTGTTTCCTTTGCACTTAGCTGAACTAAGACAGAATTTTAACAGTCTGAAAAAAAGCAGGAATATCATGAATGTGTGTGTATGGGAAATAGGTACTTTTTTATAATAACAGAATCATCAAAATATTCTTGTTAAATAGGATCCAAGATTTTGATGTTTCATGAACCTCTGAATAGCCAGAGTGCACACATGAAAACATTTACATAATAGAGTGAAAATCAGTACTTTAGTGTCCTGACAATCAATGACCTGATATCAGCTAGTTCCTTCTTAAAGAAATAAATTATCAAGAATAATCAAAAAAGAAGCTATATTTAGTTGGAGACAGATGGGGTGAGAAAATTCAGTGGTAGAATGAAAATATTTAAGTACAAGAATTACTCAGATAGAAAGAACAGACTTCCTGACCTCTGTAAATATTGCAAAGAGATTTCTGACACTGAGGGGAAAAAAAAAAGATAAAATTTCATATACATCTGTGCCAGGCTACCAAAGAAACTAAGGGAAGAGGGAAAAACAACTTTCTGTTTTCCCAGTCCATGGTTAATTAGCATTCAATTTTGAACAAATCTCAATGACCACATCATCTTCATTCCTAACAGATGAGTAAGGTATGACATATACAAACAGTGTCCTTCTATTAATTTATATCCATTCTGAACTTCAAAACAGACAGTCACTCACCATTACCCAAAATTTGCCATTAATTCCCATCTGAATAAAGTTCATATTGAATTCTATTCTTGGGCTGCAGTAGGATAGTGACTTGGAGCTCATGCTATTATTTAAGTAACTTTCAGAAATGTTTTTGTGACAATGATTTCTTTGGGTCTGAGCCCACTGTTGAGTTGTAGAGAACACTCCAGAGTGCATGGGTATAAAATTGATATTGTGACMTTTATAGGAAAAAAAATCCGCCTAGAAAGAGCCTCAGAAAATGCCAAACTGAGGGCACCCTATCAGGATAATTTACCTGGTTATGTGCAGACTCCCTGTTTTATTTCCTCAGGACRTGCATATTAAAGCAATATTAACAACCTAAATATACTCTTTGTCATACTTCAGTCCTTCTAAATACCTTAATTTCCACAGAATCCCCATTAAAATAGTTTTAAATTCAGTCTTTAGATAACAGATATTTGCTTCTGAAATTAGTGCAATTTTATCTCTAGAGCTTAAATAATGCTATTTTGAGTTAGTCTGTTTCTAATGTATCACAATTTGCAGTACTATTAGACAGTCAGAAGCTTGTAATGCATGCTTATCAGAATTAAAAAAAAGATAAAGATTTGGATTAATTTCTTAAACTTCAGACTAATAGTAAAAATAAATAAAATATAACCAGGTATTTGTTCAACAGCCATCAGGCTGAGGAAGACCCCTAAAATAGCAAAAAATTTGTAAAGGACACAAAATTTCAAGACAGCTAGAGACAAGAAACGCAGCGTGTGAAAAGGTCACATGGCTTTCACCCTGCTGGGAAGCACCAAAGAACTGCATGGAGAATAAGACTGAGCATCCCTCTGATGTCTGCATTACAGCAGCCACACTTTTTGTCTGTCCCAGCTAGCATGTACAATGGAAGAGGAAAAATGGCCATAGGGGGAACACAGGCCACCAGAGGCAGAAATTACTCCACATCGAAAATGATCCAATATAAAGTCAGCAATTTCTTTACCTACCCCATCAGCAACCAGGTGCTGACTCCTTCTTTCCCCACACCCTACACAGGAACTTTTCAGGTGACCATGAGATCTCTCTTTCTGTACTCTGCAGCACTAACACATTACTTGAGTCTTTTACTTTGAGGACAAATGAGCAGCATGTCAATCTGAGCATCACAGACAGGTCAGAAGAATCTGGTACAGCTGTCAGGAAAATTGAAGCAGACGTGGACTGACCTCGTGGAAAAGGAGATGGGCTCATGGACAGCTTATGAGGGGCGGATGATGGAATTAGTAACCTTGCTCTGAACATTGGACTCTCAAAGAGAACTGTTTCCTGATTTGTGACTCGTCACATTTTGCCACTGTATATGCAGGAATCAGGTATAAAAGTAATAACTTCCACTTTATAAAAGCAGTTAAGTAAGTCAGAATTTTAAGGAGCATATGCAAGTTTGTGCTTTCTGCTTCAACCTTTAGACATAGCACAATAGTGAAGGCTGCAGCACTAAAGAGTAAAACTGAATATGGCCACTGTCATTTGCCTTTGTCTATACCTCCCATCAATGATTCCCCAAACTCTCCATCGCTATTTAATCTCTCCTGATGAATATGCTGATGCCATCTAAATTCTGATTGCTAACCTGTCTGCATCTCCATGCCCATTATCCACTAACACAAAGGCCCAAACTAACTCAAGCCCACCTGTGATCCCCAGTTCTGTTCCATGAACCTGATTCCCAAGCCATGCTGACATTAGCTGATTGGCATGGGTAGGTGAATGGCCACAGGACCTGGATGGTGAAGTTCATAGGAGCAGGGGGAGAACAGAAGGTGATACTCCTGTGCACGTGTAAGACAGGTACTTTGGACAGGAAGGGAACATTTAATACACGAATGTGGCTGACCATGCTTTGAGATGTGAGGTAGGTGCCAGAGCTGAGGGTGGAGGGACTGGTACAACTTAAGCAATGAGATGTTATCTGCTTAATTCCTGTGTGGGAATGTAAACCCTACCCTAAAAGTGCTAGAAAAGTACTCAGTTTTATTTCAGTGTATTTTAATGTTTCCTGTTGGACTAAAGCTGCAATTGGCAATGAAATTCACATGAAATGATGGGGAAGAAAGAATTTAAAACCCTGAAATATTGCACTTTTAGACATGTACAATCATGACACAGAAGAAACAGTTTCATTTTTTAAAATGTATTTTCAGATGCCTTTTTCCTATAAAGATATTCCAACTAGCCCTACTGTTACGCCTGGAGAGTACTGTATGTTTACCATATAGATTTATCACAGTGTAACTAATAATATATTTTCATTTTCATTTCTCACATGCCAACTCTAATTTTTACACCCACAGTTATACTTATTGCACAAAATTTTAGTAGTAGCCATAGTGACATGACAGAGTCTATAAAGATTCCAGTTGTGAATTAAATTGAATTTCCTTTATGTTTTCTACAGTAAGCCACATTTCACTTTGTTCTTAATGAACTTAATTATTCATTTAAAGGACTACATATTTGTTTTCTACAGTAAGCCACATTTCACTTTGTTCTTAATGAACTTAATTATTCATTTATAGGACTACATATCTCCAGTTTCAAAAACCTCGATAATAATAAGATATGGTAGTTGATAATCGGTCCTAATATTCAAATATATTACATTTTTAAAAGCCTTTGATAAACTAATAGTTTACAGTAGTTTTGAAATTTAATTTTACAAACTGACATCCATCAAATTGCTTTTCTTCCACCTTCATTTGTGTTTTTTCCCTGCTGCTGAAGCTAAACAAACAGATAAAACAGAGTCTAATCTGACAACAGAACTACTTAGCCAAGTTACCTGAGGTTCTTTTAATATGTAAAAGTATATTTGTATTTATGCATACACACACAGAGGTGTGAGTGCTTGTATATCCAAAGGCAATTTCATCAGTAAGGAATGGCAGGCAAGCTATTTATCCATCATTTAATTTTCTATATTTAAATCAGAACCACATATAAAAAATTAATCTGAATTTAGTTACTGATTTAGTTTCATATCTCTCTCTTGTGTTTCTCTAAGCTTTCACAGGAACCAAATTTCTGGACTGAAAGAGAAAAAGAGAAGGGAAGGGAGGATGATATCCATGATTGTCCCACTCACAAAAAGGAGTTGAAGACAGAAAAACCTGAATTTATTATTACCAGAAGAAATTCTGCACTGCCCCCTGCCTTTTACCACTAGACTTCATGAACCCACAATATGAAGGGTTTTAAAAGAGGCTAAAAAAGGACTTAGACATTTGATTATTACAGCTCTGCTTATAAAACATAATAAAGAAACAGACCAAACAGCACTTAGTTAATCCAGAAGACTTTTGAGTCAGGATATATGACCTGCAGCTCCACAAAGACTCAGAACAATTTCCTCCAAGTGAAGTGTTTAATCTGCAGGAGAGGAACTAAACATAAAAATGGATTTAACACAACAAATGGTCTACATGTTCTTAATTTATCTAATTAATTATCTAATGTATCTAATTTAGTGGGGTTTGTAAGCTAAGATGGATCTAGGTGCTTAAAGGACTATTGCATTGAGTTTCTTCATCAGATTTTCCCTCAAGTCATACCCTGGTACACCTTTATTTCAACTCCTCTGGGACAGGTTTTCCCATTAAAATTTTTTTGTTCCAGATTTATAGTCATAATTATTTTCTTTTTTCACATCCCAAGACCATAAGTTAAACCATTTTACAGTGCCCAGGACAATAGATAAAAAATTCCAATTGTGTCAAGTCCTGCACCTGCAGGGGCAAGCTGAAAAGATGTAGAAAACTGAAGAGTTTAAACAAACAAGGGGCAAAATTTTAGTAACACCAGATATCTCTGTGGGTTGTGAAATACATCTGAGGATTTTTTAAAAGTGTATAACTAAGTTTATTAGACTGTAGAGTCTCGATGTTGTTTAATATTTACAAAGTCAGTTTATAAAGAGTCTGGTTTGTGTCTTCTTAGAGGTATTTTCACAAAACAATCTCATTAAAAGCAGAAGGAGAGTATAACCAAAATGGTAATTCCTATAATTTCAATGTCCTAAACCAATTTCAGACTCTTTCTACTTTTCTGTAAACACCGCTTCATTGTATTGACTTTCTCTTGCAGATTACATGAATTCCAGCACAGAGAGATCAAATGAAATTTTCCAAATCCCTTTTGTTCTTTGGTTTAGACAACATAACTATCTCTTGGCATACAAATTGAGATTTTATAGCCTCAAATTTACTATGTTATCCGAGAACTACCTGAAGCCAGTAGGTCCTTATTAATAAGACTTATTAAAAATTGTGGTAGGTTGATTGATTGATTGACGTAATACCCAAGGCCTGTGTGAGCCTTGGTATGCTGAGCATGTCAGTATTTCTCTAAAATCAGTAATTCCTAGAGCTAGGTCCAGACATGGTTTAAGCAAGAGAAGTTACTATTGCTTCTGTMCCCTTTGCAGGTCAGCAGCTATCCCTCCCCAAAGACTGGAGAGAGGCCTTGAACCTACCTGCAGAATAAATGTCATAACTGTTACCTACCCTGATTTGGGATTGCTCTGTCCTTGTTATTGCAAATTTCCATCCTGCCTCACTATCTATTGGATCACAAAAAGAGAGAAGGTACAAGTGTGATGTTTTAGCTTAGTGGTGAGATCTAGCAGCAGGAATATTGTAGTTGAGATTCTCTTGTCAAATTATGGTCTAAGAGAAGTGCTTCCATCAATACCATGAATTGGACTGTGGAGCCGCACAGATGCCAAGCAGTAAACCTTAAGTAAGGTACTTAAGCCCTGGTGGACATCAACATGACATATCCACTGCTTTAGGCCATTGCTTTCCAGCTCTGGTGGACCACTCTCCTCTTGTATTATACAGCATTTTCTGTTCACAGCTTTCTCTGCAAAATTTTATAGTCCACTTACCTCAGGACTATTAAATACCAAGGTGCTTTTAAAAGCTAGCTGCTGTGACATAAACCTTTTGTAATTAATCCCTAGCATTCAAATCCTAAAACCTTTGTTCTCTATCCTGTTTTTGAACCCTACATCCKCAACATAAAGTTCAAGAAGGAGGATGTTTTAATCATGGGAGATGACCAGCATAATGATGCTTTGAACTAGTATCTGCATTTCTCTCAGGAGACCACACAGGTGAAACTCTGTTCCTCTGAAAGTCAATAACAGTGTTGTTATTTCATTAGCTTTGGAGACAGAGGCTCAGATGCAGCCTTAAGTGGAGAAAAGAAAGTAATATTGCCATTGTGATTGTGTGCCATGGCAGCTCTGAAGACAAGGGGAAGCAAGGGGAAAGATYCGGATGGGATGGGGAAAAAGAAGACATGCCTAGTTTCTAATACTAAACTAGTAATTCTAGTTGCTAACTAACGTATGTAGTACATATRGACAGAAGTGGAGCTTTTTGGAGTAAGGAGAGCCTAGGCAGAAGCTCACCCATGGCACACATATTAAAAGATTGCTCCCACATAATTCCACAAAACTCTTCGTAGAGAACACAGGCAAAACTGTTTCACTTGTAAAGACCAAGCTGGAAAAGTAAAAGTGGATGACTACAGTACATATTCAGGGATTGGATTTAATTGCTGGTACTAACAGCAATCTTTCTCCCTCTTAACTGGATAATAGAGTTTGGAACTAGATGATCTTTAAGGTCCCTTCCAACTCAAACCATTCCATGATTCTATGATAACCTGGACTTAAGCTTTTCTACTCTTTCAGTACAAAACACTTTTTGAARGATTTATGGACTGCTATTGCTTCAGTTAATCATTCCCCTTTACATAACAGCTGACCTTTGAAATTACATTAACATACCATTAACAGCACCATTAATATTGGTATCTTAAAACAAAAATTAATCTTGTGGTGTAGAATGACAATAAAACTGCACTTCTCAGCATTAAATGTGTGAGCTAACATAAAATCCAGTCTCATGTTGTGGGACCACAATCATCATGTGGTCAAAGATTATAAGCATAGGCTATGCTGGATCAAAATAATGTTTATTTTATTTAATTGGTTTGTTTTGCCAGTGATTTTCAAGAAAGATTCACCTACGTATGTTAAAAACCTCTACTAAAATCTGCTTTAATTTGATCTTTATTAGGATATTTGCTTTGCAAGAAACTTTCTAACATGTTTCAGAGAAAAGTACATGAAGTGACATCCAAAGGGCAGGAATGCTTCATAATTCTAATTCTTTGGTAGTCTGCATGTGGATAAATACAAGCATTGATTATTAATTTATAATCTAGCAAATTTATAATATAGGAAATTTACTGTGGTATTCCTATTGTCCATCCAAATATCTTTTCCTCTGAAATAATATTAAGCTTCTAATCCCTAAACTGGGCTCTCAGATGCATTTTCCCATTGGAAAAAAAAATCTTTTGTTATTTTGAAAAATATTGGTTTTTAATTTTCTTGGCTAATCTCTGATTTTAGACTTTAGAAAAGGTCATTACTTTTAACTCCTTTCTTGATTCCTTTCTTTATTCTTTTTTCCCTGCAATTCTGTCCAATTATTAAAGATATTCTTTCAAAAACAACCACTGAAAAACATTATATAAAAAAAATTTAAAAGTCAGACAGTTCAAATAAGCCACATCAATAACAAAAGAGAAAGATAAATATTCCAAACATGGAGTACGCCTTACTGTTTGTTCTGCAAAATACCGGATTTGGGGAAGCTTTTGGACATTGTAGAAATAATAATAAATCTCTTGGGGGTTTTTTTGTTACAGCTGCCCAACAGTTGTTTTTATTATACACATATGATCAAGGCTTTTCTGAGTACATGAAAGCCAAGAACATTCAGAGGAGTCACCTATGCTAGTTAATTTTTCTGCCTTGTGCATTTCATGTAGTACATTATGCTGTGACTTCAGTGAACTTATATTTGGTATTCCTTATGTTTAGATGACAGGGACTGTGTATGTGATTGTGCCCAGCATAAATAAACCTGATTTATAAAGATCAGAATTAAAACAAATTCTTAACTTCTTTGGAGAATGTGCAACAATATATTAGTTTCACATATTGTAACCTATTCAATATTTGAAAGCTGCTGTAAGTAAAATAAAGATCAAAGAAAACACTGAATTTGGGCTGTATAATGTACTCCATAGAAAGCATATAATTTTCTGATGACAACTAAACCAGTAACTTTTCAGGCATGAGAACAGCAAAATATGACTACTGAAAAAATATTTTTTACATCCTTTGAGAACTTGGGAACTGATACAAGCTTTTCTTCACGAGGCAAATGCAAACACATAGTGATAGAACCGGAAAAGCAGTGCTTCAACACAATTATTGGAGCACAGCATGTCTGCTCCTTCCCTGAAGAATTCAATTCCTGTTAAGAGAGAAAGGACAAGTCTGGGGAAAGCAGTTCTCTTGTACACATGCAAAAGATTCAGGAAACAGCAAATCTCCTTGGATTCTTTCCTTAATAACCTATGAATTATTACTTTCAGGAATTGAAAAAAAAAAACGTTATATTTTGATGTATATCAAAGAGAACATAAAAGAGATTTCTATGCCTGCCTTTTGTGAGATTGTGGTTTTAGTGGAAAAAGTTAGCATTTGTAGGAAGCTTCCCCTTTGTAGTCTTCCAAGAGAACCAGAAAGAATTACTCTTTCACCCTGAAACTGATACAGGACCAGACTTGTCCAGGAAATGATCCACACAGACCTTTTAGCTAACAGAAGCATTGTTTCTCTTATTTTCACTATGTGAAATATCTCTGTGTTGAAATTAGGTAGCATCTCATGTATTTAACAGTAAGTAACCATTTTCCTTAATTAAGAGTAAATTCCCTTAATTTCTTTGGTAACTTCAATATGAAATTTCTGTTTTACTTTGTAGTGCACTTGACAGTTTACTGAGCTTTGTAGTGTGCACTTTAGCACTTATACTCGATATCTAACCTCACAGTGAGATACATTTTCCATACTCTTTTATTGTCTTTTGATTGAGACCAAATACAATGTCAATTTACTGCTTTGGGGTGAAAATAGATTAAATAAATTGAAAAGTTGGATTTCCCCACAGTATCTTTCTCTTTTAGGGGTAACGATTCTTGTTAGTGTTACTGCATCCATCTTTGCAGCAAGGTGAAATTAGCCATCTTGGCTGTATTCTGGAGTCACCTTGTGGTCCTCAGCACTCCTGAGATATTCAGGGTTACAGAGCAGGGGCTTTCTTCACTGATCTCCACAATTATATTATATAGGTAGGACTAAATCATGAGAAGATTTGTTGAAAAATAATGAAAATCTGTCCCAGGGTAGAGCTTGGACTAGATAGGCACATACATTTCCCTGTCGGTGTACATAAACATGTATAAAGAAATGTTTGAACTGACAGAGGTTAACAAAAAATAAGAGTAGCATCTTTATAGACAAGTGTCTCATCCTGGAGGGAAAGTAACAATTGAGTGGAAACATTAAGTACAGAGAAGCAAATTGTTGCTACAGTATACTGAGTCTATTTGTCTTATTTACCGTGGGACTATCTGAAGCACTTCTACTAGAAGCCAACAGGCTGTCTTTTCATTCATAATTCATACTGTTTGCAACAAAATGATCCTTTGTCATAATGAAGACAAAGATTTCACAGCTCTGTAGCATCTATCATCTAGGTGAATCACAAATCACTTAAATTTCACACTACTTCAACATATTGCATTTAGAAATATTTTTTTTTTTGCGAGCCACTAAAATAGGGCCGTTATTTCTTATTAAGCCGAGAGACAACTGAAACAGATGGAAAAGCCAGCCTAGTAACTCCTTGATACAAATCTCTCTTCCTTCTCTCCTCTACAATACAGTAACTGAATTTTGAAGTCCCTTCATTTTGCAAATAATTTCTGCAGTTCAGCAGTTCTGCAGTTCAAGCATCATAAGATATTTTTCTCGGAAAGTCTTTTGTTGTAAATATTCAGCCATGATGGGGGTGTATGCATGGTGGCAGAAGATAAGACATTCTGGCCTTTACCTCACTATATATCTGAGACCAGGCTCCTAGAATAACCTAAAACAATCTCCGGTATAGCTGTACAATATTTTTGTGCTTCAAGGGCAAGAATTCAGACCTTTGATACTTACATTTTCAGAATATCTGAAATTATTACTTTTCCATTTTATCTTCACATAATTTTAAAACTTGCTGTACATCTTGCATGTTTTTGACAGAATAAGTTTGAAGCACACAATTTTCCCAGGTTTTTTCTAACTTTTCTTAATAGGACAAGTGTTTACATTTCCTTTTTTGGTGGAGTTTTCCTTCAAGGTGCATTTTTAATCTTTAAGCTCATTTTTTAAAATAAGTCCAAAACTATACAGATTTCATTTTTTTTCTGCCATTCCACCTACCTAAAAAAATTTCTGCACATGCTAAAATAACAACTAAAGGTAGCATCTGTTAATCTTTGCAAGCCACCTCGCTTCATCGTATTCCTGTATGATAGTTCACTATTGTACCCCTGGACAATAAGGTATCTTATTTCACAAATCACTACCAAATACCCTTCAGAGGGTTACCACCCAGGTACCATTGTCATAGACCTGTTTTGGATTCTTTACAAGTCTTAAAATCATGAAAAGTCGCATTGAACCTGGCTTCTGCCTTCACAGCACATACTGCAAAAGGTCATTGTGTCTAATACGAGATATGTATAGCTGCTAAACTGGGTTTTACTTACTGGGATTGTAATAATCCAGGAAAAATACAATCCAATCTAGTTTACACACAGTGTTGGAGCAAAATCGTGTTTTGTCTTTGATCATTGACTACAGCAGGATCTTGATTAACAAAAGCCCAGCAATAATAATCAACTTCTAAACTCACAAACCATCAGAGATAAATTGTAACTCTTTTGTTACCTTATAGCATGAATTTATAGCCATTTCCAAACGTACAAAGTTACTCCTAATTTAACAGCAGTAAATTCTAAAAAATTAGATGGAGAACAAGACAAATTAATTCAAATGAAAAGGACAACTATTTCAATTTTGTTGAATAAAAGTTTTTCTTACCTTTAACCTCACCTGGAACATCCAACAAGTTCCATAGATTTCAGCAGGCATTTTTCTTCTTCCTTTTGTGTGAAAACAGAATGTCACAGAATAAGATTGCTCCAGTAGCAGTTGCAGATAGTTCAGTTTGGGGAATCCAGAAAACAAGTTCCATTTTAGAAAAACTGTTGTTAAAATCTGAGAGTGATTAAACAAACTTAATCATTAAGGTCCCTTTTCTTGATGGAATTTTGCAAGTAAGGACTTAACAACGTGGAGTCACTGAGGAAAATTCTTCCAAATTATCCAAAGGTAATTGGATAATTTCCTAGTGGTTTTGATATACCATGCTAAAGACTAATTCAGGATAAAAGTGCCTTAATGAAATTTTAGTTTTATTATTTCCAAAGAAAATTAAAGTGACTAGCGTTGCAACCATTTCTATTCTGACTTGGAACATCTATATAGGCATTCAACACTGCTTAACTAATCCATGTAGAAAACTAATTAGGCTTAATTTTCCTGGATGGTCTCACATAAACAGGCTCACAGATATGCACTGGGTACATCCCRCCTTGTGTAAAATATCAGAGTGGAAATATAGGAGTTGGAATGCTTAGACCACCGTGTGTGGCAGGCAAGAAATCAAGTATTGATGGCTGGTTGCAGTCAGCATCACTTGAGGGATGAGCAAGGGGTAGTTTATAAAAGCCAGTTCTGTTGAGTCAGACCAAATGCTCTCCAGCTCAGATCTGCTTCCTCACATCCTTCTGTCAGAGAAACAGTAAGAAATTTTGAATCAGAGCTATGATTCTAACCAATGTCATTAGTAAAGAGGAATTTGAGATGTGGCTGAGGTCTACCCAGAAAGTAAATAACGCTGATTCCTTGAAGAGACAGGCAGAGCACWGAGAGCTAAGCAGATAGAAAGCTTACACAAGAGGGAGTTTAAGGGGAAAAAGGTGACACACTGCTAGCAAAAGTAAGGTCTGCAGTAAACGGAACAGGATGAAGTGAAAACATAACTGAGAGGCTAGTATTGAGGCTTAAGGATTAATTTCTTTCATGACAATTTGAAGATAGTCTGAAGTAACAGTATATTGATTTTCTGCACGGTTAAGAAATAGAGTGCATTACCAAATGTACTGTCTGCATATAACATAACGTAGCAATACAAAAGAGAAGAGATAAAAAAGGGGAATTAGAAGCCCAGCCTTCTATTTACCAGACTTCTCTTGTTGGAATACTTCTAAGAAGTTTGCATAGCAGAAAAACGAACCAATATGAGCTGAATCATTTAGCAAACAGGGACTCTTTCATCAAAGTAAACATTAAGGTTTGATTAACAAGTTTTGATCACTCCACTTGTGATGGCATATTAAGTACTTCAAATTAGAACTTTCCATTTAATATATCAATGCTATTTAAAGAAAGAATAAAAAAAAAAATTGCACAGTAAACTAAAACTTATAGCAAAGTATCTGCAAAACAAAAAGGATTACCCAATAGCCCTTAGTGCATTACAACTATGTATCAAAAAAAAAAAAAAAAAAGCAGCCTCATTTCTTCATAGAGTGCTTCCCCTGCAATGCAGTTGTGATTTCCTTTAGTCCCAGACTACAAGCATTAACTCCAATCATGCCTTTAACTCTACTATCCAAAGGGAAATAACATGGATTTCTAACACTAAGATGCTTAAGATGAAAACCTTTTTGCACACTAAAGCTGTATACTGTTTAGCTAGTGAGGAAATGAAATGCTAGATTTAGGACCACTCTTCAAGCAACAGGCAGAGGGTCTTATTATGTGAGAAATAGGAACACAGATTTCTTTCCCATTCAGGTTAATAAGAGTTATGAATGTGAAACAGAAATCTGGATCTAGACTGTATCTAATCACATATCACCTATAATTCAGAAGGCCATGGGCTCAGTTAAAGACCAAATATAGTCCATATTTGATTAATGTGCAACCACCAGGATAGTATAAGCCCAAGAACCATGATGGATGTGGCTCCATCCACACCATTGTGTAAAGCCAGTCCCAGGGCAAAATAAGTGCCTGAGTCAAATGCTTCCATGTTGATGTGCCCTCAGGACTGACTCCAGCTCTTCTATCCACCTTTGTGGGGACAATCTTCCTTGAAGGTGAAATATCATCAGTCTTGCAGAACAGTGCAGGCTTCCTATCACAGGCTCTCTACCACAGATATTACTGGCAGCAGGGAACAGTTGCATCCTTATCAAACAGAAAGAAAGCACAACATTCCCTAGGGTTATACCASCAGATAATATGATTTCAATATGATAAACCTTTAGGAGTGGTTAAATTAAGCCTGGCAAACCTGAACACACAGAGGATCATTGTAAATCTTTACCAAATTTCTCTCTTTGTCCAGGGAGGCAACCTGGGAAAATGATRGTCATTCTACTGCTCATAAGTGCATTACTTGTACTCTCACTCCCATGGGGCCACTGCCCAACTGCTCACACCTTGCCCCTGCCCATGCAGCTCAAGTTACCGTACAACAGGCAGTAGATGTGAGTTCACCTCTGGACAGGGATTGTTTCCATCATCTGCGTCATAGTCCAAGAGATAGTGCAGAAGCCTCTTTCTCCCTTCCCAAAGGTTTTAAAGATGAAGAAGAACTACAAAAGAAGTAAGTGATGAACATGATGACAAGTGGTTTTTTTTCACTGTGCTGCATTTTTCTGGGGATTAGATGGAAATGGTGATTGATGCTTTGATGAGTGCATTGAAAATAACATAAAGGGTACCTAGAGCAAAGGGATAGAGGTTTCTTTTATGAATAATAAACATGTAATAAGCAAAACATGGTCACCAGAGACTGCTGGTTTTAATTCCTCTGCTAATTGCTGCTTAAAGAACTGAAAATTTAAAATCTTATTTCTCGGTCATTTAAATGTCAAGAAAAATTATGCAGAAAATAAAAAACATAGGCAGTGTAATATCTAGACAAATTATTGGTGGGTTTTGGAGGTTGCAGAAATTCCATTCACAAAAAATCGCTTCTGGTGAAGCAACCTCTGGAGGCCAGCTCAAGAAAATGGATCATGATTACCTCTACTTCCAACAAACTCTCAGAAAACCTTCAGAAGCCCAAAAGTAAAACACAAAAGCAAGTCTTTGGAAAAGATCCACATCCCTCCCTCCTTATTCAATCATTGTCTGAAGGACTGTCAAAACAAAATTTAACCAATGGCAAGATGCATAGAATTGATTTTGAATTTTCGCGAAAATAAACAGCCAGAATCAAAGCTGGGTGCACCCATGAACTGATGCCTGGATTCGTTCTTAGGCAAGGAATTTATAACAGTATATCTCTGCTTCCTCCTTTATGTTACACTTCAGTTACCTTGGCCTCACTGAAAACAGAATCAGCCTTAATTTGGTTTTTACTCCTTGATTAGGTACAAAAAAGAAAAAGGTAAAAAGTACAGCCAGAGGCTTTATATGTTTCTGTCAATTGGCAAATAGTATGTATCAGGAATAAGACAAGATGAACCCTAGCTGAAAAGAGAATAAAATATTTATTACTATTTTATGCCCATTTTGCAACTTAAGATTGCACTTGTTATCTTCATTATTGCACTGCTCCCATTATTTTCTCAAGCTCCATAGGAGTAATTGTGAGATACACTGGTTTGTAATGCTAAAATAAAACCTTATCCAACATCACGTGATGAAAAAAAAAAAGGCCAACAAATTTACATCAATTTATTTCAGCCATTTCAGATTTGTAACTCTGTCATCTACAGTTGCTAATTTACACCTTTCTAAGTGAAAATAAACAAAACTGGGCCTACATGAAGACTTTGATTGTTTGTTTGCTTTGTTCTTCGAGAGCTAGATCAACAAAGAGATTTGAGTAACTGAAGGGCACAAAGTCTAAGCCTGATTTTTATAAGTTCAAAACATCCACTCTTAATTAACAGCTGCTTAATCCTGCAGCTACTTGTGCGTCTGCCAATAAATGACTGTAAAAAACTTAAGGCCTACTTCTTCCTCATCGAAAAAAGTCACACAAGACGTTTTCTTAGTCTCTATCCCCTTCAAAGCATAGTCTAGTATTTAAGGAAAAGTGTTTCTGGTCTGTAAAGTGTTGGAGCACAAAAATCACTTCTCAGGAAGCCAACTAGAAGGAGAGAGGAGGCATTTCCCTTTATTTGGAAGGTCAGAGTTAAGCAAGTGACTCAGCCTCATGACTAGTATTCCTACACAGGAAAAACATCCTTAGGTTCTGTTCTGTTAAATGTGTTTCCTATGCAAAATAAGCAGCTTTGAAGAGCCATATTTACCCTTTCACCATGCTCAGCAGTTGGGTTCAACCAAGTCCCAATCTGTTCTCTGTTCAAATCTCTTAATGTCTTTTATATATCAATGTTTAGTAGCCTAACTCAGCTGTTACACAGAGATCTTGGGTATTTATCTTACAAATGTGGACTCTGAACACCTCAAGCTAAACACTATAAAGCAGAGCCTAAATGTCCTTAATGCACTTAGCTTTTAGACAGAAACTAATCTAGAGAGAATTTACAAGCTGCTATCATAGGACTCTGGAATTCACATCCTAAATGCAAGACTGTGATCTTCAAATTCCAGGCTTCAGGAGCCAGAAAAATTGAGGGGTTTACACAGATTTGGCACTCCATATCACGTGAGACTCCTGTGCAAACAAGCAAATGGCACCAGCTGAACAGTGAGGTGGTGAAATGTCTGGTTCTCATGGGCTGAGCAGCACAGACCCAGCCGCTACTGAACTTAGCAACTGAAATCTGGGTTACACCACATCCTGGAAGGAGCTGGAAGTAAGGTTGTTTAGCCACTTTCATTGAAAATGCCACTCACTTTTGCCTGAAATCCCACTCTCTCCACACCACCTTTAAGGACTTTCCTCAACCCCAGGGTATTCCACTGGAACATGCAGCCAAGAATACGAGAGAAAATAACAAGAGAGAGATAAAACGGTGTGAAATCTGCTTCCAGACGAGTTTTTAATGGAARGTGTAATACATTTAAAGCATACAAAACTAGAGCTCCCAGATTCTTCCTTCTCCGCTCTCTTCCATGGAGTTTAACATTTAAGCTAGACAGCCTAGCTTTTCACTGCTCAAAGCAATATCTATCCATCCAGAGTGAGAGTAAAGAAAATTAAAATGGAGAATAATACATTTTAAGCTATTAGATCACACATGGACCTCTATTATCCAGGTGAAATGAAAGCAAAGAAACAACATCATAACTTTAAACCTCCTCAGAATCAGTGAAAAGGGAACGTTTAAAAGYAAAATGTAGAAACACAAACTTTTTCAAAGAGACACACACACAAATGCATATTTCATTAAATCTAGCCTTTTGCTATCTTCTAGGGAGAAGCCTGTTCCAGCTGCAACATTTTTTACACACAGTRAGGGATACGTAAGAATAGACTATGAAACAAGCAGAGGCTTTAGCTTTGTTTTTTCTAAATGAAAATGACAATTTATAAGCAATAGCAACTGGTGAAGAATGTCAGGCTTTGTCACTCCTTTCTTTTCCAATTTTTTTTCTTAACAAGGTAACTTTGAGGAAAATTTGCAGCAAGACCAGAAGGCCCAGCATAAATCACTTAAACTCTTTAAAATTACCTTGCCTGGGATGGAAAAATAGGGGAAAAATGTACTAAAACTGCTTCTTCAATTTTATCATCAATATATACAAGATTCCTGAGGCCCAATAACAAACCAGATGGTTGTAAAATGAAGCATTTTTCAGTCAAGCATTCCTCTACTCTTTAAAGGTAATTGGCACTGTGCATAGAAGAATTATTGAATCTCAAATTAGCCACTTCTGATAGCACATCACATCTGTTTGTCTGTCATTCTGGGGATACACTGGGATTGTTGAATAATTTGTTTACAAATAGGAGAACAATCTGTGCTAAAAGTTTTTCAGATGAATAGGGACATCTGGAGACAAGCAACATTGCATTGGTTGTTTCAGAATAGCCCGGATAGACTGAAAATAAACCTTTGCAGCCATTAGTCAACAAGATGGCACATCCTCACAGCTTTGTTAGCTAGAGSTATAGTTCAAATGTTATTCCCAAATCCAAATAATGGTGTTTCAATTAATTTACAACCTGTGTTTCCTGTACWATCAGTATATTTTTTTACCAGTCTCAGACTCTGCTATCAGATTGAYTTTTGTCAAATTGCACAATTGTATGCTCGACTGGACAGAAAGCTACGGGCTGGTAAGAGATAAGACCTTTAATAGGACACAACTGACATGTATGGAGGAAAACAAACATCACCAGTGGGACATCACTGTTCAGAGAAAACAAACATTGCTTTGTAGACAGAGAAAGGAAATGAAACAGTGATTTTARTATATTCTATATTTAATTGCTTTTCACTGTAATCCTTCCATTTTTTTATAATTTCTTTGTACAATCTTAAACATTGCAGCCCATCACATAAGGAAAGTGTTAGAATATTTTAGGATTTCTCCTTTAGTCAAAGAGTTTCCGTCAAATGGCACAGCTACTATTTTGTGAAATTAGCAGCAACAGAAATCTTTTCTTTTTCAGATTCTCTACTGGGCAGGTGAATGTAGTGGACATCTTCATACTACTTTCAGGATTCAATTATATCAGACCTTGAAAAATCTCTTAAATTTGTAATAAAGATAATTGACATTCATTTTTCGTTCAAAATCAGCTTGAAAATAAAAGCAAGTTAGCAGAATCCTGTGGATCCATAAAAAATGAAACATGCTTGCAAAAAGGTCTGGTATTACTTTTATAAGAGCAAGTCCTCCTGTAACTTTAGCTTGCTTTATTTTGTGGAATACTTTCTAGTTACACCTTGCCAGAACTAGATAAAATTTGAGCAGCAAGTATTAGATGGGATGAAAGTATTTGACATTTATCAGATGTACAGTGGTGAAGGACAGCATGGGAAAATGAACAGAATTATCAAAAGCCAAACCTCATAAAATCTTAGATTATTTCCAAATCCCATTGTTTTAAAATACAAAATTATTACACATTACCATTTCTGAACCCTATTCTATCCAGATCCATGCAAGATATGGCTGGTTTGTTTGCTCCTATCTGTCTATATACTGTGGTTTTACTAATATATATCTGAAAATTTTGAGCTCTAATTCCAATGTTGCTGACAAGAACAGGTTCTGAGCATGCTAGAATAATGTTAAAGAGTCCCAAGACAGAAACTGAAACCACGGAGCTGGTTAATGAGCAGGATCAGACACACTGGTGAGAATAAGAAAACAGTAGATTAGTGGCCAGAAGTTTCACAAACAATTCACACAATGAAATACACACAGTAGAAAAGGCTACATGACCACAAAGAAAAAAAAAAGAAAACCTCTACCTCTCTTGGGTCACTTTTACAAATCTGAGATACTGATGACCTAGGGGAGCTTTTGTCCAGCAAATATATCAATAAGCCCTCTTCCTTCAACTATATATATCAAACCTGACCCAATAGGTGCTAATACTTAGCACTGTGTGACCTAACCAGCATCTTCATTCGAAAGACATCATCAGGAACTGAGATTTAAGCACTAAGCACATTTTGAACATTCAGAAAATTATTATCCTTGCATTGATGGATGCACAAAATAAAGCAAGGGTAAAAAGACATGTCAACAAATGTGAGAAAAGGGGAGAATAGTGTGTAACTCATATTCATCATCCTGATCCACATAAAGCAGCACAACTAAGGCRGTTACGAAAAAGTAATTTTGCCTAAATTACAACTGAGGCATCTTGCAAGCAAAATGCACTAAATTCTCTGGTGGAAGAASACTGGGGATGAAATCCACACACAGCATTGTAAAGATCAAAAAAAGAACCAAGTGAAAAGGTTAAGTTACAAGTAGGTAGAACATGGGTTTATAGTCACTATGTATAGGTGCTAATATAGATCAAAAAGAGGAAAGATACAAGGGCAAGAAGCAGGGGAATATGGAAAACTGCTTGTATTGTCCTCAGTGAAGCTAAAGATATTCTACTTGGCTAGAGTTCCTTGAACTCTAGTTGTCTAGAGTTACCTTGAAGTTCACAAAACGAGATCAAGAACAGACACCTCAGAGTTAGGCTGGACTGCAGGACTGAACAGATCTAGAGGATGTGGAGTGCTGGAGACAGATCATCAAGTCATTAGTGAGGAAGACGCTGAACAAAGTCACCTGAGGGGACAAGATGACAAATGGATTGGAGGATGACTTCAGTGGAGGTGGACACACACAAGGAGTACCCCTTAGGTCAGTCAAGCAGCCAGTCTGGCTTCTGTATGTGCTTTCCGGTGTCAGACACGAACGCAAACCCTGGTATCAACACCCACATAYGTCCTTCTCTCCTTGCACAGCTGCAGCACAGGTGTTTCTGCTTCACTGTCAGCTTTTGAGCACCACAGCAGCTCCCCTGGCACAGACCCCATCTGGAGTGGCTGCATCCTTGCCATGGACCTTGCAGAAACCAGTCTCCACAGCAACAAGTGCATGCCTGGGAGAGTGGGGCTGGTGCTGTCTGTCAGGTTCAAAGGGAGTACGACCAACCTGCAGTGTGGATTTTTTTTCCTGAGTGCAACTTTTAACACCAAGTTATTGCTTGTTTGAGACCTAGAAGTAAGGAAGATAATGCTTTATTCAGAAAAGAACTGCAAAATTACCATTATTTATCAAATAAAAGCTAATTGACATCAACAGGAACAGAATAAGATACTTCTTTCTTTGATCAGTAAGTAGTACTTTATACAACTACTAGCATAATTTCTTTTAAATTAAGCAAAGCAGTAAATAACAGCCTAATACCAAGAATCACACCAAGAATCACACCTGCTGAATCAAATTCTGCTGATAAGTTTGTGTTTATTAGACAACTGTTTTATTTGCAGGAAAGTACTGGTAATAAACAATTGTCACAGACATAAAATTTTAGAGACATAACARAACCACTTTTTGCTGTAAAACTAATGACATTTACCTGTAGAGCAAATAACACTACTAAGGCTGAGTAGTCATTCTCCACACTGAGAAAATACATATAACTTGAACTTCATACACAAAGATATGAAATTGTTAAATGAAAAATGTTAAATAAAAAAAAAATTTTAAGTGCCTATATTTAATTTCCAAAATATTTCAAGAAGATGGAAAGCTCCTTGCTTTGATAGTATTTTCTTGGTGCTAATTACTCAGAACGAAAAGAGCTACACACCTAGCAATCATAAAACTTCCTCTAGTGAGAAAGGCACAAGAAGTCTTATTCTTGTTTGCAAAAAGCAACTTCTCAGTATTCTGCATTTGAAAAGGTAATTTGCAGCCATTTCAACCCCCTCTTATGCCACCACATTATTGTAGAGTGGACTTAAACAGAGAGCATTTCATTGGTGTCAAATAAATTCTCAAATTTCTTGTAGCCGTTAAAAATAAAAGTTTTCAAAAGAAAATTGAGACAACTGTTTCTTATAATTTTTTGGGAGAATTTGGTTTWTTCTAGACTAAAAATAATATTTTTGTTGGTGTTTTCCAGAGGAAAAACAGTACTCTGGCTAACTTTATGTTCACTTTACTCCATAAACTCTTATCCTGCTCTTCTTGTCTTTATGTAAACACACATTGAGTTTCTTTTTTGCTCATGCTTAAATGTTGTTGCAAAACCACCAAAAGCTATGAGTGAAACAGACTGCATAAAGTAAAGAGCAAACTAGCTTCCTGAAATGAGGCTTCCTAAACCTAGAAGGCGGGCTGATTCCAGTTTAATGGATGGGAGGCCATGTATCCTTTAGGCAGGGACAAAACCCAAGTGTTCAAGAGCTGTTTCAAGCACACGTCACTTTTCCAAAAACTGCATGATATCTTYTGCTTAATATTCGCACAGTGATTGGCATCAAGCCCCTGGTCATCACATTTTGTGATCAGGCTTCACTAAGATGAAAAAATAAAAGTCCCCCCATAACCACTCGTTCTGACATCAATCTAGACCATGCCCCTTTGTCAGACAGACCAAACTACAAAGGACCAATGCCCAATTGCACAAAAAAAAACCAAGACAAATGTTCAATATAGATACTCATAGTATTTGGGTCACGCGCATAGACAGAGCTCATGGGTTGGGTTTACATACTAGGTCATACAGTAGGCAGCTTTTGGCAAATAGAAATAGATACCCATGCAACTGAACAAAGATGCTGCAAGTGTTTTCTAGAAACAAACACACCACAGGTTTGATAATAAAACCAAATGGATTATTCTCACATCTCTTCTTCTGATTTATTGCATAAAGTTAGACAGATCACTCTGCCAACCTGAACCGTAGTTTCCCAGATACAAGCTGAAGACAATTACAATTTCTTAAATTCAGGRAAAATCTTGGAAGGTTAATTTGCGAGATTTTTATGAGTAGGAAGTTTAAGTATAATGCAATTTCAGTCTCACAAAAGTAGCACAAAGCTGTGTACAAACTGAACAACAACTTCCACAGCCTGCACCTTTCTCATCAGATTGTTGCAAGCCAATGCAGGTCTGTCAACAGCTACTGCAAAACATASAAATGCAGAGAGAGACAACATCAATATCTTTTTTTTCCATTCAAGCAAAGATTGCTCTTTAAAAAGCAATATGCATTTGTATCTCCAAATTATATCCTTATCTTGCCAGTGGCTATACTCCTCACTGAAATTAAGCCAGAATTTGGCACACTAATAATCAATAATTAAGTAGCAAAGATAATTATAGAGTCGATGGGGAATTTACAGAGAGGAGTTGTTAGTTTATAAATTGATTTGCATTCTAGCAGGAGGTTGTATAACGAGGCCTGTGTGGCTGTCACTAATAGGCACCTGGAATGTGGTCCATGGCTTTCTGCCACCCTCAGATTTTAGACCATTACAAAGCAGAACACTTGTTAGGAAGTGAAGAAGGAAAAGGCAAATAGTTGTTTTTCCTAACAAGAGCAATTTGCAACCAAGTATCAATTTTAGCACCCCCARCAAGTGACAGACGAGTGTAATGAATCCAGTGAAGCGATGCTGCCTGTCTTCTGTATTGCCAGCATGAGTCATTCATKCACTATTATCCTGGGCTGCAGCTGCCTGGTCTAATGAGGCTAATGAACTGTCCGCTACATCTCTCTGGCATTACTGACATACAGAATTGAATAACACAGCACCACTTGGAAAAAGTAGATGTACAAATGTGTTGAAGTAAATGAATTCGCGTGTCCGAACGAGTACATCATGCTCCTTGCTCTTCTCACTTGAACATTCCTTCTTGCATGTTTCAAAAGATTCCACTGACAACGTTTTTTTAGTTTCTCAAATTGCTATTACAGATCTTTTCTTTCTTGTCAAAGTKCCCACAGTATGTCCATCACTGAAGGATCCATGTGTCTGTATAAATGAGTAAATACTTATTAATCAAGGATTTAATAGTAGCAGTTTTTAAACATTCACTTCAACTCAACTTCTTCTGCTGTACAAAAAGTTGCAATAGTTTCAGTGAATATTTTCACAGATGTCTATTTCTTGTCTGGTAAATCAGTGATGGAGCAGTATGATTTCCTGCAGTGCAGAACAGGATAAAGACTGCTTAAMAGACATTAACTTTTAGATTGATGATTTTGTGAAACTGAAGTGACAAAAAGTTTTGGAATTAGTACTATGAGAAACAGTCTTCTCACTGAGATGGAGTAAACTGAAAGGCTATTCCACTGAGAGTGGAAAATTCCTTTGACAGCTTGTTGAACAACACCGTGTCTTTTCCTTCCTGGCCTGCCTTGGAGTCTGGCACTACTGTCCTCACCTCTACCCCMGTCACACAGGTCTCAGTGAGACCACAGCTTGTACAGAGGCATGCAGGACTAGCAAGATAGTTCACTTTGTCTATCTGATTCCCAGGKAGAAAGCAGTAAGATTACAGTAAGATTAACTTTTGCAAGAAGTAAATTTCCAGCATGAACACAACAGCAACAAGGACAAGTTTCCTCCAAACTCCACTMAAATAAGCACATCTGATCTGTAAAGCCAAGACAACATACAGCATATACACTTCCCATTTAGAGAAAAGTACTTTGAAATACCTGAATATAACCACCTAATTTAGCTAGATTMATCTCCATTTAAGGGCAATAAATGACTCTAACACAAACAGACTAACTCAGCTTCTACTGAATTAAACAGTATTTAATTGTACTGAATTAAACATTTTGTCTTCAGTTAGTGCTGACCTATGATACATTACCTCTAACCACAAAACTAAAACTTTACTGGTGTATTTATATTTGTAAACTCAYTGAAAGGGCATTTCTCTAAAGGGTACTATGTCAAACTCTCATTTTAAATTATTTGTTGACCCATTTTGTTACAGGAGAAACCTGATACACTTTCATAGAAGAAAGAAAACAAAAACAAGATGGGGGAAACCAGGTCCAGGTTGAAGAGAGAAGATGAGAACAAATTTGACAGATGTTGATGGGTATGATTTGACAAAGACTCACCTTTTTGAGACTCTGAATAAGTAACTATTATTATTGCAGGGAATTCAAATCATGTAAGAGTATTTTAAGACAAAGTAACATAAAAATAATCRCAGAAGAGAATGACATAAAAAAAAGCACAGAAGAGAACGAGCATTTTCTGAGCTCTTCTATACTGTTATTGTGCTATTGACTCAAAAAATACCATTACTTCATACATACAATAAGGTATAATAAAGCAAGGTGCTGTATTTCCTGCATTATTTTCCTGTTTTGAATATTATTTTCCACTAAGCTGAAAACCTATGCTGAAATTATGAGCAATTTATGGAGAACTATATGGTCTGAAGTGAATGTAAAACCACAACCAGRGAAAAACAGCCTTCTCCAGAGGATGGACCAGATAGTCTGAAGGAAGCTCCACAGATGCAGCCTATAGAGACCATTTGGCTCCTATCACCTCAGCTAATGACTAGAAGTTAAGCAATCTGAAATGCTACTTTCAACCTCAATAAAACAGAACTTCAGAAAAATTCAGTTCRTTCCCAGAGCTTGGACTCCTGATTTTGGTGTGCAATATTGTAATCTGATTCCAGAAGAAACTGAAATACCTGAGTTATCATTCTGTTAATATGTTCAGGTCTTTAGCTTGTCACTGAGGTTGGTTTTGGTCAGCTCCAACTGAGATCAATGGATAGCCAAAGGAATAAGCACTCAAAATCTTAGGCATACTTTCATAAAATCAGCATCTTTCACCTGGTTGTATCTATTTTTACAGACAAAAATTACTTTTAAATTCTAGCTCTTATTTTCATTACTTTAAYTATTTCTCATATTAATTTGTTTGCAATTGGACTAATAATTACTCATCTTTTAAATGCTTTGACATTCTCAAAACTAAATCTCTATGAAAATAAAAATTCTTCACATTTTGCAAGTCTTTTGACATTGAAAGCAAGTATTTTTATTAACATGACATATAGGAGCAATCACCTCTTATGTTTCATGATACAAGTAATTAATGTTTTTATTCAACTTACCTGAGACTATGAATAGTATTTCAAGTGGGTTCCACCCTCATGTATCTGGTATCAGCCATATGGTGGGAAGGAATAATTACTGCTTATTAAACCCACATTAAACTTTTCAGAGAACAATTTTATGAGATGCCATAAGGTCGTATATTTACTGCAGTCATTAATCTTYTCTGGGCATCTTTAATCAAGCAGTTCTGTCAGAGCCATTAAAARATGTTAGGCCTACAAAAATGCTTAAATTATTATGCAGGTTTTTTTCTTTTGAGAACCAATGGRTTACTGAATTATTCTCACATGTGAAATTGCTCTGTTTCAAGCTCTGGAATCAGGTTCCACTTACAAAGTACATTTTTAAAATGGTTTCTGAATCTGTAGTGAAAACACCATATGACCACAACACGATGGTTTTAGAATTACCATGAAATATTCATATGAAGATATCAGGAGATGGATACAACATTTCTAACACAGCAATCAAAAAAAGTAACATCTAAAGTCATTAGCCAAAGTTCATGGAAGAGACAGGTATAAAACATCCAGTAAAATAGCCCTGAAACATTGACTAGAATAATTTTAGGGGCTGTTGGCATTGCTGCATGGTACTTACAAAGAAAGTGGAGGATGGAAYACTGCTGTAAAGGATATTCATGGCACCTCTGTGGTCCTGGACAGGGCTACTGCAGACATTGACCTCTATGTCTGCCTGCTATGCTCTACCATGGGGGAAATTTGGCAGAAAACGGCTCTGTTATAACTTACACATGCACTTTATAACTTACATGTGCTACCAGTCAGACAGTCTGGAGGAGGCAGGTCTGGCGCTTGGTCACATGCTTTATCCCTCAGAGAGTACTGCCTTTCCTGAGGAGGCTGCTGTGGCTGCCACAATTCCACAGGCAATTCATCTGGTGCCACAAAATATCAGCCAAAATATCAGTGCAGATAAATACACAGGAATTAATTTGAATGGAAACAAGAAYGAAAGGCATCCAAAACCAAAAAAGATACTAAGTAAGTAAAAAATCTGACTTCCAAATGTCAGCTAAAATGTCTTTTCCTCTGGGCCCCCTAAGCATTTTAAGAGGCATTCAGAAGAGGACAATAACAGATGCCAATGGAAAGATCAGATCCTTCCAAGAGAAGTGTCATCAAAAGAGGTGAAGTATGGCTCCTATTCATAATATAATTCTTGAAAATGCATTATCAGCCCCTTTGAGGAAACTCAACTAATGTTAAGCAAAGCACCCTTTCCATACTAATGAAGTTCCTAAGGCTCTCAACATCTAGAAGTCATTACCAAAATGTCCTCCAAAAGAACCCTCTAGAGACCAAGCAAGAGGAAAGGAAGAGAAAGGATGTAGGTTAGTTGGGCCAGGCAAGGTAGRGAGGTGTTGGATTGCTGATGAACATTGATATCCAAAGGCTTGTCAGACATATGTAAAAGACCGACTACTTGCATAAGAGAGAACATGAACTATTAATTGTTTTCCTTTCACAAATTGAACCTAGAACATTTTCTTTCAACATTTTAGAAGACCCAGCAGTGACAACTTCCATAAGCGATTCCACAGGAATTAGTGTTTGGTAACCAGCATTATTTTAATGGAAAGTAGTTCAAATATTGCTACCAACACAAAGGCCATACAGCTCAATCCCTCTTACATGAGGAAAACAGGGCAGCAATGAGGACAAGACAGTCACATAAGGTTTTGGATCTTGACTGTTTGGTCATTTTGAATAGTTTGAAGTCACAGATTCACAAATAAGAAATRCAATCTCACCTTATCCTGGAAAGCAGCGGGGTTTGAAAAAATGCAAATGTGRTACTGTTCAAGTAAATATAGTCGTGTTTTAAGCATGATTCTTCTTTCAAAAGGATTTAACCAAACTCTAGCAGCACAAAGAAATCACGAGTGCTTGCTTGATTCTCTGTGTATGCTTCTACAGTGCATATGATTCTCCTGCTCATGCTTGAAAACACAAGTTTTTTAAAAATTKATGAGGTCTGAAGAAATTGTCTTACAGAGAAAGATGTAAAGAGTTCAGTGTGCTTAGTTTATCAAAACAAAATTGCGAGATGACTCAGTAGAGAATAAGCATCTTTGTGGGCATGAAAAATAGAGTATGAAAAAGTGCTTTAGAAAAATATAGTTTAGATAGGTAAAGTACAGAAAAATTATTTTTGCCGTACTTGATGAAGTAACTTTATAAATGAGGTTTTAATTCCTATAATTGAAGCTGATCGAGCATTGAAATAAATAAGGCAAAATTTGTTTCTATACAGTCTGTTACCTTAATATCAGTAAAGCAGGATTTCTGAGAGATATATTCTCTTCAAATACAATGTTATGTGTAATTATATAAAACATGTCTATTCTATACAGAATCTAGACCAAAATGTTAAAYGTGTGCTCTTTCTTTCAAAAATATGTGAAAGAAAGTGAATGAAACATGATCAGTCAGAGTAATCATAAAAAATTCCAAGGCCACTCTGTCTCACAACCTGTCCTTCTCTAAAGCTGCCACTGGGCTTCCTGGCTGTAAAAGGCCACAGAAGTTTCTATTTGAACCAAAATAAGCAGTTGCAAGAACCAACTAGTCTAAGTGCATAAAATAGTAACAGTATGTAAGGATATTTGATAAGGACAACATACGAAATGAAAAGCCTGAAATCTGAATGTTGCTATTTTCATGATTAAGATTTTTGATTTCTTTTAGGATTTCAAAAGTCTTTTTTCTGATCAAGAACTGGAATCTTAGCTCCATACATATGAGAAAACCCACCCCACATCAACACATCTGGAATTTTTCCAAGAGTATTAAATTAATAAGCTATCATCGCTTTTATACTACATAACAATCAATATTTGTTAAGCATGAAAAGATACTAACCAAATTAGTAAATTTTTGACTCATTTGTTCTTCTCTGTTGCTTTTTTTTTGAGGTATGAAAGGAATGTTATAGAGGGAATTATGTTTAATCGGTTTATATTTGAAGCTTTAAGTGAAAATGTTGTGTAAATAACCCTACACRCAGTTGACATTAAAAGGAACACTATATCCTACTCAAGTGAAGACATGTTTTCATTGCAGCTGTAAGTATGTGATAACATTCAAAATTTAGTAATTACTGGAGGTAATAAAAGTTTGGAATGGCACTGGATCATTATTTTTAATTGCATTTTCTTCCTTCATGTCTGATACATAATACATTCATTAAAGTGGTGAGCATGTTACTCTAAAATTTTTGTTGGAAAATTTTGGTATCCAGAGGGAGTTTAGAGATTATTAAATAATAMTAAAAAAATTAACAGAAATAATAATAAAAAATACAGAAATGAGACAAAACCCCCACAAATTTTCAGGTGARAAAGTCATAATTCTGTTTTTCCAAGAGATAGCTGAACAGCTATTGTGACTGGGAGAATCCTCAGGGGGAAAATGTTAACTACTAACCAAGCAAAAACATATCATACAGGAAAAATAATTAGTATTTGAAACAATGAAAAAGGATGGGAAAAGAAAGTACTGGAARCAAATTAACGGAAATTTGTTATTGAGTTTCAAGAAAAGGTAAGTAGTTCTGAATAGAAATCTTTTTTCCCCTTTTGATAGTCAAGAAATTATCACACATTGAAAATCATTAAACAGGAAAAACATCAGAATCTCTTTGCAGAGCTTTTTAACAGTTGGGAATGTTTTTCTAGACAACAAACTGACAGAAGGTAAGTACTGTGTATTTACTTCGACAACACAGTCATATATTGCAATGGTTTCTTATACATTTAGATTAATTCTGCCTTCTTCCATAAAGCTCTAGGTAGCATTCATTTTCTGGCTGTTTCACAAGAGCTGCCTTCATAGAATGACCCATGAGCGATCCATAAGTCCATTCTTTAAAATAACTCGGATAGGTATATCAGTGCTATCATATTACACAGCTGAAGATGTTACTGAGTAAATCCATTCTGTCCCCAAAGACCAAAAAAATTACAAAGAACCTTGCAAGTAGTCAGCAGTAAAATTAGTTGAGGGAGGAAAATAAAATTGGTTGCTCAAGAGTCACCGTATAAGAATGTCAGCAGCTAAAGCCAGTCCTATGAACACAGAAAGCACACGGGCTTGTGCTTAGCATTAGCTCCGATCTATCAGAGAGAGACCTGACCATGAGCTTCTGGCCATCAGTAAGCTGGGGCTGTGGTATTTTGGGGAGGCGGGGAGAAGGAARCTCTCTTGTCCATTTCTGTTTTCTTCTCTCATCATTATCTCTGTTTCTGCTTTTCCTAAATTTGTTGAAATATTTTYCTATCATCTTCATGTTTTAATTTCAGATTCTCCCTTCCCTATCCCATTTTTACTTCATATTTTTTCTACCATAGCCATCTGTATGACATAKAAGAAAGAAGGGGGCTTTTAGAACAGTGCTGAAAAACCTGCTCTTTGCTAGGTTAACCTTCCTAACTTTCAAGTTCAAACTAAAAAATTAGGAATCACACCCTTCAAGTTCTGAAATAGACAACTGACAAATAAGCCAACCRAGGACTCTCAAATTAATTAGTTTTTGCAGTCCTTTGCAGTTTCAGAGCAGGATCTGATGTTCAGCAAGTTGGTTGGTTTATGCAGCACTGTTGTAATGCTAAATCTGATGGCAATCAAGCAAGAAACAGGCAAATACAACATGTCTGCATTTACCCTTGACTCCACCTTTGGTTAGGTATTTCTCARTCCTGTTACTTGCTTGCCTTTTTTCACCAAAATGCTGTTTTCTTCAGCAATGGAGGAAGCATAAAGTCTGCTTCACCTGTAAAGCACTTAGGAAATAAACAGTAAAAATACTATCAAGTCTGATTGTACTTCTACCCAACCTATGAGAATCTACATTTGTTCTTAAAATTATTTTCTTTCTGAAACAATGGAGGAAAAAACTAAAAGCTGTATAACTGTGCCACATTCTGCTCCAGTGTGCCAAGGTGTTCTTCATTTAATTTACCACACTGATCTCACCAAGTTGTGCAACACCTATGCATCAGGGTCCCCAAGACACTCTTCCACAGACACCCCACAATGGTGCACTCCAGGGTCTCAACCTGAATGTCAGTTCATGTTCAGCTGGGAACTCCCCTTACTCTGGGAATCAGACATTCTGCAGCTCAAATGGACTAGGTATRAATGAAGGGGGGAAAATTACTACCTGGTGATTTCAACATGATTTCTTTAAACAAAATATTGTTTCTGTCTCTTTCCTAAAGCAATAATTATATTATTAAAAGGACTGAGATTACTAATAAATATCCAGCCTCAAGTTTTATACACACAAGTTACTTATTATTTCATTATCCTTACAAATCAGAGACCCCAGGCTACTTTTATATCATTCTATCTTGTATGGTAGTGTAAAGAAGGAAGTTTTCAGTCATAAAGATTCACCAGATTAACAGAGAAACTCATTATCCTTTCAGAAAATGAAGATGTCTCCTCAAGCTTCTCACTGTTGTAAGGGCTAGAAGCCGGTTCAAAACTCTCTAAGATGTGTGAAAGCYTTCTGCTTTTTCAGGCTTTTTTTCCAGAACTCTTAACAGTGGGGCTGCATGGTTCAATTATTTCATTTTGGTTACAAAGCCTCCAGAGTTCCCAGTGGGTAAACCCTGGTAATAACTATGTTCTACCTGTGCCTGTAACAAGACGGAGAAGCCAAGATAATTTTTATGTCTCTAATTCCCCACTGGTTGGTCTTTGCTGCATGCTTGGTGATTGCATACAGTCAAGCATATAAAAGAGGCTTAGCATTTCTCAGCACTCAGGGCAGCTGCAATCCAGTCCATGAATTCCTTCAGCCACGGCCAGAAGGCAYGCTAGAATATTGCCACACAAACAGTTCTCAGGGATACATCTGCCCTCTACCAAATCCTGCCATTTCTAAAATTGTGGCAACACAAATATTTTTTCATTGTAATCTAGATTTAATTTTGCAAGTCCTGTTTAGGTAGAGGTTGCTCCCTGTACTGCTTAAGAAAGAACCATTCTAAACAAGTCTAATACAAGCCCTCTACTTCAAATTATTTTCCCCAAGGAAAAAATTACAAATTACGTTTCAGAAACTTTACTACTTTATAAATTAGTTTTCAGTTTTGAATGCTTTTCTACACTTCTGTAGAACACATCTAATTGTGTAAGTCGTTAAATACATTTTCTAAGTAATTTCCTTTTCCCAGAAAGAGCTTTGATAATAATTAGTGATCATCTTTCTTCCATTGATTATGATTAGTTTGCGGATCTTATTTTACTCAATTCACCTACTTATGTCTGAGACCTCATGAATGCTTAGACATGTTTTATCCTATAAAACCTGTTTTGACCAAAGGATTCTCRTAAATGTAATTTGCAAGATTAACTTCTGATAGTGTTCTTTGCAATGAACCTTGACAGGGTGACAATTTACATTTGTTAAAAGAATGCTGGACATTTTAGCTGCCTGTTCTTTCCAGGTATAAGGATAAACAGTGTAATACTGTGATAGTAATGTAATAGGATACAGGAGGATATTTGGGGAAACAGAATGGTGAAGACCATGACAGCTGACAGGGAGCAGAAGAAAGCAGAAATGAAAGTAGACTGTCAAATTTGTTTCCTAACAGCCTTCTGTCAGGAGCACTAACACTTCAGTCAGACACCAAGACAATCTCTTTCACACAGGCACAGACCCACAAAAATGGCTTTGACATCTAGAAGCTATATACTCAGATTATTACCTTCCAAGGGGAGTTCTCATATTTCTTTTCATGGTTGAAAGTAATAAAATTTAAATCACATAATTATTTTCAAAATTTTTGAGAACCTAAAAATTTATTTCAGGTAAAAAAAAWAAGTTACTTCAGTTTTTAAAGCCTTTACCATTTCCACCACCTTTCAAAATCACAGTGAACTTCTGGAGAAAAAAAAACCCCTAAACTCTGTACAAACTTTTAGGACAGAAATTAAAGCACAAAAGTAGAGTGGCTGTCTGACTGTGTCTGACTACATGAACATGAAGCCCAGCAACTTGTATCCAAAATTAATTGCCTCCATAACTGGATGCTTAGGAAAGAGTAAGAACACTTCTGATGTATCTGTCCAACAGAATCAAAGCAATCTTGCTTGGATAGCACTTTTGGATAGCATTTAAGCCCAGGCTTCCACTCAGAGACATGCTTTGAACACTTCTAAAGATGGGTGTTCCTGGATAACTTTTCCAGTGCTGCACCCCTCTCCTAGTGAAAAGATATTTCCTTATGTCCAGACAAAATCCCAGGAAGCACTCTTTAGTCCCTTTTTCCCTTGTACGTAGCCTAGCACAACCAATCCCCATACACTTTCACCAGGACACTMATGATTTTCTAGACTTCTGTTTCTTTCGTTTTATCTGTATCATATTCTTCCAAAGTAATCTCTTCTCTAGATGGAAGAATCCTGTCCAGTGAAGCTGYCCTTTGCGCAAAGCTGTTGTAAGTGGCTCAAAAGATGGTTAGTCAATCCTTTAACAAAACTAAGTAGGAGAAAGGACTATTATTATCTACARTTGGAGTATAATCTCTGAATGACACTAAGCTTCATATTGTTGTACTGTTGACTTCCTTCCCTTCTTCCCCCCCAAAAGAAAGAATTGTCTTTAAGAACRCAATATCAATATTTTTCAAAGGCTATTCTCTTTGGAGAAAAGCAGAAATATTTATCAGATCAATGCAGTCCTCGTGAATTTTCAGAAATGAAGATATTGTTTTCCTCAGCAATTGATTACCTTTTGTAGCTGTAACACTGTATCATTACTCATAAGAAAATCTGGGAGATTCACCATTTCAGTTAAGCTGTAAACAGCTACAGGGGTTACAAGATTCACAATAAAATAAACATTTCTTACCAACATTATTCTTATGCTTATTTTATGCCCCCAGAATAGGCCAGATTAATTAAGTTGAATCATATTAAGAATACAGGTGAATTGCAAAAGCAGTATACAGAAACATCAATCTTTTCGGGTCCCATATTTCACCATGTAATAACATTAATAAAGTATCTAACAGTAACTGTATGCATGAAAGATGGTTATTTCCCTTTAAAAATATTAATTCTTCAGTTAGCATTTATGTCAGAATTTCCCCTTTACAGCGGGACATGCCATACATGCTATTGCATAGGTAGGAGTGTTTTCACTGCCATGTAACCAACTCAGTCATACATGCATAGCCCAGTCAGAATATACACAATAAGCTTGAGACTTCCCTAAAGCTCATCACACACATTAGTTCCTCTATGTTTCTCAGTTGTCTTTGGATATGTGACTGGAATAATGTTAATTTCGTCAAAGCAATTCATTTTGCCATTTACTACCCCAGTTTGTACAGCTGTCTGTAGGCTGGTTCAACAGTTTTCTCAGGATTGCCCCTTCTTGCCTTCATGTTTGTTTGAAACCCTCCATTGCTTCCATGCATCTGGACAGGTATGTGTAATTTCTCTGTGCATGTCATGCCCACAGAGAAGAAAAAGAGAACTTATGGCCTAGAAATTTGGCACCCTTGGTCCAGTCACCTGAGCCAGAACCCATCTCATTCCAACATCTCCCTGTTTGGTTAATTCCAGTGCATCCCATACACCCCACTGGCTATATTCTTGAGAGTTTCTGGAGCATKTAACAATTTACATACAGTAAAGAAACTATAAAGGATCTCAGGTAATAAAAATAATCCAAATCCTGGGAACACAAATTAAGTCACAGAAAGATACAAGCATGCAACGGCAACAAGAGAGATCAGATAATGTGAGTAGGGCTCTGGGACATCTGAGTTTTACCAGCCTACAGTGGTAAGATCACAAGCACAACCAATAAGTTTGTGTACTGGTCCTAGGTCAAGTTGGTCAAAACAATGCCAGCATAGATGTTTCTACACACAAAGCATGGTTAAACTGCAAGCTGGATAATTGGACTAGAGTTTGTCAAGAGCTGATCATATATGCAAAATGTAAACGATAAAACAGCCTCGTACAGTAACTTCCTTTCACAGTTATAGTTTTCTTTTTACTTTACATTTTCCCAGTTGACAAATAAAGCAGCAAACAATAGGAGGAAAATTTAATGTGAATTGTGTTCTAGCAAGTCTCCCAGGCAGAGGTACATCTTGAGTGGTATTATTCAGATTGCCTCTCAGAAGCTTATTTTAACCAGTCTTTTGTAACTCTGTTGAATTCCTATGGCAAGGAACTCACAGCCTGCCTAAAAATGATTTAGGTGAAATATGCCTATTAGTCTTGCAGGCATATTAATTACTTTATTATTTTTTTTAAAAATCAAATAACTCCAGATAAGAGGCTACTACAGTTTAGACTGTACAAAGACTACTTATGAAAACATTACATTTATAAAAAATTATATGTAAGTTCCATGATTCATATACAAGAAACAGGTTTATAGATCATAAATTATATACAYCGGAGATTGCCATTAGTACTCAGTACTGGAAAGTCCCTAACTTGTATCTGCATACTGTTTAGATGTTAAGGATCATTCAGACAAATAAACATTCACAACAAGATAAAAAGAAAGATTTTCAGTCTGTGATCATCCAGAGGGCATCTGAAATCATTTGCAGAAGCAAAATTTAAATGAGAAATTGATTTCTTATATTGCAAAAGACTATCAGTTAGGAAAATTATATTGTATTATTCTCTGAAATAATCCAGGATTATTTTGRGTTTTGTGTATAATCACTTCCAAGTACTTCAAAGTATGTGATATTAACCTCCCGATATGGCACAGAAGTCTGAACAAATAGAAAGCAAATTTGCCTCATTACAGTCAAGAATAATGAAGGTTAAATCAGGGAGAGACAAATTCTGAGACTATGGACCTATCTTTACTTTCTTGTATTTAAATTACTRTTAATTCTACACTTGTCCAGGTATAAAGAACAGGTGAAGAAAGTAAATTCAGTGTCAGTGTTTCCTGTCCAAAGCTCATTCCATTCTGCCAGATTTATTTAAACACTGCATGGTTTTCCAAATGTGCACAGAACACTAAGAAGCACCACTCCTTTCCAAAACAYTGTGCTTCAGAGAAAGATAAATAATAATTTTACCTATCACTTGAATTGACTTAAAGTAGGGCTCATACATAAGCATCAAGGATGATAACATTTTTAAACYAGGAACTAAAAAGTTCACAATATTTTACTTAGCGCCTGAAATTTTATCTTGTGTGGACAGAGCCAAAAATCAACTTCTGCTATATGGTSCAGGCATATTAGTTTATTTTCTATTTCCTAGTCAGGAATTTACATCTTTCCTTCCATTAGGATGGGCCACATGGTAAAAGGATATGCCTTGTTGTCAGCAGCGAGCAGCTGTCTAATCAATTTAACTTCAATTTCTTCTCACGAGGAAGTGTCTGGATGTGTGTGTGTATCAGCAGGTACAGCAGTTCACAGTCTGCTGCCAGAGGACAGAAGAGAGCCGATAACACAGCTGAAAAAACACAGATGGTCAGTTGTCTCCCTTTCCCTGGCACTGAGGTAGATGGGAAGGTCCTTCAGAACCGGATGACTGAGCATAGCTTGAGCACATTACCACAGGAGGGAACAGCAGCCTCACTGGATGCCACTGTTTAAGCCAGATGTCATCCMTTCTCCTCCCTTCTTGCTCATCTGCACAACAGGCATAGTATGGCTCAAAGAATAACACTTTTTTGAGCCATACTGTGCCTGTYATGCAGATAACACTGAGAGTAACACTTCAAAATTACTGCAATTTATTAATCTCCAAAGAAATACAACAATGGATCATGACCCTTTACRCTTCTTCCATTTATTCACTAGTAGTCAGAGGACTTGAGGACTTTCCCTGCTCTAATTCTCCCAGTGGGGTTCTATATTTTCAGTGCAATCAATTCATGCAGTTTCTTTCTCTCCTCCTAGCACTACATGAAGAACAATTAATCTAAACCTTCTGATTTATTTCAGTTCTTAGTTTGCATGATCCAGAATTATTTAGCCACCCTTTCAGCATTCCAAAGGTTCTTATTTAAAACATATTTAGAGAGAGAGGAATTTAGTCTATATAAACACAATGTCTACAAAGAAACTCAGCAACTACATCGTGCATRCAAAACTTTACACAATGGACTGACAGCAAGGACCTTCATTTTATTTTAATTGTGGGGTTTTGAGCTTTYCCCCCTTCCATTTCAGAAATGTCACTACTTTTTTTTTCAGGAGAAATTTAGCTCAGATGTTCCCATCCAGCACCCATCTGTAACTGCAGGTTAGCCCATAGCCACGTTATTGCAAAAGCAAGCTGCTTATATCAAGAATTGCCTCAACTCTTGACCTCCACTGACATGGCAGAATGATGCTGCTTGGAGAGATGGTTGATGGAGATCTTCAATAACTGCTGAGAAGAGTCTTCTCTACCACCTAAGAGAGACACATCCTTTTGCTTAAACATCAAATTCACAGTATCCAAACCAAAAAGATAATTGTGAAGTAAAATGGATACAAGGAACCGCATGGCTACACCTAACATGTTATGTAGACAAGAAAATCCTAATCCAGGAATAAAAACCCTTCAAAAAACCCCCCAAAAAAATGTATAAATATATCTTTCTGCTTAAATATCTTGCAAATTTTCAGTAAGAAATGACTGTAAGATCTGTATAATCTGAAATTCTATTTGTAACCTWGCTTTTGTGGTTTAGCACAGCTTGAGGAAAGCTAAAGAAAACTGAAAAAGAAGGAAATAATTATACAAATAGAAGTGGCTATGACTTAAAGGAGAGAGACTGAAGAAGCTATATTTATGAGCATAAATATTAGACAGATTTAATCAAAAGAACACACCCACCCACGCTCTCTGACAGATGTCTTGTCACYTAACAAAGACTATTTTGGGCACCAGTTTTATTTGTTTTGGCTAATGAACAAAAAAAATTAACACACATTCTACTCTAGAAAATAATCCTCCCAGGAAATATTACATCCTATGAATACTTCACAGGTAATTATATAAGTAAACTGAATTATTTTGTGCCTCTGAAGATGGTAGGAATATTATCATRGGAGTTATAAAAATAAGCATTAATGCGATTCATATTCGTAAGAGTTTTGTAACAGTAGGAAGATACTAAAAATTAAAACATTGAACAACTTAAATAGCACATTAGTGCTATTAGGATTAATCATGTAGTCACGCAGGGGACAATAATATTACAGAATCCTTTTCTTCCTTTCTCTTTTCTGTGATTGCCTCAATAARAAAACACAGAAAAGCTTCAAACTTTTAGGGAAAGGAAAGCCATAAGAACAGAGTATTGGAGGAAGATGTAAAAAATGTCAGTTCTAAGAGGAACAAYATATAAAGTAGTAACAACTTCCACAAATATATAACGCCTCAACTACTCTTCCATCTTACTTTGCTTTTCCGTTGCCTTTCAGTTCTTTGTTCCTTTGCTGAAATCAACATTGATGTGCTGGGATCATCAGTTTTASAGCTCTTCTCAAGTTTTTTGACTTTCAGAGATAAACAGCAAAAATTCTGCCTCTGCTACTTTCAATAAAGGATGGGAGAGCCTTTATTTTCAGGATTTCCTCCCAAAAAATTTCAGTTTTACTGAAACAATTAGTAAATTCAACTAACAGCTGAAAAAAACATTAGCATACACAAATATGTACATAAGTATAACCTTACTTTAAATATAGCACGCATAAGCAACAAATTTTTTAATGTCTTGGATTTAAAACCACAGTTTTCAAGTGACCGGTTATTACCTGCTCTTGTACATTGTGCTAATATACAGGACACCCGTGTCAATGTTAATTTTTTTTTTTATATGACTATTAAAGCAGTGAATTGTCTGTACTAGTTGGCTGTTTACAACACAAAAATTCAAAGAAGTTGCATTTGTCACAGTAAGCTCAGTAATTTTCAATAAAATCTAAGAATTCGTTTCAACTTTGTCTAAAACAAATTAACAGCATTAAATTGGATCCACAGTGTATATCATGTAGTATGTGGACTGCTTGAATAATATTATCCTTTTAAAAGTGCACATTAGAGGGGGTTTTTTTGTTGAATTAGATGTGTTAAAGGYTCTCCATGGCAAACTTTATGCATCAAACTGGAAATGCTAAGTTTCAGGGACTCACAGAAAGCCTACAGCCATTGCAGAGGGGACTACACGAACCAGGCTCTGAAGGTCTGTCAAAACAATCTCAAATCCTTTTTCAGCACTGAACACTGATCTTGCAAACTCTCATGACCAGTTCCTAGATGTAGGAMTTTGCTTCTGTGAAAGCTGTAATTGATCTAATAAATTAAGGTTTTTCACACTTAAACTTTTTCCATCACCATATAATCAGTAGCTCTCATCGTAAAAAACTCTAGTGTTAAAGTGTGGCTTCATGAAWATTTGTTAAACAGCATACTGGATTCAACAGGAAGGATTATCCAGGGGCTCTGTGACTTGGAACCTGAGGCTAAAGAGCCATGTCACTTTTATTCTGGTATTTGCCTACAAAGCCCATTTGAATTTGTTTTCAAGATAAAGGGATTTGAAATATCTGCCAGAATCATTAGCTACATATTTTTCTACAAAATGTGCAAAACCAAAATAGCATATGTACCTGTGTGTCAAACGACAACTATTTTTATGTTGTACACCCAGAAAGGAACATAATTGCAATACCCYATTTCTAAATCTTAGACACAAATCCCAGAAAGGCTGATTAAAGGTGCTTTATGAAGTTGTTCCAGATAGGGAGGAAAGAGAGCTGGAATGAACATTCCCAACTGGGTGGGAGTGGTTCAAAACCTGACTACAAACTGCAGTTGCTGTACCTCTCCTTTGCACCATCACCAGCCTGCCCMGCCTCTGGCCTCCAACCTTGCAAAATTTGAGAGAATTTTACCAGAATCCTCACCAGGATACCAATTTCAGCAATATTTACAGTCTGCTGAACKGAAAGCCTGGCTTTTAAGAATACAGACTTAGCAAGTTTAAGTGATTATTTCCGTAGTTGTAATTTTTCTTTTTAAGTTATAACTGAATATTTATGCAGACAACTTCTTTTATGACAAAACTGTGATCTGTAAAGAAAGGAGGTAGACCAACAGAACAGGAAGAAGTCCAGGAGAAAAAACCAAAAACAGTACCAAAAACTTTAATTAAGGAAACAGTAGCTTAATCCTAAAGTGGGTGAAATTAATTCAGGGATTAATATAAAGACTCTATAACAAAGACTTCAAATGCTACCAAAACCAGCTTGTTTCCATTCTGAATGTCTCTTTTTATTTGTAAAGACTGGCATTACAATTGAAAAGGACTCAAAATGGAGTAATGTACACATCATTGGTGTTTCATGATGCAACTGATGGAGTCCCTGAATGGATATTGCTTCAGCTTTGCTTTTAAAAAATAATTTAACAAGAAAATCTTCAACTCCACTATCGATCACAGGTGGSAGAAATGAAAGAAAGAAAACAAAAAGAAACCAAAATTACTGTCAAATTCATAACATATACATTGTTGGTTGATGACACTTGTTCCAGATGTACAATAAAGCCCACAACACTTTATTACTATGGATATAATTATTGTGAATGTTTTTTCATGTTGATCAACTTGTTTCTGAAGGTTGTTTTTTTGATAGTTTTAAACTTGCATAATAAACATGCAATGAAACATTTCTTGTTAAAGTGTTTTTTGCAGCTGTCTTGTATTCATACAAAGATTTCATAAAGTAGCAGTGTTGTATCAGAGCATTACCAAAATAAGAGCAAAAGCTAAAGAGGAAGGTAAATGTGAAATGAACTTAATGAGAATAACCTAATCTTGTCCTGAGACACTCGTCTTATTAAAAAGATGTGCACAATCAAATTCCTTCCTCCCAAACCCACCAAAACCACAAAATAAATATTAAATTGGAAGAAAGGGAAGACATAAAGAAAAAAAAAATACTATGTCATCATGCACTCATCTTCTGCATAGCTCAACCCACATATAGTAAGGCACTATTTCCCCACAACTTAGTGTCCACAACAATCTTTTACAGTGCTCTGTGAACCATATATAGTTCCTTCCAGGATGATGAAATAAACAGACTGAATGAGTGTTGCTACCATGTCACCCCATGTGCGATCTTATAGACAAGGGCATCATCTGGCAGTTTCAAAAATAAGCTGTCTCAAGTCTCTACTTGTGTGTGCATGTTATGTATAGGGACATCTTTTGTCTGTGCAAGTGGTTGGTTTGGTTCCAAAGTTGCTGTAATTTTTCATTGTTCTTTACTCCAGTGTTCTCAAAGCAAACACACAAGAAAATAAAAGTGCAGTTGGGTCATTAAAAACAGAGCTTTGGTGCTCCAAAATGCACACAGCTTTGGGGATTTCAGAAATCTTTTAGACATTCCCAAAAGAGCTGGGAAATACACGGACATTTTTGTCCAGAAATCGTCATCTTTGTTTAGTTGAGCTGGTCTTCATATTGTTTTCGGAAGCAATCACCAGCAGGGAAAAACTCCCAGCACCGTTCTTGATACATTTTCCATACATATGATTCCTGAAAGAAGTAAAATTTAAGTTATTTAACTTGATTTAACGAGAAAGCATCAACCATTACCTTTTTTTCTCTTTTATTTATATATCACTTCACTCTTTTTTATTCTGTGCATGTCAGGTTGTTGAACAYCAATCTACAAAATCATGTTAATGATTTTGACGACTTTAGAATAGCTTTTAGGTTTTTGTCACCTCGTCAAAAAGCACTATAGAAATGTGCAGAGGAGAACCAGGTAGTTTAGTTCTTTTTGCACATCCAGGAGCACTGTAAAGCTCAACTAAAGCTGGTCATGAGACAAATGCCAAAGTAAGCAGAATATTTTCTGTCATAGAAATTTGACTGAATTTCTGCACCAGTCACTCCAAAACATGTCTACAAATAATACATAAACCAAAATGACCTTTAAAGTCAGTATTKTCTGAATCAGTGGCATTTTGGTTTTTTCCTTTTCTGATTATTTGTTTGGGTAGGGTTCTGTCTCTAGACATTCCAGAGAACAGTAAAGAATATGTCAGTTTATTTTTATTTTAATCAAACCACTTAAATGTGCTTTTTATTACACACATTTCTTGGTAGAAAGGGCATGTGTTACACCAGTTACAGAATCATCGAATCATCTAGATTGGAAAAGACCCTTAAGATCATTGAATCCAACCATAAATCTAGTACTGACAAGTCCACCACTAARCCATGTTCCTAGAAGTTACGTAGTATAAAGTACTCTCAATTTTCAAATTACCACCTAACAGTATCAAAACTGAATAGTTAGTAGAAATCTGTCTTCAGTGAATACAGYAGGACACACTGTCTGCTAAGAAAAGGAAAAATGCAAATAAAAAAGACTTTTAAAAATCTCATTTAATATGAAATTCTCAAATGACATGGATGTTCAAAAATAGCAAAAYGAACACATAAAATCTCATACTGGACAAGGCAGAGATTTATGCAAAGAAGATGAATATAGCACACACATCAGAGTTCAGAAAGGGTAAACTACATAGATATACAGCGAATCCTCCCTCTGACCCAATATCTGTAGGGCTATATATGTGATACTATTCAGTTCTTTTGGGTTTTGATCTGCAACACAGGAACATTTGCTTACTCAGATGAAAGACTATCATTGGGGGAAAAAAATAGTAGTCTGTAAATTTGATACATTTTTTTAGTGACTTTTAATATACTTGAAGGAAGTTCAAGGAGGCACCATAAGTTTGAAAGAACAGCAACAAAGAACAAACCTCCAGGGAAAAGTTCATATAGTTTTCATTTTAAATATATGCACAAGCTCTTTCATATGGATTTATTCAGGAATGTAGACATAGAACATTATATATAGATGATAATAAAAAAGGGCAAACTGTATTAAAAAAAAGAATCAACAGGGAGAAATGAAGAGTGCTGCTTTCACATGATGCTTAGATGTTTTGTTTCTCATAATTTTTGTTTATAGTCTGTATTTATATTTTGTGGAAGTAACAATTTAAAAATAACAGATCAGATCCAAAAATAGGAATAGAAAGTGATACCGAATTGATACTCAATCTAACAGTAAGAAACCAAAGTGTTAAGAATTGCTTAGAAGAATGAGAATTAAGTTCCATACCATACAGGGAGCTATCCATTAGAAAAATCTTAGTTTTCCCAAGCCTGAATGATTTTTATTTTAGAATCAGCTGACATTACTASAGTTGTTCAACCTACCTGTCCTGTATGCTCTGTTTCATCTTTGTTAATAAGATACATCAGAAAAAACCTACAAGCAAAGAAACAGCTATTATGAATAGAGTGTTTGGAAAGATTAGGCAAACCATAGGGAGATGGATACTTTTCAGCATGTACAGTGATAATGCTGCTCATGGACTTAAAAGTTCCAGAGTTCTATTTCTGGTAACATGCTGAGACAGATTAAACACACGTTTCTGACACTGTTGACATTCAGTCATTGTTCCATGACTAGTATGCTAAAATGCAAGAGATTTGGTTTGATTTACTGTAGTTAGCAACTCAGTTTAAATGAAAATTTTCAAAGCTTCCTAATCTGAAAATTACAATAGACATTTTCCTGCCCATGAAAACCCACTTGGAAGCAGACAGAGAATGGTCATTGGAACCTTCTGTTTTTCCCTCTTCCCACACTGAGTAAGAAACACTGAAGCTGTCCAAGAGATTTTTCTTATTGAAATTTAAGGTTGGGGGCATTTTAGTAGTGTATGCAAGATCAAGATCAAGATGAGAATAAAAGAACTTGTAATTTTTTAAAAAGCATTAGTCTTGGGGGGTTGAGATAGCTGACATTCACTGGATGATAACTGCAAAATTTCACTCATAACAGACATTCTCTCCAAACATATGCAAATACATAAAATACAATCATGCACAAAAAGATAAAAACCCAATTCCTCGGGTAGACACACTTAAAAGTAAGTATGCTATAGTATGCTATTTGTTCAGTATTTAATAAGTAGGAACAAAATCCCACATGATTGTGCTTTTAACATGCTTTATTTGCACAACCCGTTTTTCAGGTGGAAGCTTTTTATAGGCATGTCTGACTTTGCAGTCTCATTATTTTGTGCACATAGAGTGCTAGTTTATAGACACAAAGTTACAATCCATCCCCAGCTTCATACTCACAGCATTAGTTTAAAACGCACTCTGGCACTGCATTTTCTTATGTGAGAGGAACAGTATGATACAGTGGGTTTAGACCCGATAATTTGTTTTATTTCCAAACACAAAAAGACTGAGTTTAGTGGTCATCGGTGCTCTGCTTGGATTTTCCAAAGACAGACCTGATGCCCTTGGTTGATCCCTCTCATTTCTAGCTCCTCATTACAGTTCCCCTACCTCCCTTTGCCCCAGGTTCTCTTAGTCAGCCTCAGCACTCCACTCAAAATATTTTGTCCAATGTATATTTTTTTGCCTTAATCCTCTTGTTCTCTCTCTCCAGCAGTCTCCATGCCGGGTCATACTGCTCCTCTGTACCTTACACACAACATTCAATTTTACAATTTATGTGGCCTTTGCAGCCACATACTAAGTTCCTGGTTTCCATCTACAAGGTCAGCACAAGCACTTCTTGTGCCACAACCAAGCTGGAAAGCAGGATAGGAAACTTGTTAATTAATTGCTGCCATTGCCACAGAATTATATATTCRGACAGCATAAATGCACATCAAAGCTGAACAGTACTGACTATTACTTATGCAAGAGAGTTATCAGGTAGTGGAGGAGGCTGCAAGGATCACAAGTTAGTAAGGAGTGCATTTTTACTGTACTCACAGATAATTGGCCAAGTTGTGCTCCTGTAGTGTGTGTGTTTCAAAGCCATGAGGCACTGTATCAAAGTAGTCATTTCCTATTCCACAGATAAAGCACTTCGTCTAAAAGAGAGAATACAGAGCACTTCAACACTCTAATAACCTTTGCCCCGCTTTGAGAAAAAGCCAAAAAAGGGTAACGATTTTCTTGAAAATGGCAATGCATCATATATAACGTGCTGAACAAAAAGGCTTTTCTTTTAATGATTCTGACTGGATACCTCAACAAAGACACTTGAATAGAAGCTTAACTACCATCAGAATACTTTCTTATTGTTTAAAAAAAATAAATCTTTGCCAACTCTAAGTGAACAGGTATCAGGAGACAGAATGGCATACAAGGGTCACAGCTGACTTTTTTAATACTAAGCAGCACTTACTGTAACACACGGCCATATTTACSTCAATGCCTGTTGTGCTTGTCCAGCTGAAACTGAATATGCTCCAAGTTCAGATTACAAAACACAGGTGGTTTGCAACACTTTCCTGACTTCTTACATTTATACTTCAATGACAGAATAGAAAACCACAAAGTACAGGATACGTTCACACATACATTAACCAAAGAAAAGTACATCTGAGATGAAACGTAACATGACAGTGTTAACACCCTGTGTTAGAAACCTCTAGTTTGAAGACCCAAAAGACTTAAATAGCCACAGACATGCAATTCATTATAATTCACATTGTATGATATCGGACCATGTAYAGGACTATATTTTCCTCTTAGTTTGAAAAACTATCCACTAGCTAAATCATATTTYTATTGAAAACAGATATTCGTGAAACCTGAAAATAGGTATGGTTCTGCAAATGGATGTTCTTACCTCCATGTCTTCCTTAACTTGCTCTTGCTGATCTCTTAACTCACCAAAAGCATCAATAATTAAACCTAGGGTTTAAGTTAAAATGATAGTTAATGTTCAAGAACAGAAGTCTGACAAGGAGTATTGGAAATCCAGGGATAGCATAACTCTGACAAAGAATATTAAATGAGACACTTATGCGGAACTAATAGAAGCCAATATACATTCCAAAGACAACAAAACCAGCTCGGTACATAAAGAAAAATGAGCAAGCCAAAGAAACACCAGTAACACAGCTGGCAGTACAATTTTGAATTATAAAATGGGACAAGCAGACTTCTGTTTTATTCCCAGTGCTCTAATCTTGAATTAGTACATTAAGACATAGGCACTTTTACAGTGATTAAGGCCTTACTATAGAAAGAATACTATTGTACATTTAACAGAGTTCAGRTATTTATTACATGGCAGATGCAGAGAGGCCCAGAGGTCTGTCCTCTCTCAATATGGTTGTCATGCTCAATAGTACAAGCTTCCACTACTGGAGTTCTACAAAAGCAAGGGGAAGAAGAAAGAACAAAAAGAATCACAGGCTCTATGGCTCAGATTATAAACTGCTTACAATCTTCCCTTCACCTACTCCAATACAAATAAGGACAAACTCCACAATGACTATTGACACTCCTGTACTGAAAGCTTGAGTAAGTAAAGGACTCTATTCTTCAGCCACGCACAAAAAGAAACAAACAGTATGAGATACGCCACTTCAGGGTATAAAAAGTTTTGCACTCTGCTCCTTACTGTTGCTTAAGTAAGAGTAACAAACAATTTATCACAAGTTTCAAGTTGCCTTTTGAATTTCCTTGTAGTGAGTCAGACAACACCCTTACTGCTGTCAAAATTATCCTGTTAGCTGTTAGCTGACAGATAATGAGGTATCAGTATTTATGACAGCAAGTGAACCCAGTAAAACATATCTATCCATTTTTCCAAAACTGAGAATATATTCCTGTTAACTTGTGCAAACTTTAACAAAAATATGACCTTTTGGGTATTCTTGACAATATTTTAAAGGTATAGTATGAAAACAGATGAGGCTTTAAGTACTTTAGGTAATAACATTAAACATAATTAATGTAAACATAATAAAAAAKTCCTTGATATGACAAAATTAAGCATCCAATATCCAGATTAAACAGTSCAACACACTACCCATCAAATAGTTTCACTGACATTCCAAAGCTAACCTAATGGCAGCTAACTTTCCATTGTCATTAACCAGGCTGTACTAAGCTGTTTCATACCAAGCACCTTTCCTTACTCTTAGACACTGTTCAAATAAGCAGGCATCACACAAAACAGCAATTTTTATGTAGGAAAAGACTAAACCTCTTAAAGCTATGCTTCTATTTTCACACCACTATTACCAATCTGAAGATCTGCCATATAGTCAAGAACATTAGATGCTGGCAGGGGGAATACTGACAGCAATACTGATTTTGTCCACAAAAGCTCACATAGGATGGGTTACATTGAAAGACAGTCTTAAGTTACGCCACAAGATTTCTAATCACGTCTCTTGCTGATTTATAGGAGGCTTTTAGAAAGGGCAATGACAAGATAGAAACAGTAGTGACACCAGTATTCTTGGAGCAAAAAATTTATTTTGCTTCTATTGATCCAGTTAGAGCCTGTTGATTTTACAGACTCAGAAGAGCAGTTGTATGAACAAAAGTCAGCTRGGTGTAGTTTACTATATAAATCTGTTCTTCATGATCCGCCCTGCTGTTCTGTCTGAATCTTAGGTGTGTGATCACCATAGCACTAAGATCTCTGTGTTGCTAAATAACACCTTCTGTCTCACTAYGGGTTACAGACACATACCTTGGATAATTGCAAGCAGAATGACAATCACAAAGAAGAAGAAAGTGATGTCAAAGATAATCCGATAGATTTCATATTCATCTCCTGCTGGATCCTCTATTTCATCACCAATGCCTCCACCTGCACGTACTCCAACATACATATGAAACATGTAGCACTAGAAAAGACAAAACAAAGGGATACAAAGGTTGTCAGCAGCTAAAAGCAAAAATACCCACTGTTACAAATTCAGTAATTGGTAGCACTGGTCTATGGTCTAGGAACTATGCCATGTCAAGCCATCTTTTTCTCTCCTTTGAGATTATGCAAATTTCTGAGGGAAGGGAAATGCTGCYGTGCAGCTGAAGCTGCAGTATTTCATGTTCTGTCATTATGTAGCAGTTCAATGACATCAAAAGTTCAACTACCAGCAGCCCAGCAGCACCCCATGATTCATGTAAAATCATTTCAGCAGTGTGTAAAAAGGAAATAGCATCACCACCATAGACACCTCCTTTTCCAATTTCCTASCTCAAAAATGAAGGATTTTCCTCATTTTTGGTGTTTGAAAATCACATTTAAAATCAAAAAACCCTCCTCCCACAATGCAAAACAAAACAAAAAACCCACAACCAAGAAAAAATGTTTGTGAACGCTTGTGCAGAGAACAGACTGATGATTGAAAATGCCTGAGAATAATACTGTGAAACTGTGATATGAAAAGTGGTATAATAGGTCTGTCAGTATAGTTACCTGGGATGCTGACAAGTCAAAATTTCCAGTTTTATCATGTTATAATTTAATAGAAAAGTATTATATCGCTCTCTAGAGGTCTAGAGCAGGGGATTGGTTCTTTTTCTTTAAGCAGCTTTACAAACTACAGATCAAGGTTTCTAAGCCCCTGTCAAAAAATAGTGATTACAGTAACTAACTCCTAAAACCTAACCATACAAAAAATCCATTCTTCTATTTCTATGCCACAATATCCCCAGAATCCATCTGTAAGAAACTGATGTAGTAACATACAGTGCTGAGTGACTCTTGCCTGAAAAATCTAACAATTTCTAGAGATAGTTTGTATTCCATGATTGAAAGGTAATAATTAACTTAATGAGTGAATGTCATGCTACTTATCTAAAAAGTTTAAATTATTTTTTTTATTTCTAAAAAGATTTATGTATTTTCTCTACTCATTTTTTTTAAGTCCCATTTCAAGTCTTAGTGTCTTTTACAAAAGACAACCCTGATTTTATGGTATATCAGATGTTATTCTAACTCACTCCTGGACAATATTATAGCCTTGTGGCATGTGTATTTTCAGAGAATTACAAGCAAGTCAGGTCAGAGGGACTTCATGAGGTCACTGCTCCAAGCCTCRTCCGCTATTACCTCAGACAAAATTGCTTTGGGCTTTATCCAGGTCAGGTCATTGCAATCTCCTAAGGATAGAGACTGCAACAACCCCTCCGAGCAACCTGATCCATTGCTTGGCTCTCCTCAGTCAAAACACATTTTTCCACTTTATGTCCACAGTCTCCTGCCATGCACTTGTTGTTAAGAGCCTGAATTTGTCTTCCCAATAACCTCTCTGCAGACAATGGGAGCTTCTCTTACACACTCCCTACCCTGAAGCTTTCTCTTCTCTAGGCCAAACAAGCCCAATTCTCTCAGGCTCTCTTCCCATACCRAGTGCTCCAGCATCTAATAATTTAACAGCCCTCCATTGATTTGTGTCCCAGTTTATCTATTTTTGTTGTACTGAATGTCCCAAACCAGACAAAAATATAGACATACTTCTCTACTTCAACAGTTTATCTATTTATTCGACTTTTAGATGTTGTCGACTCTCTGGAATAGATTCATATTGCATAACATACTGAAATACATTTAACTTGTACATGATTGCTTTTAGTGGGATATTAAGGGCAATGCATCTTAAAAATTCTTTGTGGTTTAAGCTCTACCTACCACCCATAACTCCAAAGTGTGGCACTGTCTTAGTAAGTACAAAATAATTTACAGTGGTTCTGGACACAGTGGTTACAGAATTGCCCATTGAAAATAACCATGGCAATTCATGCTAAGAAAAACTGATGGATTTCAAAGCTTAAACAAACATTTAAGTATGCAAATTACTTATGAAAATCCTTGTCTATAACTGACTCTCCTCCTGAATGACCCATAGAAATTTTTGCATTTTTTGAAAAAGTATAACAAAGTATAATATCACATTTCTTCTACTCCTTTATAGATGTGTTTGTTTAGCACACACAAGATCTATGTACTTGTTGAGGATGTTCATCATATTTCTCCCTTTGCTTTCAATTGCAATTTTTCCTGCTTGCTGCCTAATGATACGAGCGGATGAATAGGAATTACAAGAAGGTCAGGATCAAACCACAACAGCTTGAGAAAAAAAACAAAAAGCAGAATACTTACTGTCAGCATATCATCACATTTCATGTCTGGCATATCACCATCTTCACTCTTGTTGTAGAACTTGCGGAAAAAATTGAATGCCACTACTGTATACAAGTACACCACTACAGCCAGTAATCCCACTGTTAGGACAAGCTGGAAGACAAAATTACAAAATGGATATAACACCACCATGGAATAATGATTTATCTTTTCTTTCAAAAAGAAAAAAAAAAAGAAACTAACAATAATCTGTATGTACTAGTAGCAGAACTTTCTTTACTTTTTCTCTTTGTGTATTTTTGTAATATACAGTAATATATCTGCAAATTCTCATGCAGAGATTGTGCATTTCATTTTATTTTGAACAAAAACTATGTTTCAGAAATGTAATTACAAAGAAAAATCTTATGGATACATACACAATGAAACAATTCATTAGAATCATATACAATCCCCATAATCMGAAAAAAATATCTGAACATTTACTACCTAATAGTAATAGAACTATCACCTATTATATAATTGCAATACAGTAMACCTACTAATTTAATAGGGAAGCAACTTTGTTTACATCTATGAAGTATAAAAAACCCTGTTCTTAATATTTTAATATCTCAGAAAAGCAGCAACAAATACTCTGTTGCTCAACTGCAGCATCATTCAGATTTTGCTGTGAGCTTAATTGAAAGCAGCTGGAACAGAGCTTCAGTATCCTGTAAATTAATATTTCACTTGTATAGCTCCCAGATCTAAAAAGTTCCTTATAAATAATGCCCTCTTACTTAATAGGCAATTTGCTAAAACTTCAGTACTGTTTTTAGAAAGAATACTTATATTATTATAACTATATTAGCAGTCTYGCTGGATAATCTTCCGAGCAATTTGAAATTGTTTACAAAATTCCTTGAAAAGGCCAGCAGCCTTGAGRAACACTGAGTCTCATGTTACATTAAATGCCATTTCTACAACAGATCTCAGCAGACAAAAAGCCTTAGTTACTTTTTTTTAAGTTAAACCGGAAATGCCATTTCAGATTCTATAGTTTAAGAAGAGATTTCTCATCATCCAAGAGCTGAGTTTCTCAAACAGTCCTCTAACAGAATGACTAAYGGAGTCTCAAGCAGACCTTTCTTTAGATGAATCTTGAAAAAAGTTTAAACAGCAACTTTATGGAACAGTTGCTCATAACAGTTAGAGCCTGTCATAATCCTAGTCCTGTTTTCCTATGCTTATAAATCCCATTGGCTGGTTTCCTCACCAACTCAAGTTCTAGAGTTCCTGATGAAAGAACAATTCTGTCGTCAACCTGCAGAGCACCTGAATCAAGTCATGAAGTGATCTTTCCTGTGCACTCCTTAAGTAAAAAAGCTGAAAAGAGATGACAGTTGATACCTGTTTTCCATTGTGGGTAACTGATGACAGGATAGTTCGTAATGTCTTGAATCCCATGGCAATGTCGAGGAGATGAGCAGCAAAGAAAAAATTRTTGTAATGGCCAAGGACTGACATGGTCATGTACCACGCTAGGTAAAGGAAAGACTAAAAGAAAAAACAAGTACATTCAAAATAAAACTCATGGCTTTCATCTTTTACTTAATTCCAAACACTAAGGAAAGGTAGAAATTTCTCAAATGTGCTTTCCTTTAAATAGAAAACAGTTCTTTTTAAACAGAGAATTTTCTAGAAATCTTTGAGAATTTTCTCTTTGCGCAAAAATATTAAATCCTCAAATACAAAGTACACAAGATATGGGCAAAATCGAGAAATTCAGAATTTATATTGTAAAAAGTCATTTTGAAACTCTTAAGCTCTTATTCGTATGTCTCTACTGTAAGAAAAAGATTTTCTGATTTAAATTACATTTTTATTAATTTCTAAATAATTACATTAAAATATTAATGCCCTAAGTTAGTTAATGACAGATTCTAGGACTCTGCAAGCAACAAAAGGAATTTTATAATTAATTCAAACTACTAAAACCGCTATTTAAACATATAAGTATTATTTAAGTAGCTTCTATTACCACAAATGTTAATTTCATCTGTTCCTCTATGAATTAGTTTTTATTGAACTTAAAGACAAGTACATAATTACAACAGAAATTACACTCCATCCCTTAGAAAAAATACTAGTCCCAAACACACCAGTCCCAAACTGATTACAGATCATATTATCTATAGACCTGGAGATTTATTGTTTCCACCTTTCCTGAGTACATTGAGATTCACCGTCTGTCCTAGTTTGAAAATAATTTTTTCCCAACCAGTTTTCTTAGCAGTAAAGTAAGTGGTTAGGCAAACAATAATCTTAACAATCGTGACTGAATTCTTAAACTGCATTTTAACATTCTTGTTTATCTTKCCTTGGTTTTTTTTCTTTTAAACCCTCCCTTTTTCAAATTACTAAAATAATTTGCATCATTCTGCAGCACACCTTACTATCAGTTTCAGTGATACATATTTAGCAATTCCAGATACATTAACCGATCTACATAACTACATATATTGATCTGACTGTGCTCCAGGAACATTCAAGTGTTCATAAAATTTATGAACAATATGAGAAATGGCAATTAGCATTTATATAGTCAGTTTTCTAATTCTACAGTGCAGTGCTTGCTTATTGCTTCTTATGAAACATATCAGCAGGGCGGCAGGAATTGACAGAGGTTCTATAGACTACTACCAATGTAACTGTGAAAATATTTTGACAACGTTTCTAAGCTTTCAAGATTTCCTTCATGTAGTAAAATAAATATAATCCAGAGTATTTCATACCCTTCATTGAAGCACTTTGCATTAATAAGTGCATATTGCTTTTTAGAATGCGAATACATATATATATATATATATATGCATATGTATATACTGAGAAACTTACGTTATCAGTGAAAACAACTCCTAATTTCCACATCTGATACTTAACATCAATGGAATTTAGCCTATAAAAACAAAAAAAAATCACATTTTATAGCAAAACAGAACTGGAAAACATACAACACAATCTGTAAGAAGTGTATTGTCACATAAAGAAGTCAACAGCTGATCTATTTCTCCAAAAGCTGAAATACATCAGAACCTTGTYCCAATTCACACTTTTACTCTGCAACGAACCTGTCCAAAAAAGCTGAAAATCAAATTCGTAAATACTGTTTTGGATTCATCAGACCTAATGCTCATTGATTTCTACAATGTTATGATGCATACAAGTGAAATGAACTGTCCTTAAAATCCATGGGAAAAAAAAGATTTTATTTTCTTTTTAATGCAATCCATCTAAGCCTAAAGTAGCTGTCAAAAAAGGTCACAGAATTTGCACCCCAAAATGTCAGTTCTTTACCTTAGTTATTATAGCATACCTTGAGTGACACAATTAGATGACATTAAGGACAGACAAATTTAGATAAAATGAATCTCAGAGCTTGTTCAGAAAACTGACCCATTTTTCTAAGGATGTAAGAAAATTCATTAATGAAAATATGATAATTCTTACCAGTTAATGAGTTTGATATAGGTACTTAGGAAAATCTTCTGTTAATGTTACTTTTTGTTCAACAGAAAGCATCCCATCATAAAAAAGAAACATTCTTTATTAATTGTCAACTGGGTAGGAAACATCACTTTTATTGCACTGTGTCAAAATTTTGTGCTAGGCACTGAACGTCAACAGGTGATATTTCATAGAGAATGGTGCAACTTGACCATTACAAGAAAGAATGCATTGAACCAAAACAAAACAATGAGTTATCAGGTGTCTATAAGCTATCTGTCTGTCTTGGAAACAGAGCATAGAATAGATTATTACTCTAAGGTATCCTACACAAAGCCTCTGCAAGGATCCACTAGGCTTAAGATTCTCTAATAAATAATCAAAGGAGGAGGTATTTTACATAAGCATCCATAAGGGGAAAGGTTTGAAGTTGAGCTCCCTACACATACATCATTCCTTTCAATGGAACAAACTGGGAATTTGGACATTAACAATGACTGTGCCTGCCTCTTAACCATGATGGCTGAAGCCATGACTCACTTGCAGATATACACTTCTACTTGGACAAGCAGGCACATCCATACATTTGTAAACCCGGTAGTGTCATCATAGCAGGTATAAATCTTGATACTTCAGCTGTAAAAACTACTGCAAGTAAAATTCCTTACTTTTTCACTAGCCATTATGGGCAAGAGGCAGACTGTCACCTGAGGGAAGAGTCTACTAATTTTCCAGGAACAATCCTGCTCTCTTAGATACTACATTACTAAAAAGGGGGTTACCCACTCCAGAATCTTTTGACAACCTAGATTATTGTTTCTCATGACAAGGAAGAATAAGACCTTTTAAATTCTTTCACATTCTGAGGCCAACTGCACTCATTCTTTGTACACTTCACTCTTATGATACAGTTTAACTTGTCACCAACCTATGAAAACTTCCAGGAGAAAATTATTTACTTTTTTTCTGTTCTTGAAAGTGGAGGAATTCTACCATGTGAGCACTTGACAGAAGCTCTGCCTATTTTCCAAATTATGTCACTGCTTGCTGCAGATTCTTGAGCCTTATCTGCCTCTTCTATTGACTCTGACTAGACTAATGATCACAGAAACAGCAGTTACAAAGGTAAAGGGACTGTCAAGTAATATTCACGATGGTGCCTGATAATTAGCTTTCATGTTTGTGTCTTCCTTATTATTCTCTCAAATATACATCATCCATGACGCATCTAGTTTAACATTATCCACCCCAAAAATAATTCAATGCAAAAGCAGCACCACTGTCTTAATCTCAGTGTGCAAAATTTAACTGTCTTTACTGTCTAATCTACAGTAGAGCTCAAACTGCATCATCCTTCTTAGCTGGTTATATTTAAATAATACTGCAACATATTTAAACAATTATTTAAATATTAAAGTTCATATTTCTACATCTAAATAAATATACTTTAAAAATACTCAAGACTGCATCCATGAGCTGAATGGCTCTTCAGGAGTCAGTACGCTGCAAATTTTTTTAATGAAGTATATTAGTGGGACGAGCAGGAGCTTTTGARGAAGCATAGTCACCCGCAAGTAGAGTGCTTTAAGGCCCTTTCAAAAAGGCTATTTTCCCAAATGAAAGGGAAAGAAACAGTAGGAGCTAGGGAACAAGGGGACAGAAGAAAACCTGTTCACTTGTACTGGGAGTGACAATGCTACACGCTGCTCTTCCCTTAAGTGTTGTGAGAGATGTGGRTATCTGGTCTGGCCTCAGCCTGCACCACCTCCTCCTGGCACACGCAGGAGCAGCAGCACCAGAGCTGTGACCTGCACCGGGTCATACTATTCTCTGTTTTCTTCCCAAAGTACTGCAGTAAGTGTTCAACTCCAATGCTTTTCCCACCTCTCTCCTCACTGCGCATAAATATATTTCAAATTTTGAATCTGGAATATGTGTAAGTTTTAGTAGCTTCATTAGTGTTCATATTTGAAACTGTTAAAAAGTGCATAAATGTACCTTCCTGAAGCATATATTTTTTTATGCGACTGGTTCTGTACATTTTTATCACAGTTTTTTATTTTCCAGTAACATATTAATCTGTTATGAGTATGGAATGATTTCTCCAGGGAGAACATGAAAGATGGATGAGGTCATAATTTTTTTTTTAACCATATATACCATGGAGGAGATATTAGAGATGCTAAAAAAATCAGGCATCCTTCAGGCACGATTCTTAAATTAAGTATTCCATCAGCCTTCTCCAACTGCTTCATTCTGGTCTGTTTGCTCAAGATTATTCATGGAAACATTATTTCAATTTTTTTCCCCTCATATGAGTCATGAGCACACAGGGAAGGGAAAGTAGTTTTATTTTGTTTTTATACCAATAATAAAAGTAATAATCTTTTTTTCCTAAACTCAAGCATGGGTCCTACTATAATCCAGCAGGAGCAAAACAGCATGCAAGAAAGCATTCTGGAAAGTACTTCTGCCAATATATTAAATTTTATTTAGTACTGAAATGCCACAGAGTCCTTGAGCCTTAACAATGCATCTTATTGATTGTTCAGACAGACTTCCAGTTTATTAATATCCATCTTTTATAAAGATGGATAAAAGATCCATCCTTACAAAATCAGCTCTTGCTTTAATGCAATTCTAATCTACCAGTAGCCCCACTGTCTACTTCTCATAATCTTTGCAAACCCATAGATAAAATGCTGCTTTTAAAGAAAGCTTTGAATAAACCCTTACATTAGAATCTCTGGAGCATTAAAATTCCATCTGTTAAAATACGTTCTATCTAGTTGAATACCTTTTTTATAACACTGGAAAAAAACATTTTGCAGTGCTTTACAAAATCTGAGGATGCCCCTGCATTACAATGGAGAATTTACTACTCTGAATGTCTAGGGACTTTTGTTCAGGTCTGTTTAAAATGATAAGCAAATACACAGTTTAGGGAAAACAAATTATAAAAGCATGTGGAGATTAATAATCCAATTCCTAGATTCTACTGGTCACTAGCACTCAAATTTATTCCATCATTTTTTTATAGTCAGAACACACAGTGCCAATTTTGCCTGTTCTGTCCAGCAGAGTTGAAGTCAGAACTAYTAAAAGGAGATTCCAGCCCAGTTGTAATGACACCATCCAAACAGTGAGAATGTGATGTATTCAAGCAGCTGTGCACTAAACTAAATCTTCATACATAAAAAAACAGAGGAATCCTGCATATATGTTGTCTATAATTAAATAAATTTACTAGATCAATCAACATAAGAATTTATCTTATATAGATATACATAAATAAGCAACAAATGTGTTTTGTCTGAATGGCAAACCTTGAACACTTGATTTTAACTTACAAAAAAAAACCTCAACAAAATTTTTTAAAAAAGAAACAAACAAAAAACAATCACAAACAAATGGAGGCAAATGCTTACACAGCAGAAAAGGAGCTATCCTTCTTTGGTTTCTTCTTTTCTCGAGCATCACTAAAATCAAGAGCAGCTTTGTCCATTCCTAGTAACTCACTGATCCTGTCACGGCCATAGAACTCACCATATTTATCCATGACCTAAAGTTAGAAGGAATATTCAAAAATATTCATCAGTTGGGTAGATAAGCTGTTATTTAACCTGGATCTGAAGGCAAGAGGTTTAACACACATGATATTTCTCATCTGTTTGTTTCCATCTGTTTATCATATCAGTCAGTAATACATTTTTTTTCAGCTCAATTACAATCAATCCAATAGGGGCAAAAGGTGGGTGTCACAGAATCACAGAATGGGTAAGGCTGGAAAGGACCATAGTGGGGCATCTGGCCCAACCTCCCTGCTTAAGCAGCATCATCCCAGAGCACACGGCACAGGATTGTGTCCAGACAGATCTTGAATATTTCCAGCGAGGGAGACTCCACCACCTCTCTGGGTAAAAGATGGGTCAAAGATAAGATATTCCTACTCACTTAATGAAAACAGGAAGAGGAACATAACCTAGCAGAAGGAGAATAACTAAATCAATATCATCACTGACAGAAGAAAAAAATATACTGTGAGGTCACACAGAAGAGAGATGTTTTGAAGATACTAGTTACATGAAAAGCCATGATTAAATCAGCTTTCACAAAGAAAACATTTGACCCTTACAAGTTATTCCTTTTAAGAAAAAAGAAAAACCCACACTAGATTTATTCTGCTTAGATAGGTTTTTAATAACCTGGATTTTTTATATTTTTAGAATTTTTTTTGTCTTTTAAGAGGAGTGTTTCATATTGAAACCGTATTGAAAAATGTCCTSACTTATAAACTAGCTACATTGCAACATTTTATGACCTTATTTTTATTAGTTAACAATGCAATAAAACTGTAATACACATAAAATATGCAGGAGTCACAAGACCTTGGACATAAAGTTACAGCTAAAAATTATTGTCAGTGAATTCAAACTATCTCCCATCTCTTTCTTACAAAATTTAACATGTTTCATAAGTAATTTTTCTGGAAATGAACATTTACTTGCTCTCATTCTCATTGAACACACAGCTCCTTCCTAAATATTATCTCTCACTTCTCATTTTAAAAAGAATACTCAAAAAAATACAAAATTTTCTGTAACAAGATCATAACTCAGTGATTCCTGCAGGTGAGGTGGTATTTTGCCAGCTTTCTAAAAGGCAATGCTTTAAATATTTATTGATATTTTTGCAGATTTTTACAGACAATCCTTTTTTGTAACATGCCTGAAAACAGTCCTTCATGACTATGGATTATTTTCTAGATTCGGGATTAAAGTACAAATATATATAAAAGAAAACATTCTTTTCAAAATAGCGTATTTGAAGACACTTAAATCTATGCAGTGCAGTTCCTCAGCCAAAGATAAAGTATCAAATCCTCCACACAATTTAAAACCATACTCCTTTCCTTTTGATTTGAGCCTTCCTTGACCTAGTATATTGACAGAAGCAATGTAGAATTTTCTTTCTCGAGTACTCTGTGAGAGCTACTCCTTCCTCTTTGCTTAGACAGACAGAAATCTGCATATAACAACTTAAAATAGGAAAAAAAAAACATTTTCCACAGCAAAATCAATGCACAATTCGAAGGAATTTTTGTCAGGTTGGCCTAAGACCGTTACAGAGCAGAAGAGCTAAGAGTATTAAAAAAGACATGTTTCCAAAAGTATGATACACGATTGGCATTAAAGTGTGAAGGAGGGGTAAATCTGATCCAACAACAGGAACACTCTCTTTTTCAATGGTGACCAAACACACTAAAAAGATTATTCTTGCTGTAAGCTATTGTACAAACATTAGATTTATTTCTTAAGAGCAAGATGAGAAAACATTTGAAATAGCATTTGTAAGCAATGAGCTTCTGCAGTCCTTGCTTAGAGAGGACTAATTTTGAGAGAGAGATTGTTAGGTTATGTGATAAAAGGTCACCTGCACACCCACAAAGGAGCACAGAGACACAATGGCTGGGGGAGAGTACAAAGAATACCTTGCCCAGCTAGTTCCAGGCCCATTTCCTTGAGCCTGGAGGACTACAGTGGCACAATGGCAGGCAGGAACCCAAACTACAGATTCCCAGTGAATGGATRCTTTGCCTGGTCCCTCCCACAGCTTTCCCAGGAGAGCCTCAGACTCACTGTCCAAACCCAACAAGATGAGTCATTGCTCTTAAATTTCCAGATCACTTTTCAGTCTAAGAGAATTACTGCCWATTTCATAAATAGGGTGTTATTGGATGTTATAGGGAGGAAACAAAGATGGAACAAGGGATTGATTTAGGCGATTTGGGGAGGAAAAAGTATGGTTAAAATTCCTTTTTGATCTTCTATTGGGTGAGGGACACTCTATTCTTTCTGTATGGAGGTGAATACATAAATACACACAGACAAAACATTTTACAGTGTTTGCAATATACATACAAGTGTACACAAAATTCTTCATGTAACTTGATGAATGTATTTGAATTCCTGTTTTATACAACAAGCTGTATGTAGAAAGTTTTTGAAAGAATAACTATCCAAGCCACTCAATAGTAGTTGTAAGAATAAGGTAAGGAATTCTTTGTATTTTAAAACTGTAAACATGGAAATCTACACTGAATCAAACTTATATTTTAAAGAAGTGGAGTCCACCTTCCTTCAAACATGAAAAGAAATAAGCATTAGAATTTTATTTTAACTTCATTTATCTTTTTAAAAAAAGGCCTTACCTTTCTTTTCACAAATTTGTCCCAATAGTTATTTGGAAAAGACCTGAAAAACACGTATAAACAAGATTACATTTTAGACAGTCATAAGAAGGTGCAGTAGTCACTAAGAGGGCATAAAAATTACATACTCATATTGTTTCTAAGAGGCTCTTTGTGGTGGCTATCACCAGCTAGTCACTAGTGAAGCTGCTGGAGTGAAAGTGGCCAAATGGTGTTCAGCTTACAATGTAAATGAGGCTTGGGAAGCGCAGCAGAGGTAGTGCTTGCAGATGGGGTCCTAAAGCAGTTACATCCCACCATCCCACAGTCCCACCAGGCAGAACTTTGAATAGGTGATGAAAAGCACAACTCACTCTCCAGCTGAGACCAATGAACAACCATCATCATTGTGCTTGCCAAAACAAACTCATAGCTTTTTTTTTTTTTCGTTTTATGAAGAGAAATAATTTTAAGGCAAAAATCTGGGAATGCTTAAGATTAAACAGTAATAGTAAAAATGATAGTAAACATTAGCCTTGCGGGTGCCTGGAAATTTTGTATATCCTTGATAGAAATATATCCCTAACAATTGTTTATTTCAGACAAGCTGGATGATGAGTATATAATTGTGGAAAAAGAAGAACAATTACTTGCAAGGCTATAATGAGACAGAGTAAGTAAAAACTCACTGTGTGTTGATTACAAGTCTATCCCACTGTCCTTTAATATCATCTTCTGATGGCTGCTCAGTTATATATAGCCCATCAAATTCCAATTTCCTTGCCACTTCCTTTTCTCTCTTAAAAATAACCAGTGGAACCTGTAGTTGAAAAAAAATTACAGAAATTATTTGAAATGCACTGATATGTCTGCAAAATTTTTTTAAAAAAAAGGTTGTTAAGAAAAACTAAGTATCAAAATTGAACAAAGCAAAAATAGTACTTAAAAAAATGAAAAGACTTAACAATTGCCCAGAACACTGAAAAGGTATTGATACATTTAGGATCAGGTCATTCAGAACTGTTAAACTACAGTGTATCTGTCTTGTGGTGAYTTTATGATGCTATATATCCCAATCACCTGCTTAATGCAAAATATTAACTCTGTGTCTTTAAGCCAGGTCGAGAAGCCAGGCACTGTGTTTGTAGCTGCTTCAAGGACATTTACATTCCTGGTTTATCGCTAGCTGCTGCTGCTTGGCCACAGATTTGGCAGCTGAGTTTGGAAGGGAACTTTTACTTTTTTGTTCCTCTCCTCTAGCCAATTTTTCTCAGCTTTGCCGTTCTCACAGGAAAATTCTCACTGCAGCCGCCGCGTTTCAGCAGCTGAAGGCACAGGGAACACTTTTACTTTATTTTCTGCAAGGTCTTGGCCCTGTCTTTTTCTCAGGGGAGGGAAATCGGAGAGTTGGAGATTAACCTTTTGCTTTCTGGCTGGCCTACCGGCTGGAGAGGAGTTTTTTCTTGGATTGTATTTTTTTTCCTCCTTCTTCCTTTGGAACTGTACAACAAGACAACTGAACTCCATTCTACACCGGGAGGCCTACACCCTGGGCCCGGAGAGGGGCCTGCACCGTACGCTAGCTTCAGGACACAGCAGAAAACCACACCCAGGAAAAAGGACTCTGAATTCATCCAGGTTCCTCCACCATGAGAGGTTTATTATCTAATATTATTTATTTTTTCCTTCCCTTCCCCTGGTGTCTGCATCGCACCCCACAGCACCCTGGTTTGTTAAATAAACAGCTTTTTCCACTTTCCTCCAAGAAGTTCCTAAGGTGGGGGGAAGGGAGTTTTCGAACCCTATGGTTTCCAGAGGAGACTTCTCTAGTCTTCCTCCTAAGTTTGTCCAAACTGTGACAAACAAATGACAAACAAATYTGGTGCCCAGATGTGGTGGCTCGACTGAGACACAGTTGAAAAAAACAGTTGTAAAAAGATGGCTAAAACCCTTGAAAATGGATCCTTCAAGTAAAAATAGTTTTTCAGTGCTATGAAAGTATTAGAGGTAGTCAAGTGAAAGAGAGCTGAAATATATATATATTTTTAATTCTTAGAAACTCTAGTTCCAAAATATTAACTTGAGATCACACTTTTGGATTTCATCTTGGTGCCCAGAGATGTTAGAGGCTGCATTTTATTTGTTAAAGAATTTTTAAGGTTTCACAGTGAGAAACCTTAGTGGCTTCAGTGGCTTCACAACAAAGAGCAAAGACTGTAAGCAATAAAAAAAAGAATTGTGAGCAGCTAAGACACCTAACCAGTAAAGATCAGGCTTTATCTACAACTCTCTTTCATCAGCTGAATGACATTCAAAAGTACATTCGAAGAAGGCACATGTAAATAGTGATCCTAGTTGACTGGATTTTTCTTAGAAATCTGTTACCAACGAAAAATAAACTCTACTCTTCCCTGAAACTATTTCACAGGTCCACAAAATGCACCTGTCTTGCATTACCCACCTTGACTGTAATAGTAGTCAAGAGTGGGCATGAGTATACTGAAATAGTAATAATGAAAATTAAGATTACTCAAGAAAAATGATTATGACATTAGATACAATAAAAAAGAGTTCCAACACTATTTTGAGAGAGCTAAATGAGAAAACCATAATGGACTTCATGCTAATATAGTTAAGAAGATTTTAGATTTAAAAATCTCCAACACAGAGACTGAAACCATATTTTGGATTCAGAATTAGAAAGGAGGCAATTAATTAAGATAAATATTGATAACAATGTCTTTCCCTTCAAGTCAGAGAATAAATGCAGTTCAAAATAAATGTAGTATAAAAAGTCATAGCAGAAAAAAACTAAAACATATGAGGTGGGAGAAGGAAACATCTCAAATCCCAAAAATCTAAGCTTTCCTGTATTTATTGACGTGCAGAGACACTGAAAATCAACATGGTGCAGTAATATAATGAATATTTCCTTGAACAACAAAGGCAGATTGTGTCTTTTAGCATAGAACAAATTATTATGCATTAAAAGAGGAAAGACCATAATAAACATATTATAAGGACAAATTAGCAGTCATACTGGGTGATAGCAAAGGTCCATTCAATTTAGCACTATCCCACACTTTAACCTATAGCTTTTCCCCTGAAAGACTGTGAAAATGGGAGAAGTACATCCCAGATATACTTCTCCCAGCTCCAGAGATTTATGGCATTTGGTTTTCTTAAACCACAATCAACATTTTGCCAATAAAAGTGGCATCTTTAGTTTCCACATCCCTAACAGAGATCTTCCGCAAGATATTCCTCTAAAAGATGATTAAGGGCCTGCCAAAACACTACCAGCAGAGTGCGTGTGTGTATGAAAAGCATGCATTTTGTACAGTCACAATATGCACCAGCAGTAGTCCAAAATGCTGCACTCTTTTCAAATGACCCAGCTGACAGAATAGTAATGCAGATACTGTCATCTACCTTTCTCTGGCCACATGTGTTCACACTTTGCCTTTGACAGTCACAAGCAGCTTTGGAAGCAGGTTACTGCTGTAATTGTCTGGCTGACAGCAAATCAGTCTTTGGTCTATAGCTTCCTCAATATACACATGACCTAACACACAATTTCTGTGTACATTACACTAACAAAATAGTATTTCTTTACATGGTCCCCCAACCTGCTTTAGCAGGTTGGCTTCATTCCAATTTACTCAACAGGTAAAAGAGTTTGGAGCTAGACAAAAAAAGTTGATTTTTTTCTTACTTTCAAACAGTAATAGCCTATGATGCAGAAGAATGAGATGACTGTGTGCAGGATGGCCAAAATCCGCAGCGTTGGCTCCATGTAGCCACTGCTTTCTTCCAGGACATAATGCACTGCAATGACCCTCTCATCATCACTTTCCAGGATGTTCAACTTGGTACTTTCACCATCAGATACCACAGGAAGTTCCTTTTCTTCAGTTACAGCAGATGTGGAGACCTGTTTAAAACACTTAATATTGCAGCTGCATTCCTTTGACTGGAGCTTTACAATACTACAAGCTAAGTTGTATAGCTGAAAAGAATGATACCAAGGACAATACAACTGTAAAAGAAGAATATTTTGCATAAAAATGTCCACAAAGAATGCCTCAGCAAGACCTTTTCATCTTGTTACACCAGTCTGTGTTAGTTCACTTTTTCTTTTCATTTTTTCCACTGTCTGTCCATGTTAGCAAATTTGGTCAATGCTGAATTTTCATCRCCTCAAATTCAAGAAAGGGCACAGCCCTCTTAGAAGAAACCCCTGACAAACCCACATATAATCTTTATGATCAGGGCTCTGCCAGAAACTGGTTCCAGTCCAAAGACTCTAGAGTTGCATCAACAACACTAAAAGTCTTGACAAAATCAGTCATATTTTAGGCAGCTTAAGATGATGTGACTTCTTGCTGTACACACCCTCTCAGGAAAACATAATGGCACAAGAAAACATCTCAACTGACATGGATTAGTTTAAGTTGCCAATGAAGGCTCAGCTTGGCTGGTTCACTGGACTGTGAAATGGAGCATCTGAGGCATGGGTATGCCTTTCAGCCTGCTGCCTTTGTCCCAGCACAGTGCTCTGTAAATAGCTGTTTGTGTACTGGAGGTCTATTCTTCACACAAACATTTCAGCTCTCACCATGTTAGATTTCTGAAGTGGTAGGATGAAGCATGTATTTAATCTGTAGGCAGTTCTACTGCAGCATAGTCTACACAATCCAGATGTTTTCCACTGCGCAACTCAAAAAGTAATATTTTGAGAAATTTACCTTATAGAAAAGCAGGATAAAGTTGATGGCAAAAGCAACAAATAATGCCAACATCCTCATGTTGTAAAAATTTCTTGCAAAATAATTCTGAAAATAGAACAGAACATAAATACACTTTGCCTAATAAAGATTCAACCATCATTAGTAAATTACTGCATGGAGGGGTTTTTTTTGTCCCCTATGGAACTTTTTAATAGAATTATAAATATTAAAAAAAAAACCAGACTAACAAACATTCTGAGTGATGTACAAGTTTTCTCCTACTCCACATGTGCAATAATGGACAAAGGACCTTTTGTTTAATTCCACGCAGAAAGGATGAAGGATTTCTAATTCCSTCTTACATCTTTTTCATTTTCCTCTCCATACACTTGGAGACAACAGAGACATGACAATGTAAGAGTAATGTAATAATAATACAGAAGTCTCCATCTTTCCTGTAGCTGAATATTCATACATAGGGCAAATTGTTACTTGCACCAAGCAACAAAAAATTCTGCATATAAGTTTATTTTAAATCTTTCTATTTCAAAATCAACTGGGTTTTTACCAGGTCAGCAGAAATTCATGTGTGACCTAAGCACCGTGAGTAAAAGCTTCTCTGACATTATGATGCTCTCAAAAGGACTGCAGAAATGTACCTTTTTCCTTCATGACAAATCAAAAACCTTTACAGCACACATTCTAAATGCTTTAACTCTCCCACAGGAATTCCTCCATTTTTCAGCCCTAATCATAGATGACTATTAGTGAAATATTAAATGAGACTATTAGAAAAAAATTAAGCCAAATTTCTGTGATTGCTACGTGACTAGCCTAAAAAAAAATGAATGTCAGTTCAAAAGCCAAATTTAAACACCTAAATTCTTAATAACATAATGACTGCAGTTTTGTAGTTTTTGCTATGCTACTCACGTTAGAAGTAGGCCATCCCTACACAATTATGTACTAGATAAATAGCAGAAGTGTATTTATTTTTGCTTTGCGTTTCACCCTAGCCTCAGAGAAAATGCATGGAATCTCCTAACTAATAAAAGTGTGGATTTTACACAGTTCTACAGCAAACTCAGGGAGATCATATTTTACTGAGACACTCTCAGATGCAGTTTTACAATTTTAGTTAGTCTTATTTTCTACAGTTTTAAGAAGTTTGACAAATATTAACTTGCTATTTCACAAAAAAAAAAAATCTGTAACATCTTTTCTTATATCTTTCAGGTTAAGCATTGTATCTCAGTGAATTCTTTTTATAGGAGAGCTTGTAATTTTCCAAACTTGTCTCTCAGGGAAGGAGAAATTCTACAGGCTTACTAGGTGGTAAAAATTCAAGAATTTCATTTCCAGGAAAATGTATGGGTGGTTTCCAATGATACACAGGCACCTTTGAAGGTCTGGGTTTGGGACAATAATTGTCTTTCGAAGAATTAGTATCTTGTATCCTAATTTATTTGTGTGTTTCTTTTCTCTAACATTCCCATTAAACCCTTGCTTCAAGTCCTTTTTATGGACAATGGTGGATAGAAAAATGTGATCCATCAGATGCGATTTGTCTTGACATTGGAGGATAATACAGTGGTACACATCTCTGCTAACAGCTAAACACATAAGCTAGGGAACAGCTTACAAGAAGCTTCTGTTGGTATGCAATGATATTCTTCCAGAAAACTGATTCCTGAACTTCTGGTTCTCCATATCTGTGCGTATGCAGTTGTCTTAATTTCTGTTTCCCTTTGTCTTCCTTGGTTTTCTCTTCTTTTTCTCCATCTTCTCCTCTTAGGATACAAATGAAGCCAAAACAATATGTCAAATTCATAAAATTGCTAAACAGAAACTTAAAATCACACCCTGAAAGAGGCTATTGTATCTTTTAATGAGGTTCAAGTATTCATGACTCATGCAGTTCGTGCACATGAGAAATATCCCTCTTCAGTCCAAAGTGCTGGCGAGGGTGACAGTCTGGTTGAGTCGGCAGATAAACTTATCAGTTTGGGACTTTGAAGTGAGAATGCTAGCTGGTAGAGGCAGGTAATCAAGAATCTGGCAACCTTATTATAAAAGTGTCTTCTTCATAATTGTGCAGCTAATACTGCAGTCATAAAATGTCTGTAAGCTGGCAGCTGTATGTCTGCATGAGTGCCTACATGTTTAAGTGTTCCCCTCCAACCTCATGCACTTGAACTATCTGGTTCCTGCAAATGTTGCAGAAAACTTTGGTTCTTCTCACACTTACAAGTCAAACCTCAAGATTTAAATTCTGCATTTCTGCCCACCTGATGAACTCATAAGAACGCGCTCCAGGAGGAGACAGAAGTAAGAGTTTGTCAGCATCTGATGTGTGATTATCACCATGCTGTCTTATCACAGAAAGTCAGAGCTAGTGGGCTGCCTTCTCCAAACATACGATCTAAAGAACTGTGAATTATCTTAGATGTTAATTTGACCTGTCAGCATGATAGATGAAAAGATCACAGGAGTCCATTTGAAGCCAAACCGGAGGGAGAGGCAACATCTAAGTTACATTATTCATTTCTCTGTACATATCTACAAACAGAATAACTGATGTCCAAAGCCACTCCTCTTTCTAGAAGACATTTGATAAACTTTCACTTGAAAGTTTGTCATGTTAAGAGTAGCTTCAGGGCAGCTAATAGTGCCAGGCACTGCACTCCTCACAGAGAATACAGGTATTACTTCAACTCACACAGTCAAGCMAAGTAATCAACAGGGAAGTGACCTTAAAAAACCAACAATACTCTCCTTCACGAAGTTATACTGGCCGAGTCAGAAATTTGCTTCACCACTTGGGAAGAAGAGGTTTTGACACAGACAAGTGTTTGTCATCACAGAAGAGCAAAATGTACATGTATCAGGAACCATAAAATATGGGTTGGAGAGCCATAGTTTTTACTGGTTAAAACCAAGCACTATATTTTGCTTTCCACCATTTTTATTCTGAGCTAATGTAACTAACATTAGATTTTAACATGTCCTAAAAGGGTTTAAATGACCATTGATCAAATCCTAACACTTTCTCTTCATGAAGATGTGAGAGTACTCCATAATTCATTAAAATTATACTGGAATATTAAGGTTTTGCAAAATGCAAATAACTCAAAACATGTCATAGCAAATGGGATGTGGAAAACAGATTCAGTCTCTACCACTGATGGACAGCAGTTCTCCGGAACCCAGGCGCTCTTATGATGTTTCCAAGAGATTTTCTTCTAGCTTTCAGATTTGCAACAAAAAAACCCTTAATCAATCAAGCACATTCTAAAGTAAACTAAATGGACATTATAAAAGATGCTTCTGGAAGAGGAAAATTCATAGAATTGGAGTGGTGCTTACTACACGGCATTTCCTTGCAAATGTGCAAAGATGTGGAGAATTGTTAAAAAAAACCAACGTAATTGTGGAATGTGAATGGACAGAAAATTAGACACAAAGAAGTACAAGTCAACCTAGGTTTTTTTCAGTGAAACAAAACAAATCTTTTGTAGGATCAAAGGTTAAATTAATACATACTCAGCTTTTTCAGGTTCTGATTTTGTTTCTTCCTTCTCTTCCTTTTCATCTTCTTTGACCTGCTCCTACAGAAAATCAGGTTTAAAAATTTGTCTAAACACTATTATACAGTACAGAGTAATTTAAAAGAATACCCAGAATGCAGAATGTTAGGGTTTTTCTGGTTTTGTTAAACAACCAAAAACCTGAGAAAAGATTTTAATTCAATTTACATTAATGATGAGAGGGAAAATAATACTGAATTAAAAGCAATACAAAACACCATGTACTTAGAGAAGGCTGTGGAAATTAAAGTTTATAATATCAGAAAGAGTAAACACCTGTAATTATACGTGATTCCTTAAAAAAAAAAAACAGTCAGAAAACCCAGAAAAACATAGATGCAACTTTTATTTCAAGACTATACTCAATATATGAAGGAGAGAAACATATATCAGAAACAGAAGATACAGTTACCTGGATTTTTTCCTGTACCTCAGGCATCGGGGCTAAGGAGGGAGTGCTCAGTAAATCACTCAAACCAGCATTTGGATTGTGAGGGATCAATTTATACTGTCCACCTTCTCGTTTCAAATCCAAACCAAATATATCTGAGAGTAGATCACTCTCTTCTGATAAAGTTTGCAGATCCGTCAAATCTTCTGTCGGCAATGCAGCTTCTGTTGGCTTTCTCTCCCCTTCTTCTCCTTCCCCACGCACCTCATCCTGAGTGGGATCTGGCATATTAGCTAGCAGCTCAGCCACCTTGATTTTCTTTGCTCCTTCTACTAGGCTTCCTCCAAGCAGCAAACTGCATATGATGCGGAAGAAGCCCCGGACAACACTACAAGCAAAATGCAGTAAGGCCATCAAAATGCTCCAATAGGAAGAAAACAAAGCCATGACCATGTCCTTCATGGTCATTTTCTTCACTTTTTTCATCTGTTTCTTTAGGCTCTTCATGCTGAGCATTTTCATAAGAGTCATTAAATTATACTTGAGAGCTACTAATGCTGACTTCATGGTCACAAGAGAGAAGAAACCCATTCTAGGATCTTCTTCCTCAGGATTATCTTTCTCATTCTCCTCTTTATTAGCTGACCTTTCATTCAGATCTGACTCAGAGATCTGGGCAGCCAGTTGCATTTCAAAGATGGTGTCCTCACAGAAGTTAACAAAAAGCTCCATCTTTTCTTTCTCCCCGCCTTCATTTACAACATCAAATATAAACTGTCTCTTTGACTCTTTTACCTGCGGTTTCTCCCACTGAGTCCGACTTGACTCGCTTATTTCAAAATAAACTCGTTCAATGCGCTTTGCACTGCCCATGATTTCTATGCGTCCGAGGAAAGGCTGAAAGTAATTCAGCACACTCTCTGACAGCTCAAGGAAGGTTTGCAAGCGGGTATCATGTGGCATGTGTTCTGACAGGTTGGTCAGGAGAACAGCGACATTGAAACCGATGTCTTTTGCAGGTTCATGAAATCGTTTCACAAACTCCTCATAGTCCAAAGTCTCATTCTCATCTGTTTCAGCACATGACAGCAGAAACTCAGTTTCAGACTGGGTGTAATGCTTATGGCTTTCCATTGCCCTGTGAAAATCCCTCTTTGAAATTATCCCTTTACCATCAGGGTCATATTCTTTGAATGCATCAGAGGAAGTCAAATCTTTCAATTTTAAGAACATATCAAAAAACTTCAGAATCATCTCCACATTGTTTGACGATTCCACAAGCATATCAACCATCTGCTTTCCAATAGTTCCATTCACAACATTACCTAGATGTAATGACATGATATTAGAGACAATGATGTCAGCAAATGTTTTGGCAAAGAAAAGTGTATTATAATAACTAGTGAAACAATCAAAGAGTAAGAATGATAAACTATTGGATAACACACTCACATGAGAAAGCTAGCTGTAAAATATGAAATCTTTTACTAATAACACTACCTTAAGACTTGGAAAAAACATGTAACCAAGTATTTGCCATTACAGAGAGGAAGAATTAACAAGGCTTGTAGAGAGACATCTGTTACATTTAATATAGTACTAAAAGTAGGGCAACATATTATGAGTTTCACTATAGTGCAACACAGACAGAACTAGTGTCACATTATGTAGATGAGCAGCTCAGTAGGTTATTCAGGGAGCACAGCCCACAGCACTAAGAATTTCCTTTGCTTCTCAGTAACCTTCTATGAGCAAAGCAGTAGCAGTGCATGCTACACTGCAATCTATGCTGCATTTACTGCCCTCCTTGTTCTCACAAGAAAATGTGGTAGGATACATGAAACAAGCCAAAACGAAAAAAAATCTTTGGATCATCTATGTGTATGTCTGGTTAGTCTAGCACTCGAAGCACTAATACAATACCATAAAGTACCTAAGCTATAGTAGAAGTATTTCTTGACAATGACTACATTCTCTGGGGAATCATAATTTCAGGACCGTGAACCTAGTCACTAGATGAATCAAGTCTGTTCTTTATAGCTAAGATCACTACCAAAATAAATGCAATATATTAAGGGTATTAATAAAATGACTGATAAATGGTTTAGTCCCTAGAACTCAGGATTTCAACTTAAATAGTAAAAACCTGTTCTTCTAACTTGAAAGATAAGTGAAGTTCATGGAAACAAAGTAAAACTTCTGCTAGCCCTGCATTTTATACAGTTCTAGCATTCAGATTTAATATAACCTATATCTACTACACTACCTAAATCTCCCATTCACTTTCAGACCTGCAAGGGCTTCTCACAATTGAGACATGAACATTAAAAACCCAAAGGAAAATAGAGCATTATTTCCCAAATTAAGAAAATCACAAAGGTAAAAGCTTTGCTAGAACAACTGTGAAAGAGGATTTCAAATTTTTACTACCTTCCAGCATAGACAGCAACATGACAACCATGTCTTTCTGAAGATCCATTAATTCCTTCAGTAATTCAATTTGACTGGAATCCTAAATAATAAACAGAGTATATATATATATATATATAYACATAAAAATGACATATTGATTTCTTTGGCATTTATTTATGTGCATGCATATTTCACCTTTTAAAAAGGAGACTTAGAAATTAAGAAGCTAATAGTGTCAAAAATGGTAATACAGTGAAAATATATTTAATTGCTGAACTCCTTACAGTACATTTACTCAAACATTTACACTATCATCTGTTTAGAGAACAGTAATTTAATAAAGACAAAACTGAAGGTGATGAAAAAATTTAAAGCAATATCTGGGTATGTCAAGCTCACAGATGATGCTTCTATAATGTTCCATGTCAGCAAAAACATTGGTGCTTTCAGTGTAATCAAGTTTACAGTTATGAATACTTGTAAAAGCAGCAACAGCAGTAGCACACAGAGCTCAAAGTATAACACGATTTAAAATGAGTTATTTCATTATAGGCCACTGAACGTTTTTGAGGGAGAAAGAAAAGTTAAAATAAAATTTAAAAACATTTATTAATAAAGTTCCATTAGTAAATCCTTACACATACATTAAATTGATTTTTTTAGCCATCTTTTATCTCATTGGATTTATCCAGTTTGCTGTGTCAGTTGCCAATGATTTCAACCTGGAGTTTATCTGGATAGATTTATTCAACTATTTAATTTCTTCCTCAGTGACACCCTGTTGCATCGTGCCATTGATTAGGCATACTTGAGTAAGGGTGGACTTCAGTGAATGGCACAACAAACTCAAGGTACTTGATGGCTGTGGCAGGATGCTTTGCCCTGACAAAGCTTATCTGCTTGGCCTAGAATCCTGTCAGCAGACAAAGCAATGCAAGCTGTCTGTGGTGAGCCACTGGCGCTGCCATAGTGGTGTTTTTTAGTGTTGAATATGTCAAAGGGCCAGCCTGGCTTACCATCTTCAAACACACATCTGTCTCTTTGAAGTCAGACTTGACAGGTAAGCTGCTAAACTGACCTGGAGGTATATGACTGGCAGCCAACTTCTTTATGCTATAAAAATCCAGGCCACTTTCTGTCCACACAGTTAGTTTCTTCCACATACTTGAAGTATGTGGAGTTTCTCCCATGGATTTGGGGCACCTCTCCACGGTTACTTCCCAGGGATTGAGAGAAAGAGGAAGCACTCCACCAAAAGGAGAGTGGTGAGATACATCAACCTCTACTTAATGTTTCTTTTGCTAGCTTGAATATAATGGCTTTAACAGAATTGCTTTAATATAGTGCACTTGGGCATTTTATGTTATAGCCGACCAGTGTTTCTAGCTTTCGTACTGCGTACTAAGTAATTCAGATTAAGATCTTCTGTCTGTTCATTTGTCTTAATAAATAATTTGTCTTTTATAAATTTATCTCATTTGCCATCATTAAAACTTGTGGGGCAGTGATTTAATCACACCTCTATAATTCCTTAAATTTAAACTGTTAACAAAATCTGAGGCTAAGGAAGGATTTACTTTCATTTAAACCTCTTTCTGTGAAGGAGTTTAAGTAGACAAAAGGAGTTCTCTCTGCACCTCAAATGCAAAGAAAGGGTTTCTTTAATAAACTGTGTCTAAAGCAGCCACTTCATCTGCAACAATGACAATTTGGATCTTGGATTGAAAACAGCATAATTTGGAAATAATAAAGATTTCTAATTGGTCCTGTAAGTTTCCATTACAAATCTTTTAGCTCTAAAAGTTTTTTGCAACCTGGATGATCTTTGTTCATTTAGATTGAAAATTGTACTTTCTGCCTTAGGGAGATTTCTTAAGAAGTATTACCATTATCACATTGTTGCTTCCTGGAACAAGAATAGAGAATTAAAATGCAAAAAAAAAAAATACCTCAAAATCCAAACAAAACAGTGATTCAGTTTCGTTTCTAATAAAGTCTTGTTTCAAATCTTGTTTCTTATTTATATATTCTTGCAATAAATATAAACAAACGAGCCCATATCTATTCTGGTATTTCCTGTTGACCTCCATAAGGAGTTTCCAAAAGCCAAGAGTTTGATCTCCAAACAAGAGAAAGACACCATTACTGCTTATAGTGATACATTTGGAGTGATCCACTTAGAGTAGACTGTGTTCCTGTCATCCCACAGAACATCCTGAGTAACTTCACACACTACGGTGGATCTTCTCGTGCAAAGCTGCTTGGCTGTCTATGAATAAGCAGGAAGAGTATCATTATTTTCTAGATGCAGTAATTAAAAGATGCTGTGAAGGCACTCTGGGCACAGCTGAGACTATAAATTTGTCATTACTGTTAAAGCAAATCTTGCCATGTCATATTCCATAATCAACACATAGCTACCATGTGTTTGACTCGCTGTCAGTAACTATTTAAATACCTCTTTCCAGTTTGCTTTAGTGGAACTGGAAGAAAGCACAATAGCCTTCACCATGGCCTACCCAAATATTGACTATTTTTTGAATTCTTAAAATAACAAAGATGCTCCAAAATCAGAACAGTATCCACAGGCACTTTTAAATGCACTTCAGTAGAAATTCAATGAATTTCTCATGAAAACCAGGTTTGACTGTGATGCCATTTGCTGGAAGAAGACTTCTATTTATCCATAAAGAATGAGAAGCATACCTTTAGCCAAAATTCCACAAGTGGAAGCAAGCAGCCTACTTTCATCCATAAAGTTCCCAGGGCAGGGAGAAAAATAATTTGAGCAAGACTACTTGAATTTATGCAAAGAATACTTACATGGACACATTTGGAGCCAAATAATGAAATTGAAAACATGAAAGCCTTCAGAGCTGTATTCGTTAACAGTAACTCTTTTACAAGCGTTTGACATTTTTCTCTGAGAATGTCAAGTTATGTAAAAAATTTAGGCTCACTGCATTCAATTAAGATGTGTAATTCTTTTAGAAAGTTAAGAAGTTGAAAAATGCACTGCTTAAGGATAGGATTCCTCACACCTAATTTTCACACTCTAAAGAAGTGTCTGTGCCAGTCCCCTCCACTATTTCTATAGCTTATGAAATGAGTACTCACATCCAAAAGCAATTCACCCATTATAAGGTCTGACTACTCTCTATCTCTGCCTAGAAAAAAAAAAAAGGCTTAGCTGCAGACATGTGTTGAACCAGGGTTCAATAATGATGAACCAGAGTTCCATGCAGGAGCTCCCAATGGACATGATGGGTCCTGCATAAAACAAAACTGCAGAAAACATTGTGAGAGAATTTTGGCACAAAAGACTGGAACTGAGAGTTCTTTCTGGATATCAGTGATGTGCTTCATTCGCAGCTTTATCTAATCTGCTTTGTGCCTGTGGCCAGTAATCCAATTACAAGCCTGCTATTCACAACCACTACAGTCTTGTAATTTGCTCCCTCAATAGTATTATATTCTATCACTTCTGTCTTTTATTTTTCCTCATATTTTTCCTACTAATTGTTGTTATTAATGACTCAAACATATTAACATGTTTATCTTTTACAAAAATGCTAGCGACTTATAAAGGCAAAGGTAAAAAAGATACCTGAGACAGCTTCATCTGCATGTGGGCAAACACATGAAGAAAACCAACCACAGCATCCCACAGTCTGCTGTGTGCCAGACTTTGCTGATTCCCAGTACATGGCCCCTATTGTTCAGGCAACAACAACAAAAAAATAAAAATTAAAAAAAAAAAAAAGGAAAACCAAAGTTTGTTTGCAAGAAATTCAACAAAAACAGGAAGAAAGATACATAAGTAGTGCATAGCTTGCGGCTGTCCTTTAGAAACTGCTATGAAAAATTAAACCTATCTAGAATTATGCATTCAATAACACCGCTGGACTGTAAACAATGTCTACTCCTAACAACCATTCTGTCTGTTTTAGCCAAGTCTCAACATACTAATTCAGAACCACAAAGTGTGTATCTCCTTGCAATTTTAAATAACAATGCTAAAGGAGTACGAATCTTCATGCTTTTCCTTCCCTGTCTAGTTCTGTAAATTAGGAATAACTTTATAGAGGGGTAATGCAAAATTCACGTAAGGGACTAGAGAATCGGTCTCCTGGTTTTTTCCACCCAGTATATTCTAGCTGTTGTAGAGCACAGTGCTAAAAAATTTTTAAAGAAAATTCTAACTTCTGAAAAGCAGGAACACAAAAGCTTTTGAGTGCTCAAAGGATAACAAATAAAATCTCTACCAGACAAAAACACTACTTGTGATTTGAGAAATATGTATACATTAAATATATGTACACACATGCATATAAGTTGCCTCTTCTCATTTTAATTCAGGCCTATTCTATTCTATTTCACCCTCATGAACTATAACATGCTATTTTCATAATTATTTTCATCTGAATGAAATGATTATGATAGACACCTAACAGTCTAATGAGACTCTCTCTAACCTGCTTATTATATGCAGAATCATGCTGTAATGTTGTTGACTGATATACATAAGGAATTAATCCACATCCAAATAACATTGAATTGTCTAGATATCCTGAAATAACTGCTATATTGTTATTTTGACAGAATTGATCCCAATCTCATTTATTGCTGAGTGTGTCTCAAGTGCATCTCCAAAATTCTCAAATGTAATGTGCGAATTTAACATTTCAAACAGCCTTATTCCTTACAGAAAATCCTATCTAATGTTATATTGACTCAATAGCAACTACGATCTGCATTGAAATTATTTTCTCAATGGATTAAAACTAAAGGCTTTAAAGTGGGTAACACAGCCGCAGTCTAAATCAAATTCAAAACAAAGCAAAACTCTACTATCTTACATACAATCAAAGGATGATTATTTATTAATAATTACAAATTGGAATAAATCAATGAGTGCCAAAGAGTAGTGACAGTATATATATATTTGAATACTTTGCTTCCTACATAAACAAATGCAATAAATCAATGTTGAAGAATAAATGCACCTATATTATATTTCTACATCATATCTAGCTACTTTACATCTTCATGCCAAACATAYGATGAATTTTCTTTCAAGTTCATAAAATTATAATGAAATCAATTTACCTGGATATACTCCGTAAGAGTATTGAAAACTTGTTTTGCAACCTGGATGGCTTTAGAAAAATTTCGTTGCCCTTGTTCATCAATTACATCCTTCCCAGAATAATACCAATAGAAATCACTAATGGATTCCTAAAGTAAAAACAGTTGTGAGAATCACAAAGTGATTGTGTAGCCAAACTGCCTCTAACTGGCTATTCATCAGTTTAAGAAAAACAACATTAGATAGCATTCTAGTTCTCAAAATTATTTAGTTTATAAAGGCTTTAAATGAACACCAAATGAACCATCCAGCGATTCTCAAGTACTACTTCAAGAATTGTAGTTTCATCTCAAGGGAATCAATAGGAAAACAACTGCATGGAAATAAATAACTTAAACACCCCACAGCAAACCTCAAAATAAAATAAATTAAAAATTAGATGAGTTGGTATCTGCTCTTAGAAATACAACTGCCTGCATTCTGAAAAGSAGTGCTCAGTAGTACTGCCATGCTCCACGCTATTCATTAAACAATGTCTCTTTRTACTGCGTGCTTGACACCTAGTCAATAGCGGGAGCAAATGTTGCTTTGTGTGCACAATTCCTCTCTCCATCTTCCCCAAAGGCAAGCTTATTAAAGTTTCAACAAAGTAAGCAATGGAATGAAAATCATTGTATTGTCTCTACAACTTCTACAGAATGCATAAAGATATAAAGCAATGTCAATAGCAGCAAGAGTGTAAAAAAAAAAATAAATTTCAAAGCCTGGACTTCTCAGACTGAATAAATGAATGGCTAAAGGGAATTTAACTAGATAAATAATAAAAAACCCCAAACAAACACAACAAAATATATTATCACACACAGTGATTTTCAGAAAGAAGAGAATTCAGTATTTATCACAAAATATATTTTCACGTSATTCACATGCTCCAATCTGGAAACAAAGTAGATTTTTTTTCATTACTTTCTATTGGGTTGTGACAATGAAATGTTTTCATATTAAAAAAAAGACTTGGGAGATAGTTCAAAACAGGTGATTGAAAGGGTTTTTACTCTAGTCTTCTTCATCTGTTTTTAACTTTAGCCCTTTTTTTACCTCCTTAGAAAATGTGCTGTTCTTATGCTTCCCTCTGTGTCAGCCCATGACCATTCATCCATCGAGCGGCCAGCGTTCAGAATAAATCAGAATATGGATGAAGAAGCAGCTGGCTGAAACTGACCTTGAGCAATACAAAATGCTTCAGTCCCAGGGTAGTTTCAGTCAACAACTGTGACCTCTATYCACTGATACACTGAGCATGTACCTGCCTTCTGCTGCTCTCCGTGGTTAACAGACTCCATTCCATTCCTGCATATAATGGCTGAAGCCAGTCTTTCACATTTATGTCACCTTTGACTCCCCCAGGACAAAGTAACAATTCTTAAAGAACTGCAACCACTAGAGAATTTCAGCCTTTCTCCTGAGCTTGGGCTCTGGGTAAGCAGAATAAATATGACGACAAATAAATTTGCTCCTCTAATAAAACAATATTTTGTGATAAGGATCAAATTTGATTTTGCTGGAAAGCTAATTTTTCTGTTCGCAAACCATGTACGGCTGAAAGAAATTCCAGAGAAATTAAGAAACTTGAAGTCTCCACATACAAACTTCTGTTTTATGAYCAAAATTAATGAAATAAATTAATAAAAAAAATTTAAATATTACATAGCAGCAAGTCACTATTGTCACCTTCTTAATTATTATATAAGTTGCTTACCTGAACTCTTAATAAGTAATCCACAGTAGAAATGATAATATTAACAGTTGTGTTGTTACCAGTTTGAGTTCTCAGGTAATTCTGAAAATCTAAAAATTCAAATAAAAGTTTAATTTAAATTTGTTTTAAAATTAAAACTATTTCTGAAAATTAATTCTGATTTAAGATGATATAGAAAAGTTTAGCTTAGAGGCATGGATTGGGGGGGKTTCTCATTGGTTTTGGGKTTTTTTTTGGCAATRAATCATTGTAAGTGTTTTAACATCTTATTGCAGATATCACATACCAGTGAACTTCTGAAGCCAGAAGCTTGTTCATATATTTCACCTGTAAAACTTAACTTGGTCTTATTTTAATCTATTTATGACTAGAACTACATCAACATCAACGTAATTATACTTGGAATATATTTTGCTAAGCAAAATTAAATMATATAATTATACAAATCCCAATAACTAAGTGAAAAATATGTCTAAGACTAAAAAAAAAAAACTGTCCTTTTTGTTTGTTTTTATTCCCCAAGGATTACACAGAGAACAGAGGGAAATATACTTAATAATAAAAATACACTTAATATCAGGCAGTTTTAATGTGTTCTTGTATACTTAAAAGATATGCTATTTCTTCGAGAAAGGTATTGTGTACGTTGTAATTTCACATACAATTCTAACTGACATTAGTGGCAAACAGTGTGTGCCAGAAAGCATACAAATGCCAAAGGACAATAAATACAACTTCCTGTTACATTTCCTTGTGAATTTTCCCTGTCTAGAAGTTATAAACCATGTACATTTTCCTATGTAAATTTAACTTTCATAGTAGGTCAAGTCCAAAACTCACCATTTTGGAAACCATTATCTTTTCTACAAGATAATGGCTGTTAAAAAACTTGGCAATTTAATTCCACTTAAAGATTGTCCTTTCATGTACAGTCTAGCAGCTACTCCACCTTTCATAATATTTTATGAAGGCTGCCAAACCTTCAACAATTGAGAGCTTTTATCGTCAGTTACCGTCACCTTGACTTCRCTGCCTGGCAGCCTGCCCACAAACCTGAATTGTGTCCTTCACAAAGCAGTTGCAGGAAGCGGAAGAGGTCACAGGTGAACTCATCATCCTGCATCACCTTTTCTCCTGTGGAAAGGCCAGATAGAAGCAGGTTATCACAGTCTGACAAGTAACACCCCACACACAGCCCCTGAAGAAAATCTCCATAATTAACATTAAGAAAGAGAGAAGGGGAGCAAAAATTTGTAAGCACAAATCTATCTGAAGCACATATGACTTGTGCTTGGCAGATAGTTATTTGGTTATTAAAAAAAAAATTACAAAACTTAACTTTTGATTCATAAATATGGCAGCATGAGCTTGGCAACATTTTACAAATAATCCCTGATTTACATTCTCGTTTGACTTCACTGGGCATGGATGCTGTGCCACATACAAAGGTTAGGGTTGGATTAATTTGGTTCCTATTCATCACAAAAAAAGATACTTAAAATACAGAATGAGATTTAACCAAATGGTTATGAAAATCACTCCTCAAATAAACTATAAGATTCATTCTATACTCTAATATAACCCATGAACTTTACAGCTATGTGCATTCTCAAGAACCATTTAGGCTGAAATATTTGAGGATTTAGTACCTGTCTGCTGCTGACACAAAATGGATGTTGTCTGCTTTGACAAAATAAAGCAATAAATTAAAATGAATTAAGACCAAATGCCAAAATGCTTTACTGAATTAGACCCTTCAGCTCATTTTTTAGTAAACAGCTAATATCCAACTGAATAAAGCCTCGAACTATTTTTTTTCCCCCATAGGAAATAGTATACTAKAAAGTCCTCAATTAACACACCACTATTTCAAGTACATCAATACATACTGTTAATTTTGCACAGGGACATGTGAAGAGGAGAAAATAACCATTCACCCAGGAAAACAACCACAACTGAGGAAAATGTAGAACAGCTAATAAAATGACACAGGAGAACAACAATATAGATGTTAAAATAATAAAGGCCACCTATTGAAACTAAGAAAATTCCCATATAAAACCTTGGAAAAGTATTTCGAATATGTATGGAAAGATGGAAGTCAGAAAATCTTCTACTTTTTAAGAATATCCATCATTTGAACATATACCAAGCGCTATTTGTAAACAAGAAAAGGAAGGAGATAAAAATATAAGCAAACTGCAAAAGAGTTTGGAAGAATTTTTCTTTGAGGGGAGATAATTTAGGCTCTACAAAGACGTATCTTTAGTGTGTGAAAAAGAGGCCAGAAGAGTCAGTAAAGACATTAAAATTTAAAAAAAAAAGGTTTGTAGATATATTAAATGACAATTATTTCCGTACTGTTCTATTGGTAGATAATTCTAACATTCACATTTACAGACTACTATATTATTATAATTAGATTCTTACTGTTTGTGCTGGATTTGGCTATGATCAAGTTAATTTTCTTCATAATAGCTAGCTGAATTGTAAACAGTATTTAATACAATTTGGAATATAAATAAATATGATCAGAAGTTTAACTTTACATAAAGTCATGAACAATTTTAATTTCAAGCTAATGGATTTATCAGTCCAGAGATTGAATTTTAAAGTGAGACTCTTCAGTACAATGCTAGGAATAGGAAGCAAAAGCATTTTGAAAACTAATACGAATATTTTAAAGTACAAAATTTCACACTTTTCTGTTGCCATCAAGACATAATGTTTGGTATTAGGAGCATATATCACTAAGGTACACGCCAACATAATTTCTTGTAGCATAGAGAAAGAYAAGATGCTCTGCCTCCTAACTCTAGACATGGACTTAGGGCAGTCACAAGCAGCACACAACTCTTTCTCCAAGAATGCGTCAAATGCTATAAATGACATTCCATGGCATTTTTCTCCATTGCAGAAATAACTACCAGGCACATTGTTTTTCAGCCACAGAAGACTGAAAACCCTTTCAGATAATTAAACAATGAAATGTTTAATGATAATTAAACAATGAAATGTTTAATGATAATTAAACAATGACTGTTTCTGTCAGTGCTGATTAATGTATACATACAGTATATGCCCACGAAGGCAAAACCTGTGGAGGTGGCTGTGCTCTTACATATTATCCAACATTACATGCAGGTAATGCAAGACAGCTTCATATGCTGCTGGTAATGCAAGACAGCTTCATATGCTGCTGGCCAAAGGCCACAGTATAGAATATCCCACAGGATTAGTTACCCTTCTTCTTTTCAATTTAACTGAACTCCTGTCATGCTTAAAGTTACACATGGAGACACAGGCTTTGTTGAACTAGAATCAAAAATAAGCATTACAGAAAGCCAAGTATTTGGTGAAGCCTGTACTATCACGTGTAATGCATGTAGCTTGACTGCTGAGATGGCAAGATTTTAGAAACCAATTCACCAGGAAAATTGCTTGGAAAAATCAAGCCCATAAAAGGCCCAACCATCTATTTCTTGCGTATTAAGGCACCACTGAATCAAAACCATTTGTATGAATAACACTACAGAATAAGTTACAGTTTAATATTTTTTGATCTCTATTTTTCTTGCTGTCTTAGGAAGTAAGATATTCCAGAACAAGAAGGAAAACAAGTCTCAAGTTAAAATGTTATACAGATCCTGGCTTTTAGTACACTTACTCGAGTTTAGGAWTTTTTATTAAATAAATTCCATTTTTAATATTGGAAGGGCTTGGAATGGTCTTTTAATTAGCTCCACTGTAAATAAATCACAACATGAAGACAAGTTATTGCAAAATGCTTCAAAATCAGAAGGTGTTTAGATACGTCGTTGTACAAAAGCTCAAAGGTCTGTTCCTTTTAGAAACATTTTTACATATTTCAAAATGAAGCAAAAACCCCCCTGTTTCAAACAAGCTGGCCACACTAAGACTTACAATATCCTGGTTTCCAACTTTTACATCTGATCAAAATCAAACTAGAACCAAGGCTGGTATTGACAGAAATTTTAATTTTCAAATGTTACTTACTGACTGCAAGTGGAGCCTCACTGGCAACTACAGAACTGAAGATCCATTTCTTTCTATAAAATCCATGAGASCAACCTTTGTTGCTATGCACACAAGATCATGCCAGTTCACACAAAGATTTGCAAAGATAATGTACTTACAAACATACACACTACATATAGTATGATTCAGATTGTCACAAAACAACATTCTTTAATTTCTGTTGATACGAGACATATTCTGGGAAATATTTGCTTAGATATTAAAATGCTGCCATTGCTCATGCTGTATGTAAATGATATGGCTGTACACATGAAGGCTTTAAGCCTGTAGCTTTTGCAAAACTGGCAGTTTGTGTTTGTGATATACAGAAACAGAGGTATCATGTGTAGGAAATGAAAATAAAAGTCAATGAAAAATTAAATACATGGGGTTTTTCATTGAAAGTGCATGTGTCAAAGTTCAATAATTCTCTCCTGTGGATACTGAAAAGCTTTCACAGTATTCTGTGAGAACCGGTCTTTTCTCATGTAAGTTATGAAAAACAGTGAGATGCTTTCTTTAGAAAAACATCCTTATCGGGCACCTGTGGAATTGTTATGCAGTATTGTTATGATATCGACTCAAGAAATATTTTGAAATGGCTGTTATAAAGCTTAGCCAATCACCCTGAGAGGTGGATGGCCAAGGGACCAATGACCTTATGGCATTCATGTGTGCTAAGGTATCAAACAGGTCTGTATATGAATAAATAATTGCATTTTCACCTTCTTCCTGGATCATACTCTGTGTCCTTTTTGCTCCATCCTCAATACAACAGCGACACTCTCCCTCTTTCTCAATTTTATTTTTTAAATCCTCTGTGGAAAAGATCTGACTTCTATTGCTACTCAGAAACACGGGTCTGATGCTACATATTACAGAAATATAAAAATACTTTCAGCTTTCAAAAGGGAACAGAGCTCCTTTTTGATGGCTGTTAAGCAAGAGCAAACCTCTCCCATGATAAAGCAAGTGACTTTATTCTTATCACAAGGTCCAGACAGTACTGGGTTGGATTGTGAGTGCTGCACGCCTTTGCCTTCTCAACAATCTAATTCAAGTAAGAAATGCACTTGTTTTCTTACTGAGTGATGCTGAACAATTTMCCAGAAGGTACTTAGGTTCCCTTTTGAGTGCAAACACTGATTCAAATACAGCTATATGAAGATGGAAAACACCTTCCCAACTTAGGCTACAGCACATCTCACAGAATTTAAACGTCCACTTTAAGTGTGACTACAYTGGTGAAGGCCAAAAGCATATTTATTGATTCCACATGGCTGGAAATAGCCCTGCTGTGAGCCTGCAGTACAGCTAGTTATTATATCATAATATGTATGTACCACTCTCACTCAGATTGATAAAAGTCCTTTAAGAGCTACTGTCAGATCAAATCTCATTCGAAAATTGTATTTTATTAAAATGAACCTTCTGTGAACTTACGGAGAAAAGAAAGAAATCCATGACACAATATTAAAACATTGAACATTAAAAGAGAGCTTTCCTGAAAAAGCTGAAAAAAATTAAAATAATCTAAGTGTAAACTTAATATCTTAAATTTTGTACTTCATATGATAAGTAAAACAAGTCTCTCCAAAGGAGAAAAACACTGCACTTTCAAGATTTTTTGACTTACAGTGAAATGGCAAGGAGTATGAGTGTTTAATGAAAAACCATTGCAAGATAGTATTTCTACATGTCTTTGATTTTGAACCCCCCTTTTTGGAAAAAGAAACAGAAGAATCAAAACAAAATACATACAGAAGAAACAACATTGAGTACGCCACAAAAACAAGTAAGAAACACATTTGCTAAAGAACCATCAATGTTGTTACCAGTGGGGGTTCCAGGGTTTGGAAAGGGAAGGTAGTACCAGTCAGAGGAATATCAGGACAAGGCACTTACGATGTGGACAGCACAAAGAAACAATTGGAATAGAGCAATAAATTTCACATCCATGTTGACTCAATACAGGACTTTCTACCTATTGCTAAGGTTGACATGGGACCAAAAACAAGCACTGCACATGAGGAAGAGTTGACTTTATTCCCATAAGTTTCAACAGTTTTGCTTTGACTTCGGGAATAAGAGTTTCAGGCTTAGAGGCTGCAAACTCAATGACAATTACTCATGAATGTGCTTCTGCAGCCAACTCAGATGACAYGAGAAACAGGCTAAAATGCACATTTTACATCCCATCAAGCAATAAAATTAACTTTAATTGAGGAGTAATTAATTACTCATAGACTAAGCATCTTTCTCAAAAAAAACCCCAAAAACAACCTGGGAGAAAATCTTTCTCCTCTTTGGTACTTCCTTTGTAGTATTTAAAGAAGGTTATTCACAGGATTGCAGACATAAGAGCTTGGATATCCTATAAAATCTAGGATACTTTGAAACTGTTCACTATAGGAGTTTCCCCACAGACACACTGGCTTGGCTTTCATAATGCTATCAGGTATTAATACCAGTACCTGTACAGCTCTTATGTAATGGAGATTGAATTTCAATGGATTGAAAAAGGTGTGCTTCATAATATAAAAAAAATTATTATTTGAAGGYAGTATAGTATAATATCAACAATAATGTAACTTTGAAAAAGAAAATTACAGTCCTTTTTGGTTGGATTTGCTTTCTCTGTTTYCTTGAATTTTCTGTAGATGGATATTAATATGTACAAAAAGATGGTGTTAGCAAATATTATCCCTTTGTGCCAAGAACTCTTTGACACGGTGGTTACTGTATCTTGACACTGGTGCTGCTCAGTAACAAAGAAAACAAACAAACAAAAGATTCTAATCACTGTGTAGAATTTTGTTAATCTGCCAAACAGAAAATTTCCACCTAGAAAACAAATAAAACACCAGATCATCCTCTTCCTCAACATTTGGCTAATGAAAAGACATCTGCTGTGTTTGAGCTTATTGTTTCTGCTGACTGGTATACACACTTAGTATTTTAAATTCTCTTTTCACATGAGCATCTCAGGGCAACTGCTCCAACAAAGCTCTTCCTTTATTTGAAGTAAGGAACCTTTGAGGTACAGCAACCRTAACCCATCAAGTCACTTTCAGAATAAGAAATAATCACCTGTAAACAGTATTGATTCCTCTAAGTTAGCAATGCACCACCTCTTTCTTGTATCAACTCCTGACCGCATTAGATAAACCTAGCCAGTGGCAAGTCGTCTCCTTACTAACCACCCTCAAATCCTCACTGGATACACCACTGATTTCCTGTGCTTGCGCAAATCAATGCAGCAATAAAGCCACATTCAATACACAACATAAAGGCTACAGGAGGGCTATAGCACACGGCTTTGTGTATGTATATATTATTATTTTTCCTTTTAACATTCATCCATCACAAATACTGGGCTCATTAAAATGAAAACAAATAAAAAAGAACAGGAAAAAAAAGTATAAAAAAGCTTGTTGCTCTTACATCTACTGTGTCAGTCACTGTGCAAATCCTGAGAAAGAGAGGAAGACTAAATTGGGGAGATTTGACATGTAAACCAAAAATTTTAGAATGAACAATTGCAATAATAGAAAAATCACACTAGTTTGGCAGTCTTACAGGATCAAAAATCTGATGATCTTCAGGAGCTGTACAGTGCTGACACAAAGCTAAGAGCAGGGAAAATAAGGAATAGGCAGTTGTTTATAGTAATTACCACGCTCATGAGTGATGACTGAGGAAGGGAGGACAGGACAATTAGTTCAAAGAAAGAAACAGAGAAAAAAGAAAAAAAAAGGTGAGAAATTTGTTTTAGCAAATAGAAAATACAGTTAGTATTGGTTTTGCCAAAATTAGTTCTGTACTAAAAGAGAAAGATCAAATAAACAGAAAATGAAAAAAAAAATCCCTCAAATGAGGAAGCACAAAAATACTCTCAACGTTGGTAGAGTCAATTATGCAGCATTTAAAGATTAATTTATATTTGCATGCAAAATCAGTCATTTCTAGAAAAAGAGGCAACAGTCAAAAGAATAATGAGCCAATATCTTGACAATCCATTTCAAAATCCAACATTATGAGTAAGTTTAGTTATGTAATAGTAGAAATGTCCAAAAGAACAAAACATTGTGCAGTAAAACATGAGAGTAATGGCCAAATTTTATATGTCACGTAGCTGCACCAGTGCTTAGCTCCCAATCTTGTAACCAAATTTTATCCACATGGGTTAACTTTTTTGTTTACTCATATACATCTAGCAAGATTTAATCTATAATTTAAACTGTGGGAGCACTTTCAGAGACGCAGAATTTTTGACTGGTCTCAAAGTCATTCAGTCAAATTTAATAGTTATTGAAAAATCATTATTTAAGCAGTTGAATATTAAAGAAATAGGCCGCATAAAAGACCTACAGGCACAACAGACAATGAGATATGCAGTGTTGCTGGTATGAATTATGATCCCTCAAATGCAATAGGGATTATACAATCAAGCTTTTTTACCTTGTTTTTAAGATAAAAACATGTTAAAAGGTTAGGTCACTGTAGGATTTAAACATAAAAATGCACTGTAAAAAATTCTGAAGATAAGGGAAGAAAATGTGCCAGACAATCACAGTAACGGAGTAGTAGAACTTACTGTCAAACAGAAGAAAGAAATTGACAGTGAACTGACAACACCAAGGGTGGAAAGCCAAATTGGTTCAAAGTCAAAAGTAGAGTGAAAATTTTGCAATATTTCCCCAAAGACAAACATAAAAAAATTATTTTAAAGAAAAAGCTTTCCCTGACTTTTATCCACACAGCAGATACAGCTCCCTCAACCTCTTAAATTACAGCTTAATTAAATTCTGTGGTTTTCAGTTTAAGAAATCAGGTGGAAACTTTTAATTTCATTTTATGCTGAAACTGGTTGGGGACTTTTGAAATGTTTTACATGCATAAACACTGCTGTTTGTAAGCAGAATATGTTTTCAATTTTACATGTAATGTCTTCACTTCTTCAGAATGATGAGAAAGAGTCTTCTGAGACCATTCTGAAGCTCAACACATGCTAATGATTTACTGTCGACAAGGATGGGCTTAGGTATGCCAATTAAATACAAATCACTTTTAGGAATCCAGTTTTAGCTTTGACCTCTAGATATATATTTACAGGGTTCACAGAATCATAGAGTTGGTAGAGACCCACATATCCTGAGTTGGTAGAGATCCACAAGGCTCATCAAATTCTAAATCCTAGCCCCGTACAGGACACCCCAAAATCCCACCATGTGCCTGACAGCGTTGTCCAAATGCTGCTTGAATTCTGTCAGGCTTGGTCCTGTGACCACTTCCCAGGGAAACCTGTTCCAGTGCTCAACCACCTTCTGCTGAAGAATCTCTTCCTTATATCTAACCTAAACCTCCACTGGCTTTTTTGAAATTCACCTTGCTTCTGCAAAATGTAAAAGAGAAAAGTTCATGGATAATTTCTGTTGAATCAATAGTACCTGATCCCTCTTCAGTCACCATGCCAAGGCCTTCTGCTTTGTTCTGACGTTCAAATGCATTTAGGTCAAGAACACTGCAGTGAGAAAAATGACATTTTTCCAGTGATTAATTAAAGATATGCAATATTTAATTYTGTGAAAGTTAAAAAGGCTTTTGATTTAATTTAAATTTACAGTCGTACTAGTGTCAAGAAGATACATCTAAGTGGCTTAATATATGTGTCTGTTATCAGATTACAAAACTCAGCTCAACAGGCTTAACCTGCTTCTGCCCTGAAACTGACCACAGAATTTATCTCTTTATTACTGATCAAAAAAAAAGGGAATGTATGCATTTATGGTATACACACTCATTTTTAGGTGTTACGAAGAAGCCAAGTTATTGACTACTTTTGTATTATAGCCCAGTTCATCCCAAGCAGCAAGGTCCATTAAGAAACTCTCATTATTAGCTCCACTTAGTGTTTCTCTCCCTCCACGTTCTGAAAAACTGAAGTGGCCAAAAGGGAATACCTATTCAACTAACCGGATATAAGGAACATATACCTTACATATTTCATTTGTGAACCTGCGAAGTTCCACCTTTCAAGGCTTTGCATGTCAGATAGCCAGGGATAACTTTTGTTCATAAGTAAGAATGGCTATGAAAGTCAGATGAACATAGAACTACAACAGCACCCCTGCTGGCAAGAAACCTCACTGATTTCAAAATGAAATTTGGCCACAGACAGCGTTAAGAAAAAGAATATAACATGGTACTCTGGACATAACAAGAAGACTGAATCACCTGATCCAGAAAGCCCCTTTTAGTCCCATGTTTTATATTCATGAATATATTATTTACTGATATGTTTTATTCTTAGGAATTACATATAAAACCTTTAAACAGATATATTTATACATGAAAACAACATAAATTGTAAATAAGCATAAATGGACAAAAAAGTCATAGTACTACCACAATTTATTAAAACACGATATTCCATTCCTTTTTCTGACTTCTAAAATGTCCTATGAATACTTCTAACAAAGCTGGGTTTTCTGAAAATTTTTATGATTACTTAACATTGATCATTAACCTGATATCTGCGGGATTACAGGATACCACCAGAGTTAAGGATTCGCCTCTGAGGAATGCTCCTAACTCTGCAGCTGTTTTCTGCCATACCTCAGGCAGACACAAATTCCATAAACATTTGTGAAAAGAACTCTCTTCCAAAGGGAGAACCATATCACAAAGATTTTCACACCATGAGCACCACCCTCTCCTTTACCCCAAATTAGCACATTATAACCCCCAAGTGCTGTTTGCAAGAACTACGTAGAGGATCTTTCCACAACTATAAATCCCATGGAAGAAAATATAAATGCAAAATAATAAATTTTTTAAGTTGATACTTTCTTACCTACACGACTGCATAAGACCAGCAAGGCTCTGAAAGAACCCCACATCCTTTTTATCCTTGAGGTAGTCAAGCATTTTCTGCAGCAAACACAAATAATTTACACAGAGAATTAATATTCATATTATGTGTTAATCTAGGTAAGTTAATACTATATGGATTCTATATTATTAGTGATGTTGGTGCTTGGAAATATCTCTAATATTTACAGATTAGATAAGAGTCTTGCAGAGAAAAATCCAGATATCAAAACCAAAAAGAACATTTAATGCTCATGTACTTTATAGAAAAGGTCATCCATTTTGGATATGCCTTCCTAAAGTAAGGAAAATAAAGATAGCAACTAAAGTCAACACAGCCAGAAAAATTTAGCGTATGAAATCGTGCCACTACTAGGCCTACAATTTGTATTGACACTACTGTTTCAACGTCAGATTGGGCTCCTCATAACCTCAATTTGTTTTAAATTATTTTAGCTGCAACAGCATATTAGTAGTTATCTGAGCATTTTTTAAATTTCTTTTAGCTTTATTATAGTATGGAATACCTATCTGAAAACAGATTGCAATAACAAGAATTTATTCAGTGGAGTGAAGTCTAATTCTAGAACGCAATGTGGTGTTGAGTAAAGATACAGGATGATACCAGAGCTCTCAGTTGTGAAGAAAAACCACAATCCTTAAAGGTCAGCCACAGTAGGAAAGCAACGAGAATTCATATTGTGAATGAAGTAAAACTATTTTTGCAAATAGCAAAAGTAATAGGAAAAGTGGATAATAAGTAACCTCCAAAATGAACAACACATAAGCAGACAGTGTTAACAAAACATATCAGCGTAAACCCAAGTAGACCCGAGATTACAGAAAAAGAATACCCCATCAACATTATACTAATCAAAGCAAAGAACCCCAGACCATGATGATGATAATGACTTTTCAAAACCATTTCTGTACCTCTCCCCCCACCCATACCATTCTTCCCAAGGGAGACTGAAGAGTTGATCTTAGGACCTAAAGGAAAATTGGAAAGGTAAGCATAGCACCGGAGAAAACAGGTAGAAATGAGGTAGCTGAAAAAAATAAAAACTCTTACTGTATTAATGATGACTTTAAGTATGTAATTTAGACTAGTAGCATTTATATTAATGTAACCATACTAATAACTGTTTCCTGCATCTTGATTATTTAAGACTTTAAGAAACAGTTTTAAAAAATAGACTGTAGAATTACAAATTCAAMTTATATTACTATGTACAAATTTCATGATCTTCCTAATTTAATATCGTGACATCACAAAGAGCTGGTACTGGTTCAAGCAGATATTTTCTGCACAACCTGTAGTCTTTCAGGTCAATTCCTGGTAATGACAGCCCCTGAAAAGAACATTATTTTGGTTGCATGCAGCTGCTTCACTTGGRCCCCACAACTGTTCCCAGTTTCCCACATTCTTCAAAGTGTCCTACAATAATTTAATGGCAGGTATAAACTCTTCTCAAGTCAGGAATCTTAAACTAGTACAGAACACTGAATGTACCCTGTATCAGTCTCTTCTCTTCTATAGTGCAGAATACTGTTAACATATCTGACCTGTCCACTGGTCACTAAATTATCTTACAATAGATTAGTAAACCAAGCTTGAGTTCTCTGCTTTTGTCAGCAAGATTCTCCATTGCATAAGTTAAGGACTTCTGAAGTTGTTTATCATTCTCTTCGGTGAAGATGGCGGTCAGCAATTTTGCTCTACCATCTATAGGACAATGGCAATCTCCCAGAAAATATTCCCTCCGAAAGAATTCCTCTAGAAGTAAATGATATAACGTAAAATTTCCCCCTTACACCTGAAGTGCAAAACAAACTTCTTTTAGGCTTGTAAACAAAGAAAGAGAAACCCACCAAACAAGGTACTTTTGTATACTATTTTATCCTGGGAATGAGAGTAAGGCGATAAACAGCACATGACAGATATTCACACTACGTAATGTGCTACTACATGAATAATGACCATGGTATAAAGATCTATACTAACTAGAATGGGTGAAAATAAACTAGTACCTTACCTGTTGAACAGTAGAATTTCCTCCATTTAAGATGGCAATTCCTAGCTTTAGTGTAGCTGCAACCATTGGCCCCATCTCACCTTAAAAAATATTTTAAAATACACTTTTGGATCATATATGAAATTAAGAATGTTCTAGTAATTTAACCATTCAGTGACTTGCAAAACTGACTTTTCCTTCATGATGTCTAGTGTGACAATATCGTCCTGAGTACCTACAGACATAGTGTAATGTATACACAGTACACAGAAGAAGCAAGATATAATGCAGGAAGAACTGTGTTCAATGAATATAAATCATGTTTCAATCACTAGACCATCCAACAGTTGATTTAAGCCTGGGCTCACAACTTTAAGCTAGCTTTCAGATTCAATAATGTGTCTCCTCTGCATGCCAATCTAGATGTTTTCTTCCAGTTTCTTCAGAAAATGAGAGTGATCCAAGCATTTAGCTATAGTAAACAAAATTTGTAATCAGGAATTTTGAAACATCACTACTGTGGAAACAAATCACAGCAGGAAAAATGAAAGCATAAAATCTTAGAGTAAGTTGGTTTCTAAGGGAGAAAAGTATCATTTACACTTCTGAAATGTTTTATCAAAGTACACCAATAAAGCAGATATTTGGAGAATAGGGAATAATAAAAGGACTAAAGTCTACACCTACTTCAGAACTGAACACATTCCAGAATTTGAGGGCCATTTTGTCATTCAATACTGCTAAAGCTAAAAGTACTTCACACCTCCTCTAAATCAGCACTATAAAAATTAATAACAATGACAAAAGAAACAATAGTCTCATGAGAATTAGTCATTATACTTTTCTGGATTAGCTGTCAATAATTTTTGAAATTTCGGGTTCATTTTGAAAGCAAACCTTAGAGCCAAACATCTGTAGGTTTTGCCCAATAAGAAATACAATCACTTCAGAGTTCATTAGAAATAAGGTTTAAAATTTAATCCACACACCAAAACCTTACCTTTACTTGCACTGATTGTCTGCAGAACCATCTCAGCAGCACCCCGATCATGCAGTCTGGCTTGTTGATACAGAAGTTTTTGCTTTTCCATTTCTTTTTCCTGAACAAAAATTCCAGTCATTTAAGATGAGACTTCAGTTACTATCAATCCTCCAAAGGCTTTTGGTTTTCTCTTAGTATATGGGCTCTATGGCAACATCATGGACCATTTTAATACATACAATGCTACTTAACAAATATTTAACAGGTTCAAGTAATAATCTCCACTTAGTGTTTTTCTTTAATATGCTTTTAGTAGTTTATCTGGAAAGAGTCATCTCAATTGTAAATCATTAGGTTAGTTCAAAGCCCATGTTCATTATATATATACTGCATGTATCAAACTTGCACTTTTGTGCTGTGTGTTTTTGTACAACAGTTCATACGCTTAATAATCTTCTATAGTGTGACCATAACTTCATACTGCTCAGTATTGTGGCTCTTGAGTTGCAAGTTGTTGCTGAATACCAGAGTAACAGAAGCATCTCATAATTTTTTTCAAAACATATCATTATATTACAATACAGATTGCCCACCCTACTAACAGAATATTTGATAGAATACACTGTGCTTTTATATTTTGTATTCTCTAGCGGCAACAAACAATACTGCATGGCGTTGCTTGAGCAATGGTGAAGTTTGTTTTTTGTAATTTAAACTACTACCGAAAACATAAAGAGCATAAAGAGCAAACATAAAGGCACAGTTAATTCCAGATGAACTTTCATCAAGTTAATTGAAGTTTGCTGGAGAATTGAGGATGACTAAGCAGTATAAGTTGCAAAATGGAAGTTGCATAGAGCCCTATGACAGTGAGTCCGTCAGATGGCGTGGTAAAAAGCTTACTCAAAAGGAACATGACACAATCAGTTAGTATCATGTCCAAAAACACAACGCCCAAAACATGTATGACCTAAAAGCAGGAACAGCTGCAGCAGAAGTAGCCAGAATGACAGCTTTGCTGCCATAAACTTTCCATCCAAGTTACGGAAAAAATACATTGGAAGATGGAAGAGGTTTAAAAAATGAAGGCTTGCTAAATAGAGGGTATGAGTAATAAATTAAAAAATAAGAGGTAAAAAAGAGAAATATGTTCAAATGAATGAAAAAGAAACCTTTAACTCAAAAGCAAACCAACACAGACATTTATGCTGTTACCAGAGAGTTCTCGCCGAGGCTGGCAAATTTGTTTCTTAAATCTTTGATAATATCGTGCTGCGGAAACAAAATTCATCAGGGTTTTTTTTTTCACACTATTAGCTCTCCTGTGGTTAAATTGTATCTTTCTTTTTGCTTTAAATTATGTGACAGATCTAGATGGAGGCATAAAAAGGAAAAAAAAAATGGCAGCGTTGCTTCGTATTTAGCCATGCTAAGGTTTGAAAGTTTTGCCTTCATGTTTAAACCTCTTCCTGGGAGTTCAACAAAAACAAAACACACGCGCACACACACACCACACACACAAACCACCAGAAAATCATGACATCACAGGTTCAGTATAGCTATAATAAAATATTTTCATTTGCTTCAGAAGACACTGAAAATTGATCAGCGTTTCTTTTCTTAAAGACTACCTCCTATTTCTAGACACGTAGTTTTACACCCAACAATCTTTCATCTTTCTTTCATTGTAAAATTTATTATTCACAAGCTTGACATCAGCTATACTACTTTCATTGCACAATATATTTTGATAAGACTATCAAAGATTTATAAGAATGCTTACAGTGAGGATGCACCTGCATAATCTACAGACTAACTTCTTGCAATGCCACTATAGAGGAACAGTAGAAAGAGGCATTGCCAAACAGCTTAAGATGAGAGAAGTGGCATGTCCCATGGAAATCAAGATGTCTAGGTAATTAGTAGCACAACAGACCAAAAAAAGAAAACCAAAACCAAAACAAAACAGACAAACCAGTCCACCAACAAAAAAACACCACAAGCATTTCTTCTAAAAGCAACCAATCCTTTGATGATAACCCCCAAAGATCGTGGTTCCTTCTTCAGCTTGACAATGCTTTTTCACTGTTGCTTTCTCCATGCAAAGTCAATATATATATATAAAATACAGATGTGATGGCAGAACTTATATTAAGTGGGCCACCCATTGCCTATAAAGTATACTAATTTAATAAGGTTATCCCCATTTCTCTAAGATGTGCTTACTATTTACATTGTTATCTGCACTACCAGTTTCAGTTTTTTGCACTTTATCCACTTGCTTGCCAACTGATGTCAAGAAAACGAYCAAAATAATTAGCCAATGATTTTTCTGTCATTCACAAGACCATCACAACCACAGCAAAAATACTTCACTAAATGAAACATTTAAAATAATTCAACAGAATTTAAAAAAAAACAAACAACAAAACAACAAAACCAACAACCTCAAAACCAAAAAAAAACCAAAAAGAAACCAAAAACACCCCAACCCTCAATGAAGAATGAATCTATTTTATCTTGGATGTTTTCCATTCATATGGGAAAAAGCTGACCATTTAGAAATGTACATACATGTGTTCTCATATTATAGACTTTTTCCAGCAACCTACCAAACCAAGGAAACTTTTGAAACTCTTTGGAAGCAAAGACCCAAACATTTTCTACTTCATTCTCTCTTTTTGGCTTTTAAATCATTACAAGCAATCATATGTCAAGATACATCACGCAAAATCACAAGCTTTAGTTTGAATTTGTAGGCAACAAACTTGCTAAAACTAAAGAGAAACTTTAACTGACAAGTATGTCACTGAAATTCTTAATTTTCTTGTAATTCATACAGACTATTATTGGAGTCTCCCTTGGAGCTAAGACATATAGAGAGGTTTGTTTGCTGCCACCACTACACTCCAAGCCACTGACTGCTGACATAAGATACTACTTTTACAGAGCATTTATTTTTCTTTTTCTTTCTTTTTTTTTAACATGAAATAATGAAATTAAGTTAAAGAGGATAAAYGAAAAGATGGAAAGAAGTTACTTTCAACTCAGCTGTTAAAGATGAATGCTTCTCCTTTGAATTGTCTTCATATTTTATACTTTTCAAGACTTCTTGAAAAGTTTAGTCCAGAGAACAAATCCTATTAGACAGGTCTTACACTGGCAAAACAACTGTTCACTTCAACGTCAGGCATGCATGAGTATAAATTATGTAATTAAAATATCAAGTATTCATGCATAATACTTAGATATCTTTTTATATATATTTTAATCCTTTAAGATCAATATATGCTGATTTATGCTCTATAAATAAAATTGAATTTTTCCTAAATCACTCATTTTGGACTTTGTGGCTGCTGAAAAGCTGTCGGCAGAGAGGCCCTCTAACTCTGCCAGCATTTTCATGAGACTTCTCTCTTTCTCTCTTTTCCCAGGCAAAACTATTACAAACAATCCTAGGAGTTTTTGTAAATTAACTAAACTTCGTGCAGCTGCGCTTGCTATCATTTTTGCTGAGATAAATATTTTGGAATAGGTGTTGTTAGAATTGACCAATGAACTTGGTAGGTGGCTGACCAAGGGTCCAATAGACTCTTGACATTTCTATAAACTTCAAGCAAGCTAAGGGATATAAGCCATTCTGTAAAATAATAATAAACTCCGCATGGCTTTGTTCTTCCTGAACTGTGTCGTATTTCTTGGGACACTTGCGACAGGACTTCATCATTGAAGCATCAATGCTCATTGCAAGGGGTTTGGACTAGACGATCTTTAAAGTTCCTTTCCAACTCTAACTATTCTATGCATAAATAACTTATTCTGTAGTGTAAAGAGTGAAACAATGTATTAGGTTCCATACAATCCATTACAGGTAGGAAAAACTAATGAAAACCACATTTTTACATACTGATTGGAATGTTTAATTTCTAAGAATTGATAAATTGATTATGGAGTCTGATGTTAATTTGTATAATAAATAGTTACTTATTGTAAATACATGGTATATGTACACTTTATTCAGGATTTGTGACAGTAAGAGATAAATGTAACCATCTTCAATGGTCTAGAGGCTTAGGAGGTTGCATTATTTGTATGTAGTGAGGCTTGAAAATCTTCGTCTGAGGTAAGTGACAGCACAATGTATCATTTTGTCAAAAAACTTATGAATACAAAAGTCTATCAACAAAGTTGTTACCAGTAGCAGGAATGAAAAGAACAGACAGAGGAAGCTCAATTTCCCTCATTTCTTTCCTTTCTGTGAGGAGTCAAATCAATTTAATACATATGAGTTTAAAAATACGAGCTAGATTTTGACTCTTTTGTTTGAGTTCCCATCCTACACGTATTTAGAGCACATTAATATGTAGCAGTGACTCAAATGCAGAAAATTATTTGCATTCAGCTAGTGAAACAGTTTGATTTCAAAGAATTTTGTATCAGAATCAAAGGGGACAGTGACACCAACTTTACAGGGAGTCAGTTGAGCATCTCTTCAATATGACAGAAATTAGAGACAAAGGGCAAGGGGCAAAGATAACTATAATAACTCAAAGCAAATACTAGCAGGTAAACACTGACAGGAACATACTAACATACAGAGAAAATTATTGTCACCTCCCTATTGTCCACACAATGAACCCAATACAGATTAATTGTACAAAAATGAGACTATACTGCATGAGATACGGGCATGAAAACTGTCAATAAAATACACTCAGTGTTTTCATCCCATTCTAAGCTTGCCCAGATGTCTCTGTTGCTCTGACTGCAAAAAAAATCAAGACTTCAAACCCCACACATTTTTAAAGTCTAGAGGAGCAGTAGACTTTTATCCCCATACAAAGTGAACAGTCGGTCTTTTCACATGCACAGAACTGCCTTCAACATTGAACTTTGATTGCCAGACAACAAGAAACACTCAAATGCACACACATGCACACACACAGCTGGTATATATGATTTCATGTCTGTACAACTGTTTCCTGTCATGTATGAAGGAAGCAAGAGTTATTTCTTGTTGTGCTTTTTTTTCCCTTTTAAAACACTTCTCAGTCAGCTAGGCAGAAATTTTCTATGGAGTATATAAGATTTAGTGTATGGTAACCATGTAAGCAGAGTAATAGATATGTAGTGTTGGAATTAAAAAAGAAGAAATTATGTTATTAGATTGCTTACATATTTTCTTTGGGGGTTTGTAATATGCACTTTGTGTTTGTAGCAATTACAATACCTTTTAAATAACTTTTTGTAAGCACATTCATCTTCCAGGATAATGCCTTTATCGTATGAAGGTGGAACAGACCTGCACAAATTTTTGGAGGAGTAAGAGTGAAGTTGATCCTGAAATACATCTTCTCTTCCCACTGATGCATGAGAACCTCTTTCTTTTGTGATCTGAATGTTAACAGAAGGCTAGCAAAAAAATACCAAAATCATCTTGTCCTTTTCCATTGTATTGTTTCCCTACATTGCCATAGGAAATGAAATTTGAAGTTACTAACTCCAGTCTGACCATTAGCTAAATCTGTGCCTTTCAAATCTCAAGCAAGTCATCTTTACTTGGCTGTCATTAGCCACAGCACAAATAACTGCATTTAAATACCTCAGAACCAAAAATTAGCTACCCCACACACCATACCTGCTCTCAGAATATCAACCTTGCAGCACTACCAGCAAGTGGCCTCAGTCAACAATGCGAACTGAGACTTCTACTTGCACGAAGTAGGCAAGTAGTTTGCTGCATAAGCCATGGGACACCTTTTAGAAACAAATGGTGAGACTTTCACAATGAGGCACAGAAGGCTGTGTACGAAATTGAGCCAATGAAAAAATTAACACTGAAATTTCAGAGCTATTGCCTCTGTGTTCTTAAAGAAAACATGGAACAACCAGGAATCATTTCAGGTAAGGAGTAGTTAAGGAGTTTCTATCAAATACTATCACAATGAAGGCTAACAACTCAGTCAGTTCCAAAGGATCTGAATCAGAGATGAACTATGATCGATAGTGACAAATATTCTCTCTGTGACAAACACTGGAAACAGAATTCTACCACTGTATCAGAAATGTGTGTCTGCTAAGATACAGCAGAAAAGTTCAACTACCTTCCCTCAAGAGCCAAATAAGTTGCTTTAATAATTCAAATTAAATAATAACCAGAAAGAAGATAACTGATGCACAAAAGGCATAAACAGCAAAACAACATGAACAAGCCAAATGACACTCTGTTTTCCCCAAAACAGTACCGCAGTTTTACATGGCATAGTCTGCATAAATAATTCCTGGAGTCTTTAAAGAGTTTGTACACAAAACGGGTTTGGTAGAGATGTCATGCTGGAACTGAAATGTTAAAAACAATTTCAAGACCCTTTAGCTGAACTTATCCAAGATGTTGGGCCTGAAAAATCACAAAATTAGACCCAGACAAATACACACATATTTTTTTTTGTTTTACCTTGCTGCGTTGTGATCCTGTCACCTTAAGGAAGGGCAAGGACAAGAAGCGAAATAGTAATAAGAAAAAGAAGTCCAAAATTTTTTTTCTGCAGGTGACTGACCAAATACATACACAAAATTGTCTTTTGAACATATAAATACATTATCTCAACACAAGTTTCACAGCTACAGGAAAAATATTAATGAGAAACAAATGAATAGGATCTTCTCTCAAAACAAAAAATTGAATGCTGAACAAAGAACCCATTATAATTTAGGGAAGGAGCACTAATAAATTCCTTACTGATAAATTTTTTTCATTACCTCAATGACTTCCTATTTATTAATTTTCACATTTATAAGCACAAGGCTTTTGATATCTAACGAGCATGTATGGGCTAACTGATAGAAGCTAACAGGAATGAATATTATTTGTTTAGTCAATGATAAGTCATACATTGCATTCCCAGAGGAAAAGGAAAAAAAAATCAGAAAAACCCACTGAAATTTGGGTTCATGCTTAGATATTCACCAAGAAACGAAAATTTATTTATGAGTATTTTAGTTGTAACTCAACTGGACTTCTGACTATTAGAAAAGAATTTAGTATTGCTATTTTTTTCTGATTTCTTTATACAGTCAAATAGGGAATATGTACTTAAATAATTCAGTGCTATATCATACAGCATCATGTAGAAAACATACAGAACATTCTATGTGTACAAAATAACAGGAGTAAAAGTAAACATGACCCAAACCACTCCTCAAAAATCAGAACAGCACAGATGGTTTTATAGCAAATCGATCAGTATATAAAAAAATTTTAAAGAAATAGTGTTTATTTCATGTTTCTGTGTTTAGTAGAGATACAAAATATAAGTATTAATTGATTTGAATGATATGAGACAACTTTTAATGTCAGAATTGTAATATGCCAAAATACATTAAAATATTAAAAATATTAACAAACTAATTCCCTCAGTGCCCCTCAGAAAAGACAAATTTCTTGTAAACTCCATTTTATTAATGGAAAAAGAGAGACAGATCCCAGAGCAAGCACATGGCAAGGACTCATCTCTTACACTTGTAATCAACTCATGTGTATATCCTTATATAGTGATGGTCACTGAAAATTCAACATTAAACAACAATAAATATAGATTTCCTATTCTCAACGTAAGCAAAAAGCTTAGCAGTACCGATGAACAAAAGCTCACATTTTATTAATAAGGACTAGTATATATGTGAACATAAAACTACTGTATGAATTACTGGTACTGAATGTAAATGACTACTGCAAAAAGTATTATTTCAGTACTTAAAAATCCAAACTAAAGGTAGAGCAGAATACTTTAAAAGATACAGTCTGGTATTATCAGACTTCTAGAATAAGTTAGTATCTGTAATAGATAACTAAAATGTTAAAGTCAATGAGATAAATATGTAAGATCCACTAAACTATTCTCTATATAATTTTATATTACATGATACCGTGCATGTTTTTGTTTCATTAATATTATTCTGGTGACTCATATCTGCCATATCCAGCTTGTGACATGCAGTTCACTGGCATAATAAGCTGCAGTAAGCCATGAACCAAGAAACATAAATGTCAGCTGGAAGCTATGAAATAATGTCTAACATGACAAGAAAAACAAAACAAATATAATCTTACTTCAAAACTCTTCACTTCTTCTTCACCATCATCGTCTTCTTCATCATGGCAGCTCTGATACCATGTAGAACGAAAACATTCACTGGTAACTCACAACTTACTGATAACACTTTACAAATTTCTCTTGATCTTCTTAACTAACTTAATTAAAACACAAAGCATGCAAAAGACATCAAACAAGTTACCTTTGCCATAATGTCAGCATAAGCCATATACAGGAAATCTTCTTCCAATTTGCTGGTTAATAGAAAGAGGAAAGGTAAAATGAGGAAGATTAGAGTCACTATAGTGGAATTGAAGTGCCAAAATATTTTTAAACAATTTCTGTGCTCACAACTGATTACAAAAGTATTTTTGGAAAATGAAGACTTGATTAACTTATATGAATGGAAAAGCATACCCAGCTACAAACACAATACTCAGAAATTCATAAAAACCTTCCAGTAAAGTGAATATAGTTAACTTTTCAATTATACTTAGAATACACTTCACATTCAGAATGTAACTGTCGATAAGGAACATAGACAGAAGACAGAGGTGTAGTAAGTCCTGAACACAGCATTCATAACTGTGAAAAAGTCATGTTAAAATATCTTTACATACCACTAAAGCTAAAGAGGTTTGAGTGCAACTCAAACTCACCGTATGTTCATATGCACGTTTTGGCCTAGTTTATGCAATCTCACTTGAAAAGAGACATATATGACTTCAAATACAGGAGTAATCTGAAAATCTGCATACACTCTGTAGTCTCTCACACCATCCCTACCATTTTTCAGTCAAGGCTGTTCGACTGAATAGCAGAATAAGTTGATGTAAAGGATCAACTCTTTTAAGGCTTTCATCTTCTTCTGGTGGTTCCTCCCCAGGTTTCTTTAGGGAAAAAAAAAGATTTTAAAAGTATATTCAATTATCTATAGTTAAAAATGTTTTACTCTGTGCAATTTACTAAACATTAAATATTAACATATGTAATTTTGATTTGGACAACTAGGAGGAAGCAGGTTCCAAGTAAAGCATGAAAAAACTGAGCCCTGACTGTGTTTATGACCATGAAGACTTACAAAGATGATGCCACTTGCAAAGGTGTGGATTTCCTCTCCTCGTAAAAATTAACTCTCTCTTGAGATTCTGAAAATAATTTCAATCTTATCCAGAACTAGTGGTATCATTTACTATTATACTGTTTGTTGCTCTAGCTTCATCAGCTAAAAATGAGAATTCTCAGTTTCAAGTCTGTGCCAGGTATAATGTTCACTGAGAAACTCTGAGTGACTTCAAGGGAGAAGAAATCCAAACCTGAAGCTCACCAACAGTTTTAGATACAAGGAGCTCTATCTACCAACAACAGTAATGTTGGCAGGATGTAGAATTTTAGGAGATGACAAACCAATAATGTACAAAAATATTATATATGATTCAATAATATATATAAATGCATAAAGAGGGGGCTTTTTCATGTGGTTATTTTGCTCTCAGTTTTAGACAGCTCTAGTTAGCTTACTTTGAAAGAAAAATGTAGTCCTAAATACTATAATGAGAACCCCCAAAGCAGTGTTCTGAGAAAAATCTATACAAATCTGTCCTCTGACTTCTTGTCTTTTGCCAAAAGATGTTTCAGAAAGTAACCTTTGCATATCAAATTATTAACAAAATTGCTTCATCCAGACACTTTTTTCTATGAAGAATCTGGTAGCTCAAAGACAGTTGGTTCCATAAAATATGCCCACTCTTTCTCCTTGTTTTCACCTAGCACTATGCACTAAAATACAGATGAAAATAATTCCATGCATTGATAAGACTACAAGTAATAAATTATTATATTGCCAGGTGCTACCCGTTAATCAATAAGGATGGGTTGGCCACTTGAGAGATATAAGGAAAATGGATTGTTGTCTATTAAGGAAACAAATTTTGCATACCAAACAGATCCCTGTGGGAATGCTTGTAGATCTCTATGTGTACTAGTCTTCCTATGTGCCTATGGGGTCCACCTTTCCCACTCAGCTGTACCAAACATGACTGGTTGCAGCTGAGAATTCACTTTAGTTGAGGTATATGCACAATGGCTGTTTCATATGCCACTCTGTGAAGCCTGTACAAGGTTCATTTCACGTTTTTTCGGTATGTGACAATATTTACAGTATCAATAACAAGATCAGAACAATTATGGATGTCTTCCCCTGCTCTTTATTTCAATCTCATTTAGAATGCTGACCTTTCTCTTTAATTAACTGGCAGTATTCTGTACTTCATAATGTTATCTACCAGAATATCTCCCTAATGCTAAAAAACCTGATGAAACAAAAGGGCAGAAGTTGTGTTAATCTGTTACCAGTTTTCATAGATTTATTCAAATTAAATGGAGGATCAAATTCACCAGTGACTGAGTTAAGTAGAACTCATTATTAAGCACAGCATGAACACTAGAAACAAATGATTTTCTGACATTTCTGGGAAATAAATATGCTTAATTTTCAATGTCTTGAGACATTTGCCCTACAGTTATTTAACTATAAAACAGAAAGCTTCAGCTGAATGTAACGTAAGAAGGTAAAATAAATAGGTTAAGTTCTAGTTGCCATTCCTAAATCTTGAAGACTTAAAGTATATTATTTTATATAATCTCATTTTAAATGTCTATTAAACATATTGTTCTTACAAGTTATTATGTCCACTAGCATCTACCAATAAAATAAATCAACAATTATGTCAAGTAGGCTTAAGTGTTCATATAACCTATTTATTTAAGCAGAAGCATTTTTACAATTAATAAAAAGTGTTGAATATTCTATGATGTTAACATCAAACATTAAAAATCTAGTTCCCTTAGAGGCTTGATTTGTTGAATTAGAATGAAGAATCGGCATAATTAAGCTCCTCAGAAAGAGGACAAGTGTATTTTTTTTTTCTGTTAATATCCCAAGTGGAAGAAGTAGAGCCACTTTTCTATAACAGACTTAAGGACAGAAGATTCAGTGAATGAAACTGCAAGTTTAAGTCCAGTTCTCTGCTTTTATGGGATGGAAATGCTGAACTCCCACATCCCAGAAAAACCTCTTACCACAAGTCTATAAATTGCCTGGATCTGGCAAAGTTGGGAGGAAGATAGCTTTGACAGTATTTGTTCCTTTAAATTATTTTTACTCAGCAGAAAAGAATGGTCAAATTCTCAGTATTGAGAAAGAACTCACTGTGGCATACGAGATTGTAGTTTACTAACTTCAGAGAGTTAAAGGACAGGAATCTTGACTATAGTTTCTGGGTCCTGGATTGATCCAGTTTTCTACTTCTACATGTTAAGTAGAAGTTCAGAAACTGCATACATTAGTTTGCCCAAGGCTCCTCCTTTCTCCCCTTCCAGGTGAGTTCTGCCACCATAGCCCGGGCTGTGATTCCATCTTGACAGTTCTATAAACTTTTAATTCCTTGCTACACCACGGTATAATTTCTCTAAGAGGAACCTTCACCAGCAACACAACCACATCTTTCATGAAGCTCACAAAGCATTCTGGGTCAGCTCCACAGAGTTGAATTTTAGAACCTCAAACTCTCAGAGAGTGAGTGCTCTAAGGCAGCAAGACTGTGATAGAAATTCATTTAAAAGACAGATGGAGTTTTGTGTGCTCTTTTGGATGAAAGGCGCAATACATCTCTCCTTAAGAGAGCAATGGAAACACACATATCTGTACGTTTGAGGGATTACCAGGGAATTCCTGCAGTCTTTTAATAAAGGATGATATAGAAGCCCTTTCAATAGTTTGATCCTTATTTTCAAAATTGTTTACAACTTGGGTAGCTGGTTTTAAGCAGAAGCTTTAAGCAGCTTAAAGCAAATTATTACTGTTTTTCTAACAGAAGTTTTCCAGTTAGCTTCCTCTCTCTATTGCAGAGAGCAGGCTCTCCTCACAACAAAAAAGACTGATCTCAGACTGTTCTGTTGGACCTCCCAGGGACTGAATCAGTTCCTAGTACTAGTTCTTGCCCGACTTGTGAAAGAACTATCTTTCAGAGAGACAATTGTATGGGATGAGGACCCAAGACTTAACTGAAAATCACCATAGGTATTTTCACAAGGCTAGAGACATAGCTCTAACATTCTACCATTGGGAAAAATCCGCACGTCCCTGACAAGAGGGAAGCAGACTCTGACAGCTTCTGAGGAACTGACTGATCTAAGACAGAATCCCTTTAGTTTCATATTCTAACCTTTTGACTTCAATGGCTTTAATGTAGATTATGCAATCATCCATTACACAAAGGTTAGCTGCAAAACCGGAGGGAACAGGCTGCTCCAGCTCTCCACAGGGCAGAAGACAAGAAATAGGGGAATGACAGGGGAATGACAGCAATTGATACGTAATTTAGACAGAAGCTTTATAAAACACTATTGAAGCCCTGAAGCAAACTGCCTGAGGGGATTTTGGAATATCCATCACAATTTTTAAAACCTGTCAGAGTGACTTGGTTACAGCTCATCCCTTTGGGTAAAGATAACTTAGGTGATATCTTAGGTACCTCACAGATTTTTAATTATTACTATACAAGATGAATGTTAATCCATAATACATTCCTATGACCCTTTGCACCCAGACGTACTGCTAAGTCTTCTATCAGCTTGTCTTCAAAATAGTGTTCTTCTGTTTCAATCCAAGAYTTATCATAGCCTTGAAGAAAGAGGTTGACAGCTCGGTGCCTAAAAAAGGGACATTTAAAACAAAAGCTGTAAACTTTTAAAGAGAAGATTTGGTCAATATGAATTTCATTAAGCTTGAAGAACTGTCCAGTCATTACAACAATTATTTAAAAGGAAAGCAAAATTTCTATGGTCAAACCTGTCAAAAGCACCCACTAAAAAAAATTAATTTACGTTAAAATGTTCTATTCAAAACTGTGTTCCACTAATATGTAAAACTGATACTAAAACTTAGTAATAATGATTTAAGAACATATAATAAATAAAACTTGAAAGAAATTTAAACATAATAAAAAATAAATCAAATAAATTGCCACATTAGTGAGTTTTATTTTTTAATATGAAATATTTTTGTATTATTTTAATTTAAATATTAAGATAAGAGCAATAGATAATTTTGGATTGTGCTCAAATAATTGCATTTTTCAATGTTCAGTATTAGACTTGAAATTAGAAATTGAAAATTATATTTTTTGTTATTCTTTTCAGAAGATAGAAGAAAGTAATTAAACCTAATAAAAAAAGCAGTATACAAACTATATTACCAAGTAGTTTATCAATTACTGGTTTACATTTTTTTTTTCCTTTTGATCTTGCCAAATAGCTCTGTATGAACATTATTGCATTTGTGAAAAATAGAACAATATAGCTTTTACCTTGGCAGATTATACAATGGTGCCATTCTAAAGCAGGCCACTACTGCTCTTTTCCTCTGTTTAGACAGCAGTTTATGCCACACTGCTTTTTTGGACCGCTGAGGATGCTCAACCTGTTACACGAAACACAGATAGAAAAATAATGTGGCAGTGTCCCTAGTGTCTGGACAYAGTAATATTAGTAAAAATGTTAGTTAACAGATTAATCAAGTAGGAAAGCAACAGAAGAATAACAGATCAGAAAAAGTGTTCTAGACAGAGTTCAAGCATTCAGCCAAACTATAGAATCAGAATTTAGAAAATAAAGCAAAAATCTCCCTTTCCTGGTATGACAGATATTTTTCTTTTTTACTTCATTCTACTTTTTCTATCTTTTAAACAGAATACTATCATCAAGTAAGGCTATCTCTCAGGAAACCTTAACTTTTAATACAAAGAATCTTCACTCATTCTATCTTTTATATGTAAGTCTTTACAAATATACAGGTAAATTGTACACCTTCACATTGCCTCAGACAATATTTTTAAAGAAATTGTCAAAAATACAATTAATCTTTTATTCGTATTATTTACCGTGATCAGCTATGATGGAAAGAAATTAACTTTAAAAAAGAGCTACATGTACAAAGACTTAAGACCAAATCTTTTCCATGAATTAGCACAGACAGAATGTACATAAAATACCTCAAAACACTTCAGCTACATTTCATAAAACTACAGCTCTGTCTTAAGATTTATTATCTTTCTGCATCCTGGCTCTACAGTAGCATGAGATGAAATTGGGTGTGCTCCATCTTTATCTTTTATGCTTTGAGGTTTTTTCTTCCACCTTTCATCCTTGTTTCCATCTGAAGAAAATCACTACCRTGGTGCTGAAGAGCACCTGCATACCTTGTATATAGCCTGACTTGATAACTGGGAAACTATGATTGTAGGCTGTGATACAGGTCACTCCTTTCCCACAGCTTATTCACAGTTTTTGTGATTTRTTTCACATATCTTCCATAAAGATTATATAATTTGATTTAACCTACGCACCTGTTGCAGAGATAATGGGGGGACTATTTTGGGGGGGAGGGGGTGTTTGGTTTTTAAGGGGGGGGAGGTGTTTTACAGACAGCTATGCTCCTCTGTGTTCCAACAACATCAAAGATGCCAAGGGAAGTTAGCATTTCTACCCTCAAAGACTTGGTAATTCTCCCTTGCAACAAAATTAAGCATYATATGTAAAACATGTAGTGACAATTCTGATGTTTATGCAGACTCATTATTCAATCCAATTTTGGTTATCCAGTTTAGTGAAATACAAAAAAATATTAATAGTTAAACAATAAAAATTTAATTAAACAGACAAAAATACTGTCAAGCATTCAGTGAAATATATAATTTGTAAGGTTGTAAGATTAAATGGTGACAATCTTAAACAAGTTCCTTCTGAAAGATAAAATACACAAGAAAAATATTTTTTAAGAGAAAGGAAAAAAAAGCATTCACTGCAGACATATTAACAGTCACAAAAAAAAAGGCCAGAACTAATTATTTAGAAGTCAGACAAATCCAAATGTGAAAGTTAGGTAATTAGTAATATCTTCACAAACAATTATAAACCCGTCTATACTTTCCCAAAAGAAATAGCCTCGGCCTACGCAAGCAGATTTCTGAAAACAATAAAAACAAAGAAGTTAGCTGTGCATGGCAAGAAAATACAAAGAATGAACTGATCATTGCCAGTGCAATAAGGAAAGCATTCAGAGTGTGTATATATGGAGAACAGAGTATTTGTATACAGAGAGTAAAGGATTACTCAAGACTATCATAAAAACAGATGCAGTGCCCACATATTCATTAATCTTAAAGACACCAAATTTCCCATTTAAGTAACAAAAGCTCCTGAGCATTTAACTGCAGAAGATAACTAAAGCTGTGAGGCTAAATGTTTAAACAAATAGGTGCAAGGTAGCCATAAAAAAAGCAGGAAGCATTTACTTGACAACGTGTCATTGTTTAAGTCTGATCAGAAGTACCGATCTTAAATCTACCAATCTTAAACGTTGATCTGGCTACACTGGGAATCTATCCTGGTCTGTACTACTGCTGGATTATGTATGCTGTGAGATTGATCCTATGACAGAACATGGAAAAATAGTGTAAACCCTAGAAAAAATAAGGTTCATCCCTTGGGTTTCACTCACTTGAACAACTCCAAACTATACAAGCTTAACCAAATTATATACATGATGGTAAAGCTAAAATGCCAGAAATCAAGAGATTTTATATGTTGTTTGAACTCAAATACAAGAGTCTAATGTTGAATTACGCAGCTCCATACATGCTAATCAGTTTCCTTTCAGCTCAGTCAACTTTGATAAAACCAGGGTAAAAGATGAGACCTTTTGCCCTGCCATGTTTCTAGCTGTCCTCGATCCTGCCTTCCTCACAGCAACTCTATATACTTTCAAATCAGCACACGTTCTCCTGTCTCTTGCATAGGAAAACCACAACTGACAAGGATTTACTTCCATATTCTATCACTTTTTGATTGCTCCACCCATATTTAGCAACCAGTAAAATTTACTGACTCCTCCTTATTCTCTTCTACCAAGGCTGTTGAAYTTGCAGTAAGTCTATATCAAGGCTGGCAAACTAAATGAAGAAGAGCTGTGTGGTGCAACAGACAGGACAAATATTCACATCAACACAACTTCTGCAGAGTGTATATACAAGCACATTCACATATTTTKCAGGTTCCTACTTGACAGAGCCAGTGATCTTATCACAGTATGGAAACTTCCTGACATCGGATCTGAAAACTTGTGCCAGGCTTCTGAGTGAAACCAACTAATCTAATGAGAATGCAAGAAAGCCTTGAACTTTCAAATGTTCTTTGAAAAGGGAAAAAAAAATAATGAGTAAATCTTATATGCAGACAGTTTATATTCTACAGTTTGCAACCAGCAGCGTTCATCTCTGCCACTAGGCATACCCTTCAAGTTAAYGTCCTGTTTTTTCAGTACATTTTAAAAAGGAAAAAACACAGAATAAATCTGAAGTGCAAAATAGGTAACAATTCAATAAGAAAAATCACAAAACTAATTTATCAACTAGTCTTTGACCTATAAGATGTACCAATACAGGAGATTTTTGAACTTCAAATTTTAAAGAATACTGCTACTGGAAAGGACACAAAATAAAACACAGAATTATTCAAATGAAAGTTACTGTAGTTCAGGTCACGTGGGAAGCTAATATATTAATGCAAAAAAAAAAAATTAGATAATACAATAGAACTTTGTGCCAGGTTCTGAAACGGCTTAAAGGTTCTGACAGAACTTTCTCAGGAAAAATGATTCCTCCAACCTGCTGCAAACACACTGTGTGATAGATAGGACCATGATATTGGACTACAAAACACAAGATTAAGCACGTCAACAGTAGCAATCAAAAAAAAGAAAAAAGAATAAAACATTAAATACAGCAGGTGAAAGTATAAATGAAAGGGTGATTACTTTTATTTAGATTAAGAAGCAACAGAATTGGTAAAATGTGTCTAACCTGTTCCAGGTGAAACAGTACATTAGCTATATCAAGGACCCTTTCCACAGTCTTCTCTGGATCTGAGGAATCTTCAGTCCTGTTTGGTAAATCTTTGTAAAGTGCCATCTGCCATCTAATGGCGGGATCCTCAAGCTGCAGGAGAAAGATTTCACATATCACCAAGGCAAAATATTCCAAACAGTTTAATTGGCAGAGAAACTGCTTCAAAGGTCAACTGAAGCACTTTATATGGCTAACCCACACCTTTACATGGCTAACCAATACAGCATCCCTTACATTGTGAGAACAAAACAAAAGACTGATCTATGCAATATTTTTAAAGAGCTTCCATAAAATCATAAAGTGTTTTGGGTTGGAAGGAACTTTAAAGGCCATCTAGTTCCAACCCCTCTGCCATGGAGCAGGGACACCTTCCACGAGACCAGATTTCTCAAAGTCATATCCAACTTTGGCCTTGAACACTTCCAGAGATGATGCATCCACAGCTTCTGTGGGCAACCTGTCCTGCGGGACTAAAACACTAATAATCATACACACAGCAAATGATCACGGGTCAACAAATAGCACTGGCACCAGCAGTGAAGATAATATTTGAGGAAAAGTAATGAATATGAGGCACACACTTAGTACACTGCCTTTCCCATTATTAAACCCAACAACGCTGCAATGGTTGCTCTACTAGTTGGGATTACTTAGTTTTCAGTCATGGAAATTAGTAGTATTGCTATTATTTTGGCCTATTTTAAATTTTTTTTAATTGTTAGAAAATCTTAATTTTACTGATTACTAGCTAAAAAATTAAAGGTAATGTAGGAAAAATGAATTCAAAATGCATTTGCTTATTAGCCTACAGACTATAAAGAACTGTAAGAAGCAAAATGGTTTTTTATAAATTTTTCTCTTTAAATTTCTTTTTTTTCTATTTCATTGATCTGTAATTCTCTATTTTAGCAATTTCTTTTTTCATTTATTTTGTCTCCCCAGTCCTTCTGCTAATCAACACTGATTCAACACATATTGCAAACATTTATTGTGCCAATGACACTGATGACCCATTTTACTGAAAACTGTGGCCAGTGATCATTCCTGATTATGCAGTTAATGTTTAAGACACACTGGCCTGGATGGCTAGGGAACTTAGGGACCTAAACCCTACAGATTTGGATAGGGCCTGAACTCAACACTTACTTGCCTAAAACACCTTTGTGGATCCAGACTTCAATTCATGCCTAAAATGAGACAATAATGCTAATCCACCTCCACAAAACATATTATGATACAGTTTTACTCAAGTTCCAGGAATGATTATAAACTTACACAGTCGTTCATTAATAGCTTACTACAACCTAGAAAGCCACAAATTGCAGGCATTTCTTCCACCTTTCGGCTTTTCCATTTCTTAACTGTCACATCCACAGTCTTTCTGTGAGCATTTGACCACATCATCATGAATGGATAGTCCACAAAAGACTTTTTAATCACAGGTGGAGCTGTCTTTTGATCTGAGGATTCCTCACATTCTATCAAGGTACAGCTTTTTTGTATAGGTAGTTTTCTAAGGGTATGAGTAGTTGACATTTCAAGGTGTGAATTAGAATGGCTGGAAGAAGATTTTGGTGACTTGAGCTTCATCCATGTCAAAATGAATGCAAGTTTCGTCATCAATTTCTTGAAATAAAAGGCTTGGTACTGAGTAACAGCATGCAGGCATGCAAGGAAAGGAAAGACAGAAACAGGGTGAAGACAAATGTAAAAATGTAGACAAAGGTAGACAAATGCATGAAATAGACGCCACAACATTAACAGCTAAAGATTCAGAAGGATGATTCTCTAACAGTGCAGTTCTCCAAAAAGAAATCTACATAAATTACATTTTAGCTCTAACATAAATAACGGATCGTGGTGTCTGTGAGAAGCAGAAGTGGTTAACAGAAAAGTGGTTATCTATTTGAAGAAAGAATATTGCTATGGTTGGAAGAAAACCAGCCTTSCAAAAAGTGGTATTTTTCCTATGTTTCGAAAGCCACTTTACACAAACACCATTATAACTAAATTACATACTAATTCATAGTATTAAATAATAATTTAAATTTGTAAGACCATTTGGCCTACATTCGTATTATGTCTGACTCAATCAGACAACAAAAGGGTAGTGTATGCATGATGGCATCATTTTTCTTAACAAGAAACATCATACTTGACTGTACCCAACATACACTTGATTCAATCACAACAGTGACWGAATACTAATGACATCAGAGAATTATGGAATAAATTATATTGTACTTTGTACATAACTACTGAATTTAACTTTAGAAACTATACTTTTAAATAATTAAGTTACACACTTACATTTAGTGTGTTAACTCTAGAATGTGTCAGGGATAAATCATCATTTCATCTGTAGTTGAGTTGACTACTTTACACACACAGGTCAAAATCAGAGCTTTTCAAAGCTAATAAAGCAATACGTAAATAGCTGTAAAATAAATCTAACTACRATAGCAGCTTAGCTTTGCTATCCATGTATTATATGGTTCTCTTTCAGATTTTCATCTTCTACCAGGAATTCATTTTGAAATAGGAAAATCTAAAGTCACTGCTGAAAAGTTTACAACTGGAAAATCCAACAATGTGTACTTTGTATTAGCTAAAATTACTTTTGTCTTAATCATCAAGGCACTGTGAAATTGCATCAATCTAAGAAATTTAAAAGCACTTTTATTCTCATGTGGTATAAACAGAGGAGGCGATATGTTGCTCAACAATAGCAAACTTTTAATTGAAGCATAGGAAGTTTCTGAAGAGAAAGCACAGATCAAAGTATTAGGATGTATCATTACTTCCAGGCAACAAACAGTAACAGACAGAAATTTCTTAACAGCAGAATGTGACACTGAAGAAACAAAATAGACACTGAAGTAGTTAAAACAGGAGAACAAGTGCTAAGTAGCAACATGAAATGCCAGGCAAGACTTACAACTGCATGGCTCACAAAATGACAATATACACACACTGAAAATGTCAGAACAGAAATATCTATCACTGTCATTAAGAAAACACTATTGAAGTTTATACACAAAATCACCTCACATTTAAGGGGTTTACGTTCATGGCATGCACATCATTTAGTATTGTTGCTCATTAAGATCTTCAGAAAAGCTCTTTTGTTACTAGTACTCTGCCTGTGAGTTTTCTGCTTCTCCTCATGTATTTGCTATATAAGGATAAGTATTTCAAGCTTTTTTAGGATTTAACCAAAACTTTCATTTTCAGTGGTAAAGTTTTCTATGTGCAAACCCTAAAATTTAAAGCTATTGGATTTTTATGAAAAACCCTTTTGTTCTTGGCATGGCAGGAATATATGGAAAACATGATGGCAGAAAATTAATCTCCACATATTATTCATGAAGAACCATCACATTTTCAGCTCATTAAAAAGAATTATTACTGCCATGCACTGATTGCAGTGAAATCTAGACTTCTGGATGATTCTGAAATAACTTTTCAGAAAAAAAGTGCCAGATTTTCAAGTCACACATTTACTCTCTTGTGACCTTTTAATGAGCACAGGAAGTACTAGTTTAGTTTTTTCCTTAAGGTGAATAAAACACGGGGAAGGGGGAGAACGCTGAGGACAATCCTAAATAAAACAACAGCAATAGGTACAATTCCATCTTTCTTCAATAGAGGAGAAATATACGTAATTTTATTACACTTTCATATTCTGGCTTCTTTGTCATTATTTGAAGGATTAATAAAACAGTTTAACTACACTGGCCATTTCAGGAATTTTTCCCTATGGCTATTGATCTGGCACCAATTGGATTTCAGTAACAAAAATCTACACTTTTCCCCAAAATACCTTCTTTTCCCTGGGCTGAAAACCAGGAACAAAAACGAGTGAAGTGAAAATTTTTCACTTTCTGGAGTATGCCAAATTGGCAGCTCCATTTTCATTTACACTTCAAGCTGGTATTAAGTAACTGTGCGCATTTTGCAGACTTTATCTCAAATAATAGTAGGTGGAGTTTAAAAAGCGATAGACCTTCCTTCCATCTCCAATTTTATATTAATGGTGTGAGTGGAAAGGGATTTGAAGGGCCATACGTTATCATGTATAATGCATATATACACACATTAAAAACCTAACATTTAACAGTTGACATTTGAACAGTTGAACAAGTCACTTGACAGAAGAGAATAAGGGACTACAAGTTATCCTAAAGAATCAAGGCAGGTTGTTATTATACCACACCAAAAAATGAATTCAGAGAAAGAAGAATCACATTTAAAAACTCCATATAGATTACCTTGCCCTGAAGATGAAGATTACTGCGAATGACATCTCGTACTTCATCTTCAGTATCTTTCTGCCAATAGATCACAAATCATATAAATTAGGAATAGAAGGTAATTAGGAAAAGTTATCATTCATTTAAATATCAACCTTGGGCTTCATCAGACGATGAATAAAACTGACAATGTGAGAGATTGAGAAAAATATCAGGGACAAATCTTTTTTTCTCAGGCTATACCCATATAGCCATACGGCTATAGCCATATCCAAGCTTGCAGGATCGAATTCTGGGTGGCATCATATATATTTTTTCACAGTAACACACTAAATGCAAGTCTGAATTAAAATTGCTAGTATACCAATACCAAAACTTTGACCAAATAAAACCAATAACATGAACAGAGCCTTTTGTGGTTTGTTTGTTTTGCAGAGCTTTTATCCTTTATAGCATTCAGTTCAGCTCTCCAATGGTCATATAACCCAATAGAGTGTATAAATTATTACAGCTTGAGAAAGGAGTACATTCCAAATTACAATCACATTATTGCATTGTGAATTTATATCCAGAAGAATCACTTTTGAATCAGTCTATCCCTACAGAAATTCTTGCATTGACATGATAGTGATCAAAATKAATTAGCTATGATATTGGGCATAGAAATTAGGAAACAGATAGCTCTTAATTTTATCACGGAATCAAAGAATCAACTAGATTGGAAAAGACCTTTGAGATCAAGTCCAGCCAAGTTCAAGCTTCATAAAATGTAACAACCACAACTTAGCATTAAAAATTAAGAGAGAAAAATAACTGGTTTAACTACAGAATGTTATCTCTATTCATATACTGATCATTCTGAAGTACATCCATACTCATCATAAGTATGTCCAAACTGAAATGTTTTAAGCCATGACAAAAATATGTAGATAACTATCTAACATAATCACCCACTGTGCCTTTATAAAACAGAATTATAATCTTGATTCTCAGTGTCATCCTGTAAGAATGAACACAAGCTGAAATATTCAAAGAATTTCATTTGTAAAGCCACTAAACAGCTTTTAGAAGTACAAAAAGAGCACCTACCATGCTAAATCGATTTTTGGCCAGTGCAATTAGCTCTTGGTCTCCAGGAGCACAAATGTTTAAGCCAATTGGAAGCAGTCTCTTCAGGGCTGCCACAATGAGAGAGGTCTGCATAGAGTACCGGTCACCTTTTCGCTTCATCTTCTTCCTTTCCTGGTCAGAAACTGCTGCCTGCAGAATACAGCAAAGACAAAAAAGAAAAATTAAAAATCCAATATTAAATAAAATAATTGTACGAGCAATTTTGTACTTGTCTCTGCTTTGACAATTTGCTTATTACCTATACAGGTGCAACTCTATCCAACGGAACTGCCATTATATCATTGCCAATATTTTGCAATATGTTTCTCAAATGACTGTGTTTCGAATCTCAAGCCAGTGTTTTCAACAGATTTCGTTACAAAAAAGAAAAAAAACCTCAAAACAAAAACAACAACAAAAAAACCCAAACCAAAAAAAGCCCCAAACAAACAAAACAATCAAACAAAAAAAGGTGCTTCTCTGGAGTCCTCCTGACTCCTTCCCCTATGTAAAGAGAAAAATATAAAAATCTTTACATTACCTTAGACATCTTAGATTTGGTGTCACTGATAAGGAAAGACATGTTGTTGATTTCATTTTGTACCACAAAATTCTGCTCTTCCCTTTTGAAATTCTGGAAATATACAGCAGATCGCAGTTAGAAGCGCACTTATAGGAGGACTCTATCTAAACACACCTTAAATAAAAATATAAATTAAGTAGAAATCTGTAAATTCCACAAGATAAGACAAGAACAGTAAAAATTAACAGATGATCAACATTGTCCTTGAATTTCAGCTTCATTTATATGGCATAACTCAGGTGGTCTATGTTTGGGTTTTTTTTTCCGATGGAAAGAGAAGGAAATGTTTCCCTAGCTATGAAGCAGACATGATAAAGATCTCACTCCTCCTGTAATTCAATGTCAAAATACTGTAGGTTTTCCCTTACAAATAAATTATTCATGCCTTTTCTCCCTGTTATAACTTTCCACTATATTCAGATACATAAGAAACTTTTTAAAGACTGAAATTATGAATACACAAGTAATTTCATGATCCAGCATCTATCTACAGTGTAACTAGTTTTTGTGCACAGTGTTGTTTATAATAAATCTTACAATCAAATTCAGGCATAAGTACGGAAGTCATAAGGCATCTTGTTTTCCAAACTTGAGAGAATTGAAGCTATGGCAAATAAAGAAATTTAGTAGAGACAACAGTCCATACAGACATCTAATGCCTGAAAGAAATTAGACTCTTCTGCTTTTTAATTCTTCGTGTTCCAGTATTCACTGGATCATGTTTTATTTAAGAAGCATCAGTGCTTACTAGGTGTCTGACTAGGTCTGGTTATAAAAAGGCTATGGGGTCAAAATAACTAAAAAGAAAAAAATAAATGGTAAGCACACAAAACACAATGAGCTTAATGTATTAGGAAAAAAAACAAAAGCAAAACCAAAAAACCCAACAAACCAAACAAACAGAAAACCCACAACAAACGAACCAGAATCTGTAAGAAAAATACCTACAATCAGTTTACTGTGCTACAAAATACCTATCAAATCTCCTATCTACTCTGCCATTTCAAAAGTGTCAGAAATGTGAGTCATTAATGCCTTCCCATCTGCAGTTTCACTGCTATCATTAATTGTATTTTATGAACATAATCACAAAATACCTGATCTACCTATTAAGAAATCTCATGAAAACAAGTATTTATCAAGGAATTACTTACATGGGACTTTGACCAGTAAATGAAGACCTCAGCCACCATGCGGAACAACTCTTCTGCTTCAGGATTGGGCTCTTTCAGCCATTTTGCCCTGAAATTTGGTAAARTGGTGAAAAAGCATATGATCCTCTCAGTCTTTATGCTTTGAAATCACTTTTCAACATTTTACAAGGATACAATTCAACAAAACCAAAAATATATGCGTTTAATCCTTTCTCGTTAACAGTGGCTTTTTGATGTCTTATTTCAAAACCCTTGAAATCATTTAATATTAATCCTATTCTAATCCAACAGATTTGGATTGAAATTTTTTTGTTTGTTTGTTTTGTTTTCTTCTCAAAACTACCCCAGCTCCTCCTAAAAGTCAGAAAGCATTAGCTTGAGAATCTTCAAGCTTGTCAGACTGAGTAAAAGCCACTTTAATTCACTGCTAGGCATATCAAGGGATAAGAGGTGGTATCAATAAAAAGGAAGCTTTTATGAGATTCATTGACCTATTCCTCTCCACATACCTGTTATAGTCCACAAATCTAATCAACAAAGGGTAGAAGGCATAGAGGTCCCGTGCCAAAGTGGTGAACTCATCTAGGATGAGCAGTTCAGCCTCCGACATGTCACCTCTGCCTTCTGCTCTTAGATGTTCTTCATCCGATACAACCACTGCTGCTTTTTTCTTTAGTTTATCCATCAGTGGAAGGAAGTGTGTCTTTAAGAGCTGTGGCTTCGCTTTACTTATGATGGGCTGGGAAAACACTATTTAAGGCAATGAATATTATAATATGTACCTGGCCACAAAATATAACTAAAAACTTTTACCTTTTCCCACTTTCCTGAATCTTATTTCTAGGCTAAGGAGTCAAATCCTGCCCCCATTGAAATCAGCAGAAGTTTTGCCAAGAATTAAATGTGGTCAGGATTTCACAAAGTCAATTCACTTTGTCTGAGGGCAGAAATTGCAACTTCATGGACTAAGCTTGCAAGATCATAAAACTTGAAATACCTCTTTACTGGTATTCTGTCAGCATGGTATTTGTCTGCATAGTTTTACTGAGCAATGAGGAAGTTGTTTAATGGTATGGATGGATGGATACATAGATAGCTACATAGTGCACACACAAGCTTTCTCAGCCACTGGCCTCTCTTTTGAACCTCACTTTTAGCTTGTGTGAAGTGAAGATGGAAAGCACACTCTGGTTATTTGAAAATCTACAGAAACATCCTGCCTGCATTTCTTTTGCACACTAAGAAGACTTGTATGTAGACACAAATGAGACTGATTCAACCATTCATTTCAGACTTGTTAGCACAAGCTTTTTGCAAATCTACTCATAAGAATAAATATGAAAATTAGCACTTCAACTGGGCCCATGGGTACAAAATCATTTGTAACATACTGATTAAATGACAAGAATTTTAGGCAGTTACCACCTATTCTTAGAGTGCATTACATTATTAACTCTCAAAATACTAGGAATTCCAAACGCTACCATGAATGAAATTACTACTACAGTAAGTACTGAAAAGTCATRAGAAAGTCTAATTGAAAAATTGAATCCACACCACTGAAGTGACTTTACCTCAGASATTGTAACACTGAGAAATAAAGTGTTTTTAAATGAATTTTAAGTTGTTCACACAATGAAGGTAACACAACTACTACTGAAACGACATGAGCATTCCCACGTTTCATTGTAACGGATATGTTAGACATACACCTTCAAACCCACACTTTAAGGATCCAGCACTCATACAGAATAACAAGGAATTGTATAATGCCTGCATACAAAACCTTGCTATATAATGAAAATGGGCTAAATTACTAAAGTCCTTGAATTCAATATACTGCAAAACACATATGTGTATATTCTGGGGGAAGAAGAAAGAGTCCAATGTACTTCTTATATTACTTATTAAGAGATTAAAACATGCTGCTCAGACCGCTTTTTTTTTTCACTTAGTGTGTCTGGTTCATCAATATCTGTATCGTTTAAAAATGCAGAAATATGAATGTTCTTCTATTCCGGCTTTAACAGGGTAAATACAGAGTAATTCAGAGCCCATGTGTGTATATACACACTCTGAATACACACACGTTTGCTCGGGGTTTTATTTATTTTCACATCTTACCTGCTAATCTTTTCATCCAGGCTCCTTCATCAATACCAAGGTTGTTATAGATGATTTTCAATATGTTACCCAACAGAGTGTTCATGTGCTCTGACGTCAAGGCTGTGCAACACATTTCAGCCTTGTCAGGATTGTTCTCCGGCCCATGCTCCCACCAGTGTGACATGTAACTGCACAGCATAGGCAGTATTACTTCCATGATATGTGGCATTTGTGTGTAACGAATACCAGATTCTGCCAGTTCCACTATTTCTTCCATCAGCTTCACCAAGGAAGGAATATTTGGGCAAACCTCTTCTACACTAGTTGGCAAATTGAGAACTAATGGAAAAAAAAAGTGAAAAAAAACCCAAACTAAGTCATAAAAGGACAATAATTCTTTTCGATTGCTATTTGATACGACCTTTGTTTTCTATGTACATTTGCACCTTTCCAATACAAAGRAAGCAAACCAAACACAACAATAAAAAACATGTCCTTTCATGCTGTTGAGCAATAAACTGCTAATATGAAACTTTCTATAATTAAAATTCCTGTATGGAAGCTTCAACAATGTAAATATTATGCAATGAATTCAGAGAAATCCAATGCACTTTTCTATATTCAAAATAAAGCTTAGATTTCAAAATTTCTTCCAGCACAAGCTTTRCAGTTGAGGAAACAGATTGATACAATAAAATATATCTCAACAATACATCAGACGAGACCGGGAATGCTGTTAGAACAGAAAGAAATCATGGCCTTTCATAATGAATTGAGCAGATTTGAGAAACTGATTCTAGAGGTGAATGTCTGATTGTAAATGTTTACTTTTGAAGTTATTTGAATTTTTATTTCCTTTCTCCGAAAACATACTGCAGTTGCCTTTATTTTTGAGTCAGTTTATTTCATCTACAAATAAATATCTGTAAGCACAACTAGTAGCTTTTGAATGTCTACCATACCGACATACACATACAATGACATACATAGGTACATTTTTATCTGTATAGATAGAAATTTAGCCTGCAACTTGTGAATATCTGTCTGTATATAGAAATGTCTGTACCAACATTTTTATACCTGTGTATTTTATACAATGGCATACACATATATATTTTTATCTATATAGATAAAAATTTAGCCTGCAATTTGTGAATATGAATGTCTGTACCAACATTCTACAATTCCTCGTACCAAGGCTAGTCTTTTTTGAAAAACAGTATCTTCTCCTATTTAGACCCAATATATTTTACACAGGCATCACACAGTCTCCTTAAATATTAATGCAATTTTGGAAAATAAATTCAATTTTCTGTTAAAAACCATGACAATACAGCAGATTGTCCTTCCAGATCCATTAAAATAGCTAGAATATTTGGCAAGTATGTACAGCTGTTATTTTCAAGTTAGGATACTCCAGCTCTTCGGAGAATAAATCTGGTATGCTCCATTTTTTAAAAAATAAAGGTGAAGTTGTAAAATGAATGCTATTTTATAACTTGGAATCTTATACAAACATATACAAACCATCACATGATTCAAACTCAACATATACGCAGAGCTTATAAAGTTCTACTGCAACTTCTATTTATTGTAGGAACAGGTTGTGCATATGAACCTATTCAACAATCATGTTACAGCAGAGGAAACATCAAGAGTGGAATAAAAAGGCATATGCAAAATAAATGTACATTATGTTGCTGGAAAGTAACTGTACTTTCTTGTATGTCAAACAAAATAAAAACCAATTTACATACTGCTCTGCAATTGATTTATTTTATAAGGGCAAAATATCTAATTAATACAGCAAAAGTATTTTCCTTCAGTTGCAAGTATGTATGTTTTAGGGACCCCATAACACTTTGGTTATGTAAACAGASGAACCAAAGTTACTCATAGAAACGCATAATCTATCATCAAAATATAGTCTCTGAGGTACTAAAAATGTGCAAAGTCTCTTCATTAAATTGATTCCAAAGTGGTATTTTGAGAATGGGATCTCAAAATTAAAGCATCAGTAATATTAGGAACATAAAATAATAGGTTTTATCAGACTTAGCCTGTTGATTTAGGAAAGAAATACAACCAAGACATTACAAGAAAATTCTTGCACTATAATATGTATGCAAATATACATGTTTTAAGGCAAGCAGCACTTATAGTGAAATCATGTTTTCATAACCATGATGTGAGTTTCTGGAAATACCTGCTCTATCTCTCGCATTCTTGGTATTGTAGATTGAGTAGATATTATGTTTGTTCAAATGAGTTTCCAAAAAAGCCACTGGAAAGGCACCTGAGAAAGCAGCCAAGCACTCTCCTAGTGCTGATCGTTGCCTGTGAATTAACAAATACCATTAAGTACACACATCTCTGATCACAGAGCCACAGAATCGGTAAGGCTGGAAGGAACCAACAGTGGGGTCACCTGGTCAGCGATGATTGACCACACCTTGGGCTTTTATTCTAAGCTGAAAGTATTTCAAAGAGATACGCCACCACATTATTTCAATCATCAACACAAGAACCGGTAATAAAATTAAAGCCTAGCAATCCTCTGCTAATATATAATTAAGACATAAAATGTCAAAAGCGGCCTACATAGCTTACAGAAAATGAAGAACACGCAGGACAAACCAAAGTTATCGTAACAATGCCTTCTGTTCTATTACTTTCCTCTCAGCTTTACTGACTTTATAATCCCTACTATTGAGAAAAAGTTACCGAATGGAACAAGAGACCAAAAACAACTATCATTTTATTTAAGTGATATTTCCTTTTTCTGAGAAATAGTGATAATCACTTTCATGCTTAGTCTAGTACGAAAGTAGAGTTCTTCAGTGAGTGGAAAATTGCTTTTAATGATCAATAATTCTGAATTTTTTTCACAAAAATATTGCTTCAATGTCTTCAAATACATGACAACATTTATTTGATAATCAAAATACTTTCAGTGTGTCAAAATTTTAAAAAGCCTGTTTCTAGAAAGAAGCAAGACATTCCCTGTTGCTTCACATGGRTCCTTTAGGAGACATTTAAACTATTCTTTATGATTTTCAATTCAATTGATCAYAGCAGAATTTACAGAGGTGAGAAATCCCTAGCTGAGACCAAATTCCACACATGACAGAAATCCAAGAGAATTTGAATCTAGGAGAATCATGAGCTTTCAAGTTAAAAGAAAAAAAAGACCTCAAAACTGATCCTGTGATTTAAAAAGATTCATCTTCAATCTATAGTTTATCTCAGTTTGGGAGATTTTATTCTTTCTAGATCTAACTCATTAAACTTGATTTTAGTTGAATCTAACTTCATTCCYATTATTATTTATACTGTTTGCTCCTTCTTCCTTTTGTTTCCTTTTCATTAAGTCTTCATAAGCAAAACCTACATCACTCACACACACATCTAGAAAGAGCATGCGATGTGCTTTTCGATTGCAGTAATGCTTAAAGACAATCATACACAAAAATTGTCACTTACACTGATATATTTTGTCTTAAAAACAAATCCAATATCCTTTATTTGCCAAATAGCAAAATACATTGATTTTATATCCTTAATGAAATTAATGAGATCTGGTTTTCCACAGATGTGTATTTTTTTACTCAAATATTGGTCACAACCTTTTTGCATAATGTTTCCTATGATACTGCCACCAAGTAAGGAAAGGTATATGTCATGGGGCTGCTCTGGAGTTATGCACAGGTTGATTTGCTGAGAGTGTGACTTCCTAAATAGTGAACTTCCTAGATTACTGCTGCCAATATCTGAAATGAATGAGTTCTGTTTAGCCTTCCTTCAGAATAGTGTTAGTCACTACAGTGCAACTATTCAGTTTTAAGAACTGAATTATCCAGGTGTCTCTACTATCTGGCCACACATGGCTTACACAGACCAAATGTAACTTGGAGGGGGGTTAGCAGATAAAGAGATGAATAAAAAAGCAATTATAAAACCTTATTTCCCTGGGTAATTGAGCTAGAAAATAAATATTGTTGTACAAGTGACAAATTAAATTAAATTAAAGGTAATGAGAAATATACATCACAATCAAACATTATAGAACAAAGAATTGTAACAATTGCTGAACTGAATTACTTAATTTTACAATGCCCCCATTGACCCTCAAATCAAGTGCTATTTATTGTAAAGTCAGATAATTTTATTTGTAATTTTTGTTTTATTTAAGAAATATATTTTGACAAAGATATAATGGAATATTTCAAGTGTATTGCAATAAATGAACCTGCATTCCACTTAATAGCTGAGCACTGTTTTTTCTCTCATCTTTCCAACAACATTCTCTTCCTGTATTCATTTCTGAACTACAAGTTCATGATGCTAAATATAAATGCAAATATTAAAAAGAGAAGAACACTTTTCCTTCTTACCTCTCTACATAGATACTCTTGCTGGTTCCCAGAGCATATAAACTGGCCAATATTCTGTAACAAGAGACCTGAACGTCTTCCACTAAAGAGAAGAAGAAAATTATATTTACAAAGAGATTTTTCTTTGCAATACATTTCCATAGAATTAAAAAAATTTTCTTTTGACAATAACTGAATTAATAATATTAAGCTATCAAAGGCAATCCACACAAATCACCCCCAAAATACAAAAAGTCTTTGGACCACTGAGTGCTATACCTTTTACTCAAAACTTCCATTTACTTCAATATCATGTTAACAGTTAGAACAGTAAACATATTTCACTAGTGCACTAACTTTCTGAAATTATTGGCATATCAATTCATTACATGCAACACCTTTACAAATGTGCAAAATAAAGGCAATCCTGTTAAAAAGTTATTTAATTATTTCAATTACACTGTTTTTTTTTTTTAATTTAGGTACAGATACCAAATAATAGCATATACTTAATTCCCATTTTGGACTGAAAAAGGATTAAAACCAATAAATAATCCTTTAGTCCATATGAATACTGCACCAAAGGAAGTTTTACACTTATCAAATGATTCAGTCACAAAAATGTGAGAATAATCTTAATATATATTTGAAAAAATGTTTTTGTAATGTACTCTGCAGTAAGAAGTGTAACAACAGTGTAAGTGCCATCAAGAAGGACAACACCCTCATTCTTGCCATAGATCTCTTTCCTAGTCTCTCCTACAGTGCTAGTATCATCCCCCAACATGGAATGAGAGAAATATTGTGAGTAAAACAGAGTAAGACTTAATGGGTTAGGAGAGCCTACAAGATATTGTATCAAAGTTACATGGCCTGACCCTTTACTGTACCATGATTTTAGTTGAGATCATCTTGGAGYTGCATGTTTTTACATCATAACAGTAACCTCAGGTACACTGACCCACCTTTGTAACTCATCCCCCCATGGAGGATACTCTGTAACTAGTACTCTTAGGTACAAGCACCAGGTCACGATGCTAGTACAAATAAGATAATCTTATTCTCAACAAGATGTACAGAGAAGTTAAGAAGAATTATGTATAAGAAAAATTAGCCTTTTCACCTATGCTCTAGCCAAAAAAAATAGGCAGAATTTTAATTAATTATTCTTTTTCAGATAATGAATTCTAAATTCTGTGGTTTACACCACTGTGATGTATGTAGAATAGCTGGTTAAGAACACAAACTTAAGTGATAAAGCATCCAAAGCTAATTATTAAATTCCAAAACATGGAATAGCACAGATCAAAAATTATACAAGACATGAACATGTGGATGCCTGAAAAAGTGGTTTATGATGAACAAATCACCTTTTCTGGATACCATCACAGTCTCCTGAATTTTAAAGAAATAATTTAATGAAAAAAAGTAGATGTTTACATCTCATGACATTCAAATCCATCAATACAGCTCCACGTTTTCAAAGAGTTCTTTTAATGTTATTTTAAATAATACTTTTTCCAGATTTTAAAAAGACAACTCAATATTCTTTTCCTTCAGGTCCTTCTCATGGATTTTAATAACTRATTTATCTACACAGAGCAGGAATGCCTCCTTTCATGCAGTCTGGACAGCAATATTTCTATGAGTTCCTAAAATACACAAAATTAAAGTTTTGTGCACATACTGCAAAGTCTGCAAAATTTTCACTTGCAGGTACTGAATTTGGGAAAATAAAGGACACCGAATCTTCTATAACCAGAACCTCTAGGGGTATCCTATATACAGGGTCTCATACACATTCTCTTCTCAGATGTCTGAATTCTTCAGGAGCTCCTCCCACTTTTCTCTTTTCCTTAGGATTTAAGGAGTCATCCATGTTCCCCACTAACTAAAAATGAGTCAAGGTGCATGTATGATGGTATAACATCATTCTTGTAGTATAACCTTGTTTACAGACAGAGCAAAGACAAATTAACTTACACAAAGTGAATTCTCACAGAAGAAAAAAGYGACAATAAATCTATGGTAATGTTATAAACAAAATCGATCCTTCTGACTCTCTAATCATGACCCCATCTGTTTTAATATTTGCACAAAGTCCACTAAAACCTGCAGACTGTTTTTGGTTGATTACAGCAAATATTTGATTAAATCAACGACATTTTGTCAAAATGACATAGGATTTGTTCTTTTCTAATATAATTGAGGGTCTATTAATGCCTACTACATGACACAACACGTTTTAATTGCATGGCCCTTCCACATACATATACGATAATATGATACATACATATCAAATCTTCCCCAAACTGGTGCTGTCCAATATGCTCAAATAATGAAGATAGCACTGGCAGGAGAGCAACTGTGGTATAATTAATGATTTGTGTAACTCCTTTTGGCTGGTTTCTGCTGTGTGTAAACTGGCCTTGCTTAAGGTTTTCCATTGTTTTCTCCAGATCCTCAGCAGCATTGTCCAAAAATGCTCTCAATGCCATCCTAACAGATTCCAGACCAGTTTTCATCACAGTCCTGTTTACAGCATGCAAAAAGAATGAAGAATAATATTCTATTAGACAAGCACGGAATAAAGCTTAGTCTTGGATTACATGAAATAGGTAATAGAAATCTGAAGAAAAATCTTTTACCTTTTAATATTGTAACATTTTCTCAAAACAGAATAATTTACTGAAAACAAATTTCATAGGTAACCTACTTTATCTGGTTTCCTGCCGAGTAAATGAAGTCCATTAAAATTTATAAATTGATTCATTTTTCTTCAGATGGGAAAAAACCAAAAATGCCTAACCAAAATAAGAATTAGTAAGTCTGTGATTTCTGACTCTAAAAAGGTAAAATCTGTCCCAAGTTAGAACTCAGAAAGTCTTCCCAACCATGATAGTCATATTTCTGTATCCAGAATAAGGGCATCAGAAAGCAATGAGTAAAAACAACCACATCTGTTAAAATCAAATAAATAAATAAATAAATAAATGCATTGATTACATAACTATAGCACCATAATTGGTAACGTGAAGATATAATCCAGGAGAATTATTACTTTATTTTTTTTAACTAGCTCAATTACAGAGATCCTTTGTTTAAAGAAAGTATCCATGTAGCCACACCTGAAATAAATCCAGGTGATTTTCTTCGTAAACTGAGTATCAGTACAGTTTTTTTTACTCTGACTGTTTATTTTAAAGACTGAATATATACAGTTTCAAGAGAAATATCTTCAAACTCATGTTTCCTCCATGACCTTCTTAATCCCCATCTGGAGCTATTTTTACATCCCTACCTAGAGCTGAATATGTGACCTCCACCTGTATGTGTATTCCATCTGCATGATTGCATGGAGCATGGGCAATTAAAGACAAAAACCCCAAGATATTGCAAACTAAAGGATTACCATGCAATAGCTGAGCCATATTCATTACCATGATCATGAATCTACCCCATAGCAAATGGAAAGTAAAATTTGTCCATTTAAGCAACTGCAAAGATAATGAGAAAAACAACTATCTGCACACAATTCAGCAAATTTTTTGAGCCTAAATGCAAAGTGAAAAAAGTTAATGGAGGTAGTTTAAACTATAATATTTTGTTTCACATCTCCGAAGATCTAAAAATCAACTATCAGCACAGATGGTTGACTTTACAGTAAACGAAAAGCAACACATCACCCTCCAATATATCAAGGTTATCTCATCCATAAACCTCACAATGGCTAAAGTAGCTCAACTTAAGTTAAAAGTAACACCGCAATTCTATGCAAAGGGTTWGGATTTTTTCAAATCAGAACCTGAATTAATTTTGCAAAGAAGACACTCTATGAGACAGATTTACTGCATTCCGTGTGCATTTAATTCCTGAATTTTTTTGATTAAACGGTGCAAGCAAAATAATAAAATATTTCTATCTTTATTGTCGTTTTGAGAAAGTCACATGACTAAAACCAGATGAACAGCCAGAAGTTTCTGGACATCACTGATCCATAATGAAGCTGAAAGTGTAACCTACAAATAGTGTCCTGTCAAACCCTAGTAATTAACCTGTTTTGCAATGGGAATTCTTTTCAGTCCTGTAACTTCCTGTGTGTTGAAATTCTGTAGCCTTACACACATAGCCCAAATGTGACTGCACATTATTTTCTTCAGTGATTTTCCTTGTGCTTTAGAAAATATAATCAGTATTACCTCGCATCCAAGGTCTGGCCCAGTATGTGAAGACAGTTGACTATTGATGTTGCATCGTTTCCTAGAGAGGGAGGAAAATTATCCACCAATTAAGCTGAGCATAGTGTATACCATACCGACACTGCTAACTGTATCTCTGGATTTAATGAAAGAATAAATGACATAGCAGAAGAACAACTGAACTTCTGCATAATTTTAACATTCAAGTTAAAAAACATGCAGTTTTTTGTCTTAGCCTTGTTTACACAAATGCAGTAACTAGAGGCAGTAAAGCATCTCTCATCAAATAGCTGAGGCAGTCAAGATGGAAGCACTTAAATGTGGGGTTAATTAGAGCTGCAGTGTATTGTCTGGTTTTCATTTGATTTCTCTAAGTTTTGCTTTAATTAATTCAAGTTTATCTGAACACTTATATTCCCCCCTCAGTAACACAAAAGCTGTTAATTTTCAGAAGTTGCTATTGCAGGAAGAGAACACATATAAAATGTCATAAAAAGTTCCCTGGTGTTACCCATAGGCTGCAGCCATTTGAAGCTTAATTGGGTGTGGTCCACATGAATAACAGTCTCTGACACAATACACATATTCAATAATTATTTTTTCCCACTTACGTACGTAAAAAGAGGACTTACACACAACATGCCTTGTATGCATGTTGTATGTACATCCCAAAATGTTGCCATGTACAAGCCTCTTTCCTCTAAGTTCAGTTTTTAAGTCTGGAACAGATGTAGGCTACACGAATTTGAACCACAGCCTACTTAATACATTTACCTTTTTTTATGAAATTCTGCAAAAATAAAACTGCCTTTTCTTGYTTCTCTTCATATTTAAATTTTATCAATTAAAAAAATTAGAAATGAACATTTAAGACAGATTTCTGAAAATACTTCCATCTGCATACAGTGATAGAGCATACTATATTTTCTCACTGGTGGTTATTTCTTAAAAATATAATCAAACATACAACTAAAATTAGTAATTGTTTCAGTGAAGTAGAGATTTTAGACGAAAAATGCAAGGAGGGTGTGGGTGGTTTGTTGCAGCACTGAGAAAGCTCTTCTATGCTACCAAAATTAGGAGATGTTGTTATGTGTTCATCCACAGCAGATTAAACAAACCTGAACCACAGCTTCCACGGCTGCCCCGGCCAGGCAGCCCCACCCTTTTTTCACTGGCACTTTTCACTTGGCATGCAATGGTACAGCAAGCAGAYAAGAAAGCTAAGGTGACCTAAAAAAATCCTACCAAAACCACGACCCCAAAAGATTAAGGTTTTTTTGGTCGTATCGAACGTTTTTTCCTTATTATTTTGATGCTCTTGTGATAGGAATGCCAGTGCTGATGAAAAGAGCGCAGGACTGTGCTAAYGACAGCAGGTGTGGTGGGAAGTACTAGAAGCACACTGGACTGTGGATTAGACCATCATAGAATCACAGAATGGTTTGGGTTGGAAGGGACCTTAAAGATCATCTARGTCCAACACGTGGGAAGGAACACCTTCCACTAAACCAGGTTTGCCCAAAGCCCTATCCAACCTGGCCTTGAACGCKTCCAGGGATGGGGCAGCCACAAATTCTCAGCTATGTGCTCCAGAATAGAATGGCTTACTAGAGATTTAAGCAATATAAAAATGGAATCAAACTAATATAAATTTGTTTTTTAAAATTGAGAAAATATAAATTAAAATGCTCAATTCACCAAAATTATTCTATAAAATCTTTCAACTTCAGTCCAGGAATAATAATAAAAATAAATCAATATGGTCTTCCTGATGCACAGCTTCAGCTCTCAAATTATTGTGGTAAAAATCTACTTTCACGTTGTAAAGAAATAATGATTCCATTCTGAATGACAATTCCATAATCTCAATGACGCTCTTAGATATCAAATGTGATTAACTATTTAAGTTCACTCTGGAAGACAYGCATGCTTAATTTCCCATTTTATCAAACTCCTATATCCAACAAGCTACATGATTTCCACTAATGATTTTCATAAATGCAGCTGTATATTCAGAAGTACCATTCAAATTCACAATCATGTAAAACACCTAGAGAGCAAAACTATATAGCATTTTGCTATTTGTTATGGCAAATGCCCCACTGTCCATAAAAGTTATTGTTATCTTGCTCATAGAAAATGCCTCCAAAACACACAAATAACTTTCTAAACTCCAGCTGTGCTCAGAGGCATCTTTATGAGCATTTTCCCCCCTTCTACAGAGCCTTTGTCTTTGCTGGAGTAACTGCAACTCTCTCGATCAGATTCTGATGCAATTCACTGTCAAGAGAAGGCAAACTACAAGGTGATTTTGACTTGAGTTAGTAGATCCACAGTAAACAACCCAACCATGCCCCATAGTCTCATGATGACCTTGTCATAATTCATGGAAAAACTACAGTGGCAAAAAGACTTTGTATTCTGTTAGTTACTGCAGTCTAGGAAAAGAGTTAAAAAACAAACTGTAGCCATCACGAATACTCAGCTGATCCTATCTGACTTATCTCCTAGCACTTGAACCCAGCCAAACAACAGGAAATAAGCAAGCTGAGATGTGGAATGGACAAGAACTTTTATTTCGTACTGAAGAAAGTTATGTTGACTTAGATTTTTAATTTCAACCGTGACTCATTTTAGAAAAAAAAAGTCTGAAAACCAAATGTACACAATAACAAAAAAGATTTGCAAAATTTTAATAGTATACCTGAGCTAGTTCATTCTTGGAAGAAACAACCTAAGGTATAAATCAGAGCTTATGTGTACATTTGTGACATATTCCACCCGTCAGAAAAAGCTGCAACAATGCCACACAGCAGCAGAAATAACTCCATTCCTCCTATGATCTTTTGGCTTTATAGGCAAATCCACTCAGCTCCTCCCAAAATATTTAAAAGCGATACCCCAAAAACACTTTGATCATTCTTCTCAGTTTAATGGTTTTCATGATGCTCTGTAAGCTTTTTAAACACCACACTGCTGCAGCAAGTGAGTTCCTTCCCTTCAAATTGAATGAAATATGCAGGAATTTAGTTAGATGCATGTTATCATAATCAAATTCTAATTCACTAGATAATTACCCAATTAGGTGCGTTCATGGATGCTGAAGTTTGCACTGCATCCATCATAGAAGCTATGTATGCATAGGATGTACTATTCCAACTCTCCTAGCACCATGACATAAGAAAAAATTGCAAAGTAAATGACTGTGCCACACATTGCATATAATGTATACGCTTGATACGGGCTTCAAATTGACTTCAATTAAATGATTTTCACACGGCATAAGACAAACACCGAGCTCCTGCCAAGGTCACATAATACCAGAAAGATATTACACATGCGTATGTGGAGTCAAGCACATCTGGGAATAGTCAAGAATTCCACAGAACATAACTAAGCATTTCAGCCCACTTATTTTATTTAATGACTTTCGAATACAAATGTGCAGTCCCAATTGTCAAATGCTTTTCCCAAATGATTTAGAATAACATAACAAATCAGTAATTTTAATTTACTCAGCAAAATTCTTAGATAGGATCATGAAACCCAGATATTAGTTGAGACACACGGAAAACTAAACACCACCTCCAACTAAAACTACAATAGCTTTTTATTCCATCTAATAAATTCTGTGATCTACCAGTCTAAACAATTAGTGGTCTGTGTAGACCATGCATTTCAGCCATGCAGCATGCAACAAAGCAGCACTTAACACAATGCAAAAATGGCAAAGAAAACCAAGTGATGGCCATGCTAGTATTTGTCAAGGGTCTCCTTACCAAACAGTGAAATCCTATGCCTGACAAGAACTCCAAGTTTGCAGAATAGGCTGAAGACAAAAGAAAAATAAAAGAGAAGAGAAGGGAAAAGGAAAAAAATAAGGGGGGAGGGGGGGACAAGAAAGAAAAAAATAACAGCTGATATATGAGCAGGAAAAGCAACATGATGTCACGCAGAAAGAATCAATTGTCTGAGCAGAATGTGGGACAGAATACTAAAGAAAGAATTTTTAAGTGCATATCCTTAACAAACATGGTTAAATAAGCACATATTATAATTAAAGAAAGAAACAAAAAAAAAAATAAAAGCAAAGCTAATTAATATAAAAGCGTTCTATACAATAACCCACAGGAAATAACCATCAAAGCTTTAAGAAGTAAAGTGGTCATTGTGCTGTACAGGATACCACTGACAATTTGAAAACAAAAGGTAAGGGAATCAGATTAACTGAGGTATGTGATGGCAAATGTTTAACTAGTTCAATTAGGATCTTGTAAACTTGAACACAGTGAGAATTTCTTTTTAAATATTTAACATGAAAAATAGCCTCTTACATGGTTTAAAACTATATGATCAATGAGTTTGTTTCACATATTTGAACTACTTCCTGTGCTGATGAACAGCACTCCATTGAGAACAATGAAGAGTGAAGTTTGTGTTAATTCACAGAAGCAGGAGCAAACTGCCCTACCCAAATTGATCTGGCCTCCAGATTTACCAGGAATTACATCAATCTTCATGATCTGGTTTGGCATGAGAATTTTTACCATGAGCAACATCCATTTTGGTGTTATTATTTTATGCTGCAAACCCCTTCATCTGCTATAAATGACATGAAAAATATCATGTCATTTTATTAAGCTACTTAATCAATAGGCATACCGGCTATTTGTTAGCCTCTGATTTAAAAGCAAAAGATACAATAAGCATGTCTGCACAGCCTATGGATGGGATCTGAACATGTTGTTCCATTGACAGACAAGAGCATGGTGTCAAATGGAAGCATTTATGTCCAGAATCACAACAGCCAGGTTAATGTGGTATTGAATCCMGCTAATTAGCCAGTGCACAGTGATCTGCTCTAGCAACAGCAACTGCTCTGTTTAAGAAATGAGTCTGCTTGGTGCATGTTCAAGGATCTCTGTCCACTTTTTATTCCATGATGCAGACATACACTATATATTCTTTTAGGAGGATCCTGATTCACCAAGTCCAACAGGAAAAGCTGTAGAGAAGCATGATAGCATCATATAGATTTTGTGTCCATTCTAACAAAGACATAAATAGCTCATCAATCTATCTTATGTTCTGATATACAAATGTTATTCAGCTGACTGTACCATTTAGTAGATACTATGCTTGCACAAAGTGAGACCAAAACTATTATCTCCAGTGCAATTAGTTGAGGTTAAATAAATAAATAAGTATATCCAAATCTCCAATACGTAGATTGACGTTCAGAACCAATTTTATACAATTGTCGTAGTACAAGAACTTCTCACATGGTCTGCTGGATGAGAAATTCAAAAAACCCAATCATGATGAGGCTGATTACAAGTACAACAGAACATAATGCCACCACATTTCCGGAAGAAGTCTGACCCATATTTGTCAGCAAAATAGGTCTGGATTTACTGTATTTGCTGAACATGGAACGGTTATATGGTTATCTGTCCATATAATGGATATAGATCACTGCATTATCAATACCCAAAATTATACTCTTCCATAGCTTAAAGAATGCAAGCTTATCTTCACCGGAGAAAGAAAGCAGCTAGGAATTGTCCTTAGCTTGAACCAAATTCTATGTAGGAGGTGCACTCAAACAAACATAAAGAGAAAACTCAAGAGAAAATCCAAAATTCAGCTTTGATAAGCTCCCTACAATACTCTAGAGGGGAAAAAAAAAAACCAGAAACAACCAACCACAAAAAATGTTGGGAATTTATTAAAATGGCCCAAAAACAACCCTTCAGGATTGCATCATACAATTCAGTTTCTATAATCATTGTGTCTTGATAATTAAGAAAATAAACTGCTCAATAGGATTAGTTATAGCTATTATTCAACCAAGGTTTCCTTGTATGTTTTCTTCTCCATCTGGATGGCAGGTAACCCTATCAAGCATAGCAGCAGCTCTGATCTTTTTGCAGGGCTGTATGTTCAGGAATCTCACACAGCTATAGAGCATATGTGCAGAAATCCTGAATCTCTCTGCAGCAGGTATGCTGATATATTTGACATATTTCAGAAGCAGGGAGTTTATTGGCATGACTTAACAACTGTTAAGTCAACAACAGTAAAAATACTGTTAAGACAGCTTTTACTTAGTTGTGCTTAGTATTGTGCTAGAAACTTCCCTCTATATTCACACAATCTTGCAAGCCCTGCATGTCTGTATGACCACCAAATGGCTGTCAGCTTCAAAATACAGCAATTCGATATTGCATGGTTCATGACCAGTAACAGCCAAGAAGGCAACCATCATACATGCACACATTACAGGTATTCAAGAGGTCTTGTGTGAAGCTTGTACTCCACCTTACTAAATGGGAAATGGTTTCAATTCAATCAGAATTGAAGTGAAAACACATCTTAGAGAGATGGTCTAAAAAAAAAAGTGTAACTTCAGGGAAAGAATCAAGTTGGTATTTCTGTGATATTATTACTGTTACTACTATTTGTAAAACTAAAGAGCAAAAAGAATGCAACTCCCTTATTTTACTTTTTATGGTGTGCTTCAATAATGATATTTACTGAAACTCAGCTATAAATAATTTTGGCTTTTAAATCTACCGTAAAATTTTGCGGGAATAATGATTTCAGTATATGCTTATTTCTAACAGTGAAAACTGATACACAGTTGTATAGCCTGTGCCACAGACTGTGCAAATGCTCTACTGTTGGACATAATAATAAATTTAAGTTCCCTGCATGCTAAAATCATCACCACTGCCTTTTGAACAGCATATAATAATCTGTATATGCTGTACTCCCCTCTACTTTGTAAAATGAATTTTCTTAATGGGCAAAGAAAGTGAAAAAAGTTTAATTTGTGTGTTCATAAAAATATTTCTGTGCCTCCCACTTCTCATTTTCCCACAATCAACGGCTGCTCTTTAAAGACAAACACATATGCATAGACATTAATATTATTTTAAGCTTTACCTTGTCACCATTTCTTTCTCTTTATTAGAGGCATGGCCTCCACTGCTGAGAGGCCTACTCGCTGAAGATAAGAAATACAGGCGATGATTTTTAAAATACTGATCAATCAAAGGGAGCACAACCTGAAATTACATCAGAAAGAGTGGTTATCTCAGGACCTTCTTTACTGTGTTCTGTATTATGCTTTGTAAGTCACAAATAAAGACAGGAGATTTCAAATAGGTTTTCTGTCTTAAAACTTCTTGAGTTTTTTTTCTTTAATAGCTATTCCTCTGAATTTATTTAATATTCAAGGCACTTAATATGYCATCAAGAAAGGCAGCAGAAAAAAAATTTGCATTATCACTGGAACTTGATCTGTGGGTTTTTTAGGAGGAGTACAAAACAGAAAGTATAACTTAATTTTATCTCACAATTTAAGGTTTTCCCCATTCCACATAGCCCAACACAACTATTGCTCTTCCTTCTTTTTAACGTAGGTTTAAAAAAATTCACCTAAAACTGTCAGAACACTAACAGCACTTAATTCTAGGTTTGCCAAATAAAACTCTTGAGACAACCTCATTCATTAAGGGCTTGTCAACAGAAGCTTTTCTGTTTACTTCCTGTGGTGCTTATTACTCAGTGCCCACTGCAGGTGTCAGCCAGGAGGAGATTCAAAATAAACTGCCAGTAAGAAAATCCGATGTAGCTTCCTTTTTTGGAGCATGGCTCACAAAAAAAGTGGAATGCTGGCTTCTGAGTCAATGAACTTAGCAAAAACACCACATGGAAGTACTCTAAGGTATTGAAATTACAACTTACTGCAAGGATACCAGGGTTAGAAAATGCTGCAAACATTTGCCTTTGCTTATTCACTAATGAACTCAAAAGGTATTTTGAGCATGCAAATATCACACAAGCTTTTATATCTGAAAGCCATAAGCAGATTTTCTTGGTTTATAATGTGTAAAATCTTGACAGAAAAAGGACAATTGTGCTGAGAGGAATCTCATGTCTGTCACGGAGGAGGGGAACTGCAAAGTCCTGCACCTGGGGAGGAATAAGTCCAGTTAGCAGCACACATTGAGGGCTAATCACCTGAAAAGCAGTTTTTCAAAGAAGGACCAGGGGGTCCTCGGTGGACAGCAAACAGGCCATGAGCCCGCAATGGAATCTTACTGCAAAGGCAGCCAAGAGCATTCTGGATGCTTCTGCAGATCCAGAGATGGGGTTTTTCCTCTCTACTCAACAGTGGTGAGACCACATCTGAAGTGCTGTATCTGGTTTCAGGCTCCCCAGTACAAGAGAAACATTGACATACTGGAGAGACTCCAGTGAAGGGTCACAAAGATGATTAAGGAACYAGAGAATCTTTCAAATGACAAGAGATTGAGGAAGCTGAGACTCTAAGCTGGAGAAGAGAAGGCTCAGGGAGGATCTCATCAATGTGTATAAATATCTGAAGGGAGCATGCAAAGAAGAGGGAGCCAGGATCTTTCCAGTTGTGACAGGACCAGAGTCAACGGGCACACACTGAAACATGGTAGGTTCTTTCTGACCATAAGGAAACACTTTTTTACTGTCAGGGTGACTGAGCACTGGCACAGGTTGCCCAGAGAGATTGTGGAGTCTCTACCCTTGGAGACACTCGAAAGATGTCTGGACATGGTTCTGTGACACTGCAAAGCAAAGGGGCCCTTCCAACCTTAGCCATTATGTGACTCCATGATGGAGACAACAGCATGGTTTTAAAACAAGAAAAATAACTACCATGACACTGACAGATACACAACTGTGTTAATTCCAATACCTAYTGCTCACATTTACCTGCCTGAAGACTGTAGAAGAGAAAAATCTTCAAAATTAGACTAAGCCAGAAAAGAGAAAATGTAGGGACCTTATGAATAACATCATATGAGTAGTTGTATATCATGGAGGAGGAAAAAATGAGAATAAAAAATGTAACCCTGTAATTTTTCCACATCCATACTTCATCCTACATTGTTTTCAAGCTATTTTTATTACTGCTGTTTTTAATCAATAAAAGAATAAAATTAACACAGAAAAATGCCACTATAACAATAACAGTCACTAACAAAATGTTCTCACTTCCGTTACTCACTACATTGATAAAGAATAAGTAAAGATATACTGTACTTTGGCAAAAAACTTGATTTCTTGTTCATATGGGAATTGCTCTCCTTTGCCTCTGCTGCCACCATCTGCAGAGAGAAGAAAAATAAGTTCCCTGTCATATATCCTAATTACAGTCTACTCTGTATTTTTCTTAGGAAGTGTACACTATAAGCAAATAATACTTGTCAACTTCAGATGTAGATTCAATATGCCTCAAACAGCACATGAACTAGTTAAAGTGGCATATTTTGACTACCTCATGAGAGGAAAAGTAACAGCAAACACAACGTGTAAAGAATAATTGTCCAAATCTTCATGAAAGTGTAGACATCTCATAGTTCAAAGAGATATGGATAATTTTATGAGATAAAGACCTGGTGCTGTTTTTGTCTTTGCCTGTTACAGATGAAAATTTGGAAGTCTAAACTCGGATTCTAATGAAACATCTGTCTGCAGTTGTTCCCAGGAGAAACAGAATTAATGAATTTTTATTCCTCATTTGTGAACTCTGTCTAAAGAACAAAATTAATGGTTAGATCTACCCAATTAGAAATTAGAAATTTAAATTACTTTACTTCCCCTCTTACTATAAAAATCAAAACTTCTTTCAAAATAAAATCTGGTACAGCTCCCAAACTATTTATCATTTATTTGTTGTCTTCTTTCCATCAATCTGTTGAGGGACTGAAATGGTATTTGTTCCATCAATGTTTCTAGTGTTTCAGTATTTATTCATTATTGATCTTGCAGTTATTTCAAATTTATATAGTTAAGAATGATGAAGCCATGGTAATCAGGCATTAGCAGCAGAAGACACCTGGTGAGTAATCAAGGCTAGACTTTTGCTATTGCAAGWAAACATGGCATATAATAATTCATAAATGTGATAAATTTCCACTTTAAAACTAGATTGGTTTTACGATGAGCATTGATTTATTCAATCTCCCTGACGTTCCTGCTACTAATACTGTCAATTACTGCATCTGTGCCTACACATGAGGCACAGTTTATGTTATGTATGTTATGTGTCATTGCAACTCTCATGGTCACAACAGAAGATGCGATGCATCTGGCCATTTTTTTTGGCTTTTACTGCTCATGTAAGAATCCGACTTGGGTCACCAAACTTTTGTATTTTTTAATCTTCACCAAAAGAAGATAAAGTTAAATCCTTCACCGCACTGTTGACAAAACACGTGGCAGGTATTTGTGAAAGAACATTCCCATTGTGGGAGTTTGTTGAAGAGGTTTCTCTACTCGCTTTTCCAGAGAAAATTTCAGAATGGTACAAATGACTGGTTTCATTTGCTCTCTGAAAAACGGAAAGGGATTACACGTGAATAGTAACTATTAATGTGCACATGTGAGAGATTATAATTTTTTGCATAAATGTAAGAGGGCAGCTAGTTTTATTTTTCAAAGAATGAAAGTCATAAATTTTGGCTGAAAACTTTTAATCTGATGAATGAATATGGGAAACTGGAATGAATGACAATCATGTAACTTCAAAATTCATGATCTTCATCAACTACAGGAAATTAAAGGGAAAACTAGTCCAAGAATGTGCCAATTTTTAAAAAGTTTTCTGGTTGGTTTTATGACATTGGACATCTTACTTAGTAATCGATTTAAAAAATGTGCAAGCAGTACTATACCAAACTCCAGAATGTACTGATGGGCTTCATCCACATATCTTATAAGCTGCTGAAGGAAACTGTAGGCAAAGCGTTTCTCAATGGAAGGCGTGTCTAATTCCAGGTCCTTAAGTCCTCTGTAAAAAGAAGCGAGAAGGATCAAGGAAGAGCAAAGGGTAGAAGAGTTGAAAACAGATTTTAAAATGGCTGGTCACATGTAAGCTGTGGCCTGTCAATAGAGTTGTCTGATTGAGCCCTGTACCTTATCACTAGAGTTTGTCCTATATTCTTATTAAATGCTTTTGTACCTATATCTCTGTGTGCTGCAAGGAGTGAGTGCCAGCTATTGGCAAGACCAGCATGATTGGATACTGAGCCAGCAACTGGAGTCAGGCTTGGGATGCAGGTGCCCTCAGGTCTGTAACAACTGGTGTGAATGAAGGTGTCAAGCATCAGTAGTTGGAGAGGTCATAGCTTGTGGGAACATCTCTATGGGTCCTACAGACCTTGAGCCCAGACTGGCAGCTCCTGCAGGGGCCTGGCATAAGTGCATTTGGTACTAGCAACTGGAGTCACACAGTCACAGGCAGAAGGCAGAGTCTGCAACAGCAGCAACTGGAAGTCCCAGTTGCCCGCCAGTCAGGTGGAAATGCTGTGCTCCAAAAAAATCCAGCTAACGTGGAGGAACAGTGTCAGTAAGATGAGTGGGGCCTCTGCGGCAGCAGCTGGAGTGGGACTGTAGGCGACAGGCCATGTGCCTGAGTGCCACATGCCTGGCAGGACGCAAATGTTTCTATCTTCCCTAAACACGGTCTGCATGAGGGTGCAGAGACTGGAATGATCACTGTCAAATAAAGACTGTAAAGAAATGTGTGCGAGGCATACATGGCAGAAAGTACAGTAGTGAGCAGACCAAAATAAAACATGAATCAGGTCCTTGTTTGTTTAGACACAGTTGTCATAGGTGCAGCAAGTACATTGAGTTTAACTTCATAGAAAGGCCTGCATTTGACCAGCACAGGAGAATGCAGATGTAGCAGGAAATATTTACTAGACAATGGGTGTGTGTCCAGGTTAATGGTTATTTTACCGTCCCACTTAGACTTCCACTCCTAAAAATAACCCCAAAAGCCACTTTTCACTTGTGTTTAACAGAAATAAAAAGAGTTAGTGGAAAAGGAATATGTACTCCTGAATACAGCTGAGAAGTCTTTTGTCATTTTGAAACAGAATAAGAAACCTTTCCTGTCTGACATCCTTCTTTGTACATCCTACTCCATTGATGGTAAGTAAACTGAATTATTCCAGATACCCTGAAAGATTTTACCAAAATTATTAGATTAACTGTGGGATTCTAGAAACAGGCTGAATTTCACATGTGATAGAAAAGAACGTAAGTAGGCAGATTTTAAGTAGATGTGCTGCGCTAATTAATTCACAGTGATTACTTAAATTGATCTCAGGGACTGTTTCATTCACTTACTAATGTTCAACTCATGCAAGGCTCAGACGTGCTTTCAGCCTTTTCTAGTGATTCACATTTCCTAAGCCRTGCTGATGAGCCAGAGAAACCTCCAAATTAATTAAAATTTTATTCATGCTACATTTAGGAGGTAAATAAGCCATATTAAAATGAATTATGCAGGTTATGCTGCAGACTATTCATTATTATTAAATTTTCACTGTAGATTGTTTAAAAAATTATTTCAAAATGTAACTTTTCACTTTTAAAGTATTTTAATAATACTGCAAATGAACTCAATTGAAAGAAATGAGTCACACGTTTTAGAAATAAAACTGTCTTATCAAAGCCATTGCCTAGAAATTCCTTTAGAGACATGTGTTTGACCTGTAATGAAGACTTAACAATTCTATCACTTGTAGAAGACTAACAAGTTTACTAACAGTTGGATGTTAGTGGAGACACACCAGAAAGAAAAAACAGGGTGCAATGTTGAGAGGGAAGGCAGAAGACATGCAGAGATTCTTGAGAACTCTGTTCATGCCTTCCAAAAACCCTGCTAATAGCTCTGTAATCCATTTCCTCCTTGCAATGTTCTCTGTGAAGTAGCTCATCTTTATTCCTAGGTACTGAAACCTAAAAATGATCATAGAGTTTCGTCTTGATAGGAAAAAACCCCAACAAACAGGCAACAACAACAAAAACAAACAAACAAAAAAAGCAAAACCAAAACCAAACAAACAAAAAACAAAGCAAACAAACAAACAAAACCACAAAAAAAACCCCACAACCAACCAAACCAAACTACAAAACAAAAAAAAATACCACTACTGAGGACTGTCAGAAACCTTCTGTGACATTAATACTGAACAGAGAATTACCTGGAGACAACATATCCATTAATCTGTAAAAACTTCAGAATATCCTGTGCTTTTTCTCTGTCCTTGGCTTTTTCTTTGGCTGTGAGTGTATCATAAGGAACAAGAAGAGGATGGTTGCCTCCTCCTACTATAGAGCACCAAGAGAATTAAAAATTAGTTAAAAGTTATCTGTTGACATGGTAAATCCCAGCTTGTAAAAGCACTGTCACAATAATCCATAGAACATTACAGTAAAATCTAGTCTGAAATAACAATATACTTGCCTGTTTCTTTGTACAAACCTTAAAAAATATTCAGATAGAAGCTTTAGATATGGTTACATACTTCTAACATATTTGCTGCAAGTACCAGCTAAATATGCTGAACCTACTGCAAAAATTCCCAAAAGAAAAAAGTGCTTAACTGTTACAAACATGTATTATAACTACAACTTAATTTAATCAAACTGAAAGTACTTCAATAAATAACACATAATCTCCTAAGAAAACCAAGCTATAAAGAAATATATAAACATACATGAAGTTCTGCTTTTAAACATTCTAATGACAGGGTTAGTCGAGTTTAGCAAGACATACACATATCTAAAAATATATTGAAGTGATACAGTTTAATTTATAGTAGTAACTTAAATACAGAAAATTAGAATACATCATTTAAACATGGTTCACACAACTGTTCAGCATGATCAAAAGAATGCTGCAAAACCTGAGGTAAACAGAATAAACTTCATTGTATTGCTTACAATCTGATGTATTGATACCTCCCTGAATGTACCTTCCTAATTTGGAAGGAAAATAATGCTGCTATTATTAAAATAAATCTCTGCATAAAAAGCAACATTCCTAGGATTTCAGCTTCTAAAATCACCATCACATAACAGAACACAATAAATTCCTATGACAATTGGTCTGAAACCCCAGGAAATTTTAAGGGTAATGATCGGATTTATTTCTGAAAAAATACTAGAGAAAGTCTCTAATTATATTTTTAAAAAGGAACAAACTCCCTCTAGAAAATATTGGAGACATATTGCTGGATGATTTTTTTAAAGCTACATATTCTGAAATTTTGCATTAGTACTGGCTGAATCCATTTAAGTACTTGCAAAATGGTAACCTAGGGGGCAAGTCTGATGGTGGGTTGGGTTTTTTTTTTTAGTCTGGATTTGTTTCAGGAAGTACAGTCTTTAAAATTGGGATGACTGGACTTTATTCTATTATCATAAATATGTAATTCTACCACATGACAACTGAAGACAGATATGCAAAAACTGCATGTAAGTCCACATTATTGTTCTGTTCTTTATACATGGATAAAAAATATTTCCAGACTAGCATATGAATATACTGAAGGAGAACCCTCACACTTTTGAAGGCCGAGTTTTGCTCAGCTGACAATTCATCTACTTTTCACACAAGAAAATTCTCCATCAGAAGCCTCTCCTTCAATCATTACAGCCACCTCCAGCCTTCTCATACTACACAACACAACAAACACTATTTAGTATTCTCACTGAAGAGCTTCTCACAGGCAAAAATCTGCTTTCAAAGCTGTGAAATGCAGCAGATCCATTGAAATATCTAATCTTCCTGTAGTCTACAGTTTCCCAAACTTAGCCCATCCTGTGGCTACTTATCGTGAAGAGGGTTTTATAGAAAAGGAATGAAATAAAAACTATATTAAGGGGAAATATAATTAAAGGCATGGCAATTTGTAGTGTTTATCAAAAGCACTTCCAGCTAGCACTTTAGTTTTTTGTAAAATCTTAASTGCTATACCTTTTCTGGAATCTTACAACTTATAAAAACCCAAGCCTTGAAGGAAAAAAAAGTAATAATGACCAAGTTTGGTGCATACAATATACAATTAGACTTGACACCTTCGCAAAAAGTAAAACCCTAGCTTCAGTCATTTGCAAGTGAGAACTTGCTGTTTTCTCCACGTGCAAATATAGTGTTATCTACAAAAAGAAAATCAGCTTTAACACTAATAAAGAAATTATTTTAACACAGAGAAAAAACAGTAAGTTACACAGTATATAAAAAACCCCTTTCATTTAGGTACACAGAGATTATGAAGCACATTCAATTTTTACATTGAATCAAGTATCTGCTCTAGGTTTGTCCACTTGCCAATTCAACACACGGTATGTGCAGTACTAAGTAAACACCCTTTAGATCTATCTGCAATAAAAGAAGCAATACAAATGAAATCAGAGTCCATCGGGCCATAGTCTGAAAGATTAATGCTAGAAGGAAAATGCATTAATGTGGCTCTTAAATTTATTTACAACCTTCAAGTTCCCTTCCCTTGATATATCTGAATTGGTAAACTACTTAAACAAGAACAGTTCTACTTGGTACTATATCAACTTTCAGGCATTAAAAATCACATTCAAGAATAGATACTTCATTGTTTCTTTTTTGTCTTTTAGATTTCTTTTTCCTTTCTTTTCTTTCTTTTTAATAYTTTCTCAAATGCATAACCTAGGGTAGTGACAGAAAAATTAAAATACTGTAAATACCTATAGTTAATATTACCTTTTGCTTCAAGCTCCATTTTCTTTTTCTTTGCCCATATGTTATGGTAGTTTTCAGCCATCATCTCAGCCATAGCCTTAGGAAAATGGAGAGCTTAGTGATGTGGGTTGCAAAGGTTAACTCTCAAGAAGGACAATTTCCTGGTTGATATTAAATAACAAGTTTTGTTCTCTCAGGAGTTTAATACAATTACACTGTAACGGTTCACTAGAAACAAGTTTTTATTGAAAAAATGTTATATAGAATTTGGGTAGAACAGACATAGGTAAAAGAGTTAGGAACCTGGTGCTGAAGAAAGAACTGCTAATACAGAAAACAGGGGACCACAAAGAGAAGAATAGTCTGGAAAGAATACTGGAGCATCAGATGGGGGACTTGATTCTCAAAACAAGGCCAACAAGGCCTCTGAAGGCCCTGGCAAGGGAAATAAAGAACAGCAAGCCAGAGGATTGAATCAACATTGTTACTGCTGGCTGTGGCTGGCTAATTACGAACCCATGGCTATAGCTTCTTCTGTGTGGATACCGTGCTCATTTTTGTGACCATACCGTTAAAAGGATCAACCCCTTTAGGGCATAAATTAGTCTATATATTCTTCCTATAAATAAAATAAACTGTTTCAGACCAGCCAACTAGAAGCTAGACCTCAAACCAAGCAAAACAGACAAGCTCACCAGTGTCTAGCTAGTAGGAACTATTTCAACATGAAACAACTTTTTAAACCAACCTCTACTATCCTCCTGGTTGTATACTCTCTAATTGTACAGAGTGCTGGAATTTTCTGCAGATTTCACTCTACATTTCTTTCATGAACCTACAGAAAACTTCTCATCTTCAGTAAGGATTTTGAGTAACAAGTATTTCTCAATACCAATTTCTTTATTTGTGAGAATACTCATTAATTCAGAAACTTTTCAGCCGTATCTTCTTTATCCATAAGACAATTTATTTCATAAACCTTTCTTMCAGTGAACACATGATGACATGTATCTCCCCCGTATGGTAGATGCCTTCTACCATGCACACTCTGATCCCAGTGTTTTGATAACTCCAATTAGGACTTTGGAAGAATGCAATGTAGTCTATGTTTTCTTCCCTTGGAAAGCAAGGTGCTATGAAGATGTTCTCAGAGCAAGACCTAGCTACTCATGGAGCCAGAATGTGAGCAGGTGACTTAAGACCAAAATAAGAGGTACTTTGCAGATTTACAGTTTTAGACATGGTCATGATTCTTGCTAGCTAATCCTGAACTACAACTTGAAAGATATTAAACATTTTTTAAAATGTTCAAAATTACATATAGTTAATTTTTAAAACTCAGACCTCATTAATACCTAACATGTTTGAGTATTTCCTCATTGTCTGTATCAGGACAATTAATAGCTGAAATGCATTTTAATTTGATTTGTTTAGCTTTTAAATAATAGATTCTGAAGCTGTTTTCAAAGAAGAYCTCTCTTCACAGGGTAAATGAATCATAAAGTCCACCAGCTCTGCCTTATAGCTAAGGGCTACAAAGGAAATACAAGTAATGACAAGTGTTAGAGGGTATAGCATAAAAAAAATAAGCAAGGGACTAACAGAAGTTCTAATGCCCTTTCTTTGTGGTTTGTGACAGGCTGGTTACTTTTATCTAGGTTTGTTTTACTGCATCATAATACTATGACGATGTTCACATCATGAGTTGTCTYCTGAGCATTAAACAAAGTCTGCAGTCTTTCAACTATACTGAGTTTATACAAACATTAAATGTCGTCATTGTAAGGAATCTTTGTCATCAGTTTAAAATAAGAGTGTTTGATAGAAGCAGTTATTCAATCACCAATTTTATAAACTCTTTGGACTGATCAGCAGTCTACTGACAGTCAATCAGCAGAAAATTCTCGTAAAGCTAGTCAGCAATCTAAAACTGCTAGAAATATAAAACTGGAAACTGCAGAAATCAAGGAGGGGAAATCCAATGTGAGAATTTGATCAGAGGCACAGTAGAGTATATACTGCACAGTTAGCCATTAAATTACTACCACTCTTTGTTTCCTGCACTACGGCAAAGCTCAGTATGAGCAAACTTAACCCGTGTTTCAGGAGTCTATTGTAGTCAGCTTTGAACACTGTGTTGCTATCACTAGACTAGTAGAAACACTTATTCTAACTAATTTAAAACTATTTAGTGTATGCCTATATTACATTGCAATTAGAGGAAATTAGCAGACTGTAAAACCTCACACCATACTCCATCTAACACCATAAAAAAAATCCTAACCAATGACAGAAACATCGTTTATCAACTAAAACATACTGGTCCAAACCACAGCAACCTACTGGCAGATCTGTCAAAATCCTACTCCCAATTCCTTCGTTCACTATTCTCCCAATATTTAACGTAACACTGGTTCCTGATTCTTATTCCTTCAGTTTAGAGAAAAGAAGAGGATTGACAAAGTGTCTTGGATACATGGTGGAGAAATGAATGAGAAACAGAAAAAAATTGATGMTGATAGCTCTTCTGTACAGGATTCTCTTCAAAACAACAAATGTTCACAAAGTGAGCTGGGAAAATCAATCCAGGACCAAAGAAAATTTTGAAGCTTTTCAACATGAACCATGTTTTTTAAGTAACAGAGGATCAAAGAGCAATAATGAAAAAGACAAAAAAACTCCCACCAAAATCAAAGCATATCAAAAAAAGGTAATATTTGGCATCAAATAGTTTAAAATAAACTAGCAAAACAGATAAAATTAAATTTAAAAAAAAAAAAAGGGTAGGCATTTTAGGTGTTTCTGACTTACATGTAGGTCTCTGGAGAGGGTGACATTGCTCATGTCAATTGCTCGAGGAGTGTAACCATGGGCTGCATCTACAGAGATCTGAATGACAAACGTGCAAAACAGTGGAGTTATGCAAGCATTTAATGTGAAGAAGTTAACATTAAGAAGATASCGAAAGTAATGAAGAAACTTAAGGAAAAAGTCACTAGTAGATCTCTAGAGAGCAGAAGGATCCAATGTGGCCTGGATGAAAATACATCAGGGGTGGTAAACTTCAGTGASAATTAGGTGAAGGTAAACAGAGTTTATTCCTAAAGGCAGACAGCCATCACACTCACCTCCCTCTCATTTAAATATTAATTTCACTTGAACTTATTTAAGGTTTGAACTCATTGCATGTAAGGATAAATTTATAATTAAATCTGTCCATTTTCTAGAGATTTTTTTTTTTCTCAGCAGGCAAAATGTCAGACAATCTAGTTTAAGGTGAATTCAGGCAAAAATCAAACTTTGAATTTGGCTTTTCAATCCTATTTCTATGTTTAAGATGAGAATTTACTAAATACTTCTCTTTTACCTTCTGATCCTCCTCTCCACTCAGAAAATATCATTATTTTTTCAGTCTTTTTTTTGTCTATCTTTAAATTTGTCACCAGTTTGCTCATTACATTGACACAAATGGTCAAAGAAGAATAAAAAGTGATGGGAGGTTCCCTGGATGACAAGCCACTGACACAAGAGGTGTGGCTAGAAAAGGGACATTGATAGGCTTTCCTCTATGGATGCTGCAGCAGCAGATCTATGTTCCCCACAGGTATCTCTTGCTTTAGAAGGAACAGTCTCCAGACTTTTGTTCCTATGTGTGACACTATTTTCATATGAACGTGTATGAGCATAAAGAGCCCYAAAAGTTCAAAGGCTTTCTTTCAAAGGGCAGTTGTTATTAACAGAGAACAACACAATGTACAAGCAGCACACAGTAAATAAAAACCAAGAAAGTATTGTTTTCTAAAGCAAACATCATTGCACTAACACCAASGTAGCGATTAAATACACTTAGAATTTCTCAGCTACACACAGAAAAATGTTATTTTGTCTATGTGTGTGATGACAGTACAACTCATTTCAAAGAGAGGACGACTGTTAATATGATCGTGTACTCTGAAAGACAGAGATATTTTAGGTTTCAGTAATTCTTCTAGAAAAGCTACAAAAATTCATTATTGTAAGGGAAGACTGTAAACTTAGCTGCAAAAGCTGTTTTCATATTTTGATATAATTTGAATATCAACTGTAATGCTATGCATTCTAACAAGATTCTTTCACAAGTACAAATATCTCTATCAATATATACTTTGGGGCTGGTATTATAGACACTCAAAAGTCAGGAAATTTGGAAGTTAGTAATTTTGGAAGGCAATTATAGTGTGAAAACTATAATGTGTAGTTTAACTGAAGTACTAAATCAAATCACTTGATATACACTAGTGTCTATGTAGGCTGGAAAGGCAGGTTCAACTGTTCATTTTTAAAGGCATATCACCAGTCAAACACATAAATAGTGCAAAGCTGAGTGGAGAGAAGAGGGCAAGAKTTTTCCCCTCCATTTTATTTCCCCCATTTGTTCTCCCTCCATGTGTTCATGAGATTTTATCACCCTCCCAGTTTAATTGCAAAGTGTGTGGAGCTCTGAGAGAATTTAGTGCCACAATTTCTCCATTTTATCATTATTTTGATTAAAGTAGTCCATTAAAAAATAATTAATAATTTTGGCTGTCTACAGATGTAAACTTTATTAATTAACATTGATATTTGAATTAAGATTCCTTGAAAAAAGGAAGTAAAAAAAAAATTTCATGCACCTTTATTTCTTTATGTGTTTAAAGGCATCATAGCCACCAAATTCCAAAAAATTACACACTAAAATCATATTAATACTCACTATTAATATGTAATCAGCAACTGTTGTAAATAAGTCCCCTAAATACCATGGTTAACTTTAAATCACGTGAAMAAACACATTCATATCTCAGTTTTGTCTAGGTTTTTTTGAAAAAGTTTATAAACATATTAYGTTGGAACAGGAAAATAAAGTTTCATCTTCAGTGAACAGAAATCCAAACCAATCTTCATAGTTCTACAATTGCCTGTGAAAAATGCTTTCACATATTTTTATGCTAAAGGTTTACTTCATCACTTGTAAAATGAAAGACCAGAGAGCAGATTTTGCATGCCGCTTTTTAAACAAGTTTTTAGCAAAGTGGCTCACCTGACTGGTTTGAGATATGCGACGCGTCCGATTATACAATGCCATGGAATCTCCCTCCCGTGTTCTTTCAATTCGCCATCCCCATGCCAGCATAGTTTTTAGTGATTCTTTGATTGGCCATCGATAAATTTCTTTCTCCTGAAAGCATGTACATGTGATAATTAACTTGTTTATTATGTAGYTGTACAGAGCAAAAAAAAATTATTGGGCTTTTTCCTGGTTATACTGAGATGCAAAAAAATGTACTGAATTCAACCCTTATGGCCCAGCGTTACTGAAATTATGCAAATAAATCATATATGATATTAAAAAGTTTATTTATCATTTGAGAGGTGGGCAGAAGAACTCTAGCTCTGCAGAAAGCTGATGATCTCAGGTATAACTGTGTTAACAACATTCTCAAACATGAAATCAAAGGTGGAGCAGTAATTATCAGGAGTAACACAGTGTTTTGTCTGTTACATGAACCAAAAAAACATAATCACAGAATCGTAAAAAAAGTCTGTGTTGGAATGGACCTCTGGACATCATCTGTCTCTAGCTTCCATTGAGGTCAGATAAGTTAATTGGGCTATCAATATTGGGTTATCTAGGGCTTGTTCTGTCATGCCTTCAATATGCAGGCGATTTCACCACTTCTTTGGGCAAGCTATTCCACTGTTTAAGCTGTCAAGATAAGAAGGATTTCCAGAAAGCATTTCTGCTGAAGAAGCTTACACCCATTGCCTCTTGTCCGGTCACTGTCCACCCCTGTGAAGAGAATACATCCATCTTCTCTATAACTAACACTGAAGTACCAGGAAACCAAGATCRTATCTCCAGCAGCTTTCTCTTCTTTAAGCTGAATGAACCCAGTTCCTTCAGCATTGCTTCTTTTATATCAAGTTCTCCAGATGTCTAACCACCTTTGTGGTTTTCTGTTTGAGACCAGACAAAGCCTAAGCCTAAGCCTTCTTTAAGCAAGAAAGCATTCCTGTGTGACCTCACTGTAAAAACACACTGGCAATATCACACTTCAACTTCACCGCAGGTTATGCCATGTAGATTCAGCTACGCAAGAAAATAGGCTGAGCGGCCTATTTATTATACCATAAAACCCTTCCATATCTTTTCAGGATTTTGAGAAAGGCAACAACCACACATTAGCTGATGTAGTCTAATTTTTTTTTTTTAATGATGTAAATACAAGTCAATATTTTCAGTGATATTTCAACCACCCTGGACCAAGAATGAACAAATTCCTTACCTTTTCAGATAGTAACTTATATTGTTTCATTAATGGTTGCACTTTTGCAGATTCAGAAAATGTTTCACCATAGGTCCATCCATTGGCAAACTGAAAACAGCAATAAGAAGAAAGGACAAAATGGGGAAGAGCAAAAAATTATGGAAAATTCTATTTTTATTGGTACAAATTAACTGAAAAATGTTTCTGCRGAGCTGTTCCCTGCAAGTTGCCATTCTACTATTTTCTCAACATTTTCTCAACCAATATTTATATTATCTATACATTAAGCAAYTAATCATGTGCATCTTATTGCAAACTACTGATTACCCAAAGTTACAATATTAGCACATTTTTCTATTAAAGATTTATATAGAGCAGAATACTGTGCTACAGTTGAGGAACTATTTTTAACACTGGACAAACAAAATGCACAAAGGAATAAAAATGCTTAAGAATTTTTTTGGTTAAAAAAGAAAAAAATTCAGGTCCATAAAACTGTTAAACAATTAGCAAGTATAGTCACTCAAAATTCAACAAGAAAAACAATGAAGTGATGAAACATTGTTTTGAAATACTYATATGCACCTAGAGAACTTTCCCCAGACACCTTTCAAGAAAAAAGTACGTTTATATCTTACCTATATATACCAACTTGTAGCATTATGAAAAATAATAAGCTTCAGAGGAAAATACCTTAAAGATGAAATGGATTCAAATAAAAACGCTGATTTTGTTTTAACAGGAATATAGATTTTACCTTTTCCATTGACCATTTGTCATGAGCATGTTCTGCATACTTGTTGATGAAATATTCTAGCTTTTCAGGGATTGTAATGCTGAAAGTGAAAAGAAAATTAGCATTATATCACACAAGCTAAAATTAAATGCTTTTGTTGTGAAGAAAACTACAAAATAGATAATAAACAATGCATACACCCATTCAACACATCTTAGTGCACTCTTCCTCCTCATACACAATTTGCTCCAAGGCCCATTTAAATCAAGGAAGAAATCTGAATTATTTCATGGGCACTGAATGACAACCACAGCTGTTGCAGTTGACAACCACAGCTTAGAAATGTGCGCAGGGAAAAATCAATAATGATATCAAGCACTTGTGCTTTTTGCCACCTATTTCGTTTACGAATACTAAGTTTCTTAGTATTAAAGATATAACCATGACCTATAGTTTCAGAAATATGGTAGTAATTATTTCACATGTCCATTATAACCTGTGTGCTAACAGTCCTTTTTGAAACACATTATCTATTTTATATATTCCTACAGATTGTTTTATATGTTTGAAGCATTCTAACTTACGACAACTCGAGTATTATATGACTAAGGCTTTATTTTACAATACACCAACGAATATTTAAAATATTAAAATCCTTATTAGAATAATAAAAATCCACACAAATTAATACACTAGCCCTTCAACGGGTGTACAAGACAGTGCAGAATTCAAGGTTTCTGAAGCAGTGAAGAAAAATAAGTGRTTCTAAATCTTCAAGCAAGCACTAGAGACAGAATCCTCTTCCAAAAATGATTTATCACATATCAGTAGTTTACTTCATCTGTATTCCTACAAATGAAAGGGAATATCTGCTTTTGATCACTGATGAAATAGCAGTATCTTCCCTCCTAACATAAAGAATCTGGGTAGCAAAAGAGTTAGAGTGCCATCTACTGCAAAGCAGAAGTCTGGATTTTAATTTTCAGTCATAAGGTGGGAAAAAGCAGAAATGTAAAACAAATTATGTCAGAGTAACAGTTTGGAAGAGCCTAACACACACACAAAGGCCAGAAAATATTTATCCAGCACTGTCATCGGGGTTTTTTTATTGTTTGAAAGATTGTATTTCAATGAGAACTCTATTAATGGTATAATACTTCAAATAATTTCAGAAATGCAATAAAACAACAAGTACAATTACATCCTATTATCTATATCTTCATACAAATAGGTTCAGTACTAGTAAGAAATGCAAAGCAGGATTTGCATGTTAGAAGAATGTGGGATAATTTGAAAGTTACACTTATGGCAGTAGTGCTGACTTCATCTTGAAACATCACAGAACTGTTGACTCCTGTGGCAATGAAGTGACCTATAATTTGGGTAATATTAAGTAACATTTTCTGAGTTTTTAAAATCTATTCCATCTAATTACAATTTTTATGTGAAATGAYGTCAGATAAAGTAATATCCAATTAGTTAAATGATATTATAATATTCTTACTACATTTTGTTAAACTTTCATTTATTTTAAATACATCTTAGAAAAATGAATTGTAATGGTCACTGCTGTCCTTTCTATACTCCAGCATGGATTAYGGCTTTTACTACCAAATTTTGATGTGCATACATGTACAAGCATGCTGTAACGAAGGTGTCAATCTACTGGCAGCATTCTGAACGTTAATACAGGCAGAAAGCTCACAGAGGCAAGYGAAGCAAATGTCCTACAAGRGGAWTTTTTCAAGATACATTGCACAACCMCACTTCTGYAAAACTATTCTACACAAAGGGAAATGGTGCACTGGCTGTAGTCAAACATCAGGGCAGAAAATTTCCATTCCAATACGTGCTTTGTCTGGCTAATATAYTTAAAAAAGCAGGGTCAGTGTCTGATTGTCTAGAGAGAATGAAGATTGTTCTGCCCAATTAMCAATTATTCATTGTAAAAGAGATTATATGAATTCATGATCAAACRTAATTTTCTGTACGTACATTGTCGTTCACACAAACTGGAATTAATGTCTTGACACATGTTAATAATGACAGGGATGATGTAGACTAGTCTACKTTTTAAGCTCCTAAGAACAGGTTTGTTTGCGGCAGACATGCAAAGATAATTGGACAGTTCTATCTCCACRGTAAAAATGCATTAAAAATATTCTAAGTTGACCAAGAAATTAGTTACTTAACTTGATAGTTATTGCTTTACATTATTTAAAATAAGTACATAAATTAAAATATAAAGTTAAGATCTCCATTTTATCTATAAGGTAAGCATTCAGAAGAGAATGCTGTAACTTCACATCATACCAAACAATAGACTCCCTCCCTCCTTTACACATTCATGATCAAAAAACCCTAGTTGCAACGAGTTCCTTACTTTGAGGTATCAACAGGTTGAGGATTAAAGTTCCCATCTGAATCCATTGAAGACTGTTTTTCCATCATATTGACATAATTTGATTCCATATAATCTGGAGGTAAGGCCCCTGCAACTGCGCTCAGACAAGGCAAAGCCAATTTGAACAGTTCTTGTTCATATTTCTGTGGAACACACAAGGGRTAGAAAGTGAGTAGTGAATGAGAGCTTTCAACATCACTGCTGAAACTGATGCACCTATACATGAAACCAAGCAGCCAGAGAATGACTTTCTTACTCAGTGTGAAACTGAATTTTTGTTCTGAAAATAAAGACTGTCCAAAGCATAAAGATAGGAGCAAGTCTTGATTTTGCTCAAGTAAATGRGAAATGTCTTGACTTCACTGGTAGCAACACTAAACATTTTTCAGATGCCTGGGAAGACAACATAGCACAGAAGTATGCACAATATTCCTTAATACTTATATTTGAAATGAAACTCATGAAATTTTAAGCAAGTTTGTTAAAAATAGTCACAGAATGAACAGTAAATACATACCAAGGTGTATTATTGAACTTTTACCCAACATAGAACTGACGAAACTACAATTACTAAACAGAGAAGTGTACAGATCTGTACAGATACATCTCAAGATTACTGCTTTAGTGATATAATTTTTTTAAYAAGCAGATAAAATCATAGAAGCCGCTACATTAAAGTAGGAGCTATAAGAGGAAGATTTAAATTTACTAAAGCCTATATTTTTTCCTTCGAAGWGGATAATACAGTATTGATAAAATCTGGGTAAAAATTACAGATTAAACAAAAAAGATTACACAGTAATGATTTTACAGTAWGAGATGGATACTAAAATTATTTACCTTTTGAGATAAAGCATCAAAAATACCCCAGAACAACTTTCTGGATAAATGAAGTTCTTCTTCTGAGGCAGCGCCAAAGTTACCCCATCCACTTGACAAACAATAATACTTCCAGCATCTTTCATAATGATTTGTCAGCAACTAAAACAGAACATATTTTGAAAGCAAATACAAATATAACCGCTGAGGTTCTTCCATTCTGGCACTCAAACATTACACAGATGCTACCAGAAATATTTCTGTATTTTTATCAATAAGCCATGTTGTGTATGTATTTTTTAAATCACTGGTGCATATACACCCAGAATGAGCAGTTTTTTCATCTTTGTTTCAATACTGTTTTGCAAAGCTTTTTGGCAAAATATTGCAAGTCACAGTCAGTAGAGAGCTGRCAAGATTCCTGTTTTTCCAGTCTGAACAAATATCAAGATTAAAAACTGCTGACATTCAAAACATAAATGTGCATAAATAAAGATAGGAATTAAAAAAAAAAAAAGGCTGATGTGTAGAAGCGAAAAATATATTCTTGATACTGCACGGTTCCTTTATACTTTTTTTTTTAACCCTAACAATAGGGTTAAAACATGCAGTATATTTGTATATATTCAGATTTAAATAATCTGTTAGTATCTATTTGCTATTTAAATTGCTGGATGATTAAAGAAAAATGCAGAGAAGAACTCAGATGCATAAAGGACATAAAAAGACAGACATTTTATCATTTATGTAGAACCACAGGAGTCTCAGAAATATGGACTCCAAGAGTCAAATATGTATTTGGAAATATTTTTCAAACTATATTCTATTACACAGTGGTCAGACAAGTTTGCTTTTGGACTACATGTGGATACTAATATATATGAGTAYGTTTTTAAATCTAGTCTAGAGAGTAAAGGTAGGTTTAGTCTAGGAGAAATCCCTGATGAAGCACTGAATAACAGTTAAGAGGAAATTTTAAAAATGCTGCCCTATTCCAAAAAGTTTGCACTATATGGAAAACAGGAAAAGCATCACAGATTTGAATTCACATGCTGCTTGAAAACTGAGGCGATTTTTAACTGTAGAAACCAGCAAATGTATTCACAGCAGGTAGCACTGTATTCTGATTAGCTGTCACTATTTTCTTCTCTCTTCCCATTCAAAATGACATTTTCAGATGCCTGATTAACTTATAGCTGCCTCTTTAGATTACTRTAACTGGTTTGCCAGCACAAGCCCATAAGGAATACACACAATAATACAATTCTTTCAAATCAGAAGCACATTAGCAGATATGGGTAGGAGTCYATTGTTAAATCACTGGAAATGAGTTTACTGTCAGTGAAACATTTTAAAAGTTATARGCCTATCTTCAGATAAAGAGTTCATTTTCCTCAGAAACTCCTATTAGTCTTTTGGGTGTCAATGGACAAAATCATTTGCCCGTGCTAACAGCATGGTTCTCTTCACATCTGTATTCTTGCAARGCCTGACTTGCCAAAAGGATCCAATTATTATTTCCTTACTATTCAGTTCAGCAACAAGGCAAACTCACTGCAGTCATGACCCTCAGTATCTTAAGACCTGTTCTTTTAGATGAACAGATGTCAATGAGCTGGGTTTGTTTCTTTCCCAAAAGAAAACCCTGAAGAACTACAGCCATACATAAAGTTCCAAGCTACTATTTGGGTTTAGCAGCACATAAAATGTGATAATGCATTAGAAAGGTCCTATTCAGGGCAATATACTAAATTATCAATTGTTTTTCTCACACATAGACACTGAAGTATGGCTGCTTTGGCATCTTTAGTTTGACTGAGGATCTCTTGGGAGGCATAACCAAATTATGAAGTCCTTGGTAGAACTTCAGCAGGACTGAGCAGCAGGCCCTGGCTTTGAGACTAATGATTTAAATTCCTCTTCTTAGGTCAGAGATCCTGATATGCTTTTAAAGCATAAAAATATATTAAATAAGAAAAGATTAAATATCTCATTCAAAGTTGTGGTGGGGAAGCATTAAAAAGGACTGCTGAAAAATAGTAGGTAAGGTAGGAAACCATATGTTTATTAAAAGTGATGATGATATCTGAGGAATCTTTAAGGAACGTGTCATCTCAGAAAGSAAAAAACCCTCATTTTTTATTACACATTAGGAATCAGAATCAAAAGACACAGATAAACTTCTGGGAGCTGAAAACAAAATGGAACATTATTACTAAACATGTGTTGCTTAGATTTCCAGTCACCAACAACAGAAAGAGCCCTTTTTCCAAGAGCGAGGAAAACCAACGCAGAGGGCAAAAGCAAGGGTACACACGGATCATAAATTGCTATGTTTTCTGCACTGGAATCTGCCCCCTGTCCCCAAGGTTTTTTCTGTTCTGTTTTTACATGGGCTGAAACAAACAGGAAATAATGAAAGGAGAAGAAAACAATAGACCCAGACTTCATAATTCCATATGAATGGGTGTAAATTAGACTGAATTTCTCACAAAGCAACAACATATCCTTAAAAACTATGGTCTCAGATTATCGCAGAATGGAGATAACGTAACAAAGACTATAGAGAATCTCCACCATGCAAGTATTTTCTGTTGCATTTTGTTATAAAGAATGCTGTTGAATACTCATATTTACTTTTACCTTGAGAGGCATCTTTGCATGTTCATTTAACAGAGGAACATCAAATACTAATCTCCTCAGCAAATGCTGCATCATGGAAGGCCGCAACTGCCTAAAAGCAGACAAACCATTTCAAAAGCGTGTACCAGCAGAGTTTCATGTAAATAATTAATAAATACATTAAAGAAATATATCAGTTCTATTCCATTAAAATTCTTCAAATTCAAAAAATAATAAGATTTTACTTGTGGCACTAGAGCACTAGGGATCCAGAAGAAAGCAAACAAGTGAAGACAAAGAAAATACTCTGAAGAAGCTGCAAATCAAATGCTTCAAAGAAGCCAAGAAAATATCTGGTCTATAGACAAAGAAAAACAGGAAAAAAAATACTGAATTTTGATAACGTATATTAATATCACTATGCCCATGAGAAGAGGATATAAAGTTAATTTCTTGTAATAWATCTCAATGGCTCTTAGAATATCTTAGAAACTARTAAGTCATAAAAGCACTATCTCTTTAGATGTGCTAAACAAGACACACAGCCATGGGCACCAACTGGAAGAAAAGAAGAAATACTTATAGTATGTATGTTAGAATGGCATGGACATTACAGCTTTCCAGATAAATATTAAAATCTGGTCCATTTTATTGGTTCCTATCAAGAYAATATATATATTAAATGGTCATACTAAATATCACCAAATGTGATACATTTTAAAGAAATGCTATCTAGTACTTTTTTACAGTATTATCGTATAAATGTCTGTCATTTTTGAGCACATTTCCACTATAAAAAAAGAATCATGGTGAAATATTAAAAAAAAAAAAGCAAACAAACCCTCTGGTGAACTGAAAGCCTAAATGTTAACTTTACTTAGAACTTGAATTCATATTTGCTTAGTCAACTTGTGTTAATTGAGCCCGTAGCCTTATAAAAATTTGGATAATAATCAACCAGTTTTGAGTCTGCAGACACACAGACAAAACCTGTCCCACAGGTGTTCAATAGAGACATAACAATACTAGTCATTGATTAGGATTTCCGACGGAACGCACCATAAATGAACCTCTACATAGAATTGTATAAGTTACTGAACATCAACCACAAATCTGCACAGCTAAAAGTATTTAAATGGCAATTCACTGTATGTACAATTCCACAATTCCAGAGCTTTGTCTTTTTGCAGTACATCCTCTTAGCTAATCATCAAGGTTTTAATTTATAAGATTTGGTGATAGCAGAATAACTGATGACTGAATACTGATGACTGATGATTAATAAAGCCACAAACTGAATACAGTATAATAAAAATTATCACAACCATCTGACAGGAAAAAAAAAAATCTTCATTATGTTACTGGTGGCATAGTTCTGCATTCCTGTATTATAAATATCACTTTATCACTTAGCACTGTACAGTCAGGAGTATTTTCTTACCCACAGATAGACAGCAAACACTCTTCAATAGAATCTCGCTGAGCTTTGGTAAGAGAGCATCCCTTTGAGAGTCTGTACACAGTGTGTAATAAGGAATCGATGAGGGACGCATGGTGCTCTGTGCCAGCAAAAAGAGGAGCACATCTGGTCAAGAGAGGCAAGACTGCTGTGCAAAGGTATCGATTCAGAGCCAAAGCCATATCTGTAGCACTTAAAGCAGCCTATAAAAAAAACGGGACAAAAATTAGTCTTGTCTCCTCACTGTCGTTACAAATGAATAGAAATTGTTTGGCTTGTTTTGTAGCTAGAAAGAGGGAAATTTCCAAAACACACAAATAAGGATTTATATCTACCGAAAGCTAGATGCCTAACTTCTTCTCCTGCTTCTGAAGTCTGATAGATGGCTTTTGCTTTGTTTTTAGTGAATGAAAACAAAAACAGTAAATGTTGCCATTCRAAAACAAAACAATTTTCAAGACTGTATTGAAGAATGTCATAGTTGCTAAACAGAACACTTCAAAATCAGGTAATACAAGTCAGTGTCTTTCTGTTATGAACAAGGCCAAGTTCCATGTGAGTTAAAAATCCTCACCTGCTCTTTCTTAAATATCTAGCAGAAAAGGACCTGGRGGTATTGATTGACAGCTGAACATGAACTTGTGCCCAGGTGGCCAAGAAGATTGATGGCATCCTGGCTTGTACCAGCAATAGTGTGGCCACCATGTACCAGCAACAGTGTGGACAGTGATCATCCCCCTGTACTCRGCACTGGTAAGGCTGCACCTCCAATCTCCAGTTTTGGGCCCCTCACTACAAGAAGGACATTGAGGTTCTGGAGCAAGTCCAGAGAAGGGCAACGGAGCTGTGGAAGGGTCTGGAGCACAAGTCTTATGAGGAACAGCTGAGGGAACTGGGGGTGTTTAGCTTGGAGAAAAGGAGGCTCAGAGGAGACCTTATCACTGTCTACAACTGCCTGGAAGGAGGTTGTAGTGACGTGGGTGTCAGTCTCTTCTCCCAAGCAAAAAGACAGAACAAGAGGAAATGGCCTCAAGTTGCACCAGGGGAGGTTTAGATTAGATATCAGGAAAAATTGCTTCACAGTAAGGGTTATCAAGCATTGGAAGAAGCTGCCCAGGTAAGTAGTGGAGTCAGAATTCTTGGAAGTGTTCAAAAAATAGAAATATGTTCGAAACAGCAGATATGGCACTTGAGGATAGGGTTTACTGGTGAACATGATGGTGGTGCTAGGTTGACAGATGGACTTTCTGATCTTAGAGGTCTTTTCCAACCTTAACAATTGTATGATTTTATGATCCTAAATAACAACATAATTATATTCACAAAAAAATGCTGACATAAAAGGTAAAACAGGAAAACCAAATTCAGTGTCTTAGCCCTCATAACAGCTCTCTAAACCTAAGACAAGATTTAGACAAGGATCAAGACAGCTAAAAAATTTAGATGGAAATAAGACTCACATTAAAAAAGAAAAGGCAGCAACACTGAARAACTAAAATAGAAATGCAGTCATTTTCTAAATAACAGTGTAGGTGTCCCTAAAAAATGCACASAGATGAACACTTTCTGTCTATCTCTGGAAAGAGGCTCTCAGTCACGTGCTTCTTTGGCAGCTCATTTGATTTTGATTCCATAGCACAGGCTCAGAAAGTCTCCTGGGGAAAGGCATTGCCTCTTTTATGTATGCGGGTATCAGTGCGGGCTCTTATAAAGTGAGYATTACTCTGGACAATGCATCTTCAAGTATTATCAAAGCTCAGCAGCAACACATAATTCATCCAGCATTTGAGAAATGCAGAAGACATGAAGACATAAAAAATGATTTTTTGAGGGATGAAAAATGCCATAGTGTCCAATAAGACAATGGAAYCAACATACAAACAGACTTAAACCCTTACCGTATCTAATGAGGCAGCAGCACGAAGGTCTGGCAGAAAGCCAACTTCAAGAAGGTGTAGAAGAAAATCCTGGTCCTCAATTCCATAGACCCTGTCAAGGAACAAAACCATGGCTGCCTTGTGATCTGGGCAAAACCCCGCAGACATGTCAGGTTCCACCACAGTACCATCTAAAAGGAAGAAATAAGACTTCAGTGACACGGATCGTCCTCCATCAGCAGACTAGGCAGTCATGCTGCTACTTGTCAGAGGTTTTTGAGTCTCTATTAATACCTAGGCATCTTCCCCACAGTTTTGTTACACAAAGGCAACATATTTGCAGTTAAATGAAAAAGAATGCATAAGGCAAATTCTACCCACAGAGACCTCAAAGTCTCTGCATGGTTTTTCTGTTCATGCTTTGTACATTAAGGGATTCTTAACAGCTGATATTCTAATATGCTAAGTACCTAAAACATATTAATTAACCTACATAACTACTTAGTTCTTAGCAGAAGCAGGTGGAAAGTAAAAATTACAAGAACTGTACATCAAAGATCCTGGAAATGCAGCATCGGTGAGCATATCTTTAATGTATGACAAAGAATTAATAATGTACTAAAAAGTCCTCTCTATCACAAAACTTTCAAAATATCTGAAAGAAATTCATTAAAGTATTTTAAAATTTACATACTTTCATTTTGAAGTGTAAACAAGCACTTCTGTATCTATGACCTGTACTCTGGTACTGAGATCTCACCTATAGATCTATCATTATGTGGAACATAAGTAATGGTGCAATAGAATGATTTCTGCTGTAACCTATTGGACAATCCTGTGAGTCTCTCAACAATCCAAGYTGCAATTATAATGTTTTCTCTCCAGACACACTAAAAAGCAGATGTAATCCCTTTGCCTTTCATATAGGTGCTCACATAGCTCCCACTATTGCAATCAAGTTTATATAGGCAGAAAACACAAAGAGATGCATTTGCCTATGTATGTCACAACTATAACTTCACCACAGTTGCTGGAGAACAACTCTGGTGTCTTAGTAAGATCTGCTAGAAACAATTGATAGGGTTAGAACAGCAAAAGCTAAGGATTATGTTAATGAGGAATGAGACTGCCATATTTTAAAATAGTTCTAAAACCAGAAAGCATGCATTTTAAAATTTCTTTTTAAAGTTGTAATAGATTTTCATAATTCCATTTAAAGGGATTTATATCAGTGATTTAACAGTACACAGAATTGTTGACTACAGCATGCAGAAAGATTTCTGAAACATGTATGAGATACACATGATTTCTCTTCTAACTCACATAATAAACAGTTAAATTTCTATAGCATTTTTAAATGCTGAAAAGACTGAGTGTCGATATGTCGATAAATTACAAAACATAGGAATAGGATGGGAGGAAAAATGTAGAACAATCTTACCTTTAGCTATTGTTGGCATGTGGAAAGGAATACTAATTACTCCCACCAAATCTTCCAGCGGAATTAAAGACCGTAGAATTGATCTGATTCTAATGGCTTCCCCTTTACCAGCATGGATTAGCTAAGGAAGAATCAAATGAAAATTTAGCAAGATCTTCTGTTTATCTATACACAAGAATAACTGCTCCCAAAATTGCATTATAATTAAAAACGTAAATTTCATGCARTCTACATCAATTTGCCGTAGTTTGGATGCAAATGCACAAAGTCTAAAAGTCTAGATGTTTGCTTATTAAATAAGACTAAGTTCATTTTCAGAATAGAATATTAGATAAAATTGGTGAACAAAGCATTAAAATGTAGCAGCRTATGGTGGGAGGGGTGGGGTGGAAAACAAAAGCAGATTTCAGATTTAAAAAATTAGTTTTTCYGTCCTGGCAAAACAAGACACTTTCAGGTATCCCAGTTGTTTCAGTTTTTTTTTAAAAAAAGGCAGCAAGACAGGGATAAAACCAGAAAATTTTTTATTCAAACAAAACAGGTATTCATACACTGACCTTACTAACTTGATATATCTCTCCTCTCTCAAGTTATCAATCTCTGCACAAATCTGATACTGATCTATACTAATGTATATTAATTCGGGCACATTTCAGGGTGAAATAAGAAACTATGTATAACTAAATTTCTGAATAATAGTAACATATATTGAATTGTAAACAATAAATATTTTCAAATAGTTTCAATCTCTTACAAAATAAGTGGTAAGGGCTTGGTTTTTATAGTGTTTCTAATTCTTTGTATCTAATGCCTGAAATAGTGACATCTTACCTTTGAGAAGGTTTGTCAGTGTGAATAAAGATTTTGAGATATTGATGTGTATGTCCAAGTACAATGCTTATCCCTATATTTTAAAAGAATGCCCTATAATATTTACATTCTTATAATATTTACACTTTTWTATGCAACTTTAAAAGTCTGTATAAAATAAGTATATGAAGAGTAAAACTGCAGTTTATAAAAAGTAAATCACTCTACACGATTCCAACAAATAGGCAAATTTGAGGARTTTGAGCGTCACACTGGACAGTCAAACAAAAAAAAATAAAAAAAAGCAATGGAATAATTCTTTAAAAGAACAGCTTCTGAATAGTTTTTTCCCCTTGCAAATCAGTAGAACAACACATTATGTCCACTAAGACACTATGTAGCCATACCACTGCTTTAACTTGCTAACGTGATACCRGGAAAAAAAATGAACAGCAAACCACTGATCAGTAAAACAACTATGCCTTTACTTTCCAATGCATGAAGACATAAAACTTACATGCATTTCAGGGGCACAACGTCCTAAGAGATCAATCAAAGCAGCATAAAAGGTCATGATTGCATTTCCCATGTGAATAGTGTCATCCTCTTGTTCTTCTATTTCGCTGTAATTAGTTAAATGTTACAACAAATAAAAGATTAAAAAAAAATATTTTACAAGAGTAATAAATAAAGAAAGCTGCCCATAGGTATAACAGCTTACACAGAGTGGCTTCTGTTAACTAATGGACTTATAGCAGACTAAGASAGAATTTACTTTGTCCCTGAAAGATTGTAGAGACATCTGTATTGTAACCGTTGTTATCCTTTATTTGTCTCATTTTSCACCAATGGACTGAATCTTAATAGACTGACAAACAAGAAACAGAATTCTAAAGATGTCTAAATATTTAGAGAGAGTTACTTAAATTAACAGTGCAGAGGAAGCACTGTTTAGCAGAAGATAAATCTCTACCCTACACAGAATCCAAGGAAGAATCCAACTGACAATTCACATGTTGAAACAAAAAAGTAATTTTGCACCTAAGATTATAAAACAAATAAACAAATACTATGGCAATGTGAGCAATTCTACTGCACCTACAGGGTTTTACTAGATCCATTACTTGGGGAAGGTCCATCTCTTGTTGGATCTTCTGATATTTGTATTGCCTCCTCCATGGCAGCAAGTAACCCATTGCCTCCTTCTCCTCTTAGAGCTGGACCGAAACATTCAGGTCGGCGAATAAGCAGTCTGACTACAACATTAGCATTCTCCTCCACACTCTCTCCTACCACACAGAACAAATATCAAGACATAAGATTATACCRAAAAGAGTTCTGAAATATAATCAGAAAAAGGTACACAAAGGAGCAGAATGCATGCATCAGTAGATACCTTTAACTACAAAACAGTTTATCACAACAAAGTTACATAAATACACGTACTCCTCTATTACTGCAATAAAATCTATGAAATAAAATATGTTTTAACTCAAAATTAAATAGAACCAAGGAATTAACTATGTAGTAAAGGATGTTTAAAGCATCACTGAAACTACTGATTTTTACTAAAGACTCACAGTCAAGTGGGTGGCTTAACAAGGGGACCAATATAATTGCTGAACACTAAAACTGGGCTGTCTAAATCTTCATAAAAAGATAGGGGTTTGGCTCTGTATCTAGCATGAATTTATCACAAAAAGATTTAGGACTCTGCTCTACTTCCAAAGGAGGTGTGGGCATTTGAAAGACTAAAGCTGGGTCTAAAAATGGGGGCATAGGCTCTATGACTTGTGAAATGGGCATCTAAGTTAATGTGTGTCTTGAATAATTCTACTCTTTCTGCAAATTGTCCTTTTAATTTACAGCAACTTATCAAATTGGCTTGTATTCCTACCTAAAATTACAAACTTATTTGAATATTAGAGGAAGTTATAAAATGTTTAGGCTTCTACTCTACCATTGCAAAAAACAGCAAAACGAAGAAAATCCAAATATCGTTCTCCTTCAACTGGATTCCATCCAATGTCTGGGTAGCCTTTACAAATCAACAGAGGACAACTCTGCAATCCACATCCAGCCAAGTAGCGAACCACCTAAAAGCAAGATAAGATGAAAAAGATATTAACTGTGAAAAAGAAGGGAAGTGCAGCTTCAAAGGGAGGCATCCTTAYACATTGTCAGGATATGGTGTCTGCATCCTGTTATCCTCTCAAAACGCTATCATGCTTTGGACAAATCAGAAGAGTACCCTCTTTCTTAGTTCACTTTCCCAGTCTTTTCCTACTCCAGCCATGAACTGCAAGACCTACTTATCTCAATTCCATCATTCCTCTCTCTAGATCACTGCTTTGCTATCTCAATTCTCTTGTAACTCTGAGCATTACAAACTGGTCAGTTTTGCAGTATTCCCCAAGTACACACTATCCACAATTGAAAATACATCTTTTCTTTTATAAAGAATAAAAGGTCTACTCCTTTATTTTAATCATTCATTTTCACTTGCATTTTTTTTCCTTTCTTTTTTAAACACACAGCAGTAACACTCCCTGTAATTCAGGACTATAGGCTCAGCAGTAGTGTTCAGTTGGACCTTTCCTTTCTGAACTGTAAGAATTGGAAGCATAGTCTTTAGCCACTTTGGACAGCTTCTTTTTGCTGATCATTTATAAGAACAGTAAGACTGAAAATGTCCTTTTAAACACACACGGTCCATCTTCCTAGCACAAAAAAGTAACACCTACACCTACATTACTCCTGGCGGATGTTTTCCTGGGAAGATTATATCATCTCCAGAATTGGAGGTCTTCAAAAAGAAATTGGATATTGCAATTCCTCTGTCTTACTTTTCTTAAGAAAGGGTTTTTAATGTCTACCTTCAATCTGTTTTTCCATTATTTTACATGCTTTTCTTATCCACTACTGACAGAGTAACTATTATTCTACTCCTTCTTGCAGCAGAAATTTACAGACACTACACAATTGTCACAGGTTCTCTTGAGTGTTTTATTCTTTAGTCTAATTAATCCAAATTTTTTTTCAAACTTTTAGGAAACMGGCTTACATGTTAAGGGATAATACAGACAGATATAGACAGGTATCTCTATGAAAATTTGTCATATATTGTAACAAGTTGTCACAAAGCTCCTAGTAACCCCTATTGTATTGATATGATATATCATCACTGCCTGTCATCATCCAAAAGAACAACAAAGAAAGATTTCAGCGATGAAGTTTTGTTGGGTATGGACTCCACTACTGCAAAAGTAAGAGCTGCCCTTGAAGCAATTCGTTTTGGCTACAACTGTGTGTGTAATCATCATAAACTCTGTTCAACTTTCAGACAGCCAGCAGAAAGAACGAACAACCAGACTCTCAGAGTCTTCCTCTGAAAAGTACCAGAAACTTCCAYATAATCTTGGATTTTGCTTACTCCAAGAAACAGGTATCTTCTCCTCTCTACAGGGGAAAAAAAATGCTTGATAAAGAAGCTACCAACCTTCTCCAGATCAGGCTCCCTTAAAGCCAGAGCAAGTTCATTATTATCCATCACAGAAGCTGCTGCAACATCTAAAGGGGTTGATCCTCGCATAGAGGGAGAGGCTGTTAAAATAACATTTAGTTTCAATATGAGTTTCATAAAATCCACAAATTCATAAGAAATGCATTACCATTTTTTAAATAAGATGCAACATTTTGTCACTAGTTAGCACATGATTATAAACAYATAATTTATAGGGCTCAGTTTATAATAAATCGTCATGCACTTCATGAAATTTGACACTGATTTGAAATCAAAATACAATACAGACGTTCAAGCTAGAAACAACTTGTCTTATACATTCCTGTTCTCATAATACACTTTGTTTTAAGACCRCATTCTTTCTAATTTTCCTAACTGACGGAACTTTGTTTTGTGGAAAACATAGTAATTACTTCATATCTAATACACTGACATGCTRCCAAATCCATTGAAATAGAAAATATTTTTAAACTTTAAAATATAAGATTATAAGTTATSTATTTCTTTTAAAAAATGGCAGCAAATACAGCATTAGAAAAATCTAAGGTTTTCATATTGACACTCCAAATGCATTTGATTTGGGCACTTTCTCTTCAAAAGATTTTGAGTTTATCCTTCTGTCCTATACCTTTACATTAATACATTTGTGATCACTTAAAAAAATTATAATGATGATTCCTAAGTACTTATATATTGTCAATTACAAGTACTGAATTAAATAAGGATAAATATATCTCCCCTACAACACTTCAGCCTAGAAAAGGAAAGCAAACACGTTAAGAAAGTTTCAAGGTTCATTYCTGGGCATCTAATCATGCATATCCAAGCAAATCAGTTCCGTATTTCTCCCACTGCCATAGGTGTATACTTGATGCCTTAAGTATTAGCTTTTAGATTTTTCTAATCCGGCACTAYAGTGTAATTCTGAACTCCATATTATGTGCTAAGCAAGCTCTCTTCACATCCTGGTTAGACAAAACAATTCTTTCTAGGCCTAGGAACCAAGGTCACCATCCTAGGCCTAAGTATAAACAAAAGTGAATTGGGAAGGAGTGAATGGAGGAATATTACTTCATTACCTGGAACTGTAACTGGACAATTAACTTCTGATATGCAAATGTACCAAACCTATATCTGTGAGGAAAACTCGTGATCAGAGCCCAYCTTGGGCACAGCCTAGCTGAAGCTTCAGCCTCGGCCAGGCTCTGTACAGCCCACGGGTGTACCAGTTGAAGGCCTTCAATAAATTCCTACCTTTATCCACTAACTTTGCTCAGTCTCTGTTTCAGGTACTCCTATTTTAGGCATCATACTGACCAGCATACAGAAAAAAAGTGTAGGGGTGCAAGCTCGAGCAGTGAGAGCTAAGCCTTAATGAAATGCTGCCAAAACGTATTAATGATTTTCTTTGCCAAAACAGGATTATATTCTGTTCCTCAAAATGAGCAACTAATCACTAACTCTCTCTGAATGTTCAGGTATACACAACAAAGTGTACTAAATTACCTCAAATTAATGCTAGTCAGAGAAGTTGTTTGGAGTTAGCAATACAGTTAACGAAGGTATTTTGGACTGGAAAAATGAGAAACTTCAATACAGAGTGAGTAAACAGAGTGATGCAGAAAAATAGAGGTGGTTTTATTTATAAATCAGCAAAAAGTTTTAAATTTTATTTTACTACTTACCAAGGCCAACACTGCTGTTTTCCAATAAATAGCTAAGATGATCAAACATAGCTTTTTGATTCTGCCTGCTGATGCGGCAAAAATAACATAGAAAACGACAGCAGTTCGCCACCATCTTTGGAAAAGTGATTTCCTAAGAAGCAAATAAAAACAGACTGAAGTTCGAGCTCTAAGACAGGCATAAAACATGCAAAAGATCATTTATGTATGGCCTTTTAACATACTAATATGTAGGCATTGTATTCATGGCACCTCAGGGAAGTTAACTGTTTAGGTTTTGCACTGGAATCAACAGGAGTTTTGCAGCTAGTTAGCAACACCTTAAGCCTCAAACATCAAGGTATAACAAAATCTGGGGTCACCCACACATTCTAGATTGAAACACGAAAGAAGGTGAATACTCAGTTTCATAGAGTAATACTGACTTGTTTTTTAATTACTTAATAAAAAGATCTCCCYTTTAAAACACAGTAAGCATAGAAAGTGCTATTTACAGATTTTTCTTTAAAGCATCTGGAATTACAATGCTAATTATACCTTTGTCTGGAGTGGAACGAGATATTCTTCTAAAAAACTTAGTCAACTATATGCTAGTGGAAATTAGGAAGAGGTTATGATCCCAGTACCTCCAGTGACAGCTCAGCGCCTTACAGGAGAAAGCTTTCAACAGCTGTATTCTAAACTCTTCTGCCTTCTAACAGTGCCTTACCTTGGATTCTCCTCCACCAAGCACATTTACCATCACTTCCATGACAGTTTCATGCATGCCTAAAGCTCTCATGAGATTTGGATGTTGGTAAAACACTTTATTATTCATGATGTCTCTATAGGAAAACAAAATAAAAAAATGTTATGGACCAATAGTTTACCTATTCTGTTATTTGCAAAGCTGATTTACTGTGCAATTACMTGAGGGACTTTTTCTCATTGAATTTCAATCTCTCCTGTCTATTTTTCTATGCATATTGTGGAAGAACCTGACCTTTTTTTTTCCTACATTATAGTTACTGGACTAATTACCCCTTGATTACACTGGAGTAGGATGCTTTTCTATTTTTATTAGAAATTCCAGTTAGATCAAAAACAATGTTCTGACAAGAGCATCATAAAAACTGCTATATTATTTTAAATTTCAAATTCAATTATTCAATTTTTTTGACACAAAATTCTTTTTAGATTATTTAAATCTTGAGACATTTGTTATCTGCCATCAAAACCAATAAAAAAATTCTAGGGGAAGGAGATGTCCAGCTATCACCTAAGTGTCAAAAACAGAAGCTGCACAAATATCATTCATGAGTTACTGTTCAGCAGAACTCTTCTCTYCTACATATTTCATCAGAACAGATTTGCATACTTAAAATAGTCTTGAAGATTATAATGTCAATATTTTATTTGATATGTTGCATCCAATAAAAATGTCTGGTTTAAAAAGTAATTAAATTTCTAAAAACTGTAATTAGTCTTGAAATCACATACAACCCATAAATAACTGTGAAAGCAATTAGGTCATGGGACAAAAGGGCTAGCAGGTCACCAGAGAAAATACTGTTGGCAACTGTTCAAGTTTCACTGTACAYTTTATAGCAGTATTTTTTTTCTTTTTTCTTCCTGACCTGAAATTCCCACACTCAGGCAAGGAAAATTCAGCCTTTTAAAAGATGAGATGTGAAGAAGTCTATTTCATCATGCTGCAACAGAATGCCTGTAGTATGCCTAATGTAGATCACACTGTTGAAGTTTTTGACTCCCAGTAACTTTTTTCCCAAAACCTAAAATTGAACTTTGTATCAGAAATGATAGAGGCTTGGCCCTGCCTCTAAAAGCTCTCATCTCCTTTCTGCACTAATGCTTCATGCTTGGAAAAAACCTCAGTAGTATCAATCTTCCAAGACATTCTAACCTCTTATTTGTCTGCAGCAGCTTTCTTTTACAGAAAGCAGGACAGAAAGTCAAAATGTCACTGCAAGGGCTGGCCAGCAACACTGCTTTGCAAAGTACATCTACTTTCAGTGTTCTGTTTAACTGTGGACTGCATTATAAAATGTTACACTTAGGAAAAAAATCTTAACAGCATTTCTGAGGAAACTGAGTTTTAAAGCAGGAATGAGTAACACTTTCACTTCTCAGCTGAAAGAAAGGAATACCACTCACAACAAAAAAAAGTGGTATTTCTAAACAGGTGTTGGAGCTCAGGTTAACCTAGAAAAGGTACAAATAGCACAGCTGGGTAACCTACAAGCTAAACAAAACTATGATAGAAGCCACCAAAAAAGGTGATAGGAAGAGGCAGTGAGAAGCCCGGCTTAATTTACACTAGACTTTAACATATCAGCAAAAGCACTATTAAAATTAAATAGATTCAGAAGATCTTAATTTTTAATTCACAGTAGAAAATGTTGAGGAAAAAACACGTAAAAGAACTAAACACAGAACATGACATGAAAACCAAATCTAGTAATCACTCACTCATGTCGGACTTCATAAACAGAAGTGAAATGAAGCAATTTCAATTAGTATAAACAGGTAGATTTAAAAATGCCAGTATTTTGTGTCCCTTGACAGATGTCAGACCTTCCCTTTTGTCAAACCATTACCATGAGTACACTGAAGACTGCAACAACCATGGAGCATTGATGGGACCTGCTGGTAAGCTAAGAAGTAGGCATTGCTCATAATGACAATAYAAAATTATGTATAGACATTATTTAGATATTTGAGGTTTCCAGCAAGCTAAAAAAAACCAAAGAGTATTTTGCACAACAAAAGCTTCTCTTCTCCTTGCATTCCTGGCATTCTTTACATAATACTGTCCTTGGTTCTCATTGCTCTTGCTGACTGGAGATTTCCAACAGATCACAGCTGATATGGAATATCCAAAGATATCTCTTTGAAAAATAGGAGAGGAAAAAACAACCAACCTCTTTCCTACTAGAGATTATCATGTTTGCTTTACTGTTTTCTCCAGTTGAACTGTTTATTAGCTATACTTCACTATTATTAGTCACGCAATTAGGAAGAATAAGACTGGGTGAACTACTTCCTGGTTCAAACATACCATCTACATTTAGTGCAACAAAAAAGATGGCATATGTACAGAGATGGGTAGGCACAACTCCATTAGCTGACTGCTGGGGGAAATTGTATGTGTCAGGAGCCAATAGTCAGTGCATTCATAAAAAATGGATGGTATTCTTGAAAGGATTCTTCATAGCCATATGATTTAAAATATAGATGTTGATATCATAAAATATTACATACACGTTTTCAACTTTTCTCAGAAGTCTTACAGATGTCAATTATCTCTCTCCAAAAATCATACATATAATGCTGCAAAGGCTTTATCCTACAACTGAAGACATTGTACAACTGATTACACCCATATTCAGATTCAAACTTCATGTATAACCTTGGCCACAAACATAGAGCAAATAACAACAAAAATCTGTAAATAGAGATGTTACACTCCGGTTATTTACCCTAATCCACGAATCATAAGTTTCTCCTCTTCCTTCCCCATTCTGACACTAAGCAAGGAACGGATTTGTCCAAGGGATGCCAGAAGATTGATTGTGTCTTCCACAGACACACTATTTATGGTGTAGGTCTTTGGCAGGGCTCGAACCAGGCCACCAATACCATCATACTGGCGATGCAGCAATACAAACATGGCCCTCACTAACTCTGGGTCTTCTATCACTGATTCCTGGGCCCAGCGTACCATTGTGTCTGAAATCAACTGCTGAAGAGTAGCTGTGAAGAAAACAAATAAATCACAAAATTACCACTAATTGCTCATCTCCCTGCTAGTCCCTCAGAACCCACTATGCAAAATGAATTGGAATTAATTTGATTCCTAAGAAGCACTTTCCTCTCAGTATTACTTTAGCAGACTATCAAAGAAAAATAAAAATCACACAGCAGAAGCAGAAATATCTCAAAAACCAAAAGCCTATATTYAAAATTAAAATTAAGAAAAGAAATCTGCTAACAAAATAAATTATGAAGACATACAAGATGCTCACAAAGTCACCAGATTTATTTCTACATATTGCTTTCAAGATTTTTTCCATGAATTCAGGTCTGAGGGATTTTTTAGCCTRTTATGATGTACGGCTGAAAAATTATACTGGTAGCATACGTAAATGCTGTATTATTTATTTRCATATCTAAGCTCTGTATACACTCAAAATTTTATAATGTAAAAAACAAAATAATTTAACTTATTTCYTTGCAAAAACCAAAGGCCCTTCAAAGGAAATAGAAATAAAGAYACTACAATCAAATAAATGGCAAATCATGATTTGCATATTTCCAATTCAGTCTCTAATGAAGCAAGAAACTCATATCTGGTAGTGTCACTGATAATCTCTTTTAGTTGTAATAGATATATATATATATTTGGGAAAGATATGTTAATATAGACAAGCCATATAATCTCTATTAAGGTAATCCCAGATTAACKAAAACAAACAAACATAAAGCAAAATTACCTACAGAAAGATATATTGAAGAAATACGAGTTTACAGAAAAGAGAATGTTTAACAGAGAAGAGAATTTGTGCTAATACAAGGAAAGGGAAAAAGGAGTAGTAGTAATGTATTTCACTGTTACTGTCCAGGCACTCTACTACAGATGTTTCCATTGACAGGGAGTATAGCATTTTTTAAGAATAAAAACACCTTTAAAASAGGGAAAAAGATGAAATGTGTCTGGGCTGATATTTCAGAAGGACTGAAATAATTCATAATAAGAGGGATACAATGCTAAGTTTTCTTGGTGGGTGTTTTGGGTTTTTTTGGTGAAAAATTCTGGGAGCAGGCTACCATTTGGTTCCATTTTGRTAACTGCAATATTGCGTTTCACCTACCTGTGGATCTGTTTCTTTAACACAATAGTCTTTCTACTAACATGAGAGAATCAGATTTTATAGAGCTTTTAAGCTTACTACAAGAAATAAGAAAGGAAATGGTAAGATTCATTTCCACATTCTGCACAGATCTAGCCTCTAATTATCACTGCCTGAAAGAACAGCTATAAACTGCAAACCTAGGAGGCACACTTTTAGGAGGACGAAAATATTACTACTTAAGGAACACTATGCTAACACTAATAACTGGCAACTAAGAAGCGATCTCATTATAAGTACCCTGGGGAAACCTTCTCATCCTGTAACTTTAGGAGCTTACATTAAGCAACCAGGGTAAAAGGTCAATCTCCCTAGGAATTCTGTGTGATGAATGATTGAAAGTAATTTTTTTTACAAGTCTGAACATCTAAACCGTGTGTCCAGAAATTCACTCCTGCTAGTAGAGTAGCAACATAAAAAACGGACATTTGAAAGTGCACCTACCACAAAAAAAGGAAAAAAAAAAGGCAAAGATAAAAGCAACACYGACAAATAAAAAATAAATAAAATTTAAATAGTCAGTTGGCACCAAGTACAGAACTAGGATGCCACTGGCAGTGATTCTTATCAAGATGGAAAGGCAGAAAGTATCAGAAAAAATGACAGAACAGTCACAGTCAGCAAATCTTGCATTTTAGGTTAGGTGGGGAGGCTTCTGCTAATTACAGTCTAATTCCAGAATTTTCTTTCATATGGTAATCTTCATGCAAATACTGATTTGAAGCTGCTGCAGCTGAGGARGTTCTCATAAATCAGGACCTTGCTACAATTATTAATGTACTAATTCTACAAAAAGCCAAATACATTCTGAAAAATGTATGACCTGACAAAGGATAAGGGGCAAAAATGCCARTAGAGGAACTTTTCCACTACATCCCATTGGGAAACAAATCTGCCTATCATAAAAATTCCATCTGTGCTTGTTTTGAGTCAGAGCTACAAACTTCAAGGTGCACAGATGTTTGACTAAAAATCCACCTTGTTTTGGCTGAAAATGTGTGAGGACCTTCCTGCTCTGATTTTTTTGCCTTTTGGAATTAAGATACAATAAACTGATCTTATTTTGCTTACAGGATGTCTTATCATCCTCATCAACTGGCTTCTCAGCTTGCTTCTTCTTCAGATATGTAACTTTTTCCATAAGATAAAGGAGACGACCCCTAATGGTTGAATCACTGTTGCCATCCAAAGTTCCATCTTCATCTAGTTCAATTCCTGAAATAAAAAAAAATGCACTAAGTAGTAAAAAATAAAATTAAGCAAGTTACAGACACGTTTTGTATCTTGTATGTACAAACATAATTAAACGGAACTGTTTTTCTGCTCTGTTAGAGCTGTGAAAGAGTTTCATTTTGGATATGCTTAACCAGCATTTGGAACAGGTATAGAACAGGCCTATGTGCCACACAGGAAAGTGCAGATAAGGATCACATAATCTTAGTAATTTAGTGTATAAGTTGTGTGATGCTATACATAAAATAYACAATAAATATATTTCCCCCACTATGTATTTTTCCATGCTAACACTGATGCCTGTTTGTGGACATATGTAGAAGTGTAGATACAGTCCCTACTGACATAGTGTGATTCAAATGATAATAGTAAAGATTTTTAGGTAAAACATATCATAGAAGTGAAAGTACAAGAGTTACAACAAATATACTTTCTACTGATCAGTCAGAAGAAAGTAGCCACCTTCACAATACGGTGCTCTTTCATGATATTACTATAACAAGCTATAAAAATGTAAAAAAATTAACGCGAAGCTTCACAGAATCACAAAACAGCTGAGTTTGGAATGAGCCTTTAGAGACTGTCTAGTCCAGCCTGTCTGTTTAAAACAGGTTAAACTAGGGCAGGTTGCCCAGGACCATGTCCAGTGACATTTTGATTATCTCCTAAGATGAAGACTCCACAACCTCTCTGAGCAACCTGTTCTTGAGTTCCATCACTCTACAGCAAAAAAGAAAGTCGAATTTTCTGATTTTCAATGTATGTCATTAGACATCTCTGAGGAAAGTCTGTCTCGGCCTTCTTAACCCCCACTGCCGAACAGGTATTTATACACACTGATACAATACCCCTTTGAGCTTTCTCTTCAGGTTAAACAACCCCAGCCCTCTCATTCCCTCCTTATGCAAAAGATGCCCCAAGAATTCAACTATCTTTGATGGCTCCTCCCTGGCCTCACTCCAGTATGTCCATGTCTCTCTTGTACTCAAGAGCCCAGCTTTTCTGCAAAGCTACTGTCTAGTTTGGCCTCTAGCCTGTTCTTGCTGCAGGGGGTTATTCTTTCCCAGGTGCAGGACTTTATACTTCCCAATGCTGAGCTTCATGGGATTCCCATCAGCTCATTTCTTTTATTTTTAAACTTATTCATTCATGTATRCATTGTAGAGAAATTAAAATCCTTGACCTGTACCTATTACTCACACTAAGTAAGCCCAAATTAAAAAAAGTCATTCAACCATTTTCTGATTTTTTAGTTTACAAAATATGTTCTGAAGTTAAGGGTTTGTAGGGAATTCTTTAGCAGTCTTGAATTTTATAGTATGTTCCTTCACGGCACTGCATCATTCTTCTCAATTTATTGCATCTGGTTCTAGTTGTCTGATCTTTTTGCATTAGGTACAGCTCAATTTCCATTAAAAATTATTTTGTTTTACTTTGTCATAACAGAACAATCAACGCTAAACTAAACAATGATCATCAGTAAGTTCATATTTCACACTAAATCGTATTACAAAAYGGTTTGGATGGCTGTCTCCTCCACCAAACTAACTAACAGTAAAAACACTGAAATGTCTTATCAATTGGAACACAGAGATGGTCTGAAATTACTCAAATGAAATGTCTGTTTTCCTACAGTTACGCTATTCCCTTAGCTCTAGTTGTACTTTTTTGATYTGCAAACTTTTAATATACTTGTCTCTCAATCACTCCACAAAATGTGAATCCCCAAATAGTGGCTGACTAATAAAGCAAACACTGSAATTAGGATGTGTAACCATTTTGCCCATTTTGCAAAAGCCGTATTTTGAATGCAAGGAGTAATTAATTCTGCTCTATGGTAATGCACCCTCTGACACACAAAATTAATTTTCCACTCGTAAATTATGCAAATTCCTATTTTCTCCRTAAGAAAGGAAAAATAATTAGAATATTTTGTTAAGTAATTTGAACAGAGGAAAAGGATGGAAAAAGACTAAAGAAAAATTGAAAAATCRAAAAGATAAAGCCTCTTTTCCTTTCAAATGTTTATCTAAATTACCTATTTCATCTGCATTTCCTGTTACCAAATACAAGAAAAATACTGAAAAGCTGGAAAGCATCCAACAATGATCCATCAAGATGACTGGTGTCTGGACTGCTTGCTCTATAAGGAGAGGATGAAGGAACTGAGTTTGTCAGCCTGCAGAACAGACTCTTAAGAAGCAAAACATACTGCATTTCCTTCTAGTTTGACCAGATAAGGATATTTCCTTGGTTTTGACTGCAGCTAATTATCTTTATTTGATAGAATTTATAATTGATACAGTCTAAGTTACAGACTATTCAGTTGGTGTTTCTTACACAAAATTACTTATAAAAATTGGTTCTAAAGCTAATATAATTTAAAAAGTAGAAATATTCAGTAACAAGACTTACCACAGTGTGTCATTAGGTCTTCATGGAAATCCAAGAGTTGATCCCGAATTTCTTCAGGGCAAGGACAATCATTTTTATCATCTTTAAAGTTCAGCAGCATGTTAATCTTAAAGAATAAAAAGGAAAGACAAATTACACTGATCTCTGAAAGGGAAAACTTTCAAATCAAACAGAACTCTGCCACACGTAGAGCGCAACAAGAAAGAAACTGTCCATTGYCAGCTGTACCTGCTCTTGAGGTGGGGATCGAAATTCTTTTGTTTTTCTAGCTGTCAGGGCAGCAGACATGTTCAAGGCCTGCATCACTTCATTGTACCGGAAGCGTTGATTCTCTTGAAGCTTGGCCACAAAATCATCTGAAAATGCKACAATGGCTTCTATTCGGTGTCGTACTTGGCAATCACACAGGTACTGGAGTAGATGACACATCTGAGAAAACAGTATTGTAAGAGACATGAGTTGGCAAGCTAAGAAATATCTTCTGCACGTCATGCAAGTAAGGATGGATGTCTTACAGCAACAGTTACTATCAAATAAAGTGTCTGGAACATTTAATGTTGTTATTTACTACATGTAAAGCAATCTTACACCAGGAATATCTGGCATCTGCAAGAGATTAATGTGCCTCAGACATAACTGAAGTTATAAGAGAATGGATTTATCCCTTTCTTCTGGGAATTTCTTTTCTGTTTGGATCCATAAAAATGAAAAATTCACTATTAATGGCATTGAGAAAGTAATTCTTTTTAAGGAAACAGTATTTGCTTGATCTATGGTGAAAACGTTTGTATCATCAGAAAGATACTAAATCTTCTAGTTTTCTGTAAGGAAACAACCTCTYTATTTAACTAAAAAATTTAATTTCAAAATGCTTTATTCCTTGAAAGATAAATTGCCRTGCAAAGAAAACAGGAACGACCACTATCACAACAGTATTTCAACTTTGTTTAAATTATTTACCTGTAATTTAACAGGTTCTGGAAGTTTCATCTGCAGGAGTCCTTCCTTTGGCATTTGCTCCCCTCTGGTTTCTTCCTCTCCTTCTCCTGACTTGAGCTCATCTGAACTGAACTCCTTCCCTGAGAAATCAATGTCATCCTCCTGGCTCATTGCTTCTTTGAAAACACGGGGTTCAATCAACTGCAAGATGTGTTTCAGATCCTCATTGTGGAAGATTCCCATAATTAGGAGGGTATAAAAGAGCTTGATGAGAGGGACAAACAGAAATTCTGTAGAACCTCCAACTGGATCTCTGACATGGAGGCTTCCCTCCTGGACAGCTTCAGTCAGCATCTCTATGGTTTTGGCCTTCAAAATTTCCAGAGGGAATTCAGGACTGAACTGAAAGCATTCACTGCTAATGCTTACAAAACTTGGAGAAGAGAACTGCATTCTTGGCCTTAATGAAGTGCTAAGTCCTATACCAGGGAGGCCATGYCTTTTGTTTTCATCAGGAAACAAAGTAATACTCTTGGTCTCATCTGTCATTGGAACTATAAATTCATTATTCATCATCAGCCTGGCAGTTGCATAGGTATTGAGATGGATGTCAATGAGTAAGTCATAATATCCCGCACGTAATAATCCCGGCATGTATTTATTCTCGATAGCATAGAGCAGCTGAGATTCATCCACATGGCTACACAGAGCATGGGCCACTCGGTTGTTGCCTAAAGCACAAACAGCCGAATATAATCGGAGGGTATGGTAGTGAAATTTCAGCAATTCTTCTTGTTCTGTCAGCTCTAAAATATCAATTGTTCTGCAAAGAAGAAAAAACAATACAAAAAAATCCCATATCAGTGCAAAAACATCTTTTGAAGGATTCAAAATTCTCCCTAAGGATAACATTGGCACAATATCGGTTCTAGGGATCGACTTTTTCCACATATCAGCCTTCATGTGAGAAACACTGTCAACCTAAGAAGCAAGGACTACTACAAGGTTTAATCCRGAGTCTATTCAAGTCATTCCTAAATTCATTACTTCGATTACTTTCAGTGGGGAAAAAATCCAAATTATTTATTTTACACAGGATATTTCTTCATACTACAAACAAGAATTTAGGTAACTGAAAATTACGGTTTTGAAACTAGTTGAGGTTGAGATAGTTACATCATTTACTGGTTTTAAATCTGGGGTTGCAAAGTGGCAACAGACTAACCAGTTCATTTGAAGAGGGTTCAGTATTAGGRTTCTTTGTTTACAATTCTTACCTAACTTTTCAGTGACTTGTTTTTCAGTTTTGGCACTGGCAAAATGCTCAGAGATGTGGGTAACAAGGAAATAACAAAGTCAAATTTTTTCAATTGTTTAAATTAAATTTAGGAAAATTAAAGCAATGGAATAATTACATCAGTGAAAAATCTTAAAAATCTGTACAAAACCAGATCTTATTTTACAGATTATCTTTAATAATTTATAAACAGAGTTCCTTTCATTTTCATTCAAAATCTGCATATATTATAAACATGCTTGGAAAGAAATTAGGAGAGGTTGAAAACACAACAAAAGGAAGCTGATTTTAAAACATAGGAAGTTATGTTAATTTTTAATATTAGTTAAATTAAAACACACTGTCTATATTTACATGTGTTATAAATACAGGGAAGACCTTGGGCCTTTCTTACAGAAAAGGTATTACATGACTAGCTTCATAATCCCAACCTAACTCTGATACAGTACAAAACATAAACATCAACCTGTTTTCTTCGGGAATATGAAGGGCCATGAACTGCAAAGGATTCAGGCATTGTAYCATCCAGCCCTGACGTTCACTGATCCGAGACACATCCACCTTCAAGAAGTGGTTTGGCACTCTGCTCCAAAGCACATGAGTCAGAAATTGGACATGGAGACGTGGAGGACATTGAGAGACTGGGTTTTTGTGTTCACTTTTGAATAAACCAGCAGATAATGGCATTACATTCTGGAAAATTCCAATGGAAGGGACAATCAGTTTCATCATCTTTATCAAAAAGTACATTTCTTTTCAAGAAATACACTCAACATATAGTAAAGTACACTGCAACAGGAAATTAACATTTTCAGTAGTTTTTAAAACCAGCTGTTTTAAAAACTGTTGGAAGATTAGCAGCAAGACAGCATTTTCCGTATTTGTTTTTAAAAATAGCCAAATTTGAAACAAACTTGACTGGCAGCTGCAGTTACCTCCTTGTACTCCACTTTTCTTTTACCTCTTCTGATTTCTTAGACATCCACATATCCAAAGCAAGGTAGCAAAATTCAGCTCAGTTTTCTTGACTGTTCTATTTGAATGTACTTTAAACTTATTTTAAAATCCTAACCTAGTTTTTCAGATACACCAGTCATCTATGCTCTGTTTGTAAAATTAAGAGRTTTGCCTTACCGACCCCAGTGAATTTGTTTCATCATGAAAGACATGCTTCAGAAAATTCTAATCAGTTCTAAACCTTCTTATTCAATTTAATGTATTTTAAATTCATTAAGTATTTAAAACTGAATAAAAATAGCAATACTGCAAAAACTTTGAATAATAAAAATGTGCCAAACACCAAGAACACATCAAAGGCAACAAATGGCAAAAAAAAATTAAATTATTTGATACTATTTATTAGTCCTAAACCTGCACAAAACAAAGCACTACTTACCTTTATTCTTCCCAATTCAAACTGGAAAACATTGGGGCTTGTAGCTTGAGCAAATACAGCAGGAAACAACTTTGTACTTGGTTCAACCTAAATGAAAGATGCACAAATACATAACCACTGAAGACAACAAAACACTACTGCACGTTAAAAAAAAAGACACTCAACAAGTGCAGATATTTGAATTAAGCACCATAAAATTCAAAAAGAAGGGAAAAATTATTGCTGTAACAGTGATGATTACTTTTTCTTACAATCTCGTACTAAAGTCTCTAATGATGCAGGCTAAGGATCCAGTTTTGCCCCTTCCCACTGGAAGACATAATCAAAAAATACTCACCTGATAGTAAGTGCCTAGTTCCTTGCCATTAGCTGTGAAGGTCAGCAGGCCACTGGCAGCATCAACCAAGCAACCAATCTCCAGACCATTATTGTTACGTCCTTGTCCAGGGCTCATGCTCTCTCCTGCGCACACCATATAGCAGTTGCTGCGTTTTATACTGAATGTCAAAAGATAAATTTATTTATGGATGGTGTGCGAAATTTCTGTAGCAAACTAAGAACAACTTTGCAAGGCTGAAACCAACAGGGCCTTGTGGCTGGAAACAGTGGATCACATTATAACCATTGCCAAAATTCAATGAAACTGGACATCATAACTAAAAAAAAATAAAAACTGAAGATCATGAAGTAYGAACAAGTTCAAATCTTTTGTAAGCTACCAAAGACAAAACTGACTTTCCAAGTAAAGATTTTAAATCATTTAATGTTAAGCGTAACAGAATGCYTCTGGCATGGATAATAAACTGAAGTGCTGAGAGAAGCTGTTGTACTAATTTTGGCCTCAGAAGTCAATATTTACAGGATCATAATCTGCAACTATATAGAAAAGCTGTGCTATTTTACTTTTCAGCACCTACTGGTTTGACTAGATCATTACTCCACTGTTTCTCCACAAGCAAGAGGAGGTAACAATTAAATTTACACTTTTTCCTACTACCGCTTCTTTTATTATTTTTTCTCCATGAACCCAGTTACATTAAATGGGGTGGATTTACACTTTATAAAGTTGCAAGTTGCTTTTATGGGTATAAAATACAGATCTTTTTAAGAAAATTGTAACCAACCTCTCATGAACCTTCCCTTTTTCATCTCCCAGTGTAACTGTGACAGTACGCACTCGGTCCAAGTCAAAGCTTGTGTCATACTGGTGGAAGTCTGATGTAATCCAGCCCACCCAGACATTAGCAGGTTCTTGACCAGGAAATATTCTCACTGAATAATAGTACTGTTAATAAAAAAATAATGTTATCAAATGTTAGCATTTGCTCTCCAGTGTGTCAGTATGATTCAGAAATAATTTGTTGTTCTAAAATCTTTCTGAAAACATGCCATCCTTCAAAAGTAGTACAGGCTTGTTTCAGTGCAATTCATAAGCAAGGCAACAAAAGACTATAAATGCAAATTGAAATAGAGCCAACAAAATATGTATGGTAAAATAAGAAAAATGGAAAAGATTAAATATGCAGCTTATATGCTTGTATTGAAGSCTTCTGTATCATAGCATTGTAAGCTACATTTCTACAGCAACCCCAATTTTTATACTGCAGGTGACTCCATTTCTAGTATCTAATAYGTTTTAGAAAGAGAAGAATACATCCAGAAGAGGAACATTTGTTTTCCTTTGAACATTGAAGAGTGAATGCTTATGGAACTGATCTTGTCAGAGAAAGATCTACAAAACCTGCACAAAACTTTCACTGGGAATTCCATTAAATAAATGCTCAGTAGAGCATGAAAAAGTCAGTAGAGATGTTTTCAGAAGGTCCTGAACACTGACCTACTAGTTTAATGTACTTTTCTCTATTTATTGCATTATTCTAGAACTATTTATTCTTCCTCTTTTACGTCTGGTGTTATCAACAGCAGTTTCAAAAATGGATTAAACTAGTTTATAGGTTTTCATTTGGAAATGGTTTTAGACTGATAATCAATTCAAAACAAAAGGAACAAAGCAGTAAACTTCAGTAGCAGTTCAGAACTACCACAGACATTTAAACTGAAGATTAGACTGTTTCTGAAACTCTTACAATCAAAAAAACATGTAGTTATTAAAAAACAAACAAACAAACAAAAAACCTCAAACAGCTAAAACACCAATCCTATGTTACAATACCGTGGAAGTTTGCATCAAATAATCATAGTCATCCCTATCATCTGCTAGCACATCCTCAGTAAGTCGTGCAGAGTGACTTGTGCTATAATCTGGCTTTGTCCTCCTGAGCATAAATCTGCAATAAAACAAGAAAAATCAAAATCTCTATAAAAAGCTCAATCACAAAGTCAAATTATTCAGAAAAGAGAAAGAGACAAGCTCACTTATAGACATACTTAAATCAATTTTGACTTTAAACTGTATACTCAAAAGTTACTTGATTGGTTTGCCAGACATCACTGGCATTTTCCTCTGCTTTGAGAAGCAGAAAGGGGCGGGGGGAAGTAGCAAGTTACGAACCTTTGTTTAAGACGTGAGGGCTTTTCTTGAACATAATCTTTATGGTTGTTTAACTCTGGTTTTGTGGCATCTTTTTCTCTTTCTGTACGGTCAGAAACTAGATGACCATGAGCAGTTTTCATTAGAACCTCAAAATCGGAATCAGCATCATAATCCTCCAAGTCATTTTTTGGGCCAAAAAGACCAGAGCCTGGTAACCCTCCTGCAGCTGATCTGGAGAACACCTCAGCACATTCAATGGGCATGCTTAATCGAAAAAACATGACATCTGTTTTACTGTTCTGTGAACCAAAGGACTTCTGTGTGACCTTCAGACAGGGGCAGCTGTCTATGGTGCCATCAATTCTCATCACCTACGAAAAATAAAGATGTAGTTGTTTTGAAGCTGATGCTCTTTCTGCCATGTAAATATTCAATTTCTATTTCTAGAATAAGCATCCATGACTTGCAAAACTTGCAACAGTGTGCTGCCACCAATCTAATGCATTGCAATCATGCGCTGCCATTTTGAAGGGAAATGCTATGAGGAGGTGGATTTTTTTTTGTTGCTCCGTTGTTAAATTAAAAAAAAAACAGTCCCAAAGAAATTACCTTTCTCATCATAACTCTTTGTAACATAAATCCAACTCTGCCCAGAACAATACAGACCAAGAAATACAAATCATACATGTACAYGTGGAAGAACGTAAATTGTTTCTTAAACACCACACGCCAGCCGAAAAAGAGCTCTTATTTCATCATTTCAAAAGGATTTCATGGCAAACTTACAAGGCATGAATTCAGTTCCAGCAAGAAGCACAGTTGGTTGGGACATAAGTGTTGACACAATTGGCTAATAAATATTTATTACAATCAAAACCAATTAGCTATGGAAAAATCAGAAAGTATGTGCATTAGAACACGTGGTAACTCTTATTCAAAAATGCTCACTTTCTGGGAGTTGCTTACAAACAGCTCTCACTGCACAAGGAGCTCTTAATGAGGACATCTTGTATAATTTGTCTCTCAGAATGCCATGTTCACACACATGACAGGTTTCATGGAAAAAGAAATACTATCAATCAAACAATTACATTCTTTGCAACTCTACAGAATGTAAGAAATTTTTAACAGGTGTAAGGCTCATCCAGAATTGGGTCAACATATCACACTAAAACCTTGTTTAGAAGTGCAAAAGTAGAAAAATAATTCAAACATATTCAAGAGTCTAGAAACATTTAACAGGATCACAAACCTCAATATGTTCATGATTTTGTGGCACTGGTAGAAACTGAGGGAGCCTTTTACTCAGCCAAATGGTGATGTCTCTGTTTGTATTAACAGCGAAGGGTTCATACCCCTCCTGTAAGCCACATATAGTGAAATATTTCAAAGTGCTGACATCTTTTCCAAAGTTCATTCTTCCCACTTGAGATGGACCCAGGCTGCACACAGGTAAAAATCCTTAGAACAAGATGAAAGAACACATGGGTTGTACATCATGAACACACTGGTGATCTGCTCTCTTTCATAACTGAATTAAAAATCATTCAGGGGAAAAAAAAAATAAAACCAAAAAGTCAAGATTATAAAAGGTAAGCAATCATCAATAGCACATCACATCTTGCATGTCACCAAGTACTGTATCTTAAACATCATTCTGAAAAAAAAGCCCTCTAATAGTCATGGATCTTTTTATGCAACACTCAAACTACTTCACAGGATCTGACAGCCATGTCTTGGTTAATCCCTCTGCTGAGCTGGTGGAGTATTGCAAATTTTACTTTAAGTCTTACTACTTTTGATATTCCTCCTAAAATATCATTATTCATGGTATTTTGAGAGAATCTTACCATGCAAGTAACATAGTGCTTGTCTGTGCACATATAATAGTAAAAAAAAAATTACAAATATGCACGAATTTTGTATTCATGCATATTTTAATTTTTTTTTTTTTTAATTTTAAAATTAATTAAAAAAATAATTTAAAAAATCCTAAAACTCTGGCTCTGGAAAATGAGAACTGAAAATATGATAGTATAGCTTCATGAAACTTAAGGTATTTTGGTTTGAGGTTGTGTTTTCTGTCTTACCTTTTGAATCAGCTTCACATTTGTATGCATCTTACTGTTTCACTAGCACAGGGAACACATTCGTGACTTCTTTTTAAAAAACTTTTTTYCTCAGTTTCACCATCACAGTCTAAAAACCTAGGAAAGTCTTTTATTTCTTCTATTTCTTTTCATCCTGCTTTACAATTTCCACAGCTACCAACMACTTTGTAGATTCATTTGACCTAGTTATTAACAAAATGTTTTCTTTTTTATCCAGAAACATCAAGCTCTGTTCAATGATTCTGACTCATGTGAGTGTAACAGCTATTGAAGGATATAAGGACAAAATGCAACTTAGTTCCTCTCTTTTCTTTAAGCTGCCCAGATAAAAAAAGAGCAGAATATCTATTCATGATGTTTGTTCTTCAGAGACCAAAGCAAACTCCAAAGCACCACCTATAGGAATGACTGCTCACAAGATAAATGATCAGCCTTCAGTAGCATTTTTTGAAGATTTTACTACATATAYACAAGATTAGTTATCAAGTGTATGTGTATTAGACACTATAAATTTAACAACATAACACTATTAGCCATAAGTCGAAGTCCAGATTTTTTTCTTCACAGCTTGGCTCTTAAATCACAAGGCATCAGCTTCTCAGATAACATAGCTGATAATAGATGACACAATATATGTCAATTCCGCTATTGCAAATCCAATGATAGACAATAATACAAGTACTTTCCAGCACAAAATGAAACAAAATTGTATTAAACAACACATAGTTAGGAATATTATATTTGCATATAGAGATATATGCCATGATAAAGCCTAGCAGCTTTAGTAGGGAGAATTTACTAGGCTCCCTGTTGAGATAAAAGAATTCATAAGTTCTTGCAAAAGTTGCTAAGCTAAGCCAAAAAACAAAATTATATTTTCAATAACCTTACAGTTCTCATCTCATCACTCAAAAAAGGTAATTCTTCTACCTATGCATTTACCTGTGGGCTCAAAAAAAAAAATCTTTGGGTACATAACTGGGTTATGGAGTAAAACTTTTATTTCACTGTACAAAATATCAAAACAAGTAGAAAGACTTTAACACTACCACATGAAAAATAACCCTCTAGCACTGTCTCTATCACACATGGCAAAAGCATAGGACAGCAAGACTTTTCATAATGTTCCCTACTTTCAAGAATACATGAACCTCCTGACCCAATCTGTCAAACACTACAAACAGTTCCTGGTCACAGAGACCACGAGTTGACAAAAGAAAATTTGGGTTGTACAGTGTACTTGTTCATATCTACAGTGTTATATTTTTCTTCTACAAATGCATAATAAGATGCAATTATGCTTATCAATTTTACTACCRAGATGGTATCTCATAAACAAATTCAAATGCCATAATCCCAAGGAGCATCTCTTGCTGGTAGTACAACCTAAGATGCAGCACATGAGCCTTATTAGTAAGCTGGCAGAGCGCCATATCCCCTTTTCACTGTTCCTAAGTAAATTAAAACTACAGGACTGATTTACAGTAAGGTTGCATCAGAAATTCTAACTGTTTTCTAAAGTGAAAGGTCCCTTTCTGCAGCAACACAACGTGCACATGATTCACTGATAGAACTGACCTGAAGAAAGGTCACAGTGCTGTTAACAGTAACAAAACCAAACTAAAGCCAACCTAAAAAAAAAAAAAAAAAACAAACCAAAAAAAAGCCCTCCATAAAAGTAATTTATTTTGGGTATTTCATATGTGTTTGCATATACACACTCATACTCAGTTGCCTTCCCTCCCCCTCTTCTTTTCCCCCAAATAATTGTATATTAAATACCCATAATATTTTCAAATGTAGCTCTGGAGTTATTAAATCTGAGATCAATCAGCACATTCCCTTGAAAATAGAATAGGAGGTCCTATTTCAAAGGGCAAGCTCTTTTCTACAAAAACACCACCAAAGGAAGTTCTTGTGAATTAGAAGGATATTGTGAAAAATCTGAGAGGCTTGATGCTGACATGAAGTCTCTGACACGGTTACCAAGGCCTTCAGGGTCCATGTCAAGCCAGGAACTACTTTAGCAGAGAGATCTCTTTCAATCTGAACCTGCAGCTAGAAACAAGTACCACAAAAAGTACACCCCTGTGATTTCATAGACTTGGAATAAAAGCAGGCTACCCTCAGAATTTAATGGAATTCCAGTTTCTTTCACAATTCCCTAGTCCTCAATGGGAGTATACTACCTAATAACTGGAAAGGCATTAAAATTTAATGGCAACAAGATGATTTTTTGCATATAGCACTAACAGTAAGCCAAGTTCACACATCCCTTTCCCTCATTATGTTATCACTGCATCTAAGGAAATCTGAAGGCAGTAAAGTAACAGGCACCAGTCTAGAAAATGGATGGCAATTATGTTATTTTAAATGAAATCAAAATATTTCTAATTCCTAGGGTATGGCAGAGGAAGGAAAAAAAATTCTCCCAAAGCACTCTGAAAGTAAAATACTCTGAAATCCAGATGAAAATAAAGTGGTTAAAATTCAAAGAGGGAATTGTCTAATTAAGAGGTATGAAATTCATATTTCCCCGGGGAATAGGGATGAACGACACAACAGTATCATATGGAGCTCTTACTGTTCAAAAAATTTAACTTTATCTCTCAGCTACAGCTGTATTGTTTAAAAGATGTATAATATATATGGCAGAATATAGGAAATGAAAGCTTATAGCTAAAAATATTTTTTTTACATTACTGTAGTTCAGAAGTTTTAGGCAGTTAACTAATACATTTTCTTMCCCTTTTCTGTATCTATTTGCACACAAGTATGTAATTAAATTTATAAACAAAAATACTACTTTGGTATAGAATCAATCTGGCACCTGACACACCCTCACAATCCTTGCCATCTTTGGCAATCTCATAAGTTATGGCTCCATAGTAAACTAACACCTGTTTGTGGATTTTGAAACCTGCACCAAGAACCCTAGAACAGGCACAAAGGTCAATCTGCTGGTTTAGAATTAAGCAAAAACTTTTGGAGGATAGCTTTGTAGCAGTCGACTTTATCCTGGATCAAGTATTATTTCTCCTCCCAGTGCTAAAACAAAACCTGAAAGAYGGCTTAAACTCCCTACCTGGACTACCTCTCACCAATTGGACAGAAATTTGGTAATATTTCAGTAYTTCATCTAGATAAAATCTGATGTCCCTGCCCCCCATGGCAGGGGGGATGGACTAGATACTCTTAAAAGGTCCCTTCCAATTCAAACCAYTCTATGATACATTCAGTGATTCTGTGATATATCTATGATATATCCTATGGTGACCTACTGCAGTGAGGATGAAATATTAAAGGTCATGAATCTGCCACTTCAGACACATCCCTGAAAAATAGTTAAAGAGTCTCACAAGAAAAGATGTCCACAAAGGTCACCTCTGAAAAAAGCCCTTCCTCATCCTCACACCCAGCAAACTTCCTTTCCAAAGGCTTAATACTAACCAAATAGAGAAAAGGACAAGGGGTAGTTCCTAGGGTGGGAGGCAGAGGCAGGGAGTAGAACAGGGATATGAAAAACAAAAGAAACACATTGAAGTGAAGTCAGAGCAAAAACTGGGCAACAGCAAGTTAACACAGCATGATATATTACAGCACTTACCGTCACCAACCTCAAAGTCCTTGAATGCAAGTTCTGAGCCTGAGTCATCAAGCAGTATTTCACCATTTAAGGTGAACATCATAGTGTGCTCATTCATATCGACCATACATCCAACAACATCTCCTGCCAACCAAGAGCGGCCAAAATGCTCATTACCTTGATGCCACCGCTGTGCCTGGAAAGAATTAAAAGCATTTAAAAGCATAATAGTGACAATGTATGTGTTCTTCTTGTCTTTAGTGGCAGAACTAATAATTAACTTCCTCAATCAAGATGGCACTAAAATGAACACTTTCGCAGAAGATCATTCCAAAACTGTGTCTGTGAGTACTCCAAGCTGACTAAATATGGAAATCCAACAATTAACTTCCTGCAAGCACCCCTCACATCAGCATTGTAAAACATTGCTAAGGGAGCTGACTATTTCAACATTTTATTAACAAGTAAGAGCATGGTTTAGTTTTCTGTAGAAGTTCCATGGAAGACTTGTAATTACAATAATGTGGTATCAATTACAATGTTAAATAGCTGCTTCACAAACCCTTTTTAAGCAATTGCTTTTATTTACTTTAGTAGCCTATAAATTCACTACTTGCAAACAAACTGTATTGTTTCTTTAAGTATAATTCTAAAAATGCTTTGTGCAAAATAAATTAATCTTCGTCTCATATCAGGTTTTGGAAGGAATAGAATTGTCTGTGGATGAGACAAATACTGGGTTTCTGATAGATTCCAGAGTAGCTGGGGGCATGATTAATGATTCCTATGACTGACTTTCAAACCAAAGACTGCAAAGGCTCTCGATGGGGTCTTGGATTGGAGTTCAAATAAATTAACATCTATTAAGAGATACTGTAACCAAGCATAGAGCAGAAAAAAAGTGTTAATATAATACCTAATAACGAATAGGTTATTAGGTACTAATTCATATATTTCATCAGGAGCAGATGTTTATACTCTGTATCCATCCTGGAAGTTGTACAAAACAAATTAACCTTTCTAGATATCCTGAAGGTAAAATTTTTTTCTCCAACCAAGGAAAGAACCCACCAAAATCAAAGACAACAAAATAGCTTTGTGGATTGAGACCTAAAGGTGAAAACCTAAGATTCAGAAGGGAACTACACATCTATTCCAGAAAAAATAGAGGACTTGAATAGTTTATGTAAGACACTTTAAAATCAGACCAAAAACAACTTTTCAGTTCTCTTTTCAAGGTATTTTCTCATACAGTGCAAGAGTGAGAAACAAATAAATTCCCACAGTATAAATAAAACACATCTTGAGAGTTTTATCTGGCTGTGAACAGCCAAGAATACTGTAGATTTTGGTCACATATTTTAAGAGTAATAAAGGAAATTAATTCCAATACCAGATACAAGAAATAATCTGACAATGAGTCATCAGTAGCCTTAATGCCAATTAAGGTTTGTTTGTATAGCAGTTGCACTTGCCTTCATACTGAAATTAAAAATTTCARTGAGTCATTTAATCTATTCTGATGATAATCAGTAATATAAAAGTTTGTTTTCCTATATATTTTTACTCCTAGATTTCAATCTGTCGTTTTTTTTCATGCAGAGTTAAATTGAAGCAAAATTTAGTGGTTCTGTCATACTTCATTTAAACTGTAAGGATTTCCATGAAGACCTAGCTATACTCTTTGGAACTCTTGCATTTCTACAAAARCTTTGTATCAAAGTTTGCCTCAACACTTACTGTTAATAATCTTAACTGCATTTATTCCCTAATGGCACTTTTTAGAGAGAGAACAACAGAGTAAAACTTTAAAGGAATTATTCATAGCTAATTACAGCTCTGCTAGTATTTTGAATTTGACCGAGTCACTTTGATTTTCAACTCCTTATATATACTGTAAAAACACTGTGAATCTGTGAAAAAGAATTATAGAAATGCCAAACCCTCCTAATTAATTTTTCAGGTGACACTGATTCTCCTTATTCTACCTGGGCCCTCAAAGACAGAGAGAAATAATTTCATAAAACATCAATGAAAGAAGAGAAGGCAATTAAGTTGAGGCAAGGATACACGGAATAAGATGTGAAAATCAGAAGTTTTGCAGTCACTCATATTATTACAGATAAACACGTACAAACCTTAAAGCCATCAAAAACAAAAGCTTCTTCATCCGAGCCAAGTTCCTGATCTGGGAGACAACCTGGCCTGGTCCAGCCAACTCTCATGTCTCCTGCAGTAACTGCCTCAAACTCAAAGTACCACTTCCCAGCCTTCACTGCATAAGTCTTTTCTGTGCGGAAGATCCTGAACTTTTCCATTATCCCACTGCACACATCCAGTCTCGTTGCTGTAAGGGTTAAAAAAATAAAAATAAGTAAAGAGGGGAAAAAAAATCAATGCACAAAGTACTGTTTTCAACTRCTGACAAGAAACTAAGACAGTGAAAGCAAAAGCAAATGGTAAAGGAATCCCTTTGAGCACAGGCATGAAAAGAAGAATGTGCCTGCAGAACAGCCATATGGGGAGAGTGTCCTTGCCCATTCTGGGGAATCAGAAAAAAAAAAAAACAAACAAAACCCCCCCCAAAAAAAACCAACAACAACAAAAAGGAGAACTTGGAAATTTGACTGCAGCTACAAATAGATGACTCAAGGATCACTCTGATTCTTTTTCTCAGATTAGGAAAAAAAGAGGCCAGAAGCATGGATCTTTTTCCACAAGTTTCTAATGTAGTTAGTTTCCACAAGTTTCAAAGGCCTGTGCAGCCTTTGAAAAGTCAGCATTCCAGTCTAATCACCACAATTTCTCTTCTTCCTGAGTTTGTTACAAGACCAAATATGTCTGCACCTACTTGCACCTGTTTGTTAGGCCATGCTAAGAACCTCTGTCTTTCTCTTCTGTTTTCTCAGATACATCAAAGTCCACATTTCCAATATTATCTAGGACACCCTATAAAATCACATTCCTTAGAATTAACTATCACTTCTCATGCCACCATTCCTGACTTCAGTTAGATGAGGTCCATTAAGTTTCCTCTAGGCAACTCAACTCTCTGCCACATAATTCTTTATCAATATTTTTTTTTTCTTTGATAGTCTACACAATCAATGCCTTAAAAAACACTTTTGAAAACCCTTATTACCTCAACTTATACAGATGAAGCACTACAAAGCATGGTAACCAAGAAATTGTTTTCCTTTTAGATTCTAAGTAACAGCTGCTGTTGGAAGCCAGTAAGTAATAATAATAACAAAGCATAAAAACCGATACTAGAGAACTTTTTAAAATTAATGTTTAAATAAAAGTTAATGATTGGAGATGCAGAACACCACTAGAGGGCTCTAAATCCTTTAATAACTGTATGGATTTTGGCTGATGAAAGAGGATCTATATGACATGTTTTATGCATCTCAAAAACTTGAGAGGCTCATAAACTGCAAAATCTAAAKCCCTAAAATTACTATAAAAATCTTTTTCTGAATGCAATTCCAGTCTTTGCTCAAGAAAGACCAATTTTTGGGACACTGTTCTGCACTGCCTTTCCTCTGYAAATTTTGCAGCAGCATTGATCACATCTTTCTGATTCAAGGATTGCACTTATGTTCTTTACATTTCATTAGTAACTCTATTCACAGAATCAGCTCAACAATCTCTGCATTCTAAGGAAAAAATAGTGAGTTTCAGCAGTTCATTCCCAAGGAAAGACAGGAGCACATGGTCCTCAGAGCTGTAAATGACAAAGAGGATTAATATTGCTCAGCAGAATGTGGAAGAGACTGTGGAAAAAGAGCGTGCTCTCTCACCCTACCCCACTAGAYAGCCCCTTTATCTTCACAAGAGGCAAAAAGCTCCTATACCAGCCAAACTACCTCCTCAGAACTAAGCAGAAGCTATACTCAATCTTTCTATACAGAGCCTCCTTCCCAACAGTGGGAGGAGAAGGAATTCTAGGATTATGCAGCAGACTCTCCAGACTAGGCATAGGCAGATTTAAGAGTGAGACCACAGCATTTTGCCACCAACACCGTCTACTCCACTGAGGAACACTGTTCTAYCTATTCAGGAATCCAACCTTGCTACACACTCATGGTCTCAGCAACGCCTCATATTTAAGCRTAATTTCATATCAGTCTCTCATAAAAGCTAAGGATCAGAGCATGCATGTGCTTCCGGAAAGAAATTCCAACTGGCAGGTTCCCTGTGTACAATTTAGGTATGAGTTACGTCTTCTGCAGAAATGCTTTACTGAAAGCCTATGGCCTAAATAGGCCTAAACTTAACAATACTACCACTACATGAAGAAGAAAAATAGTAAAAATAAGGTTTAGACACATTTCTCAGAATTTCCACATTTTGCTGAGCTTATAAGGATGTTAGTTTCCATTTTGATTATTCCATATCTCCTTATCTTTAAGTGAACTTCTGAAATAGAGTTGATAGGGGTTATATCTATTAATTTTATTTGTACATCTCCTGATTTCTTGTACTTTCTTAACATTTTATATTTTGCGTTTATTGAGTTAAATGTTGTGTACTATTTCTTTAAAACTTCTTTATTAATARTTTATATAATTTTTCCTTTTTTTTCTTGTCTAGGATGTCTCAATCTGAAAATAYTGTCCACAGTATCAATAAAACATTCAATCTGGCAATGATGCAAGTTCAAAGAAAACATTTGTAAAAAGTGAATAAAATTTATGTATAGTCTAATTCAACTTTCAAGACCTGAGAAAGTCCAGGAAACTTAAAGGTTCTAACAGACTATCTAATTCTAGACTTGCAGGCTGACATTCACAGAAACTTGGTTTGCAGTCATGCATTTTAGAAAATTTCATTTTGTAGCTTTAAGTGTTTAAATACAAGATTGTACACAAACTGTAGAATTCTTCATTATTTGGAGTTAAAATTTTAGGAATATAAAATTCAAATCTACTGAGTTTACATGTTTTTTTCCTATTTTGCCTTGCAATAGCAAATATATCATTAAGTAAAACTATTAATTAAATTGTGTTTATTGATTTCAATTGTAAATAATTGCTTTAAAATGTAAAAATGTTTCATTTTCTAATTATTCATTTGAGGCCACAGGAAAAGGAAAGGAAATAATAATGAAAAGAAGAAATTAAGATCTAAGAGAAATATAAACAACAGAAAATGGAGAAAAGCACCTATTAGATTTGGAGACACCTCTTCAACATGTTTAATTGGACCAACAAATTCAGTAGTGCAGTGGAAAATTCGAATTGGCTTTTTTTGAGAAAMCCCCCCCCAAAATTAAGTACCATGATCCTGATCAGGAGCTTCTAGATTGTAACCATAGCCTAGAAGGGTGCGGACTGCTTCCCGAAGACTGTCTTTGTTTGACTTCTTTGTTCGATCATCCAAAAGAGCGTATGGTACAAGGCGAGGATTTCGTCGATTTTTGACATCCTAAAAAAGTATGAACAATAAGTTCAATTTCAGAAACTGTTTTGTCTCAAAGACAAGATTATGCTATAATAGCAGCATGAAAATTACCRTTTATCCCAACTGAAATCATGGAACCGCAAATATAGCAAGGAATCAAAGAAGTTACAGTAGTCTAGAAACTAGTAACAAGACTGAATTCACTAAAAAAGCAAGTGACACACACAAATAAACAAAGAGGTGTGGCTTATACCTGCTGTCATTTTCTGTCAAATTAACCTAATAAAGCAACAATATAAACCACAAAATAAAAAATAGATGCAAAGCGTTTGACAGAAAAGTCAAGGGGATTATATTTCATACACTGTTTATGAAGCAGCCACCATAACAAGAAACTGGTTTCTAACTAAAACCATGATACATTTCTGTATCACAAATATACAGGTGTTTGTTTGGTTTTTTTATTACTATAGTACTAAACAAAATGTATAAAATGCCCAAATAATAAGCATGATAAAAAAACCCAACCAATACTACTAATAAAAAATAATAAATATATGCATCACTAATGAATAAATTACAAAATAGATAATAAACCCATATCTTTCTGTATCAGTTACTTAGAACATGTATTTTTCCAAAATAAAGGTTTTTTCAAGAATATTATCTATGTGCTTCATGTGTAGAAGCAATAGATAATTAAACTAACCTCTCTCCTCCAGCTGAAATAAATGTATTGGTAAGTTTTAATCTTCATATTTTAGATTTATTAACAAAACATTGATTAGGTTTTCCTCTACTGTGTAATTATCTTACTTGAAATCAGTGTTTAACTGGATTATTTATATGGCTAATATAATTTTTAGTGACTAAGAGAATTTTTTTCTTGTCTATATTTTCTTCTCACATCCTATCAGAATTTGTTGGCAGTCAGAGAAACCACGCAAAGAACTCTCCATGTACTTCTTAATATATATATTTATTTAAAAAAATACAGACAGGACATATAAAAAATAGTTGCTGTTTGTTCTCCTGAGAATAAAAATCAAAGATAGTGAGAGGCTTTTATGATTGGTCAGATTTATTAAGAAATGTAAAAATAATGCCTATTATTTTAGAAGAAAGTATCTACAGTGAAAGTACCTTATTTTTATAGCATTACAGTTCTAGTTTTAGGAACATATGTGGTTTTCATTCTGCCTTCGTATGCAGAAGAGAAATGGCACTTCCATTCTTACAAATACTTGTAGGCATCTTTTGTTATCCTTTAAATGCTTAGAKGCAAGGCTATCTGTCTTTTGCCTTGTCATAATGAGCAAATATTAAAAGTACAGTTATAAACCAGTGTTTGATGAAATCTAGTCCTACAAGTGATTCCTCTAGGAGAAGAAATATTAAGGAACAAGCATTACCTTATTAGCATATGCTAAAAAGGCTAAGAGAAAGGTAAAGATAATGCGTTGCTGGGGACTCAAATTACAGGACCATATCAGCTCTAATTATATTCAGTGAAAAGCACAGCGACAGGGCCATCACCAAGACCATTTGAGGGATCTACTTTTCATATTTATTCCAAACTCTTAATATGATATCCAGCTTTTACCAGTGTTTAATTTGGCAGATGTGGAAAAGGGCTGTGTCCTTCAAGTAAATGCCAAAGTAAATGTTATGACAAATTATTATTTGATATAAGAATATTCACATTAACATCTGAGATGAAACACCATGGGTTTAATTATTTGTCATGGAAAGGACTTAAAAAGAGAAATAATTTCCTCTGAAGCACTATATGTCCAACAGATATTAAGAAATACCATCTTTAAAAATATGAAACAAGTTTTGAACAATAAATATGTAACTTCTTATCCATGATATGCAGTTAGACTAATGCATTGGTAGTTGCTATAACAMMCATTAACACACATTAGCATACAGGCAATCAGCTGATAACTGTATATAATGAAATATAGTATAACTGCTTTTAAAAAGGATAAGGACAAAATGAGAGCAAGGGGGAAAAAAAGAATACRGAAATTTTATGTATTAAACATTATTTTACAGATTTTTTTCCTTGGGTCTAATTTTATTTAATATTGTGTTTTTTCACCCATTCAAGACTGTGGCTACATCTTTAAATTTGAATCTGAGATTTTTTTTTAACAACTTTGTTCTTTGGTTTTTTCCTATTACATTCCTATTTAAATTTTGAATGTGTTACTTACTGCTGAATTAAGCGGTGTCATTGTTATACTTGTCATAAGTTTTCGTACTAATGACCTTCTGCACCTCTCTGGTTTAAGTGTAGAGAATGATCCTGTACAGTGATTGAGCTTTGCACATTCACAATCAAGTCAACAAGAAAACTGATTAGCTAAGAGTGGTAATTTTTATTGAGTACATTTCCAATTGGCACATAGACTGAATTCTTCCTCTTCAATACAGAGAAATTATTGTAGACTGTTAAAATAAGTTTTAACATGCAGCCTAAGTTTTTAATTTTTTTCCCAGAATTTTCCAGATTTGACAGTCTTAATGATTCATCAGAAGACTGTTTTGTATAGAGTTTGTCTGGCAACTACTTGTTCACAGGCAAATGGTTTGAGCTGGGGAGCACACATGACATTTATATAATTCTTTTGTTTTGAATTCAGAACCTATCACATCACAGAAAAAAAAAGGGGGGGGGGAAGCCTATATATTTTATTACACAGCTTTGTCTTCATTTAACGTAACAAACATCCATTAATAATTTGGAATTTAATTTACTTCACTTAAGCAAGAGGAAACATTGCAACCATAAAAAGTTCAAATGCCTGGCAGAACGTGCCCTGGATGGAAAGTTAAACTTCACAGTGATTTAGCACAGGCCATGAAAAGTCGGTATTATTTTTCACAGTGWACACTACAGATTCTGCTATATACAGCATATGATAGACAAACAACTATTTGAATAGTTGTTGAATGGGCATACATACATATTTGTAGRGCATAAAAGGATTTGAATTAGGCAATAATTGGTCAACAATGGTACTAACTRCATATAGCTCTTAAAACTAATAGAAAATAACTACAGAAAAAAATACCTAAACACACACACACCAAAAAGCATCAAGCCTTTTAAACTTCCATGATAGGTAAAGAACACTACTGCAATATATTTCGAAGGAAACATACAGGGAGACAAGAGACACAAAGTGCATTCTTTCGTTCAGAGAGTCTGTGATGTGTCAATAACTGATCTTGTACACCGGACCTACAACTGGTCTTGGAACCTGCCTAGACAGATGTCAYGTAACAGCAAGAATGAAACAAAGAATGTCCATACTATTTACAGCAGCATAGAAAACCATAGTCAAATTCTATAACCACCTCTAAAAGAAGAGCCTATTAGGGGATACAGTGTATGTAATAAGGTTGTGTGCTTCAGAAGTAATTCAGCAGCAAAAAACAAAGCCTCATATAAACCTCTAAAAGACATCTGAAAAGAATAATATCGTTTTCAGAGCCATAAATATGATACTGCAAACCTGTGCACTCCTGGACCTTCCCAAAGCTCTAAGTTCAGGAACAGCACAGACCACTAGACTAGAGGGAACAAAAGGACACCAGAAACATATGTAAATAAGTGCTTATCCAAAAGAAAGACCAGAAAAGACTGAAAATTTAAAACACATACTAGGAAGAGTGCAGGAAAAATATGATAATAATTTAATGGGAACATACATTTTGCAATTTAAAGTATTAGAGCTGTACAGATACATATTGTGTGTGGGATTGAAATGATTTTGTTCTCATAACCAGGGCTGTTAAACTACAAGCACAAAACAAATATATTTCAGCACACATCCAGTGAGACAGATGTGCTGTTTTCTTAGCTTCCTTTGCGCCATTAGAAAACACATTCCACAGCTGTGAATTGATTCTCCTTGCTGTCACATCTCCACAGACATGCAAGATTCACATCTTGCACTATCACAAAGATTTCCAAGCAATTGCCGCAACAAATGCTACTGGTGAGCTTGCCAGCAATGCAGTTAGAAAACCAGTGAGTCACCATGTGAGTGTGCAGCACAGACACTGTGAACAGCCTGATTTACCTACACCATACATCTCATGCCTCGCTACCCAGAGCTCTAGATTTTCCACATTTATCATGGCAGCTCATGTTTAACCAGAAACCATTAAAATTAAAAAACATTTTATGGGGGAAAAGGAAAGTATAATTCTAAACTGGTATTTACTAAAACAGTAATTTTCAAAATCCAAAGCATTAGAACCAGAAAGCACAATAAAGTCCTCACAAAGCTGCATTCTTGGCAATGCTAATAATCTAARTGTACCCAACCAAAGCAGCAAGTTTTATTCCTCACCTGGAATACTAGCAGCTAAGTTCTGACCTTAGAAGTACGTGTATCCTTAGTAATATGTGTACAGCTTCTGCCATCTTCACCGAGGACCATACCCATATGGAATGCCTGGCAGAATGTGCCCTGACTATAAATGGAAAGAACTAATATATCAGTATAAATCATGTAAAATGTCAAAGTGAGGTAACATAAGTAGTTTTTACAAGGACAAGATGCTAGTTTTATATATGTTTAATGAAAAAATAAGTAACAATTTGTGATTTTTGCCACGCATCCATATTTCCTCAGCCTGAATTTCCAGAACAATGCCTCTCTTGCATTGCAGCCTTAGGCAGTCTGAGAAGACCAACTCCTGATCAAATAATGATGTCTTATACTTTCTATAAATCTAAAAAATAAGATCCTGATTTTAAAAGACCAMACTGTCTTGCATTTTGGGGCCAAAGAGAAATAAAATTTCATATAATTGCTTGGCAATATCAACTAACTATTCTAGGGCAGGAAGTGCAGAGCATCTTTTTTAAGATGCTCTTCACACAGTGGGAGGAAAGTTTTCAGTTGGCAATTTTTATAAACAATTGTTAAAGCTGTGAGATTTTTAATACTTTTTTCTTTTTCTCAGTATAAATGGGGTTTTTGATTGTTGGCTTCTCTAGGCAGAACACAATGCAACATGAAGAAAAAGCAAGATACCCTTTTACTAAGCTATCTGGATACGTGACAATGCATACAAGCAAAACTTGAAAGAATCTTTGGCTGTGATCTCCACAATMAGTGAGGAGACCTAGAAGTCATGTATTCAGGAAGAAGGAGGGGGTAGGTAATGTACTTAAATTATTTTCATTTGCTTTATGATCTCTAAGCTCAAGTMTTTTCTCTCCTTTTTTGTATTTTCCTTATTTATATGGCCACTGGGATTCTTGTATGCATAACATCACAGTTTTATGAATGTCAACAAATACTCTAAATTCCTAGATAATCTCATGTGAGTTCTGAATATTTTCCATTAGATTGTGAAGATTTAGTCACAAATACATCACTCTATACTTCAATGCTGTTTTTCCATCAGCTTGTTATGAAAAATTCCTTAAAAGTAACCAAACAAAAAACTCATGTATTTATGATAGAACTTAATGTCAAAATCCATACATGTTAAAAAAAAAAAAGCCYTCTCTCATAGCACAACTGTGATTATTTTAATTCACTTACAGCAAGGCCATATTGCTCCTTTGCCTGGATCTAACTCCTGTATCTGTCCTTGTAAATTTACCATTTCCCCAGTTCCAAGACCACCAACTTGCAGGAAATCATGTTCTCCCTTAAAGGGACACTGTCAAGTATTTTCATACTGATTTTGTGTTTGTTTTTACACTTACCCTTGCTACTTAATATGTTCTTTTAAGCAGAAATACATTTTTTTTCCTACCTTTTTTGTTCCTTTTGCTSCTTTCACGGAGCAATAAGCTACTGTGAGTCTGTTCTACTAAAAAATACTTACTTGTTTCTGATCAGTGTCATCACAGCTGTCAGGACAGTTCTGGGAACAGGATTTAATAGCTAACTTGTGCTCCCTCTCCTGGCTGGCTGGCTGGCTCTGCAGCAGCAGAACAAAAATACTGTATATAGTCATGCATAAAATGCAGCTATTACATCTTGTTAATAAAAAATCCTCACAAGCAGTGGTGGATTTAGAAGAAAAAAAATCTCGAAGTTGGAAAGCATTTTCCCCAATAGTTTTTAAAGAAAGAAATGGTTTATACATTAACTACTTGACAGTATCCCTTTAATTTTTTCATTTTATATAATCCCCAAATGATGAAGCACTCATGCACAACAGACCTACTAGATCATTTAATTCATTCTACAGCCACAGCACAAYTGCTGTTCATAACATATTTCCCAGCGATTATTTCATCTACTTTCAAACATCTGTAAGCTTCTTTCCCTTAGGAAACTATTTTAYAGCTCTGCAAGATCTGTTTATAGTATTATACAGCATAACATCATGTTATTTTATTCCAGTACTGTAACATGTCACAGTAATATGATGGGATGACAAAATGTAGCCCATGAAATAAACCCMCTGGGAGTCGAGCAGAAGCAAATAGCAGTATGGACAACAGCTAGCAGCTTTTCATGTGATATGTATGTCAGCTAAATGAGATGCATCACTGCACTGCACCCAGAAAGGAGCACCTTGCTATTCTGCTCTCTTCTTATGAATTTTAATAAATGGTATTTGTTGTCTGCACATTGTAAGCACTTCTGAAACTCAGCTGTCAGTCTTTTCTGCAGAAGAAAAAATTAATTATTTGTAAAGAGAAGAATTATGAAATTAACAGGAAATCAATACTAACACCCAAAGAATGGCAGCTTCTGCAGGAATGGAAAGTTTCAAGGGCATCATCTACCTGTTTAACTATACATGAGACTGCTGTAACTTGTCTACCAAGAATAAGGGAATAAAGTACACTGTTGATYTCGTAAATCTGCGTCCTGAAGGTCATGAATATTTCTGAGCTCTTGTTCATCTTTAACAAACTTACTCTGTTGACAGCATGAGACTGTTCACTGCAGCACTGCACTACATTCTCAGTAACAGTGCCTAACTCAGCACTCAAAAGTCTTCAGTCAGTTTGAATCAATCAGACACAAAAAAAACCTCCAAAACTTGGATGTTTAAAGCATAAACACTCAGTACTGCAAAACCCTAATTAAGAGGCTTTCCAACTCCAAATGCGATCAGTTTCACATGCACTTAAGATTTTTAAATTCTCTTGGCCCTTCTCTGCTTGCCCATAACTGTCTTTGTCTTGATAAGGAAGAACAGTTWGATATTTATCATACATACCTAAGCCCAGTCAAGATTTAAAGTGGAAGCATTTGTCTAAGACTCCTTTAGAGCACAACCTGGCAGTCAAAATCAGAGCTCAATTCACACCAACTGCTTGAAAACATTCCAAAAACTTAACTAGGGGCTACCATTCCAATAACCTTTTTATACAAAAACTTGTCCTTGGCCATCAGAATGGATTCAGATACCTAAATCCTATTTGTCCAGTCATATCTTTGAGGCTATCGGGTCAATTTTTAAAAAACTCTTGAAAAATGGGTAAYGTACCATTCAGTAATTAGAAGACTAAGGAATTTGAAACTATACTTCTATTTTCCATGGGTTTTCTCATCCCAGACTATAAATTTTAATAATTGAGCACAGATACAATTTTCATGTTGAACTTTGCCATCCAGTGAGCAGGGCATTTATTAGGAAGGGAGCCTAGGCATGGCCATGAGTTCCAAGAGTTTCCCTCCAGAAAGAATTTCAGGAGTCAGTAGATAAAATACAAAGCGCTGTTCAGTGAGTAGATCAGAGTTCTCTTTTTTCCCTCTGCTCTCTCCCTGTGAGCCTCAAAAATGTCTCCTCACAGGGCTGCAACCTTTTAAGTTGAACAGTAAGTTTAGTCTTTCCCTGGGCATAGACCTGAAAACATAAGACAGACTTCATGATTTTTCTGACATTAAGCTGAAGTGTTTAATTTTAGATTATATCCCATACTAGATTTGTCTGATCAATGTTTTTTAGGTTTTTTTTTTAAAGCCCAGGTTGCGGCCTGGAGCCTTTTGGGAACCATAATAAAACTAATGATTTATGACTATCACATCACATCTCTTCAAATGCAGAACCTTCTATATCACCAGGCACACCAAAACATACATAAAGACAGTGTGTAATATACATATTGTGTAGATGTAAAGGAGAAACTTTTTTCATTGCCACCCACTCCCACTAAATCTTTTACATATCATTCCCAAACCAGTAACATTGGGAAAGCCTTTGACACCATCATTTAACTGACTTTCCTACTTAATAATTCAGAAAACACGCAATTTAGCTGCAAATTCACTCCAATAAATGTGGCAAATTATTTGTGGGTTTTTTCAAAGATACACAGATACAAAGGTAGGTTAAATTGTCTTCAAGATCTAAGAAACTTTATTCACTACATATGAGTCATGGGATTAAATTTTCCCAATGCTACTTAGAAACATAATTAGCTAGGAGATGCATTTGATTCCAGAAACTTCTTAATTTCATCTTAACCAATAAATTCTGTTGCAAAACTAAATTTAATTTTAGGCTATGTCAAGTTTTTATCAAAGTTGTAACTATTTCCCAACTTTCATCCATTTCAAATCTCCCARTTGGCAAGGTGCTGTATAGAAAATTATTGGCTTCTAGAAGAATGAAAAATATGGGAGACATGGTGTAAACTACTGAGTGCATTGTTTAATATATCAGAAATATTTCTTTTGAGTATACAGTTTTTCATTCTAGAAATGAATTGTGCACTTCCAACACTTCTCATGATTCATATTCCATCAGAAATGTTAGCAACACTTCAAAGGGCCACCTTCTCCTACTTAGAGATGCAGCATTATGGGAAAAATTAATCCTGTGGTAAGCAGGGGATTTGCACCAACACTGAATTATCTTCMGTGTTTTTCTAGTAGGGAATAATACATATATTCCAGTCTGCAAACAGAAGAATTGGCTCACTGTCTGCCTAGATCCAAATACAGAACACAGATTTCCTAAATAGCTTACAAAATACCACAATGACAGCTTTCTAGTAAGATTCTATAATGAACAATGTTGAAATGCATATACGCAGCATGTATTTTGTCACTTAAGCATACTTGCATGCTATGGCGTGAAGTTAAGTGGTTAAATTGATATATATAAAACCAGATTCTTTCATTATCTTATACAAAAGTTTTGCAAATAGAATGAATTTTGGTCCTGTAGAAAAACAAAATTTGGCATGTGCAGCACTGAAATGTAGAACTCAAATTTTTGTCAAAAACAAAACCACTGTTTGTAGGAAGAAAAGGGTATGTACCCACAAAACAGCTGTCTCTCATTTTTGCAAAAATAATGATCTTTTATGATCAGTGCAAAACCATGAAAATTTTTTTSCCAAGGGGTGGATTTTCCTAAAATTTCACTGTGATATGCTACCACACATTTATTAACAGAAGTGAAGAGACCTTTCAGTACATAAACCTCACGACCAATCACAAAAACAATAGAAAATAAGACTCTTTAGGGAAAATTGATATAGTAGCTGTCTTGAAAAATACTAAATTAGGTTCATTGTATACCCAATTGACTGGTCTTGGGRCTTTTTTAAAAAAACCAAAGAACCTGAGTTTTGCTTTTAACAATCCACCATGCTTTATTCTTACTCCTCTCCCTTGTAAACACATCATGATAAGCACCAAATAATATTCCTRTTCACTGAAACAAAACAACCAAAAGAGGACTGGAACTCTGAGGCTGACTTAACTGTTCTCAGTCAAACATGGCTTCTGCGAGAAATATAACATATTAGCAAAGTTATTACTAGAAGTTTACATTCTGATTTTCCTGGATAAGCAAAATTATTCAATTCTCAAAACTGCAAACATCTAAATGATTCCCCTAGTGAAAGTCAMTGTTTACATTTCCAAAAATACTAGAGCACATTAGCTTCCTGCATGCAATTTTCTCACCCTGAGATCTAGATAGCATACAGGAATATTCCACCAAGTTTTTTTAATACTGCTTGTAAAAGAGTCTTATACTGCTATTTAGCAGGATTGCTTTACTTAYGTACTTTTCTTTTCTTTGACTGACAAACTCTCATCCATTAGCTGTTTCTTCCTGATTGTGTATCACCATTATTTCCATATAACTGTGAAATATCTCAATAGATAAGTGCTGTTTCAAGTGTCTGAAGTTAGCACTTACCTGCTGGATACCATATGTCCAGCCTTGCCTTATACGGTCCCTTGCCCACACATTGTGAGCATTCTCTGCTAGTTTATCCACCATAGCTTCTTGAGAGGGGGTCAGTTTGATAAAACTCAGATCCATGGGAGCTGGCTTATATCCACTCAACAACTGATAGCTGTTGAAAAAAAAAACAGAACTTACAGTAAGAAAATATTAATAGAAACCACAAAGGAAAGAAATACCTATGCAACATATATAACATCTGTGCAACATATCTATAGRAATATGATATATGCCTTTGAACATAAAGACTAATAATGTACATTTGATTATTGACTTGTATTCTATTTTGATTCTGTTACAAGCGAATTGCATCTTGATGGGATGAAGTAATTGGTAATGAAAGCTATYCAAAATGGCCCAAACAAAAAACGTTTTTAAAGCATTTTAGTAATTCCACATTCAAAGGATTAGGATGTTGTTTATCTAAATGCTTATATCAACACTATTATTGCTACCTCTGAGAAGTTCACAATACTTATTAAAYTCTATCTACTTCCTACTGAAATGAGAAAATATATTCTTCCTATTACATAGAGGGATGTTAAGAGACAGAGCAGGTCAAACAGCTTATGCAAGACCAATTGTGAAATCCACCTAATAAAAGTTTGTCTTCATAATGCTTCATACCTTAACTATCCTTCAAATCACARGAGCAAATGTTTAACATTTAAGCATGACTTCAGAAAAGAAAGGCAGCTTCCTGATTTTTTTTAGTACTCCTAGGAATGCTACTTTTATGAAGTTTCTCCCAATTAATTATAGTACTCTCCTCCAACTTTACTTATGAGCAAACCTTCAATAAAGGATATCAAGCACATGGTCATGGATGCAGCACAACAGGCCTTACTAAATTTACAAGGAAAACCTACAACACTGACACTACCACAATGGTGGACATGGCCCCCCCTTATGTCAGCTGATGAGGGAACATTACAAAGAGGAGCGGGAAGAGAAAAGCRTGGGGCAAGACAGGCAGGGGTTGTACGGGGTGTCTGTGCCCACAGGGCAGCCTCCATAAGCTGACACAGCTGGTTCCAGCTGGCCCCAAAGGCCTCCACTGCTGGCCAAAGCTGAGTCACTCAGCCACGCTGGAGGTGCCTCTGGAAAAATATTTTTAAGAAAAGGCAAAACGTATCGCTTTGACCCCCCTTTTTGCTGTATTCAGCTGGGGCCGGAGCGATCTGTAGGGTTTCTTCACAGTCCACAAAAGCTGACAGCTTTTTACCACAGGCAGTTTCACAGAGGCAGCAGCGAAGGTAAAAGGAATGAGAGAGGCCGGACTCTCTGTAACCATATTCTGAGTTTATTTCTYCTCTGCCCAGGAGGACAGGGTGCATATCTTGAAGGGGAGGTTAGCAGAGAGGCGATTTTCCGCTCTGTCTCTGCTGCTTTAAGGGGTAAGGATAACAGTGTGCAACCAATGAGCTTAGAGATACATGAGAGAAAACCAATGAAGCATCTTCAGAGGAAGAACACATTCAAACTGACTAATGACAATACAGTTAGAGAGAATTTCAAACCAAGCTGACCTGTTACAAAGCTTAAGACTCTGTGRGGAGGAGAAACCTAAAGTGACAGCATCTAAGAAATATTGCTCTGTGGTAACTGAACTAAAGCTGGATCACCGCAGCAAAAACGCTGCACTGGCAGAGAGGAGTGAGGGGGGAAAATGTGTGAAAAACAGCCTGCAGACAGCAAAGCCAGGGCTGCAGGGCGGAAACAGAGACACTCCAGGTGCCAGAGCTGGAGCCTCCCTGTGCCCAAGTTAAAACCAGGCTGGAGCTGGTGGATGTACACTGAATATCTCTGAGTATGGACCTCATGATCTTAAAGGTCTTTTCCAACCTAAATGATTATATGATTCTATTTCTCCTCCAGCATACAAAGCACTATTTTGGTCAAAACAAAAGGAGTCTGTGGAAAATAAACAACAACATTCTCTCACTGAAATTATACACCCTGAGGTGTTTAAAGAACAGCTAGTTTAAATAATTGTCTAATTATTTTCTAAATAACTTTGTCATTTGCTTGTGTTTTCCTTATTTGTACTGACAGAGAAAAATCAAAAAACTGAAACAGTAGTTAATCCTCATTCATATTCAAAAATATTCAAATACTTGACAAATCTTAATTTTCTTCTGTGACAACTATTTTAAAACACATTTAAACAAGTCACTGGATGAAAACAATAATTTAAAACAACAAGGTATTTAAGGGGGATTACCATCTAGAAATATGAGGTTGGATCTTCCTTCAAAATTGCTTCATTAAAAAGTGTAAAGTTTGAAAACAGCAGTTCAAGAACACCATTTCAAAATCAGCCGTTCACACAGTTTCCAATCTGCAGGTTTCTGTTACAGAATTAAGCAAGCTCACATGGGAGTTAACTGCCCTCACAGTTACCTCTCCTCGGGTAGCTGTGAAGTCACTTCAGTGAGATGAGTAAAACAAGACAGCAATGGAAATAGTGAAACATGTGGAATTAGCACATTTGTCAGGTTGGCAATTACTGTGTTCCCTCCTGTCAYGCTCCCCTACTCGAGCATTACGTTGTGCGTATAAAAGCTATGACAGCCACAGCTATTTCAATATAGGAGCGGGGTCAAAGAACCAGGGGGCTCACAGGGTATCAACGGATATGGATAGGAATAATATGACTAAGGAAAATAACAAAAGCATATTACGTGTACATATTCATGTTGGAGAATTCTCTTTAGGTGCAGACTGATGTTATTAGTTGAAACAGGTAGATAAAACCCCAACTTTTGTCCTGTCATCTGCTCATCAATATCTTACTGATCTTATCTTGCTCTGTGTATCTGCTAGACCTATATTAAAATTTCTTCTTAAAATGTGGGTGGATTTAACTGCTTTAACTGCACGTTATCACTATCATATTGATCTGCCATTGATTTATAACAATCACAATGAGCTTTTATTTGTGCACCACCTGAAGTCGCAGAAAGAGAARTAGGTATGTTTTCAAGTGATCTTAGTCTGTACTCTTCTCTTGACTATTTTCAGCAGTCTACGTGACTGGTTTTACATGAGAAAATTAAACACAGCAAAAAAAAAAATTTAAACTTCTTTCTCTTCGTTCTGACAATTCTTTTTTCTTTTTCCATTTCATTTCCCTTCTTTTTTTAACCCATAGAAACACTAAGTATTTAGAATTTATTAAAACAAAGATTTGGATTATTTAAGGGAGGTATTTTAAAATGAAAGGTTATTGAATAAGGCTTTATTCAAAACCTGAAGTTACACCCTATAAAAGCTTCCSAATAGGAAAAGGACTTCCACTAGAAAAACATGTATTTGCAGTACACCAGCTAATTGTCCACAAAACATTTTTCGTGGAGTGATGCTGTATTAGAAAAGGCAAATTTCTGGCACAAACGCCAGTTAAAATCATGACTTTTCCCCAACTTGTAACCTGTGTGCCTGTGATGCCAAAATTCTGCAGGACACAAATATAAACTTGTTCTTAACGTTTTGCATGCTTCATTGTTAAAATGAGGTGGCAGAAAAGAAAAAAAGCAAAGTGTTAAGACACAAGAATATGCAAAGCAAAGTTGAAGAATCTTTCAGGATACAAAGCTGATGAGTTAGTTACATTCAAGTGATGTCTGYTGCTTTTCTTTTTCATAACAGAATGAAGTTTTTGTGCCAAGGAGATATGAGAACTTAATAAATTATCATGGGAAAATCAACAGTTTTGGGATACTGCATTTATCATCTAAAGAACAGAAATAACTAGCAAACGCAGGAAGTGACATTTCTTCTCCCATCAAAAATTTAGCTTTATACACACCACCTCCTTTAATCTTTTGTCAATTCTAGTCTAAGTGTAAAACAGCAATCCTTCTTCTCTTCAGGACTACATCCTGTAAAAAATGTGATCCAGCCTTACAGCTGCACAACTGTATCTAGATCATGAAATCTTTGCTCCACTTTTGCTCATCCATTTCTGCTCATCATCTGATGCTTTTAAGAATGTAGCCACATTGCTTTTCTTTCMTTTTTGCTAATTTTTTTCAATCCATTAGATGTGAGGCATCAAAATTCTGACTTCGTATGTACAGTATGACTTCAGGTTTCTAAAGTTATGACTGTTAATGGCATTAAAAAGATTCAACATTATTGGTCTTCTTAAATTAGGAAGTATAATTTCTTCAGACTTGAGATTTAGCTGCAGTTTTCCAAAAGCAGGAAATTCAATTCACTTGAATAATCTTGCAAATGCATATACATCCCTGCCCAGGAAATTCAGAACGAAAACACAGAAGGCCCCCCCTCTCTTCTTCTTTGAGAGATATACAGTTATTTTGGGATACCAAAACTGAAGAACAGTTTGGGAGAATTTAAATTAAAACCTTGCTTTTATTCCCATTCATTCTGGCAAAGCCATCACATCAGGGATTCTGAAACTGTGATATCAAAGGTATGTAAATATACCACTGTGCAGTGTGGTATATATCAAAGACTTGAGGGTCCAGGTTCTTACAGCTACCTTATATTATTATATATAATATAATATACCTTCTATACCTAGAAGCCTGGAGGAACCTTGACAGAATGGGCATGTGGTTTTGGCTCACAAAAGGAAGAAGGAAGGCATGCTTGAGGTGAACATGTGCTGGTAGTTATTACACTGGCCTTAGGGACTGCACGTGATAGGAAGGTAAGGGTCAGTGAAGGACTGCTGTGAATAATGGAGATACGCAATAGCAGAGGAACAGATATTTCTGCACAAAGCACATTCCTGCAAAGAGCAATGAGCTGCTACCGGTATAGCAGGAACGTGGCAACTAGCCCTTACCATTGCTCTGAGTCATAACCAAGGAAACTAAATTATAACTTAAATGCAGGAATAACAGAACACACAGAAGTTCTCTCCTAGTAAAACTGTGACCTTTACCTTTCTGATTTTATACATATTATATAATCCTCCTTCATCCCATGGGCTCAAGTGTATGTTGGGCAGTGGGGCTGTCATAGGCATATGAAAGTACAGTTCCATTTATCCCAATTGTGTTCAAGTTCCCAAAATCTTCATTCCCAAACTGTGGGGGGGTGCACTGGTGCTAAGAAGCCAGGGCACCTTGGCTGGGCCATGAAAGCTGGTTTCAGAGGTTTGGTAGTGGAGGCCCCTATAGCATACCAGCCTGAGCCCAGTCCTACCAATGCTGTTCCCAAGAGATCACTTAAGAAAAAAAGTCAGGCAATTGTACCAATTCTCTACATCTCAAATCATGGCCATTTGAGGACTTTCAAAAGGTTTACTGTTAAACAGCTGCAGGACAGTAAAATATATTGATGAATTTACTGTAAAAATTCTTTACAAAGTCTCTGTGGTACACTCCATATATAAAAGAAATACGTAACGATGACTGTCAGACATTTCAATGTAGCACAGAAAACCTAARATTTGTCCACATGTCAGGTCACAAATATCTAGAAGAAAAGCTGTGGATGAAGGYATGCAAAAATTTCTGAAAATTCCTGAAAATTCATACACATACATGCATGCCCCAAGAACTGATAAAACTAGCAATATAAAYATTGAATTCTTAAAACAGATTTCACTTAACACACACTGCCTAAAAATAAGACACATTTGAATTCCATCTTACTTCTTTGGAAGTTTCATTTTTTTCACTTTTTCTTCAGCACGTTCATCAGCAATTCCAACATGGCAGCCTAATGCCAGCAGGGTTCTAGGGCACAGAAATCAGAGATTAATTACTGCCAATGTTTCTATATTTCGAGTTGCTGCTGTGAATAGAAATGGCACTGTACAACAWATGAGACCTACTGAAATTACTACAATATAATATGGAAAGATCAACACCAGCCTTTTCATACATGTAATAAGCTTTCTGATAGCATTACGAAAATGTCACTAGACGTTCCTAAAAATTTTAGCAAAAATATGAGTAARGTACTTCAAAATGGAACTATCATATAGTCTATTGCATCTATGAGGTATCAGTTTGAAGATTCTCTGTCCTTAAAATATTATTTCTGCTCTATATACTTATTCATACTGCTTACAAACTCATTCTTACTGCTTCATATCCAAATATTTTTATGTTATGTTACTTATATCACAGCTGATAAAAAGAAAAAAGGCATAAAATATCACTTGTTTTCCTTAGACWGTGTCTTCTTTCTGAGGAGGCTATTTTTTAGAGCTTTTTGTTGGGTCTGGATTTTTTTAGGACACACTACTGAAGAGAGGACTGACAGCAGAATACACAATAAGCATTAGGCCAAAACTGCCATCTTATTCAAGCTAGACACAGTGTGTCATCTACCACAAGGCTTATGCCACTGAGCCASCCCATTGTGGCCCAACTCTGCAAGATGCAGCTCATTTCAGAAAACAAACACAATTTACATAACCTTAAAACAGGGTCAACAGTATTAACTGGGTTTCTGATTACTTCAGACTTCTTCCTTTGCTTATAGTCACACTGTCCAGCAGYATAAATTTTACAGCATTTGATCTGTATGTCATCAATTATTTGTTCCYACACTTCTATTCAATGTTGGGTTATAAAGTCTAACTTTCTTATGTGCATTACTAAAATATTGACATTGAAATGAATAGAAATCCTAGACAAAAGTCAGAGACTTAACTTTGGATTCAGATGAGAATTTTCTGAAAATCTGAGGATGACAACCATATCTTTGATTGGAACTGATTACACAGAAGAACACACACCTTGGACTCCATTCCAAATTTTCCCAAAGTGGAAGAAAGGTGGAAAACAAGGTTTGTATTTGTTTTTGCCACTAGCTCAAACAATATTTTCTAGTCTTAACTATATTTACTGCTCTTGAACTGTCTGGAGAAAAAAAAAAGATCATGAATACTGTTCTAACATTTTTTCTCTTGGCAGATAATTTGTGTGGTTCAAGTAAATTCTTACMGCATATTTTTAGTGCTAGCTACATGAAGTAAATCCTACTGTTATGAACTGTGAACCCTGACTTAAAATTAGACAGTAAAATCAGAAATGAGGAAACCAATATCTAGTGGCCACCTTCTGCTAAACACTCTATCTGCTAAGAATACTCCATGCAGCTAAAATTTCAACTGGCATAAATAGTACATGGTTCCTATGCAGCTATCACCAGCATAAGTAGGAGAACATTTCCAATAGTGAAATGCAGTACAAAGGAGCTAACCTCTGGTAACCCTAATTTTCTTGTAATGTGAGCCAGGAATTTGGACACTACATTATCTGTACCCAAACACAACAAATTCAAATCAGAGTGCCACAGGAGGATAAAATGAGACTGTACTGACAGAATGTGAAAGTCCATTAAAGCACTTGAAACCTAAGCAAGAAAACTAAAAGTGGCTGGATGCAGCTTTTATCATCACAATGATACATGTAATTATCACACAAGACTGAATAAATACATAGAAATGGKAATGTCAGTCACAAAACAATAAGCAAGAACAACAACAAAAATATACAAGACCAAACTATAAAATAAATATATAAAAGAACGTGCAGAAACAGTATGAGCAAGCATATTTTAATCCCATGACATTTTCAGAAGTAACTCATTCCTTCATCTTGACATTTCATACAGTATGTAATTTTTATAGCTCATAAAGGTATTCAATCATACTAAAAAATACACAGATCCCAATACATGGAAAAGAAATGTTGTATCAGATGATATGACTTAGATCTCCCTTGGTTTCTCACTCTCTCATCTAGTAAAGCTGGCAGCAGAACTGGCAACAAACCACCAAGGAAAACACAATTACAGTCAGCATTATTCCCAAAGTCTTGAAACTATTTCAATTATGCWGTTTGATGCAAATTGTAAAGAAAATTATTAGAAGTTCTAAAATAACATTTTCTTTTTCCCCAATCAAGTCTGACAGCTAGTACACTAGACACATATAATACAAAAGATAGCTTACAACTCAAGTYGTCACACCATGGATCACCTAGAACTGATTAGTGCATTAGTTTTTCCACCTTTGCAAGCTTGTAGAAATAAACCAAACAAGACGCTCCTAGTCCCTGAACAACAGATGTCTACGTGATAAATACAACACGATATCACAAAATTAGAACTGCATATTTCAGAAAACAAGGACCAATACAAGAATGTAAGGAAGACTTAGTTCAGTAAGCAGACAGATTTTTAAATACATAGAAAAACTGAATGCTTTATAATTTGGACACTATCTATTTAATGGAAAGATTCTTTCTAGAGTAAGCAATAAAATGATTAAAGAAAGAGTAATCCATAACTTGTATATTTATAAAACAAAATTTTTGTTTGTTTGTATTGACACGGTTTGATTAGAAAAACACTGGATGCTGAACTAGTAATCATGTAAGGACTTATAAAATTTGTTCAATACTTACTGAAATATTAGGAGTGTGCATTTAATTATGAGAGCATAATTTTTCCGCTGCCTGAGTTATATTATACAGAGTATTCTAGGAAAATATCCAACTGTAGTGAAAGTTAAGGACATCATCTTTTGTAGTTTCATAACAGAGAATGGAAGAAGGTGTTCTAAATTCCTAGCACATTGCTGTGCTGACAGGAGTCCCASACTCTCCTTGAAATTCTAATATCTACCTGAAGAAAATTTGAACTTATTTTCTTGCTTCCAGTTCAATTTCTCTCTGAATGCTTTACCTCTAAATAATGTCAAAACATTCCTCCAGAAAACCTTTAACACTTAGGGTCATAAATATGTTTTCCACTGACTAATTTATTTACTGTGGGAACAGTGAATCCGTAAATAGCGCAGAGAAGCTGGCCTGAAAAGAAATCTGCAAGAAGTCCTAGAAGAAGTGTTCTACATAGCTTTATACTATGAGGACAGAAAGCCCTTATGAGTATAAACTCATAACCTGATATTGCACTATCAGGTTACATGGCAAACATTTTAATAATATAGGGCAAATATTCCCAGAAAAGTAATATCACGTGCAGACATTTATCCTTTGTAAAATCTCTGAATAGGAGAAAGCAACTATATTTTAACAAGAAAAAAAAGAAAGAATATATTTCAAATATGAATAACTGGAGAATCACATCTACCATGGAGCATTTATCAGTCTGAAAAATATTTTTACATTTTGGCTACATGCCATTTGGCTACATATGGAAGAAATTACTTACACCAATAGATTTTTCAATTCATTCACAGCAAACTAAGAACTCACACCTGCTTGATGAAAGAGGTGAGGAATTGTATCTCTGTGAACTAGAAAACTACATTACTTGAACAAACCATTTCATGTCCCATTGAAATTTTCTAGCATTTCAACTGGAAAGCTTCCATGACACTCACACATCTAACCTCTCATCCACAAAAGGAGGGAATACCTACTACTGTTTTTTCTGTAGCAACATGCACAGATGACAAAGAAATAGCAGCAAGGGATCCTGAAGCAAAGTTATTCACTTAGTCACATGGAAAAAAATATCAATTGAGTGTCAAAGTGTGCGTTATCAATAAAGAAAATTAAAAGAAAAAGAAATTAAACTAAATTGAATTAAACCAAATAAGAAGCAAAGATTTTTTTTCAAAGCTTGGATCTATTCCTGTCCTCCTAGATGAAAACTGAGTTGCCGTTTCATAATCAGCATTACCACAATAATTCTAAAAAGACTATCAAAGCCATTTTCAGTGCCAAATACATAATTCATTAATGTACCTCACTCCTTCATTTGCATAGTATTACCCTCACCTAAACATCAAATTTTAATTCATGTGTCTGTTTGTAATTCTGGAAGCTGCATCTCCTTAGGAAACTCTAATTATAAACTTCGAAAGTTCTAGCAACTTACTTCAGTGTTTCAAGTGACATTTGCAAGTTATAATTTCTTTCCTGCTCCGGCAATTTCGAGAACTCCACTAAGCATGGATGTTGTCTTTTGTTGTCATCTCTAACCTGAAAAAACAGTAAAGAAATAAGCTTAATGTGTCTTAAAAAGTAAAAAAAAWTTAAAACCAGTCCAATTCACAAGGCAGTGATAGCTGATCCCATCAGAATTACTCAACTGGACAACACTTCAAAACAGAAAGTATTCTGTATTCTCAGAGCATGATCATTGTGTTCAAGCAAGGCAGAATTTGCATTTGCAAATAAATTTCAGATTTGYATATCTCAAGTGAAATAAATGCTAATTTGTACATGCTATTATACAGGTGTTCACAGGAAATATGCAAAGTTCAAGAACAGTGCAATCTATATTGTTTTGACATACAGCCATAAAGTACAGTCTCATCTTCAGCCCCATGTTTGAAAAATTATACATCCAGTTTTTATAAATATGTTGATACAGATAGTACTAAAATCCTTACCCGATGAAAATAATGACATAAAAGATAAATCTTTCCCATCTCATAATTCAGAAAATGTTTGTTTCTAAGCTATTTCAAGTACCATACAAGCAGAATGTGACTGTTCAGAAGTCACATGAGTGGAACATGAATTTACTTTTACTGTAGTGATAGCAGAGCTATTTGTATAATTTACAAAATCCCATATTTTATAAATTTAAAAATTTGATCGAAAACATTTTTAACCTGCACTATTTCTCACAGTTTTAGTCTAATACTGGCCATAACCAGGAAAGGCAACYTAGGAGGCTGGGATAACTAAGCACTCTACTGCTCTCAACTTAGCATCTTGTGCTAGAATTCAGCCAACAACATCTAAAAAGGCTTGATAAAAAACACTAGTTTGAAAATACTACCTAAAAGACCCCAATGCAAGTGTTAGCATCTGCTCAGTTGAGACAACTTTTTAAACCATACATTATAATATTTTCGTGTCAATCTTTGATGGACCATATGTTCACCGTTTATATAAACCTTTAAAGATGTAAAGTAGAAGTTATTAAAAAATTACATTATTGATTTTTGAGCAATCAGATAATTCTGCTGGAAAATTGAATGTTAACAGTTGAAGTTAAGAAGTCTAATTGTTATACTTTTTCAAAATTGATCTTTAAACTACTACCTAATATAGTTTATTTAATTTCATGAAAAAAAATCACATTTCTCTATAACATTTCTGAGTAACATCTTTTTTGCATTTTGATATAAGCACATAATAACTCTCAAATTGAACAGCAGTCATTTGTTTATGTTTTGGATTGAAAAATATTTACAGTCTCCAGGGGGTATTTTTCTTCATTTGATTGGATTAATGTTCTTTGGACAGATAACACAGGCAATTTAACTTTCAAACTACTGGATCAAAATTAATAGAAGCTAAAATGAGAAATATCTTTCGGCAGCACTGAAAACTTTTATTTCCAAATTACTAAAATCCACTGTAATCTGCTTTAAAAAAATTGAGTATAGTCTCTGAATTTAGATCTGTGTACAGCTAATTAAAGTCTTGGACGTCAGGTATTTTCCTCCGAATTCCAATGCTAATTTACTTCCCCTAGTGACACTAGTTTTGTTCCACAGCTACAATGTATAGTAATAATTCTATTATATAGTCAACATATTTTGTAGGCTGCCTTCCCACTCCTTTTTTTTCTGAGCACAATATAAAAAACTACTGCCTTGCAAATACATTATATTAGTGGCAGAACTCATGAAATCTATCAATTCTTAATTTTTGTGGATGGTTTTAAATGTGCAGTGACATTGAACAGAAACAAAGATATGCAGATGYGGTTCATGATTTCAATAGCATACATATTCAGACTTATAATGAAGCCAATTAACAAAGTCCATAATTTTGCTACATTAGCTTCCTATTTTACTTTRTTACATGCATAGAATGCAGCAGTAATATCACATGCAAAATTGGGTATCACTTTGGAGATACTACATATAGATCTGATGAAGCAGATACATAGGAGGGAAGATAAAGTGCTACAACAGACTTTTTTAATAATCTGGAGGGCCACTTAAATTTAAAGAATTCTGCCTATCAGCCTTTAAACTTCTAGAACTTGGTGAAAAAACACCACTAGCTACTACATACACTGAACTAAAAAGACAAAATCTAGAGGACTTGTGTGTGTCTCACCAAGCTAATTTCTGTGCCAAGCCTTCCCTCAGTACTCCGTAACTGCAGTGCATCAACTCAGATAACTAGAATTGGCAACAGTGGCTTAAACGCAGACAATACAAAACTGGGAGGAGCTGYTGGCTCCCTCAAGGGCAGAGAGGCCTTGCAGAGAGACCTTGAAAAACTACAGGCCTGGGAAATCACCAACCATATGAAGTTCAACAAGGGAAAGTCCCAGATTCTGCACCTGGGATGGGAMAACCCTGGATGTATGTACAGACCAGGGAATGAGATGCTGGAGAACAGCACCATGGAAAGCGAGCTGGGGGTCCTGGCCAAYGACAAGTTGAACATGAGTCAACAGTGCCCTGGCAGCCAGGAGGGCCAAGCGTGTCCTGGGGKGCATCAGGCACAGCATGGCCAGCTGGGCAAGGGAAGGATTGTCCCCCTCTGCTCTGCACTGGGGTGGCCTCATCCCGAGTGCTGGGGGCAGTTTTGGGCACCACAATATGAAAAAGACACTAAATATTAGAGAAAGTCCAAAGGAGGGCCACAAGGATAGTGAAGTGCCTTGAGGGGAAGCCGTACAAGGAGGAGCAGCTGAGGTCACTTGGTCTGTTCAGCCTAGAGAAGAGGAGACTGAGGACAGACCTCATTGCAGTTACAATTTCCTCGTGAAGGGAAGAGGAGGGGCAGACACTGACCTCTGCTCTGTGGTGACCAGTGACAGGACCTGGGGGAATGGCCTGAAGGTGATCAGAAGATCAACCATCAGAAGATCATCAGTATATATTTTGTCATGATCCCAAAATGAGCACATCCTACCACAGAGCACTAAAGCTAGATAGAGAAAGCTAGGTAATTTGAAACATTTAGCACCTATTTTCATTTTGAACATTACCTTTATCACCGCTTAACTTGATACTTATCATATATGGTTTAAATAGCGTTCAGCTGTACAATTAGATTCTCAATGATACGTAATGGTACACCAAGAGTTCCTGCAGATTGCTTCACAGCTGGTATGATTATACCAAATTAAGATGTTTTGACACATTAATTTAACTGAGGTTTTGTGCTTGATTTGGTGGGGAAATTAACAACAACAAAATCTAGAGATCTTCTCTGTTAATCATATATTTTTAAGTACCGCTGTATGCTACACCAAATACCTATACCCCATTACCTTAAATCTGTAACCTGAAGTCCTCAGAAGACCAAAATCTTTTTAGTAACAAAAATAGAATACATACATGTTTTTACACTTAYATCTAGTACCTACTGCATGTTTCTAGATACTCTTCACAGCAATATTTCTTCATAAAAAACAGCATTTGGGATACAAATAACAAGCTTGTACAATTTTTTACTGATTGACTTTAAAAAGAAAAATTTTTGTCATACTCCATGAAAAGTAGGAAAGAGATAAGAAAATAGTTATGTAGAGCACCTAATACAGACGTGAGACTGAAGAAGTGGAGAAAAGGAAAGCAAAAGGCAGATTTAATGGGATTTCCTTAGGCAATACTTATTTGGGACTTCTAATAGAGTTATGTCAGCCAGCACATGTAAAGAGAATCAAGAATAACTGCTTTCATTGGCTTACTCCACCAGTCAGCTGAACGTCTTGCCCCAAGAACAAAAAGGTGAAAAACTCACTATGTGCTTTCTGTGTTGACAGTTAGACTGAAAATTTCAGCACCAAACAGCTTTAATAACACAATTTTTGTTCAGAAATGCACAAGTACTGTTGGTTTCCACATGCTTTCAGTGCGAAGTGTTTAAAATCTTATTAATTTTGGGGGGATGATGAAAAATGCAGTCGCATTAGTACATTGWAACCAATGTGCTGAATTAACAGAAAATTAAGCTGGAAGGTACATACTGGTCCATACTGCCAGCCAAGTTCAATCTTATTCATAACCCAAAGTTCATGGATGTTCTCTGCTAATTTTTCTCTAATCCTTTCCAGGTGGGGAGGCAAAACAATCTAAAGAGAGAAAAGACAGAAAGAGGCTATAACAAATAAGTTGTTTGACATGCCACTCAACCTTTCATAACAGACAAACCAGATTTTGTACAAACCAGATCTCTCAACAAATCTCAAGAAAAAACCAATTTTTTGGGACAAGTTGCAAACTCAATCAAATGTGAAGTTACATGGGCCTAAAACATGTGCATTTAAAAAGGAAAATGCACTCTTTCCACTTCCATACCTGGCTAGTATCTACGGGAACTGGAGTGAAAGCTGCTTGTGACAGAGAGACAGTGGGACCCAATAGGTCTCTTGTATAGCTACGATCTTGTTTGTACTCTCGGCTGTGCTCCACTTTCAGCTTCTCTTTCGGTAGGACAGCTTCAAAGCAGGGAGCATATCCAGGTGGAGGAAGGAACTTGAACTCTCCATGGCGACCTCCAAGCAAGAAACGTACCCTGTAAACATCAGAATTACTTTAGATAACCGAGACACCTTTGGTGTCAAGCATAATCCGTCTTTAAGTCTAAAGACTATTAAATGCTATTTTAAAAAGAAAAAAAAAGGAAAAAAAATGTCCAAGTTGCAACTTCTTTGCTTTGTTTACAGTCCAACTTTCTCTAACTGGTGCTGGAGTTYATGATGCAGGAAGTTGAAAAAACATGCGGAAAGTAAACAATTCTTTTTTCTAGCTAATTTTACTTCAATAAAAGCATTCTAAATCATGAGACCAATAATCTCTGARAGAGAGACTAATCAGTTTACTTAGTGCACCTATAAAGTAAGCAGCAGCCTTTTGAGTCTCCAAAGGCAGAGATTATAACCCTCAACCAAGACCTCAAAACTCTCTCCATTGAGGAGAAGTCTCCATTCAATCTCATTTGAGGAATGAACCTAAAAACTCCATGGTTCTTTCTTTTCTATCACAAAACACTAAATCTTTAGGATACAATACAAAAACTCCTATATTTCCTTCCCTAAAACTTTTATTTCTCATATTAGTAGAAACCCAGGGGAAAGCACTCTTTTATTCATTACAAAATGGTGAATTTATCATGGCCTTTTGCTGCTGAAAAATTCAGTCAATGAGGTAATAATGATGTAGCAATGACATAATACCAACATGACACAGCAATGACATAATACTGAAAAATCTTCCTAGAACATTGCCATCCAGAAGAAATCAAAAAACACACAAAAAACTAGCCTTAAACCAGAATTTTGTCTCTTTTCTGTACACTATATTACAAACCTTTTGTTAATGCTATACCAGAACACACCCAAAAACTGCATGCAGTACATAAATATCTGTCAAAAATTTTCTCATGACAGAAATAAAGCATGCAGGCTTATAGTCTTGCATTTTGTAGCATGCAAATCTGTAGTTTCACCACATTCTATCTCCTGCACTATCAAAGGCAAAGCCTAAAAAGAAGTGTATTTTACATCAGGAATAAGAAGTGGGTGTGTGCACTGTGCGACAGCTCTTAGCTTCTGAGGTCTTCTGCGAATGACCCCTCACAGAATATCGCTCTGCCTCCAAGTGAGATCAGCTTTCAGCCTCCACCTTTGCCAGTCCTGCTGAAGTTGATCCTCCCGCTGGAACACCACACAATCTTTTTTGATAGTATAGTCTCAAACTGCTCAATACGTTAAAGCAGAAGTCTGGCGCCTCAAGTGTGACTTGAAATTTTATAGAAAACCAATACAGTGACCAGAATACAGATTGAATTCATATTAACTCGCTGCTGAAAAGGAAGTGTATGACCACCATTTCTTAAGGTAACTTCAGATAATGCCTCTTTAAATTATAGTTACTACTTGATAACAGGTGAGTTAGGGAAAATATATTTTTATTATCAAAGGCTGATGTAAAATGGTGCCCTGGAGTGAACGTGTAACAATGTGTCAGCAAAGAAATTATTAAAAAGCTGTTTCTAAGGTATGTCTGCAAACCACCTGAATACACTGGTGTGCTGAAAAACAGCAGATGCCCTGTCTCTTCAGGACTTCTTTGTAGCTACCACTATCCAAGAACTGGAACTTTGCCAAAAAAGCAGATGTCAGAAAAAGAAATGAAAGCAGACAGCCAGGGAAATATTAAGCATATTCATATATACAAAGGATGCTAACTTTATTCCTGCAGAGAAGCTGACAACTGGGAAGAAGAGGCCATCTATGTTGAAGTTTTCAAACATTCCTTGAACTGGCTGACCATTTATTCGGAAAGAGATGCTGGGGGCACTCAGGTCCAAACAGCAGCTAATAACATCATCAGTTCTTAACAGATGTTGGTTGGGAGAATTTACTGTTCGTGCTACACAACCTGTGGAAGTAAAGGAGACACATTTAGTGAAACCTATGAAAATCATACAGGTTTTCACAGCAGCCTAAAAAAAGAGAAAAACATAGCTATAGAGCACAAACACATTAATACACAAATATCTAACCTATGACATCCAAGACCTGATTTTAAGCTTGCAATATAGTAAATAGCAGTGTACAGTCATATCAACACAGCTATTTTAATTATAAATGATATAACTCAATTACATTTAATGTAAGTGAAAATAATTACTGCTATCCATATAAATAGTTTAAAAAAGAAAACTAGCATACTACTTGAGACCAGATGCCTATTTAAACACTAAAATTTAGGCAAATCTAGATCATGGAGATCAACGCAAGGCTGACTGCTAACAGAAATATGTACTGGTCATTGATGAATACACAGTAGATCAAATTATCTAAGTGCCTTTTCTGGCCCTAGGCTTTAAAGATCTATGAGTTCCACTTCTCCACATTAGATGAGTAATTTCGGGACTGAAGGACCAAATGTAAATTATATGTGATTCTCATACAGGCTTGGTCCAGAACAGAAACCTCGGGGCAGAAATTATGGTTGCTGTTCCTTAATACAGTAAATGCTTCATGCTAAGAAGATTATTCTTAAAATGCCATTGCAAAGACTTATCAAGATGCAGCCTGGGATTGTGGAAGCAAAGAAAGRCCATGATTTTCAATATGCAACTACTTAAAAGTTCTTCCGTGTTTGAGAGGTATRTGTTACAGTAATGTCAGTGAAGAAAGACACAAATCTTTTCAAATCTACCAGCCACATCCACAACAGATACAAAAATTTGCATATACAAAGGTGGTATGACCTGTTTGTTTCCGCAGGATTACTGACTTGAGAACCAAAAACAACTGTTCATTTATTCTGTTGTTACATTTATGATGGAAAAGTTTGCACTGGATAGCAAAATAATTTTGATTTTCAGTAATCTTTTGTTTACTCCTGAAAAGTGACCTTAAGTACAAAAGCTACCTTGGTTAGCTCATTATTTTCTGGTTCTTCTGTAATAAAACTTTATCTGTCAAACTCAGTCATGACACTTTTAATGATACCATTAATTATGCATCATTTTTCCAAAGTAATTTTCACTCTACATGAGAGGCAAAATAGCAGCTACTTTCCTAAGATGCCACTCCAGTTGATATCCTATTATTTATTAATAAAATCCAATGCTATTTTGATTGGAAAGTTCTTTTGAAATGTAAAATTGTATTTTGTTCCAAGTATCAAGCCACAATGCCTCAAAACTTCGAAAACTTTGGATAACTCACTAAGTTGTCTCTCTTGTCTGCTAAGGTGCTTTAGAAAACTTGTTCATACCTTTATAGAGGCAAGAATTGCCAATCCAATGAGCCTTACACAGTTTCAAGTCAGTTCTATAGTTCACCACAACCCAATAATCTCTCAAAAATCAAAGGAATAAAATTTTTTCTTAGCAAGGTGAAATCACAGTAGAATCTCCTTTCAAGAAGTTCAGGACAAGTCCAATTGTAGGACTACCCATTCTAAACGATATCTGGGAATCTTTTCACAAAAGTTAAATCATGSGAAAAAAAGACTACGAAAAAGAGAACAAGCTATCATTATCCTGATTTTGCTGAGCTAACCCAATTTGAAGAGAGAATAAGGTATTTGTGGAATCAACGGTACACTCATTTCAGCTTTCTCTAACACCAGAATTTGCATGCATAAATTACTATTAACAATCAGATCCAAACTAAGCTAAGAACATTTTAAAGATGAAATCTCTGACCAAATACATTGTATGCAAGCTAGGAATATGATTCTACAAGTCTTGCAATAATCAGTCAGCCAATGTATGTAAATAAAAYATCACTACAGAAAAAATATCTTGTTTTAAAATGTATGGCAAAAAACAAACTTAAAAATCTTCTTTACCTCTGAAGTATCTCTGAACTTCTAAAGACCCATATTAAAAACCTAGTTTGAAAAAAAGAACCAAAAACCAAACATGGAGAGTCCTGTGAATTAAATCTCTCAGACTGTTCTTACACTACCACTTAGGAATTACAAATCCAGATGACCATTTGTCATACTTCAATTTTTGCAGCTCTGTAGTTTTAAATAAAATTTTTATAGTTACTGTGACTCCTCACAAAAAAMCAAAAAAAATCCCAAGCTGAAACATAAATTATTAGTCTATCTGCTTTACTTCATATAAAACAATTTTTTCAATACACAATGTCAGTTTCAATCATATTCTGATACAGGGAACTGTTTCTGCATGTTCCTAGTGTCAGCTGAAATAACTGACTCACTTTGCTGCTGTTGAAAACAAATTCACTGGGATTGCAAACACAATTACAGTGTTTAAACAAAAATAAACAACAACAAAATACCCAAGAGAATACCTGACCACAGATGTAGACCATCAAAGCCATAGGAATACAAGTCATCACCAACACCRTTTCCTCCCCATTCTGCTCCTCCCCCTGGGTAGGGTGAGTAGCCTTCTGTTGAAGCCCAGCCCACTCGWAGATGAGTTGATTCTGCAGTCACAAAGGGCTCTAGGTGGTCCACCATAAGTTCATAGTACCATTTTCTGTATTGGGCAGAGCCTTCACTAATCCCCAAGAAGATGTTGGGCCGCATGCTTAAACAGAAAGAATAAAAATGGTTATTAAAATCTTATCTCAAGGACAGGATGAACTGCTGCATACTTTTCATTAAACTCAAATTTCAAGATTGTTTTGTGTGATTAAAACAACAGAAGTAATTTTATCTCATGGAATCACACAGATTATCAGGTTAAAAAGACCTCAATAATCATCTGGTCCAAYCTCTTTTGACAAAAGAACAGTCAAGACAAGATGGCCCAGCACCCTGTCCTGCTGAATCTTGTARGTGTCCAATGTTGGGGAATCCACCATTTCCTCGGTAAGATTACTCCAATGGCTAATTGTTCTCATTGTAAAAAATTTTACTCATGTCTCTAATCAGAATCGCTCCAAGAGATACTTGTATCCATTACCCTTTGGCTTTTCCATGTGACTTCTTGCAGAAAGGGACTTCCCTTCTTCTTTGTAGCCACTCTTTAAATATTGGAGCACAGTGATAAGGTTTTCCCTAAGCCTTCATTTCTCAAGACTGAACAAACCCAGTTCCTCTCAGCCTTTCCTCCCACGGAAAGCTTCCCAGTCCTTTAGTCATCTTTGTGGACCTTCTCTGGACCTTCTCCAGCCTGTCCTGATCTTTGCTGCATAGCAGGGACCAAAACCAAACACAGTATTTCAGGTGTGGCCTGAGAAGCACTGAACAGAGGGAGAGAATGATTTCATTCTCTCTGCTGGTGAYGCCCTTGTTGATGGGATTGAGCATTCCGTTGGTTTTCTTTGCTGCAGCAGCACATGTTCACTCATATTGAGCTTGCTGTCCACYGGTCCCTTTCCACAGAGCTGCTCCCTAGCCAGACAGATCACAGCTTCTGCTGCACTCTTGAATTATGTTTTCCCAAGTGCAAGGCATCATACTTGTCCTGATTTTCATAAGGTTCTTGTTAGACCACTCTTACAGCCTATCCAGGTTTTTCTGCAGGGTGGCTCCTCCTTCCCAGGTGTCCGCTACCCCACTCAGTTTGGTATCGTTGGCAAACTCCATCAGGGTAGGCTTGATCCCATCACCCAGATCACTTTTGAAGACATCAGTGTTGGGCCCAATATCAATCCCTGGGGGACCCCCATTGTGACAGGTGCCAGTTTGAAAAGGATGTACCACCAYCCTCTGGGTGTGACCAGGCAGCCAATGTCCACCCACCTCACAGACCCCTTATCTCCACCCTAAAGCATCAGTTTCTTTAGGCGGAGCCTGTAGGAAACAGTAYTGAAAGTCTTGGAGAAATCCAGGTAGACAATGTCCACCATTCATTCCAGGTCATCCAAGCCGATGAAGACAAAAGCTTCTGGCTGCGCCTGTTCTTCTAACTGGTAAAATGGAAAAATTGGTAGGTTGAGCTCCAGTAGTTTTCTCTTGCACTCCCAGGGCTTTCTAGTCTTCCTTGATTCACCCAGGTTCCAGCTTGTGGTGCCATTTATGCCCCCACGAGAAGAGTAACAATGGATAGTAATCTGTGCTCTGGACAAGTTGCGGCACCCTCTAGGCAACATCTCAGACCTTAGCTCCCAGAAGGCAGTATATTTATTTATTTATGCATTCATTTATTCTGGTGAAAAATGGTCTCTCCAGTTAAAGTAAAAAAAATGTTTGCTTCAGTAACTGAAACAGTATCCTCACTCAGATACCAATAATAATGGTTTATGTGTTTGAACATTTAACAGACGTTAAATCCTGCAAAAAAATTCACAGCTATTCACCAGTTACCAACATAAACCCAGTAAGTACACATTGCAGGTTTAATTTTACATAGCAAATTGCACTCTGTAACATTGATATCCATTCAAGAGAATAACATTTAAAAAGATACAAAAGTGAAGTGTCAATCTATTTTAAAATTCTCTTGTACCTCTTCTTTCTTCATTCCAAGTCCTGTATAACTCAGTAATTTGAGTGGTTGTAGAAATTCTTCATATCTATGTGATGCTCCTACTGCTACTGGTTTTACAGTACTTCACAAGAATACGCAAAAACTTAAACTACTAGCAAAACTACTACTGTGCTTATTCCATATCTAGCTAAATTGCAATATGTGGAGTCATATATCTAAAGGTCATGAGAGGAAAAAGGGGGGAAAAAACCTATACTTTTCTAATCTGATTTTTGGGATAATATTGAATATAGACTTTCATCCCAAAAAAAAGGTGTGTCTCCAGACAGTCATTTCCGTGTCAGCTTTGTACTAAGAAAGCCATTCAATCTTGAATTAAAGCTGTAGAGTACAGAAGTATCCAAAATCAATACTAGCTATATTTCTTCAGTGGTTGGTTACCCATACAGCAAAAAATCTTTTAGATTTCTACACTGAGTATATCYACTCCTCACATTCCTGCACTAGATTGGGTTATTACTACTATAAATATTTTCTTTCTACATACAAGCTGACTAATCAACAAAAATGTAGCTCTAAGCTAGTCCCAGTATGCTTTTTGGTATAGGGAATGCAGGGAGACGAAGAAGGGCTGGTATGAGCCGTTAAATGCAAGTCAGTGTAAAAGCAGATTTTACTGATCTGGTTGGTTGCTTATAAGAGAACTTGTTTTATCAGATAAGACCAATAAATTTTCCTTGTGGAAGCATATAGGGTGTGTTTTGCCAAATATTCAAGTATAGATGTTCTTTGCATTTTTCCAAGTGAAAAATTTCATTTCCTTAAAAACAAAATGTGTTTGACAAAAGCTATCTTCCAGAAAAGTCATATTATTTGTAAATTTTTAGCAAGATCACCAATTGAACCTTTTCTGCCTGAACACAGTAGCACCTTATTATGCCTTTCTCCAGACTTCACAATTTTATCAACGTAATCAGCCAAACTACTCTTGTTAAAAAGAGGTTTGTGAATAGAATTTTCCAGTTCCCTGGAAAAGTATGTTAAACAGCAATATCTTAGAAAGTTCCAGTAATACCTTAGAAAGTTCCTTTGCCAAACATTTTTGGGTCAATGTACATATGTCTTAGTCTAATACTAATTTTTTTCAATGTTTCATTGGTCTTACTGACTTTTGAAAGAATAAATTTTTTTCCTTATAACTGCAAGAATAAGAATCTTCTCATTCACAGCTTTCTAATGTAAAGCAAAAATACGTAGCAACTAATTTGCTTTTTTTACCACCATTTTTGGGAAAGACAAGTCTACCTTCCTCGTATGAGATCCAAAGTCATCCCAGAAGCTCAATCATAGAATTGCAGAATCACCGAGGCTAGAAAAGACCTCCAAGATCATCAAGTCCAACCTTTGACCAAATAAGATCATGAAAATTAAACCATAGCACTAAGTGCCATGTCCAGCCATTTCCTGAACACCTCCAGGGATGGTGACTCCACCACTTCCCTGGGCAGCCTGTTCCAATGCTGCCCCTTCCATGATAAAATTCTTCCCGATGTCCAACCTGAACCTCTCCGGATGCAGCTTGAGGCTATGTCCTTTTGTCCTGCTGCTGGTTACCTGGGAGAAGAGGCCGACCCTCACCTGGATACAACCTCCTTTCAGGTAGTTGGTAAGGTCTCTCCTGAACCTACTCCTCTCCAGATTAAATAAACACAGTTTCCTCAGACACTCTTCATAAGACTTGTGCTCCAGACTCTTCACCAGCTCCGTTGCTGTTCTCTGGACATGCTCCAGCACCTCAGTTTCTTCTTTGTAGTGAGGGGCTCAAAACTGAGCACAGTATTTCAGGAGTGGCCTCACCAATGCCAAATACAGAGAGGCAATCAGTTCCCCAGATCCTTTAGCTTGAAATAGCTTCCTTATAATACACACAGTGGATTTTTTACACTTTTCAACATCTAATAAATCCTACGCACTCTGATTTGTCAGTACTATTTCTTGTGTTTCAATTTTCATTCTCAATCAATGTCTGAGACTTTTAAAAATAAAATTAAGTTTGAGACAGAGGAAAATCCCACAAATCTTCACACAAAGCTGGGTTCTTCTGCCTCAGCATAAATTCAAACTCTGGAAAAACATTTACTTGACAATACTTGTAAATGATATTTTACCAATTTAAGATGGTACTAGCTTCATCTTGTTATTAATGTCTGCTTGAAGGTAGCTTCTAAAACTCTGCCAGTGGAAGGAAGGGCGAAGGCACTCTCTAAATATGCCAGGCTCTGGCAAAGGTGTTTGGCACTAAGTACTTAGTTTTGAGACCAAAGATGATTAGGAAATCCTCAGAAGACCACAAACATAAAGACAACCACAGGACATCAGCTCACAATACTTTGAATGCACAGCTGGATCTAGACCACAACCTTCAGAAGAGACTACAGTTTTGCAGATTTAAAGCAGTTTAGGGCASACATAGCTTGCGACAGCTCTCTCTGGCCCACACTTCAAATTTAAACACTACTGCAAAGAGAATTTAAAATCCTAGTATGAATAAAATATCATAACAAAAGTTTGGGAAGTAAAAGAGATTTTCTCTAGTGACTATTTCTTTTAAGTACAAGTCGGTTTTTTTGCTTTGTTCACAGATATAGCTTTTTTYCTTTTTCTTTGTACCTGCTCACATGGTTGACAAGGCGTGTCTGTAAGAGCAGATCTCTTCCTGGCAGGAGATTATCACAGATTAGATGTTGATTGGACCGCACAGCTACTCCATGACAAACACAGAGAGAGCACAAAACATCCAAAACCTAAAAAAAGAAATTATTTTAATCTTAAATTGTCTTCCATTATCATTGTTAATTACTTCAGGCAATAAAATGCTCTATACCTTCTTGCTGGAAGACAGGTAATGGTATGTAATTCATCCAACACAGTGGTTTTATTTCAGAACAATTCTGAAATTCTCCCAACAACATTAAAACATTCTTCCCACTTCCCWGGAGAATGAGCATGTATCAACGTTTTTGTCAAAAAGAAGGTAACATTCCTTTTTGCTTCTTCAAACTACTCATATGCATTTTAGGAAAAGTTTCATTCCTCGTTATGAAAACAGCATTAAAGTATTTGAAATTAACTTCTGCACAGAAGAATGAGTTTGTTTTGTTCACAAATATTCGCCTAAATATACCTGTCTAGTCTTTGCCTACCTTATGGTTTCTTCCATGCTTGTCCAAAAGACAGATGATTGATTTAATATGTCCTTCCTTAATAATGTTTAGAGCTTCTGGGCTTTCCACCAACACACAGTGTAAAACCTCCAGAATTCCTGGGGGCGGAAAAAAAGAATTATTTCTTCAAAGTGCATATAAAATCATAACTGCACGTAATACTTCCAAATATGTTGCTCAGTAACACGAAATAGTTTCAAAAATCATTGTATATGACAAACAAACCAAATGAAGCAGCAGTCTAATGAGGAATCATTAGACTGCATGTTTCTCTGCAATGGGGAAATAAAAGAAGCTCCCACGTGTATAGGACCACGTCAACACCTGCTTTGGGATCTCCCACATTTGGGAAAGACAAATATTGTGTATGTAGCTCATCATTAACAGTTGCTACAGTTGTTGCCACAATGAGAAGAAGCAAAGGGGCTCAAGGAAAGCTGAAAAGCAGTCTTACATCTAGAAATATGCAATTCCCATTAGCAATGCTCTGATCATAGTGTCTTCAGCTCTTTATTCAAGCCATGGCTCCAAACATTCAGATAACCCTTGTGAAGTGAGTCTTCCACTCTTTGCCATGCCCTCTTTCCATTAAAGGAAAACTCCCCTTGATGTGGAAAAAATGGAACCATCAGACAAAAGCACTGTCTCAGTAAGAGTACTCTGGCCTTTCTTCGATCCTACTGAGGAAGAGAACATCAGCTGCTACAGATAACCTACAGCACCATGACCATTTATCCTCATACTATTTAACGTTGTTTCCAGAGATCTGCAGAGAGATATGCTGTCACCACTAGCAAGGAGTAGGGATTACTCTAGGACTGAAATGTAGAAAAAGTGGAAGACAGCAGATACAGTGACAATTTGATTCATCTGGTAAACAGGTTTCAAACAAAGTCTGTTGTTTAACATAGTTGAAGATAGAGTCACACACATGTAAACAGAAAATGCAGGTAGATAATTAGCTAGAGGTGAACTTCCAAAGCGATTCTGTAGCCCTGAAGATATAAGCACAAGAAACCTCAACTGAAAATAAAAGATCATACTAAACCTGAATTTGGCAGTGGTATGATCTGGGTTGCAATAGATGTGCATTTCCATTATTCCACCATTCTATGAATACTTACAGTAACAATATCGTTAAAAAGGATAAAAACCTAAGAGTCATGAGAGCAAGCAAAAAAGAGTAGATGCTCTGTAGCAACATAGCAGCAGCACAGTCCACCCAGCCTGCCAACTAGACTAGGTCAGGGGTCACAAACCATGGTAAAAAGTCCCTAGGGAGATTAAAAAAGTCTAACAAAAGGATTCTTAATCCACAGGGGCAATCTGTACCAAGATCGACAACTTTATTGTGTGTCACAGTGATCTGGGAATGCAGGGAAATTACTACATTCAAAACTTGGTAACTGAAAGTTTGCCACTTCTCATGGCACTGAAACACACTTTTAACAATATAAATAGTAATCCAATACAAAATGATACCACATGAGTGTGGTAACCATATCTTTGGAATTTTCTGTGGGTTCAATCATAATCTTTTGTCTTAAAAGAGTATACAGGGTTCATCTTCTAGTCTTCACCTTTTCAATAACAGAAGTAAAAATACTTTGAAGAGGTAAACATTCAATAATAAATGCATGCTACCAATTAGACCCAGTTGCCACAGAAATTTCTTCAATTACTATGGCATCAGAATGCTAATTACCAAATAAGTTTTGTTCCCTGTGTTTCAGAAAAAAAATTGCATATGAATGTACTGTGTCCATTCAGACTGATTCACTTTTAGATTGTCTACATTAAGGACAACTGGACTTGTTCCAGTTTCATTGGAGTAGCTCAAGGCGGTAAAGCAGTAAGCATTTGAACTTAATACAAATATCACAAACAGTGTGATCTGCAGAGTTCATAGTAAGAAGAGCAAAAATTTTGTTAATGACTAACAGATGAAAGAAAGCATATATTTTTAGGACAACATGTTGACTCCTCTAACGTCATACTGTGGAATACTAGAATAAAATACATGCACTTAAAAAAAAAAATACTCAAAACCTGTATTATCTGGTTCCAAAAACTTTACTTGGAGGAAGCTTCCCTGTTTGACCCTCCAGGAGCCACTCTGGCAGTCACTCTTGCACGACCCGAGCCTGGACCAAGGCCCCTTCACAGCTACACACCCAACGCTCACTCACACAGACCAGGTTTCCTCACTGGCTCAACCCCAGGTTTCTCATAGCAGAGTCTCAGATGTCCCAGTCCTTAAAATAACGTAATTGTGGTGCAATAACGAACAAAATAACAGCTCAAGCTGGGTGCTATCAAGCACAGATCCTCAAAAAAGGAACCTGAGATTATCTCAATTGATTAGAGCATGGTGCTAATAACACCAAGTCTATGGGTTCAATCCCTGTACAGACCATTTATCTAAGAGTTGGACTCAGTGATCCTTTTTGGCACCTTGCAACTCAGAAAAGTGTGTGAATCTGTGAACCCCTGGGCTTTTATACCCTTACAGTCTAAGCACACGGAAATCTGGGGGTCTTCAACTTGTGCCGTGTCTCTGAGTGTCCGGTCACCTGCCTGGGCCACAGGTTCCTGGAACCTTTGCTATGCAAAGACTGAGCAGTTCAAGGCTTCTCATCTCACCCAGAGCTTACACTGGAGGTTGCAAACAGAGCTGCCTGCCCTGAATGTATTCCTCAACATCAGATTACTAAATTGCTGTATTCTATTTTTTTACCTATGTTTTAATGCCTTTAAAATTTTACTAGGGCTAGTTAATCCCATCTGGAATATATTTCAGAGTGAAAGAYTAATCTAATCTGAATTTATGCACTGAAGAGACAGCTGAAGCATTTGCATTGCATTATTCACTCAACTCTGTAATATCTCACTTCTAACATGGTCTGCTCTCGGACATACTTCTACTTGGACAGATAATAATTTTCTTTCTTTTGCTTCAGTGAAGCTCAGGAAATGAATCAATTTCTGATCTAATTTGTACAATCAATTCACAGTTCCTGTTTATAAATTTAATGTCTTTGTTCTGTTTTCATAACACTTTCAATTCAAGGACAAGAAAAGAGGGAAAACAGGAATTTTATTGATAATAGTTGATAGCATTAAATCTTTATTGCAACACATTCAAGAAAGCACTTGCAGGAGATGTAGCTGACAATAACGGTGAAGGTGAGCTTAATTTTGGCATGATCAACAGGACGTGGTGTTTCTCCCTCATAAACATTTACCTTAGAAAAAAAATTATTTTAAGTGAATATATGTATTCAAATATTCTTATTTTAAAAGTGTAATATAAGCCAGTATTTCTCCGCATTGAAGATCTACCACTGTAAATTAAAACAGTGAATATCCTCAGCCTGTTAAGCCAAATAAAGCTTAAAATCTGGAAAGCAAGCATCCCACATAAAACCACAAAATTACATTTACATTCTAAAAGCTAAACCTACTGTGCCTCTCAAGATAACTAAAGTACAGCCTAATTAGCATCTTTTATAACTGACTTGCTCAAAACCAGAAAAAGTCCTTATTATAAAATCAGTTTTGTAGGCAACATGGAAGTTATGTTACCAGTACACACAGGGATGGAGTTCAAGTGGCCTAGTTCCTAGGAGAAAACTCAGAAGAAATGAGTATTGCAAATATTAGTACATTCAGAGTTTTTGCAGCTTGTCAGGAGGTTCAATACCCAGTGCGACTACAGTGTCAGAATACTCTGCAGTTAACAGAATGCATCTCATACCTTACTATACTATCATAAGCAATTTTTATTTTTAAACCTTTTTTGTTTTGAGATTAAAATTTAAAAATATATACATACGTAACAGAAACCATGTAACCATTTTTACAGTTGTCATAAGAAATTTTGTCTTTTGTCCAAAAGGTGAGGAAAAAGTTTTGCATTATTTCTGAAAGTCCTTGCCCTGCGAGTTTCAGATGTAAAATTAGGTGTCTTAGGAAATAATTTCACCATTAAGATCTTGAGAAATACATTTAAATTAAGCAGGTTGGACTCAAATCCCATGCAACTGCATAGTTGTGAGATCATTCTCCTTAAATGAATGCTCTCACACCAAAGGGTGGAGTGTAGTGAAAAAATTATCTAACTTATGATTTTGACATTTTTTAAATGCTTATTTAAGTTTAAATCTGTTACTCAAATGCTCATTAAAGCAAGACGATCACAGTATCTACAGAGCAGGTTCCCCTTATACGAATGTTCAGTTACAACATCTATTTGGTTAGGATCTCTAAACTTAATGTACCAGTTACAATGACAGGATGATCAGCAAATCTCTAACTAGACACTGGTGCTATAAGCAGCCAGCTGCTGTGTCACCAGCTGAGAACTAAAGTAGTGATACAGGCAAAGACTCCTATGTTTCTGTTGCCTCATCTCTTAAGCAGCTCAAGTGTTCAGAGTAAAAAATACTAGGCTGCAACAGATCAGATGCATGCCAGGGGTAGGAAGTAATCCCACAGTAAAAAAGATCCCCCACCCTAAGGCCATAGATATGTAGATAAAACATTAACCAAAATTCGCAAAAGAACTTCTATGAAACTTTGCTGTCTAAGGAGGGGCTAACACRAGCAAATGCTTCAAAGTCCCTATACTAGTCTCAACCTAAAGAACGAGTGACTTCTAAACTCTCTGCTTTCCCCAAGAGCTGACAAAGTGAAAAACCTCCAAGAGGAGAAGCATCAACGTGTAACTGCTCTTCACAACTGCAATCATCCACTCCAGATCTCGCCAATCAGGTAGCGAATGCCAAGCCAGTTTAACCTTAGCTCTGAGAGGCAAAACACTCCTGCCACTTACATTAGACAGTATTTTCCCATATTGTTGGTCAGTTCACCTCAGGAACAGATTTACAGCAAATAAACAAAGTGCCCATGAATGTTTAATGACAAAGCTGAGGGGAACACTAACACCTTGTTTACTATAGGACACATCTGTTCTCACAGCTGCTGCTGATTTACTGAATACTACTGAGGTAAGAAATTTGTTAATATATGCCAAATGGTGATCTGCACTGAAACAACTCCTAGTTTAACTTGGAATACTCAACAGTAGCAGAATACTTCAAATTTATTAATGCCACAGTAAAAGACTGATGAGAACTGTGTTATGCCTGTGACATTTCTTTTCAAATGTTTACAAGTCTTATGTAAAACAAAGAACTTCTGCAATGGGCGATATACTTCCTTCCTGGCATCTCCCTTAAGATTTCAGACTCTTGAGTACACCATCTATCTGTGGTAGAAGTATGACTGAGGAACGAAAGAACAGTGTGTGGAATGCAATTTCAATTCCTGAAGACAGCTCTTTAATCAATTATGTTCCTTCCAGTTCATGGAACACATGACACTAAACCAAGAAGATGATCGGAATAAATTACAAATACGTAACTGGAGAGGTATGCTGCACTGTTATTGTAACTATCTTGAAGGTCTGACTACAAACCTTCCTGCCCTTTGAACTTACTGTAGCATTATTACAGAAAATAAGTCTTGAAAGACTCTTAGGAGGCCATCATCCAAAAAAATAGTAAAAAGTACTATATATATAAAGAAAAACAGCGTCAACTACAACTGAAAAACATTTCTTGTTAACTGTAAATAGAAATTCAGACTTCAGGAGCAAAAGAGGTGATTCAAAGAAAATGTCCATACATTACATAGGTAACACTGTTACACGGAAACATACAGGTATTTTGTGAAGACCCATCTATTCTTACACATACTCAAGTAGCATACATGAACATCCCTACAGTCCTTCAAGAAGCAATGAATTATATCCATTCCATATGTCTATTGTTATATCTAGCTTAATGCGAATCCTGAAAAATGTGCAGACTTACAAAGAGATGGGAAGATATTAGAATCAGAAAGCAACTTAATACAACTTACACTATTGAACAGCTATTTCATCAAATAATTTTGTTTGCCTGAATTAAAAGGTAACACTACCTTGACCAATTGGTCAAGGATAAGGCAAAACTGTCAGAACTTAAAGTAAAAGTACAACTGAAACCAGTACGTAAAAAATGTTGCAAATATAAATCTCAATTTATTGATAGAATTTACTCTCTCATAGGAAAACTTCATTATATTTAGGTTGAACAAGTATATCACCAATTTTAAAGAATTTAGAACCGGTCAAATAAGGAAGTTAAAATACTAAAAAGCATACCAGAAGAAGCTTCCAGTCTTTCTAATCTGCTGATCAACCAATCAAGAGATCCAGAAAATTGAGCACAGTTTTTACGATTTCCTCGAATCAGAGCCGCTATTGGGAAAAGAGAGAAAGAGAAGAAAAAAACCCCACGATTATGAGTCCATTTATATTTAAATAATTCCTGTCTTGTCTTGTCTTGTCAGGAAGGATCCACTAAGTTGGATCCTTAATTTTTAATTATTTATGTTCTTGATTTAAATTTAAATAATGTAAGTGATAGTTAGAATTAAGCATAAGAAATACTTTTGATAAAAAATTGGAAAAGGAATTTGAAATATTTTGGCTTTACAATCATTTCAATAATCCCTGCAAAATGTCCTACATGAAGTAGTCGTACTAACACCACAGAAGTCAGCTGCTGCTATAGAATCAAGTTTCTGTAAAACAGTATTCTTGTAATGACAGAAAACACTGGAAAAGCCAAGTGTGAAGCCAACAACATAGGTGACGAATGTAAAATATTTTCTATTGATATAATACATTTGTTCAAAAATAGGAATTAAAACAAGACAGATGCCCAGGAAGTGTTTGCCATACTTTTGACAAGGTTGTAGGGAGGAAGTAACTGGTTTGAATCTGTTTCACCCTCATGTTTTAAAGTGAAGACTGAAGTAGACTGAATCCATGCAGTGACTTGGTGGGTTTAACTGAACTGGAATCTCACCGAACACTGCAGTCACCCACAAGCCTGCCCTGTCCTGGGTTATCTGCGTCTGCAGGTATATGCATACACACAAGGTTTCAGAGAAGCATCTGTTCTACTCCAAAAGAGGACTGAGGCGCTAACATTTCTGTTTGGTGTGTGGAACRGCACAAACTGCTTGTCTTTAAGTTTGTTTTCCAGTGCTGCCAACACATGGAAATCAAAAACTTTCCATTATTATTTCCAGCAACAGAGACTGTTCATCCTGCTAAGAGGAAATGGCCTCTTTAAAACTGTCTTGTTGTTGCACAAATTCACTATATTATATTGCAACTGTGTTTTTATGCTGCCTTATTTATAAAAGGTTAAACTTAGACTTATGACATAAATATGACATTAAACTATCTGCAAAGGGGAAAAGCAACCTTGGAGCTAATAGCAGACAAGTCACTTCACTGACAGTTCTATATCATGAGGAAAAACAAACCCTAGCAGCAAAACAAACAAACAACTTTCTCTTGCTGAAAAAAAATCTGCACCCTGAAATCTTACACATTTAATTAATCATGACCACAGTTATTTGAAAATACTTGAGAATCATAAGAGGGGGAGCATCTTGTTAAAACACACAGACTAGAACTAAGGAACACCTGTTTCCGAAAGTGAATTTTTTTATTGGTTATATGCAAGCCACACAATCTCACTGTGCTTCAGGTAAGAACATAAATGAAGGCAGTAACAGTTCAGTACTTAACACATCACTAAATTTAACTTCATTAACAGTAATAAGACACAGATGGTTTCATAAATGCAGCTCAGCACAAGTTTGTGAAAGGTTAGTATTCATTGGTTAAAGCTGTGCATTAAATGAAGCACACAGACACTTAAAACTGAAAACAAAAAATAACATCCAACGGTTGCTTTTCTTATTGCCTATTACTCCGAACAGCATTCAGATCAGCATTCAGTTTTAAAGAAATAAAAACCATGATGTGGTCAGCCAGACATTAAAGTCGCATGTCTGCATATACTCCTGCAAATTCTTTTGTAAAAAGATCAAAGACAAGTTCACAGTGAATGTATGTATTTGTAACAGAGAAAGAATAGATGCCTTAATAGATACATGTCAATCATTTCAAATTGAAAGACAGTAGATTTAGATCGAATATAAGGAAGGAACTTTTTGCAATCAGGGTGGCTGGACTAGATGATCATTAAAGGTCCCTTGTGACCCAAATCATTCTAAGATTATATGATTTTTATATGTGATAGTATCCAGTCTCAACATCTGTAAATGCCTTCATTCTCATCACAGCGAAATATAACAAAACATCAGTGACATGACAAAAGCCATGAATTCTGGCAGCACAGTTTACTTTTATTTATGTGCAGACTCAGAAAACAAAGTACTGTTTGCTGAAGCAAGACTGAGCAAGCAATATCCATTTGTCATCCATGTAATTACTGTACAGATCCAGCATTATTCAGAACAGAGCAACGTACAAATTCATTATAGCCAGATCAAAGCCAGGCTTCCTAAGCATTAGCTGCCAGAAGATAATGCAGTTAGGGAAGTAACATCAGAGGGCAGGAGGGGCACAGAGACTGGGAAGTCAACAAAAGCTTGTATGTTGTTCTCACTACAAGTCCACAGAAACAACAATTTATACAAAACAAGCAGACTCTTTCAGAAGGAATTTTTTGCCTTGCCAATTGGAAATCAAGCCATTACTTCCTCCAGTCTGCACTGTGCTTAATGTAGAGATAAACTAAATTGTAACAAAAAAATTCAACTCTCCCCTACGTCTATGAATAACCCAACCACATCTACCATCATCTACCATCTACACCCCGAAAGGTCATAATTTGATTTCATGGAGATGTTAACCCTGGACCTAGTCTGGATACTTTTAAATGTTTATAATTCCTGAAATAACTTCTTTAAATGATTGTTAATATATCAAATAACTGCAAGTGCAGAAATCTTGTTTAATTTGTATTCTGAGTTTCTACACAGTGGAAATTCTTCAATACTAAAACAGGTATGTGCTTCTTTGTTCTTTACTCTTCTTTACTATTCTGAGCTAAAACTATCCAAGTAATCCAAAACATGTCTTACCTAGTAATTCATACAAAGAATTCAGAATAGATTTCCATGCTTCTCCAGCTTCCTTCCCAGCTACATCTGCAAAGTGAGCTGCACTGCTGTATACATTCAAGCGATCAATACATTCAAGAACAAGGTTGATCATACCCTAAAAATAGAAAAGTTCAGATTGTGAGAGGAAAAAAAAAGTATTTTTTAGATGCAAACACGAAAGATTTTCAGAAATCTAAGAAAAAAAACATGAAGGACAGGATATACAAAACACAAGAATATATACGTGAAGTCAAACAAGCAATCCCAATGAAAAATTTTCCTTGACAGTGGTAATAAACATCTATCATTTAGGACAGTCAAATTAAAACAAAAAATAAACAGTATTCATGACATAATTTTAGACAAGTTTCTAGTCTGGAGGACGTTTAGGCATCTGATAAAGTATAGGCAACTATTACTATCAAAAAAATAACAGAAAATATTAAACAAAATACTTAAAGAATGCTTATTAAACCAAAACATCCATCTACATCAAGAGATTAAACTCTAACAGTAAAAAAATTGATTCACACATAAGGAGAAAATTATGGCTAGGATTCAAGGCACAAGGTCATCTAATTTTTTTAAAAAGGGAAAAAGAAGTAAGGCCTTAAATGTATTTCTTCAAATATGCAGGGAAAATCAGCAGATCTAAAAAGATTATAAATGTAGCGAATAGTTTAACTCTTACAGGATTAAAAAACCCACTGCAAGCATAATCCATATTAGATATCAACACTACAGATACTGTGAAGGAGTACTTGCAGACAACACGGTGGAAAATCAGGAGTAAAACTGAGAGAAGTACCTCTTCTTGGAAGAGGTTCTGGCGATTCTTCAGTGCTCGGAGCCTGTTTTGTTTGTTTTCATGCTCCAAATGTTCATCAGGGGGGTGAAAGTAGCCAATCAAGTCCTGAAGGCTCAGACTGACTGACTCAATAGGCAAATCAATGGTGGAAGACTTCACTTTCTTGCTGAGAGCATCAAGACCCCTGCAAGAACATGCAAAGTCTCCTGAGAATTCAAAATAAATTTACTTTATTGTTCGAACTCTTTATTTATTTTAAAGCAAAGTTTGTTTACATGCCAAAGCTCAACCCATTTTCTGACAGCAACTTCTCAAAAATTGTTTGTCTGCTCAATTCTCCATTTAACAATTTACCCCTCCCTTCCCAAATATAACCTCAAAGCATCAAAATTGTTGTTTCTCTGAATTTTTTTTGAAATCCATACGGATGTAATAGTTTCACTGGCAGAGCAAAAGATGAAGAGAAGTTATTGTAAATCTGTACAAAGCATCATGAAGCTGGAATGGAAGAAGTTTAAGAAACCAGTCCTGTGGTGCTGAGGAGGGCCCAGATTGTCCATAGAAGCTCTCAAACACATCTCTAACCTATTCTTAAGCCCTCTTCAGTGCAGGAAGATGTAGCACTTCCACACACTCTGTCCCAGCACTTCATTAGCCCTTTTGTTGCCCTGACACCCAATTCAAGCTTGGCCTTGCTGTAGTCTATGACCGTTCTGACTTTGAAGTGGAGTGCTGATCATTCTCACCCACATTGCACTGCCCCTTGCTCAGCTGCATCCCTTTGAAAATAATCCAAAGTTTCAAAAGGATAGCTACAAAAGTTATCTTTAAAACTTAGTTTTTATTGTGAGCACGTTATCCAAAGTGCAATTTTTCTACTGATTTTGTGAGAAAGAACAGGAGCATACACTTGAATAATTTTCACCCTCTCTAATTCAGCTTTGTCTGGGAGTAACATCTTGCCAAAATTAAACTGTTAAACACTACCCTGGACTCCCTGTGCACTCCACAAAAACCTCCACTGTAATTTAGCAATACCTCAATTTTTGAAACCTTATCATTAAATTGCCTTTCTCTGTCTTTATCTTTCATGGCATTCTTAAAAGCTACTATGAAGGTGTATTATTTACAAAGTGACCTAGGGCTTACATTTCTTTTGTATTTTAAATGTCATACAGTAGGCAATTCTCCTGACAAATGATTTTTTCTGTTGATTTAAGTACCTTCTATATGTTTTTCAAAAGATTGACAGGTGTTTCTTAGGCTGTGCCCTGATCTAGGACATGGTTGCTTCAGGTCACCATCTCCCACACTGTTTTTTCCTTGTGACAAATGAGTTCTTATGAAATTCTTATCATTCCATACAGTCTTACTGCATATCAATCTTTTTCTAATGCAAGCTACACTGATTAAAGGGCCTTTCATCAATTACTGAAATCACAAGCGTTTGAGAATTAGCATTTTCTCAGCATTATTTAGGAATAGGAAGATAAATGCAAATTGCATAAATCTGACAGGACTTTTAAATGGCTTATTACTATAAAATACAACACAACTTTTTTATTTTTCAAAACATTAAAGAAAAAAGTAGCATTAAAAGGGAACAAATAAGCAAAGTGTAATGTGAAGGAAGAAAAAAGGTGTAATTTTTAAGAAAAACTTTTTCTTTAGACTATGAATTTCTTCAAAATATTTGTGGTTTTTATATACCTGTAGTTATACAGTTATCTCCCTCTTCCAGGTTTTTCAAGAAAGGGCACTTTTAAAACCCATTCTTAGAAAAGAAAAAGCTAAATGATGTACCACATGACTTAAAGCAAATTTTGGCAAGGAAAAATCTTTCTTTTATGCTTTGTTTGCACTTTCAGTATGTTTATGCATTTAAATCAAGACTGAACAAAAAACTAATGTTAGAGAAAAGAAACCGATCAGTATCACTCAAGGTGCTTACCTGATGATAACACAAATAATTGACATAAAGTCTGTTTTGAGAAGCATTGATCTATTTTTTTCTGAAGGCTAAATTGTTCCCAGTTGTGTTAATTGCCACTTTGAATAAAATAAAAGAGAAAAAGAAGAAAAGGGACGAAAGATCATTTTAAAGGCACACCTTATGAACCTGTTGAAAAGGAAGACTGTACTACGGATAACACGTGCTGTACGGGATTCTTCATTCTGAGATCTGGACAGTGTTAAACCATCATCCATGTGACCTTCATGGTGCATTATTGCCTGCAAAACAAAAGCAAGAAGCAGTCACTGCAAAATGAAATATTAAATATGAAGTCTGAAAACTCACGTAGTAAGACAGGCTAGGAAATGAGGAAGTCCCATACAAAAATAACAATTTGATTAAAAACAGATAATTCTGTGGCTTAGATCCTCATGTCCAAGGACATAGCTGTACTGAGCCAGCATGTTCAGTGTCATAATAATCTCAAAGCCACAGCTTTTGTAAACAACATACTTTATTAAAAAAAAAAAAATCTAAAGGGTTTTTGTTTGCTGTTTGTTTTTATCAACGTTAAAAATAGTTCCCTCATAAAGCAGCAAATCCCTAAATCAGACAAGGTCATAACAGGTATTCTTTACTGGTCCTCATTTCTAAGGGTGTTACTGGCCTTTTCTGGCTATGCTTTGAGTAATTTCCAATATCTTACAGCTTTTCATGTTTAGTTATCACGACTCTGAAGGTATTCAACCCAATCGACACAAATATTTTAAACCTCTGCTCTAGCTTTGTAGTTCTGGTATGTGAAACAGTCATGGAACACACTACGGTGTTAAGTTGCAAAAGAATATTTTTCCTGTTTTATGATGCTGAGCTAGCATTCTGCTTGGCTGTGATTATTCTTTAAGGGAAGACATTTCTCAGGACTCCAGACTTCAGCATTCCAGCCCAGAAGGCAATACACTTACAATGCGGAAAGAAATACTTTGAACTAAAAGCCTCCACAATCCAAACTACATTGAAGAAAGGAATTTTATCATATTCTATAGGCTGTTACTAATATTTTAGTTTGAAAGCAAATATATCCAGATTTATCAACGTTTGTGGGTTAATGTCTATAGGCTAACACATGTTCTTTGTTTGACTTTCAGTTTGAGAACTCAGTACATCACTTAACCTTTTAATCTATGACTGAAAAAACCCCCATCTTTAACACAGCAAGCATGCTAAGGCAGGGTCAAAATATTTGAAACCCAGATATAAGCTGGTTCACGTAGTTGCCTTCATTTCCCATCCCTCAACCCCCACCCACCCTATCACACTGTGAGTGAATGATGTGCATTCCTGTTTACAGTCTTACCTTTCGCTGCACAGAACCCATTCTGACAGACTTTGCATCAGCAGACTGGTATGTGAGCCATAAGCCTGTATCTACATGTTGTATGAAGCATATTGAATCCCCATACTTTATTTCAGGTGCTCCCATTCCATCCACCTCTTTTCTTGTCCCTATGTCCAGCTTTTCCTGATGAAGAAAAAATGTATACACAAACAATAACCAATATGTTAATATTGCACAAAACACTAAATATTAGGCAATTGTCCAGAACAGGACCTAAAAGAATATCTGAGATCCTTCTTTAAAGATATTATTAAATAAATGGGAAAGTGTAACTTCTAGTTAAGGACAGACAAATAGAAATCCCATCCATGCAAAAACCTATCTTTTACACTTGGAAAGCCATATGTATTCAACATTCTCTGCTTCTCCTGATCAGCAGACGACAAGCATTTTCCTGCAGCTCCTCAGAGTAATGTTACAAACAGTGAGACAAAAAACTTCTACTTGTTCTATATCCATCTACAACCAGGAAAGATTTGAAGAATGATTACATCATACCCATGTGCCCTGAGAATGTGGAGAGACAGCTTCACAGTAAAAAGGTGACAAAGATTGGGTATTTTAAATGGACAACAATCTGTAACTTATTAAAGTATTTTTAGAAGCATTTTTTAAGTAGAGGGAACTGTCCTGTAATTAGATTTTCAGCTTATGCATGAATGCATTTTGAAGCATTAAAAAAAAAAAGGAAAGTAATACTGTGGTGAAATTCTTAAGATTTATTTTCATAACATTAAACTTTCAGATATATTCATCAGTTCAGGTTGTTTTCTGGTTGTTACTGGATACAAATGTTTATTTCACTACCTTGTAAATAACTCTGATTCCTTAAGTGCTGAAATTCTTATTAAAATCTTGTCCATTGATACATGGTAATAACTGATTTATTAATAATCTGATGCCAATGACAGAGTTATTGTGTGCTTCTATTTCATTATTAATTTATTATTTTGTTCATAACATTTCTCTAAATGTTGCATGCAATTCTTTCAAATGCTAGCACAAGTAACCTGAACGTAATAACAGTTGGAAATTGAAAAGATACTTATAATATGACATTGCAAACAAAGGATGATACAGGAAAAAATAAATTAGATCCTGCTATCACAGGAAGAAAAAGAGCCCGATTTCAAGCTCCAGTGTGTTGAATTCTCTTCATTACTAGAAGATACTGTGAACCTGTGTGAACATACTGTGCTTCTGCATTGTAAGATTTTCTTTTTTTCAGGTCTCACAACTTCTTAAGATATGAATACAAGAATTCACAAATTTCCTCATAAAGCACTGTAAATAAAATGAAGGATTATTAATTTAAAATATTATTGCATACTTTGTTTAAAAGCTACTGGCTGTAAAAGAAAGTGAAGGGGTTAGATACTGAAATCTTTACTCCAATTAGAATTAAATTTACTTGGCATAAAAATTGCAGTGCCAACAATTTGTCAAACAAGATCTCTCTTTTCACTGATGTAACTACACTAACAGCTCTGCATGTACGTTTAGAGCCCAGGTTGAATTCAAACCCATTAAACAGAGCTCTTTCCTGCAAAATAAATATAGTAGCCAGGAAAGCATAGTGTAAAAGTTGGACTACCTACAGGAGAGAAGCAGAAGACTAGAGGATAGTGTGGGGGCAGCAGGCATTTGACCATTCATTTGAGGACTTCAAGACATGAAGCTTTATATCAGAGTGAACAGGAACCAAAAATTGTTTATAAAGGGGAAGATTTGAATGGAGTGCTGGGTTCATATCAATAAACAGTAGGTAGCTGAGAAAGTATATATAATGAACTAATCTCATTATCTATTGTAAAATAGTTCGTCAGTGAAAATTAGGATCTGAAAAACATCAGAAATCACCATGTCACTAATTAATAATGGTACATTGGCAGATGGTACATTACATGATGCAAGTTTCCAGCCACACTCTTACCACATATGTAAACTGTCATTACCGAACCATCTGCTAATTCTTCCTACAGCATTTTCACAAAGAAAACCTTCAGTTTTATTTGCAGTCTAGACTCATTCTCAGATGATCAACCTTTTCTAAACAAGGATCAAAAATCTTCGTTTATTGCACGGGAACAAACAGCAACAAGCGCACTTTGCAAAAGTCTGTAAACCATCTCAGTAATGCAAAACAATAAGAATACATTGGAAATGAACAGGTTTATAGAACAATATGCCAGATTTTCTCCAGAAGGACATACTCTATAAACAGTTTTTATTCCACGCATACAAGAACACAAGTCAATCTTCCCACTTCTGTTGTGAGCTAAATGAACAAAATAATTTAAAATGGTTTCATCTTAATGTTGAAAAAAACATTCTATGAAGCCTTACCTTAAACACATTATTTCAGTCTAATATTTCTGCTTAATTCCTTATAATATCCTTGCCTTCAAGTATTTTTTGGGCTAAATAAACCATGTAACAGTAGACCACAGTTTATTGTTTCACTCTTTTTGGAGTAACCTCTGCTGACAACCCATCTTGAAAATTAGTGAACGAATTACTCTATCGCTATTGCTTTAAAGCACTGAGATCTACAGCAGCTACAACAGAAAATCCCCAATCTGGTTGCACTGCATTGTCCTAAAATATTTAAGCATTTCTATGACTTTTCTAATTGGTTTTTTAAAAGATACATTGTTTGGGTCTCAAAACAATCACCTGAACTACGGTGTTTGTTATCAAGAGTGTATAAGTCTACCCGCTTTGGGGTATCTATTATTTTCTTATCTTCCCAAGCAGGCAAATAATCAAAATATACATATAAAGTAAAAGGTGCAGAGAAGTTATTGAGTAATTCTGTTTACTATTTCTTTATATTTTAGAAGATATTTTTTACAACAACAAAATTATTGTTGGAAAATTGTCAGAGACACCATACCACAGATGAAAAGTAGGAGAAATCATAGGATATTTAAGAATTTATCATATTATTATTATTAACTGTTTACCCACTACAAAAAGTACTGGTTTAAACTTGAAATCCTTATTGAAGATGTCAAAATGAAAAGTCAAATTATGGTAACTTCAGATTAGACTACAGTAAGGTATCTGTTGAAAGAAATCCTGAATTTCCAATATAATTTCAATAACCCACAATATTATAAATGTTTCCTATGTCAGACAACAGATATAAGCAGTGAAGCAGCAGAGAAGTTAATCAGAAAAACAAATTACAAATTTGTATTTTGAACAGCAAACTGTTCAAAAGTGGGCAAGCAGTACCAAAAGAACTCCCCAACCAATGAAACAATAAAAAAAAGAAACTAACAAGGACAAAAAAAACAAATCCACAAAGAGACAGACAGTTAGCAATACACAATACACAGAGAAAGGATGATGAAAGAAGCTTTCTAGATATTGATTATGCTGAGATTTGGAATTTTTTTAATCAGTGAAAAGATAATAGGCTCCAATAATTAATGCAATCACAACAAACAGAAAATATCTAAATCTTGTTTTCTAAAGAGATTGGAATTAGTACTAGTTATATTAATGCTGCACTGATTCCATACCTTGGAAGACCGAAAACAGAATGCTGTGGATTTTACATCTGCCTTCTCTTTGTCTGTAAGAAGAAGACTCTTGTCATCCAGGAGACTTAAATATTTTCCTGTTGTTATATGTCTTAGTCTGAATGGCTGTCCCCATCTAATGTGGCTGCCACTCCACCTAAGAGAGTCCATAGAAAACATTTGTTAAAAAAAATAATATTTTAACTACTGGCAAAAATATTTTAAAGTACATTATATTTCCAACTAGTTGCTAAAAATATAAAATTCCCATGTTCGAGTATCAGCAAGAAAGTGGCTACTTTGTGGTTATCCCCTATAAAACCATTCTAATAAATAATCTTAAGGTCTTCCTTTGCACAGGCTGCCTTCGTTCAGACTGAATTCCTCTTGAGAGAAGGTACAGACCGCCTACAGAAAAGGAGGCTTATGCTGTACACAAAGAGTTTAGATCTGCCAGTTCCCTGTCCAACATTTCATTTACCAGCAGCTGGGATTCTTCGCTCTCCCAGAGTCCTTATCTTTCAGCACTCAGCAGATTTTGAGCACACTTTAAATGTTGTGCAAAAATAAAATGACAAAAAAAAAAAAAATAGAAAACTTCCTAAAATAAAAATGAAAACTTATTAAGGAAAAAATGGCCCAGATTCTTCATATTCTATAGGGGGAAGAAAGGCAAAGCTTATCCAAGCTTCCCCAAAATTACTCAACTTGAAATACAGGTCACAGGTTCTAACTTCTTGTCTTAAAATACAAATTCAGCCTGTTTAATTCCTGAAGATAAATTTGTGTAGCGGTTTCTAAGGAGTATGTATTTCTCAAAGGCTTTACAGAAGACTTGTCAAATACTCCTTAGACTGAAAAACTGTCACAACTAGGATATTTTCCTGGATGCTCACAAAACTTTCTTCAGTCTTATATCTTCAAAAGTTTGCACTTCACATATTTGTGTGTACTGCATTTTGGAGAGGAAATCATGTCTTTATTCTGTCCTTGCAAAATGCCATCATAATGGAGTTATGATACACTGCCAAGCTTCTGATGTGCTTCCACAAATACTAGAAATTCTCTATGCTTACTGTGGCTTGAAAGAGCTTAAAGCTATTGACAACTGTTCACATAATATCAATGAAATATACAGATGTATGAACTCAACATACTAACAAACTTTGTCTCGTATCAGAATTTTGTATTACTGCATCTTCTCAATTGCTTTTAAAGTAATTCTAGGTACAGCATTAAAAAATATAAGTTTTTATGCATATGTTTTTGTATATATTCATGTGCAAGTCTGTAAATCCCTTAAGTTAGCACTTACACAGTTTTAAGTCATTTTCGTTTTCCCTGACATGTAGATGCAGCACATTAAAGCACTTACCCGTTCGATACCAATACCCACTTGTTTAAACGTGTCGTCTTAAGAGTTGGCCCTATTGCATGCAAAGTATGCAAAACCAATTCAGCAGACGTTTTAAAAGTGCAGTTTTTTAAATGCTTCTGTTTTGTAATGGGATTTATTACACTTCAGTGATTAAACTTCGAAACCTTTTTAGTTATTGGTTTTAAAGAAGCCAGAAGAATAAAAAGGTTTTTGCCCTCAGCTATTTTCTTCTGTAATCTAGAGAGTCTGTTCTGTTTAAGTTGAGGGAGCTTTGGGGTAGAAGGAAATATGGAAACTTAGAAACATATTTATCTTTTTCTGTCTTCTGCACAGCAAAGTCCATCTACTCCACAAAAGCACATCTGAGTCCASTGTTCTAGCATAACTTTTGTTTCTCTAGTCAGTAAAATGTCAGGTCATGAATCTCAGCTATTGTGTTGCTGAGTCTGGTAAACTACATCAGTTCTGCACCTTTCATATTACAGGTCATGCTGGGGAGCTGCCCTTTCTCTTGTCTGATTCAATTTTCTCTTGGACCCAATAGCTACAGACCATAAGAAAAAAAAAACAACAAGTAGCATAATTGAGCCATGCCCCTAGTTCATGCCTGCAGAATAGGAAAAATAGCAATTCATGCGCACTTACAAGAAAAGCTTTTTGAGCAGAAAGTATCTTGTGAAGCCATTTCTGACTACTAAAAATATTTTTCTGCAATATGAGAATATGAACCCTGTCATCTTTTGGGAGAGAAAGCAATGCTGAGCAATAGTATTTGGCATCCCATGGCAGGGCATCCCAAGGGCATCTGCACTTGTATACTGCTCAGGCAATTTTTATGAGAGTTCTCCACTAATGAACAGAGTTGAGAAAACACTTGTTCCCTTAGAAACATTTAAAATTGGCATTGCATTATATCTGCAGCCATTCTGGGAAGGACTACAACTGACTGAGAACTTCAGGCATGCATATACAAAGCTACAAATTGAAGTATTTGCATGAATAGTAATGGACTGCAATTCAGCAATGAATGTATATAGCTATTAGAATATCATACAAGAAAATAGGTTGGTGAGGGATGTGTAGGAGAGAGTGTTCTTGGGATTTTATTCGAGTCTTTTTTTCCTGGTAAGAAAATCATGTTTCTTAAAAAGAAAGGTTACCATTGCCTTTGTTATAGTTGTTTTGACAGTTCTTACAATTTCTTTCAGTCATAGATGTTCAAATGTTTACCCTTCAAAAGTTTGTATACAATGCCTGTCAAAGTGATATACATGATGGTCATAACAGAAACCTGTCGTTTCTTGGATCCCCATGTTGCTCCAGTACTACTTATTAGGGATGTACATGCCATCAGGAATACAAAAAGCCAGAGATCCTCCCACAGTTTCATTGCTGTTGTCATTGTCTCAAGGTCTTTTTTAGTCCAAAGGAAAAATCTCACTGCCCTATCACTGACATTTAATGTTATCCTATTAATAAAATGCACACACAGAAAACAGCATCATTGGAGTGTAACCTTTTCATAAGGTGCTCTGATTTAATCTCTAAAAAGCAATCATTTATTAGTCACTAGAAACTTTATCACAAGCACATAATGTAATATGATCTAAGTGCAATTTTACGCTGCAATTGCCTTACCAAACAAGGCAGAATTCCTTACTATTACTCCAACATTTCCAATAATGCATGATAGCACTTTTTCTGTAAATTTTTTACTTTAAAGATTTCCAAATGGCTTAAACAAGCTGGGGGAGGAATGTCACACATGAATTATTTTTCTTAAGGAAAACAATTCTGTTTATGTCATGTATGCGGCAAAAGTGTAAGTTGTGAATTCACTGACAGCTGTAGCAGCTTCAAAAAATAATTAAAACACACACACACTCTCTACAGGAAATTTTTAATATTCCATGAAAGTGATATAAAGCATTTTTTTTAAGGCTTACTTTAGTCTTACTAGTCTGGATTTATAACTACCATTTTGATTTTATAGGACCACTCTTAGTATACAAAAAGTGTCCTGCCAAATGTCCTTCTTTCTGTGAGACAGATTTTACTTACGCAACTCTTAGAGTCTCTAGTCGCCAAAGGGAACGAGCATGAATGGACACAGCACCGCCTTCATAATGGACAGTTCTGAAAATCAAGCAATGGCACAGACTAAATGCTCAGCAGAATTCATCATATGTGTTTGTTCATTTAACCACAGCTCTCATTTTACGACTGTCAAAACAATTATTGCACTTGTCAGATTCAAAGATTATTACATTCAAAACCCACTCTTGTCAATTAAAACTTCAGACTTAGTTATTCAAATTTCGTTTTAATCGTCCTTAGCATCCATTATTGTGACATTCACAGTAACAAGATTTATACAGTGTTTGCTAAGACATTTTTCTCAATGTTTTAAATATAAAGAATCCAGGGAAAAAATTAATAATAACAACCTGGTAATTACAGCATTTCTAGATTCTAACAAAAAACAAATATCAAATAATGATAAAGATTTGTGATCACTTCATGTATCTCCCAAGAAAGGCAGTGTTTTCTCAGAGCTTATTAAAATAGCTGCAACTTATTACATTGAATTATGAAAACTGTACTTACTTAATACTTTTTTCATTATCATAACACCTAAGGTGTTACAAGAACCACACTGACATAGTCTTCACACATCTGAGATATTAATAGCTTCCTATTTACAAATTTTCATATGTAACGACCTCTGTAATTCCTGCATATAACCAGAAATCTAAGTGTCTCTAGAAAACAGTCAATCAAGCCTAAAAAAGGTGTAGGGTTTTTTCCCCCATTATTCTACACACAGATAAGTGATCTATACTGGATGCTCTAAATGATTAAGATCTACAGTCACCAAAAGCCCTGAGCAGATAACCTGGTTTGTCTTCAAAGTAAACACTAAGGAAAGCTAGCATTGCCATTCTAAATGTAGGGAGCCATTCTCTAGATTATGTCCTACCTGTGCCTGTATTTCTGACCTATGACACTGACAGAATTTTAAAACTTAGGCATTTCCTTTGGAAAAATGAATAAAAGAGTCACTTATGCAAAGGAGTGCTGTCACTATGCTTATCAGATCAAGCATGTCAGGGAACAATGCCAAAGAATGGCCTAGTTTTATAGATCCTGGAAGAGCTTATGGATTGAGTAAATGTTGTGATCTTCAGCCAAGATCAGGCACGGCCAAAAATAGCCAGAGGCATAACTTTATGGAATATTAGTAATGAAATTGCAGGCATTCACCATTCTTTGTTAAAAGAAACTTTTTATAAGGACTACAATTTTGCAATCAAGTACATAGTACTTACTAGGCTTTAGATTCCAAAGTCCTCCTGTGGATATAATACAGAGGGACTGAATGCTTAGCACAGAGGAAAACCCAGCATTGAAAGAAATAGTTCAAAACTAAAAGAAATAGTGAATTAGAACATACTTCTCAGTACTGTTAAGCATACATTAAACTACAGATGTGCTAAAATTCATCTTGGAATATAGTAAAAAGTATTATGGAAACAAACACTCCCAGACATTGCAAAAGAATGAAGATCAATCATAAAAGAGAAAAAATGAGTCCAAACACAAAATAAATACATCTCACTACAATTACAGAACCAGTCACGCTGAACGTTCACGACCCAGGGAAACTCTGGCACATGCTCCATGTAGCAAGAAGTTATAGGTGGATATATAAAGATATACAACATTGACCCCTTGACCTTGTATCCACTATTTTCTCCAAGTATTATCTCAGCCATTAGCTGCAATGGTTGTGGTGCTAGGAGCAGCTGGCAGGTATTAGCAAGTCTCTGATTTCCCTCTCACAGAAGGAAATGAAATTCAAAGGCAGTCTTATTTTTTATTGAAATTTACTTTTATTAGTACAGTAAAATGTCACTGCTAAACAACTTTGCACTCAGCTATTTCTCTGTTCAGATACTCTCTCTGCTCTTCAGGTATTTGTTCAAATTCTTCTTCTGCATCTAACCGATTGAGACTGGGTTTATGTTGTAACATCTCAACAATAACAGACCAGATGTCACCCTGGTTGGTTTGTTTGGATTGTGAGTGGGAGAGTGTGGGTTTGTTTGGGCAGCTTGGGTAGGGGTATTGTTGTTGGGTTCTTTTCAAAGTTGAAACATTGTGATTACATCATGGCTTATTTCAGTATGAACCTCACTCAAAAAAAACGTATTTGAAATTCTGGCACTTGCATATTGCATAATACAAAATACAACAATTTTATTCAGCAGTTTTCAAGTCATTAATTATATGGAAACTCAGGTCTAAAAAAAGGTTTAAATTCATAAGAATGTTTCATTTGTAAGTTGGTACCTTTTCACTTTTCTGGGATGAAGCTGTTTCTCACAATGGAAACCCAAATGCTGTCACCGGTTTCTCGGTCTGATTATTTTTTTGAAGCTACTTTTGGATTACACATAGCTGYTGGGTCTGTGTAACATTAAATATCTAAAAAACACCCCCTCTTAAACTTAAAAAGTGGTTTCTCATGAGTGAAGTAGTTTACTCTTATGTGACTGTCTATCCATTATTTCCTTTCTCTGTTCCTTCAAAGGGGATCTATCAGTCTTAGAACGCTCATATAAGATGAGAAAATGGGAAAGAGATAGAAGGGAAGAAATCCTAAATAAAAACATGTGACTTGTTYACCAGAGAAAATAAAAAGGATTCTAGGATTGTCTCTTATTTCCATATGAATGAACAGGTACAGTAGCAACAGAGGGAGTAAAGGCTAAAAGATAGTAATAGCACTTTTGGGACAAAAGACAGAAACACGGTAGCAAAGGCTCAGCAAAAGAATAAGTGACAGCAGTCTGGAGGGGGACTGAAAGAGAGCTGGTGACTGGAGGGCTAGGGATCAAAAATCCCTTCAGGGAAGCAAAAGGAGAAGCCTGAAGACTGGAGTCAAGGGTGAAGCCACAAGATTTTGTATGAACAGGAGAGAAGATATACACTACAAAAAACAAGCTGGCACAAAGCACTAGAATAGGGTGTAAGCTCTGGTGTTTTTAACTAGATACTGTCTTTGCTACAGAAAAAAATGATAAAGAAAAGGTGGCTTTGAATAGAAGATTTCTTCAATGAAGGGCAAGTCGCTTTGTCTTTACCATAACAGCATGCATGCTGAACATTGTCTCAGAGTAGATGAATAAATTYATAGCCTACACCACCTCAAAAGTTTTATGATAAGGAATTGAAAGTTCATTTTTAGCTCTATTCATTAAAATAATTGTAGTAAACTGCTCTGAAATTGCTCAAGCCAACTTCCTTAGTACTTGCTCTACATATCATTATTTGACAGGATGCACCTCATTTCTTTTTATATACTTCTGATGACAGTTCAGTGCTGAAAAGGAAGGATGATTCATAACATTTGAATCCTTCCTGAAGCTGACACTAGGAAGTCATATCAGGTACTGGTACTACTAGGTCAAATGAAACATTGCTTTTGATGACATGAAATCACCCACGAAATTTCTCTGACTATCAAAGAGTTATTACAGATCTATATTGACAGGATGTAAAAACAAATTGAGTTGCAAGGTGCACATTACTTGCGAGGTGCACATTGCTTTCCAAAYAGTAGAGAAATAGAGAAAACCTCCACATTACAAAACCTAATTATGAAACTATAAATAATGTAAATGTATATGGAAAATACAAACAACGGCAGAAAAAGAGAGGACAAGAAGCTATAACGAGTGCTAGTCTTCCTCAAAGCTTGGGATACCTTGTATCTTCAAAGCCATACCCATAACACTAACTCTTGGCATTTTTTTTCTATTTTTTCCAAAGCATTTTATCCATATATTCTACATTTATGGATTAAGGATATCAACCACTTTTATTTCAAAATAATATATCTTTAAGTAATTCAGAATCTTTGAGATTTCAGTTCATCTTTATTATAAAGGTTAATCTAGTTAATTAGTTGGTGTAATGAAGTCATTTTTTGGTCTGACCTATGACTGTATGTTAAATTTAAAACATCATCCTTTTTCTGACTATGTCATTCATCTATCTAATTCCCCTTAATCCAAACTAGAGCTGGGACTGGCCACTGCATTTGTCTCCCTGCGCCTGGGCTGTGGGTGCAGGACCACGGACAGCGCCACGGCCCTGGCGGGACCGGCTGCACGGGAACTGATCTTGCTCTTCCCGGCTCACTCCAAGCACTCTTCTCCAGCTTTCTGAGAGGGGATGCAGAGGCAAAGCGACAGTAAACATCAAAAAGAAAGCTCAATCTCTGAATCTTTCATCTCTAATTACAATAATGAATTAATTACATAGGTTTAAAATAGACTACCACGTGTCAAACCCCCTGGAGAATCATTATTGAATTTATATTCTTATTAAAGTATTGTTCAGCAGAGAGAGGGCAATCATTTCACTGAAAATCACTGACTACAAATGGGAATTAAACGAGGTTAAAATAAATTACATTAAATGACAGTRTTTCAATACTGCTGAAGCAGTCTTGGTTGAAGAACGTGCAAATTTTAAGTTCCACAGCATGAAAATAATGGAGCAAATCTCAGTAAATTGGAATGAATCAGGGTGCCATAAAGAACAACAGTGTACCTGGATTACACCCAAATTAATAAACCTAAATATCAAAGTTCAAGTGAATAAATCAAAGTTCAAGTGAAAGAAATTGTTCCACTCCTCTCAATGACAGACAAGGCTGTTCCAGCTTTAGTTTGACAAATTAGTCACTATTTGACAAATCAGTCACTAAAGAGCTCTATATATGTTTTCAAAATAATTTTTAAAAGCCCAACAATCACTATTCAAGGCTCAAGAGTTGTCTTGGGTGCAGGCGAAAGGTTATTGATTTAAGCTGGCTGAAAACTTTCCGAGTTCACATTTCAGTCATAAATCATGCTCCACACATGCCAGATCCCAACCTTCCTGAGGCACAGCAGACCTCGTTAGTTCGTAATGCTGTAACAAAAGGTGTCAGAAGAGAATGGCATGGAAAATGAAAAGGAGCTGGGATTGTCTAAGTCATCCTGATTTTGACCATCACTTTTAAAACCCTSTCCATCTCTGAGACTAACACTAAATATTCAATGTAATTACAAAAGTCTTAACATAATASCTTTCACCCAAAGTCAGTCTCAAAGGCACGAATGGTAAAACTGCTTCTGAAACAAGGCTACATTTATCCATTCCCTCATGAAGGCCTATTCTGAATGGATGGTTTGAGAAACTGGAGTCTGTTCCAGCCCAAATGATACTTTGAAAAGCCAGGAGCACTTTTCTCTCTGTCACAGGTAATTGCTTTCCATAATGATATATTTCTGAAGGGTCCAAATTGCACTGCAGTCATCACTTTAAAACATATATTGCAAATCAAAATGCAAATTAGTTGCAATGGGAACACTCATGGTTCCTTTCTAGACTGGGAACTATCAATATCAGAGCCCTACTCCTGCAAAGTATTTAAGTTCTAAAAGAATATGAAAGATGGTAATATAATAAAGAGCAAGCACCACAATCCAATTAAAAAAAAAAAAATCACATAATTTTGATTACCTACTTCTACTCCTATCTGCCATTTGCTTTTTGGGGGACTTCTAAGAAAAGAAACTGCAAAAAAACCCAAAAACAAACAAACACACAAAAAAAACCAAAAACAACCCAAAAAAACCCACAAAAAACAAACCAAACTAAACCAAACGACACACACACCAAAAAAAAAACCCACACAAAAAATACCCCCAAAACAAGAAAGCAATCCAAAACTCTACAGTCATGCCTGTATTAATAACCAGATGACATTTCTACAAGAAACTAAAAATGACACACATAATACAACAATGTCAATAAAGTAAAACCATTAATTGAACTGCAAAAAGAAAGGGGGTAGAGGGAACTGTTGATTCAATTGTGATTAATTTATTGTGAACATTTTTAATTAATTTTTTTAATTAAAAGAGTGAACCAATGGAAAGCAACTTCACAGAAACACTTCAATGTACACATGCTCTAAATACCAGCTTCCATCATAATTAGAATAAATTTATTCATTCCTTTGAAATTATAAATGCAAAAGTGAAGACTCAATACTATAATTACCAAATAACAGGTTTTAAAAAAAAAAGTGTCACACTTTCAACAGGAAAAGATGCCAAAGGAAAGCAAAGAGCATCTCAAGGTACCTGTAATACGAAAAGTGATTTAAACCTTCTGCTGGATAACCATATATAATCCTCCACCCAAATTTCTCCTGTATGAAAGTGGTGGGAAAGGGTGGAAAAGGAGACTATGCAATCCTTTATTTAAAGAAAAAGCATACATAAATCAGGAAAACCGTTGTGGGTCTGCCTCATTCCTACTGACAATCTGCTTCTATCAGATCATATAACATCATACGGGACCCAGACCACAAACCATGTGGACAGAGGGTGAAGGAAAAGGAGTCAAGATAAATATGGACTTAGAGCTACCGTGCTGCTGCAGAAGTTTGCCCTGGATTTGAAGACGGATGGAAATCAAAGTAACCACCATAAGAACACCAAAATGATGCCTTCTCTTGTCTGTCTACATCTCTATCTATTTTTTAATCTATCTGGAAATGCCTCTGAAATCTGACTTTAAGAACTACTCTGCAAATTTAGGTCTAGCTTGCTAGAGATAACTGAAGCACTTTAAAGAATAAAAACACAGTTTAAGGATTCTATGAACAAGGCTTAAACCAGCTGCCTTAAACCAGCAACATACCTAACTAGAATATAAAGGGAATTATATTTAATTCAGTGAAATTGCACATACTTGACCTTTTGTCTGTTCCTTTTTTGTTCTTTATCTGAGTCAGTGAGTGAAAACTACCCGGGTATTGTTCACCCTGCCTGTGGCATGTTAAAAACAATACCACTATATTCCTCTACTGTAACATCAAGTAAACCAACATATTACCACAAATTTCTCAATTTGCACTGCTTCCAATTAGAATGTTTTTTAATTACAAAGCAAACTAAATCTAGCAACTTCAGGGAGAATTTATTTGAAACTGCTTCCTAAGGAAAAGTTAAGTTTCTGACTTGACACCAAAGTCCCTCTTCCTCAATACAATCATTCCACCCTACCTTCTCAGGATGACAGTACCACAGTCTAAGGGCCACATGGAGGGACATGCAAGCTCAACAATTAAGCAAGGAAACACAGCATACACTCAGAAAAAAATTGAGACTCAGGAAATAATTTTATAAGCTTTTCATATGACTATTTCTGCCACTGTACTAGGCCTCTTCTAGTGCAGATTTGGATGACCTTGCCTCAGAGGAAGCTTTTTTTAGGTACTGTAATCACGAAGACAATGTCTGCATTGTCACTGCTTCACAGGTCTTCACTGTGCTAAGCGAGAGTATGAACTCTCATATGTACAAGAGTATAAACAGCCTGAAAATGTGTGGTTTATTTTGAACTCCTGGTACTCTTTGAAACACTTTTATACTCAAAATTTATGTAACTGTATCAACATTCTAAGAATAGAGTAAAACAGCAGTTATTTCTGGAAACTGCTTAGGAGGATACTTCACATCTAAACTATTTACTCCCTGAAATAGATACCAGGTGACATTATAGAATAAAACTGTTATTTTAGGAGTGTCTGATCTTTTACTTATTTGAAAAGGCATAAAGAGGAAGCCTCTGCAGGAAAATGAGATAGAGGAATTAGTGAGTCACAACAGGGATGGAACTTCTCAGCGCTCCTTTATGCTGCCATTCTGCAGAGCAGACCTGCTCTTCAGGTATATGCTGGAACAAAACAAGCACAATCACGGACTATTTCAAAAGACAATGAAAGGATAATATGGAATTATTGTACTTCAAATATATCATACCTTAGCATGCTTCATGTGCAAAAGTTACAGAACTTAAATTGAAACAAAAGACAAAATAATTTCTCTTATGATTTCCTACCTGTCAAAATTACCCATATTTTTAAATATAATTCTACCAGATGTTGAATCACAACCATTAAAATGAGGTATGCATACATAGTGAAAACTGAAAGGAGCCACAAATTATTTTGAATAGGCAGCAGTCCTAATTAGAGATAGAAGCATATATGCTTTAAGCAATAACTGAATTTATTAATAAATTARGAGGAGAAAGTGTGGGTCACAGAGTGATAGTATGTAAGTCCATAAAATTAAAAGTAATCATAGATTATATTCTAGGTTTATCAGTAAAAAATACCTTAAAAAGTTTCAGAAAATCAATGGAAGAACTTCAGAAAAAGAGAATGTGAAAAACAAACAAACTTGGTTTTATTTTACTTGTTTATTAAAGAAAGTTCCTGAAAAACAAGTACATTTCAGAAGATCAAATCTGTTTTTTATGAAGCACTGAGAAGCAATGTTTCTCAGTATTGCTATCAGGAAATATAAAGGCAAAGTCATACGTACTATGTGTTGCGTATTAGCTCTGCTTCTTTTGGGGTATTAGACAGATATGGGGAAGACAGAAAGAAATACAGAACACTGCAGACACTGCAGAAAGAAATTCAATTATCGGATTTGTTTACAGCACTGGTCYGCAGGTTAAGAATATTAACCATATTCTCTCCATGTTATAGGGCAGAAAGATGCATCATGTGAATGCACAAGTAGATCAAATCAATTTTTTCACACCMCATTTACATATGTTAGTCTTTTTGAAAAGAGACAGATTTTTAGTGTGTTCTTAAGCACTGAAGTTCATTACTGAAGTGCTTGATGACCCTATATATGTGCAGTTACACTGCAACCACATTTTCAAAAGGAATTTTGCAGGATTTAGACTGAAGTACAAGAAAACACTATAGGATCCTATTTATTTGTCACTTTAACTTTCATCAGTTCCAGGTTGAGGATAATAATACCAGTGATAAACTCCAAGCTGTGATGACTCTCACATGGTAAAGAAAATTAAAACATGAACTGATCACATTTTAAGTGTCAGCGTTTTGAACTATCTTCTGCATTCTAAAACTATTCCCTTGTCTAAAAATGAGAAATATCCAGGAAGGGTTGGTCACCAGCTGTATAAGAAAACTCTAAAGYTTTTCTCATTAACATCTAAAAATTCATAGAAGAATTTTGCTATGAGAGCATCCAGAGTCTTGTCCTTATCTTTACAAATAACAATAAATAGAATAAAAAACACATTTCTATTTGCAAACCGAGAAAACTCATTTTGAAATTAATGAATAGCACTTTCTTTGTCATGGAAATGAACCTACCCACCATGCTGCATTAAACAAACTAGTCCAAAATATCATTTAGCAACATTTAGCCTGAAGGTAGAAATAAATTACATGACACTGCCCTACGAAAAAGAAGCTTAGGGTGTATTTTATTACAGCAAATAAAGATTGATGCAATCACCCCACTGAGACACACCACTTACGGTGTCAGTCTTCTCACTATTTGGATTTTTTAGTTAACAGAGAGAGATACATACCAAGTTGTCATCACTTCTCTACTTCCATTCTAGGATTCCTTGAGTCACATAAATTAAGGTCTAGACTGCCATGACAGGTAGACCTGAGATCTATTTCCAGATTAGTTGCCTTGAATGACTGGGCARTAATCTTACATACCCTGTCCTGAGGAATTTTTTGTGATTACAGAAAAAAAAAMCAGCAGTAAAAAAATGAACACATTTAATTCACAGTGCTTTTAAATCAGTACAGATGACAATAAATTATCAATAACCACTATTGCTTTTTAAGTGAAATGAGACTTGAAAAATACCAAAAATACAAAAGGCTCATGTCCAAAGTTTATCTCAACAATATTCATTCTCATGAGTAATAAAACTCATCACAACATCCTTCAAATATCTGTACTATCATTGACACAATATTAATTCAGCAACATTCATTACTATTATTCTGTCATAAGCTAGAAACCTACCTTCTTTGTTCTTCTCCATGTTCACCCGAAGGGACTGTCAGACATTCATCCATGTGACCATGCAATAACCTCAGAACATCCCCTCCTATCAGATATCCTTGAATAAACAGAGAAAATCGAGTGCATTTCTCTGAACACAGCAACAGGTAAAATTATAGTTCAAACTGTAATAAATACTATCAGGTTAATTTCTTTTTTTTTTTTTGTTTTGGCATGTTATGTCGCTGTAAAAAGAGTCAGAAGAAGGGGAAGGTATCTCATACCCTGGAGAGCCAGTTGAACATTGACAAGTGACAAAAGCTCCAAGTCAGCAAGTAGGGAAGGATGGATTAGGATAAAGCGGAGCCACAGGCAGGAGACCCCACAGAGTTACCACAACTCAGAAAAACAGAGAACAACTGAAACAAGGAAGCAAGTACTCCTCTCCCAGATTACAACAGAACAAGCGAGAAACTCCTACACTTCATTTTATTTAAGATAAGAATTCCAGCTAAGATAGTCACAAACAAAGGCTGATTTAGTTAGTTCATTATTTTTAAAGCCCTTTTTGAATTTGGAAGTTTTCTGTGAGAAAAACTTCTGGGAAGATCCATTCTGAGCTCTGCTTAACTGAAGAGTCACAACCAATAATCAGAATTTATCTGGACTCCAAAGAGAAACTCCTATACTGCCAATACTCCCCCTGCATGTGCAGGTTCAAAGCCAAACACTTGGCTTTACAGTGTGCAGGTGTGTGTGTGTTCACAAACTAAGGCACAGAGCATACACGTGCCACAATATTTGAAGTGCCAGGACATTGCAGACAGAAGCTGAAAATAAGACCAGAATTCTAATCAGTAAAGATGTTAAGAAAATAGATGCCTTTTCATTAATCTTTTTGAATTAGAGATGTGACATTAAAAAGAAATATAATTTTATGTTATCCTACAAACATTGTATTATAATCGAGCCACTGAAGAGTACTAAAAYTTAGTAGATTTTAAGCACAATTCAATGGTATTTTTCCAGTCTGACAAGCTAAACATAAACAGTTCTTAATTTCCTAAGCTCACCTTCCTTTCTTGCTAAAAATGGTTAATATCAAATCCCACATTTTAATGGAATGCAATAACATACTTCCTTGGGTTTAGTATTAMAGCAACAAGATTTTTTWWAATTTTTTTTAAAATTCTAGCTGGAATTATATTTTAAAGCAATGTTTATATTAACAAGCAATGCTGTGCAGTAAGACAGATCTGTACAGGGAAATGGTGTTGAAGACCCTTCAGTCACACTGTACATCTTTTACAGGTTTATTTTGAAGCCACACGAAATCCTTTTCCTGAACATATATATCAAGTAATATTTCAGAATATACTTTTCAAACCTTTGAAATTATTATAAAATTGGTATTTATGTGGAAAATTTTACCATTGATTTTTTAAATTCTTAATTTTGACACAGCAGGGTACCTGCAGGTAACTGTAGCTACACAAATAAATTTTTACATGGACCTTTGTCAATAAAATTCCATAATTTAGGTTTTGTGTTTAAAGTGACCCCCATCTACTTCATTGTACAGAATTAGCAGAATTACTTGATTTGACTACTCTAAAGCTCTGTTTTGACTTAAACAATAAATTGACTTCTGCATAAGCCAGTTTTACAGAAATGCATGTAAAAAGAAATTATTTTCTTTTAACTACCTCCAATATCCTAGTTCATSTTACAGACTAATTATCCATTATTTTCACTTCAAAATAATTTCATTTAACTGAAGAAYTTAACTTATTAATCTATTTTAATGGGAAGTTTTGAATAAGAGGGTATTGTAGTGCAGTTATTCTTATATATTAATATTTTATTTATGAATATGATAAAGTATTTTTCAGATACTAACAAAAATAGGTTTATTTCCTTRTTCAGCCTTTTTGAGGTAATTTTCTCTGGTCTGGCTGCCATTTTACTGAGGCATAGAGAGTAAGGCCTTACACACTAAGTGTCAGATTCACTCTCCCTTCACTACAGCACTACTTTGATTACAAGAACATTTGCCAGTTTTTCAAGAATAAGGCCTTTGCTTTAATCCCTTCTGACATTAGCCAGCTGATCTTCTCTAGAAAACATACTTAGCTTAACAAAGATAACGTCTGTACCTGAGGAAAGTGAAAATGGAAAAGCAACAAAGAACAGGCAAATACATAGACACATGCACAGGTACAAAAACCATATTACATCATTTTCACATTATTTCCTGGGAGTGTGAGTACACAATATGACACTCTGTCATTGTGGATTTTTGCTTCTCAAAGAGAMAGGCAGGTTTCAGTAGTGAGGTTCACCAGGCAGAGATGTGACACAGCACAAATCTGAGTCTCAGCACATAAACCATGCCAGGATTATTAGCAAAAATGACACACCAGTGCTGCCAGCAGTAGGAGGACAAGGAGAATGAAATTAATAGGAAGGAGCAACAGGAAAAGGCTTTCTTTTCTCATTAACAGAAAGGTTTTCTCCATAAAATTTAGGACACTGCCAAGCAATGCAATAGCGTTTTTTAATAATGGTTTGTACTATGAACCATGTCAGAAAATCTGTATGTGCGAAGTGTTTCTCATACATAAAAACACGAGTATATAAAAAAGAGATGCTGCCAACACTGTCCCTAAAATCTSAATGAGCAAAGTTGCAAGAACATTCCATGACTGAGTTCTAAAATACGCCAGATAAAAAGAACTGATGTGAAATTTCAGTGTATTGCCTCTTTAAAAAATAGTATTCAAAAATCACACAAAATGAAAGGACCTGCAGCTTTAACCTTCTTTAGATTCTACTACAACACCCACTCAAAACAATACRTTTGTAGGAAAGTAGAAATCATTAGGCTTTACATTGTGACAGACTTTTAAGAAAAACACTGTTCTTTCCTCCTCTGTGGAACCAGTACGGCATGAATTCAGGGATTCTTGTCCTTTCAATGTCAGAAATTTCACTAAAACTTCTTCCTAATTCCTAAATAAGATAAATAATTCTTGAAAGCTGTTCTCTTTCTGTCTTTACCCTCCTCTTGTTTTTCTTCCCAACCCTATGTTACCCATAAAACCATGCCCCATCTTCAGTCTTAGGATTTCATATCCTGCTTCCAAGCTTCTTGCCCATTTTTTACTCAGTCTAAGGAACATGTAACTATGACTGCATACATCAGAATAATTTGAGATAATATCTTAAACCAGGACCAAAAGCCATTTCAAAAAAAAATGTTTCAAATATTATCATATCTTTAGCAAAATGAGCTGTTTAGTATTCAGCAAAAATACAAAGAAAACTATCAGTGTTACTTTCAGTATAAMCTTCCCTCTGTTTTCAGAACAATTGTATATTTATTTATTGTGTTGAATGTTTACACAGGAGAAAACCACTCCCACACTTGGCATAATAATTTGATTTTTAAAGTTATTTCATTTATTATCAGTCTTTCAATAATTAAAGTTGAGTCAATCTTACCTTGGGCAACTTCACTTCCTGAACTGATTGGTGCTACACTCCAGAGCGTCTGCTGGAAGGCTGCATCAACATGCAAGCTACCATTGCCATAAGAGAGATGCTAGAACCAGTAAAGAGAAAGGCTTTTATTTGAGGTTAATTAAAAATGTCATTAGAGTATACGATAATAGTATCAAACATTCTCCTGTTKCTTTCACACATAGATTGTTCACATTGACCGTATAAATAAACACAAAGTTAGACCTGGGTACTCTTCAAGGGACATTAGAAATAAAGGTASAATAGTACAGCATATTTGCCTCGAAGAGACATACAGAAACAGTACACAACACTCGGAGTCAGCTGCTTGGCATCTTAGACCATAGCGAACACTCTCAAGAAGTGATTGTTAAATGCTGTGGGGTCCTTACACTTGTATTCTTCCTTCTATACACAATGGGAATTTCCATGAAGTTTGAGTATTTGGATAGGACATTAATCTGCATCTTGAGTGTAACTCACTACTTGAATATTTCTTGCAGGCCACTGGCTTCCTAAAACTGCCATCAGGTCAAAGAAATTACGTGAACAAACTACTGACTTTGTAAGTTACTTAAGACAGTTCACAAAATATATCCTTGCAAAAAGTTTTCAAGACCCAAGCAAAACTGAAAATCTTTCCCCAAAAGGCTCACTTCCTACCTGAGCATTCAATGGATGCTCTTCTTCTGCCGTGTTACTCCCTGCCTTCTGCCGATGTTGCAGGTCTTTACAGTAAGTGCCACAGGTGCTGTCTCAGCTCAGAATTCTCTGTGTGTGTGTGTGTGTGTGTATTCCTGCTACTTCACTGGCATTGTCTAAGAAATTCTTATCTCAAAGCATATTGTATTGCATCCATCCAAAGTCCTTTGTCCCACACCATCAGTCAGTTCCACTGATACATTGTCAGTGCCAAACAACATAACCTTATATAAGATTATGGAAACCAAGCGTACTGTTTGTCTTACCAGGTAATAATTTTTTAAGTGCAGAGACATTTAGACATTTTTATCAGAACTTTATTGTAAACTACTGGATGGTAATTGTGTTTATAGAGTAGTATTGGTCTCTGTTTCTGTATGTTGTGACCAATATTAACAACTTCTGGGTAAAATAATTAACAAAACAAAAGACAAAAATGTCAGTGGAGGTCAGAAGAGGGTAGATTCCCAATGACATGTGCATAGTTCTGTCTTTCTACTGCACATCTTCTAGCTGTGCAGCAGTAAAAGAAATAGCGCATCAGCTCATTTAGAAGGCTTTCATAACAGCTAACAATATCTAAGTTAAGAGATCTCACAAAAGTCACGTTTACACTACACCAGTGTCACTCAGCACATGTAATGAACAAACCAGTTCTTTGCCTCTTATTCTTCCCTTAGTGCAGTTATATAACTTACTGAACGGCAGACCAGAATGGGAGATTAGAATCTGCCGCACAGTCCTGTTTTTGCCCTGTGGGCCTTAAATTTGTTAGGTTTCTTCTGAGATCACTATGTAGATCCAGTTAGYGACAATGAGCAATTCAAGCAAAGCAGGCATATTACTTTTCAAGGAAAAYACGTCATTCAGGACAGACAAAAGAGGAAGAGGCTAACTTCTCTGTCATTTAGATCTGCCATCAATAGAGCACTTCTTCTTTGTGTTTTGTACATGTTAATTAACTTATTTTCACACGTAATAGTATCACTTGAACTAGTGTTAAGTTTTTAYAGACAAAAATACATTGCTGACATCTCTCTTAAGAGCACCTGTAATTTTTACGCATTCATTTGATTCCAGTTGCAGCTCTGATTATAATCCATAAGTCTCAAGTTGAGTCACCAGGAATCATAACTTTTAAAGTAATACAACACATGACCTTCACGGCAGAATATATTCTGCAATTCCCTTCTTCTCTTCACTTCCCTAGATTCCTTGCAGCATCCTTAAATTTACAACTGACAGCAGCGGTCCTACCACGTACAATGCCATAAACTATGGTGTTCATTCTCTGGAATCATTCATAGAAAATGATAAAAGGCAGCTTTGACCATGTAAAGAAAACACCTTGTTAATGGCTATCCAAGGATTCAATTATGTCAAATGTATTGAAAAAATCCCAAAAGATTAGAGATACCAGTATTTATCCTAGCATTGCCTAAGTTTTTAGTGCTATACTTTAACAATCTCAATGTCATTTTAAAGCAATCTGTTCTCTGTCTGTAACTTAATTGGATTTTACCTGCTTGGTTTTGTACTTTCAGCAAAATAAAACTATCAAAATGAAACAAATTCCATAATGTGATGTCCAGGACGTGGACATGACACTCACACTGGTGTTGAACAGTCTTCATATGTACTAAACAGATCTTTGCTAGCTGGCATATCAGCACATCTGGCAGAAGTAGCACGTTGCCATCATTGACAAGGACCACATGCATAGCACATCTTTTGGGTACACGGTAGCAACACTTGAAAAAGCAGAAATATGTTGGGTTCAGGAATCCTGCTGTCTATTCTAATCTTGATGTGGGTCTTCCCCACTACAGGCAGGTTCTCTCAACCAAGTAATATATTTTCTGCACTGGTGTCCAGGCTTAAGCAAAAACCTAGATTTGTCTTCCCTATTAATAGACTGATAATATCCTAAACCAGCATTTAATAGAGGTTTTGTCTCTTTTCAGATTTAAATCATGGTATTTTACAAATACGGGTTAACAGTACAGGCAGCATTATTAACTAACTAACTAAGCATCATTAACTAACTAAACAGGCAGTTTCTCAAGGATAAGCTCCAAGACTCAAATCTCCAAGAATACTACAGGTTTCCCAACTGAAYTTAAGGGCATATTGTAAACTCTGTACTGCTCTGCAGAAAAGTAACATAATCACAACTCTGTCCCTAGGTCTTCAAGAAGAACACAGTGTATTTAAGCTCACTGAAGAGCTTAGGAATCAGATGGTAATTCCCACAAGAACCCTTGAGCAGTGATTGCAGCAGCATAGCTGCATTTACAATAGCTCTGAATAACTAGATGATATATTTTAAAATTCACAGTCTGCATGAAAATTTCTCTTTTCCAAAACATGYATGTGTGAAAAGAGAAAAATTTAAAGAAAGAAAAACTTTTGCTTCAGGCTTCCTCTTGGCTAAGGTGTGTCAATATTGACAGTTTATCTAGCAATATCTATTTTTATCTGCAGTTTGATGAGTCTGCCTTCGATATCAGGCTGTTTCAAATAGCAAGAATAGCAAAAGAAAAATAATAAACATTATTTACTGGTAGATTTTGAGAATTACATATAAAGCAGAGCACTTCTCAGAATGTTTAAGTACTGCACAACAGCAGCATCAACCACACTCCTTCAGATTTCTTAGTACCAGCTGGTGCAGAGATAGATGGAGGCTATTTTCTTTCCTGTATACAGAGACTCTGACAGCCTCTTGCTATTTCCTCTTTCTTTCTGACTTAAAATTACTACACTGATCCAGACAGAAAAGCAGTTTCAAACCATATAGGCATCTATCCTCTATTGACCCAAGAACCACTGAGATGTTCCAAGTCTTGAAGAGACACTATTCCTATGACAGGTACACAAGCGTGTATTTGTGTGTGGTGGGGGGGATTCATATGCTTCTCTAATTTTCCTGAGTCAGTCTGAGACCAGGCAAAGCAAAACTGGCAGATGTTCACACTGGATATATTTCTATCTTTAGAAAGAAGCCAAAAAGAATGTACTTGTATCTATAACTAAAGAATACAAAAAAGCTAAACAAAACAAAACAAACTATACTCCTTTTCCTTTTTTYCTTTTTTTTTTAATTAGGAAGGAAAAAACATTTTGCATCAAAAGCCTGAGGAATTAGCAAACTTCAGTAAAAATTCAAAGGTTAAGATAAATACACAGTCTCTAAAAACAAAACCACTTGTTAACTTCCTACTTATGATGTGTCATTTCTATTAAAACTTATTACCTGTCATTGAAAAAGTATTCTGTATTGAAACAGTCAAAACAAATGCAAATATTTATTCACAAGAAAGGGAGATATTGGACAAAACTAAAATAATAACTGCATCTCTTTAAAATTTTTATAGAATTAGGGGTTTGTGCTTATGTCTGAAAGCGGCAATATATTTATATTCATTGAAACATCTATGAATGCTTTGAAAAAATTTGAATAACTATGGGTAAACTTACAGAGCTGAACAAAAAATTACTATCTACGTTTTGACCTAAAGTAGGCAAAGTCATGAAAATTTCCAAAGGGTTTGAAGTACAACAAAATCCTGGTTTCTTTGCATTTCTCCAAAAGGTTTTAAACTGTTGGCCAGCAAACCCAAAAGCAAAGGGAATTTTTTCATTGATAAAGGAAGAGAATTGCCAGCAATATACTAAGCAATTCCAACCCCTTCACTCAGCATAAATTTACCACCAGTAAAGGGAGAGTAGAAGCTAAAATCCACAGATCCTCAGAAATTTACCATTACATCTCAGCCATCAAAAAGCATCTACTCCACTACCGCATGGCTGAGTGTGGGTAATTGCAGACGCATGGCAGGAAAGCATAAGGGATCCCACAGAGGGCAGAAGTTTGCATTTCCCCTCTTTATCATAGCTTTCCTTCTGCACTGTAACATGAAAAGCCTGAAGCACATCAGTTACTATGCTTCCAAATGACGATCATTTTGCGTGATTAGTCACAAGAGCTCTCATTAACAAAGTATTAATTTTACACAAGCAAGCATCAAAAGTTAAGAAATGTCAAACTAAGTACTTTATGGAAAAGAATGGCTTCTGGTGAACATATCATATTACAGTTTTCAATGGCATGATCGTGAGCTGTTTTTTGCACGTGTGCTGCCTCATTGTATATACAGGATAAAGGAGCTCACTTTGTCAGCAGCTGCTCAGTGCTTTGTTTTCCCCTCAATCTTCAGTCTGCAGCCTTATGCTTTATTCAGTATAGTCAATTCTTCAAAGCTTTGAAAAGAGAATTATTAATTTCCTCATAGGCTTTTCTCTTGGGCTTCTACCAATTACAGTATTTCACAGAACACAACAAATATTAATGAACTAATTTTCTCAAAACCCCAAAGAAGTAGCATTATGGCCCATTTTCCAATAGGGAGGGGAGGTACATAGATTAAACTAAGAAATTTTCATTAATCTAGGATGCCCAAGTTCAGGTGACTGCATTATATGTAGTTCAATCGTCAAGGCACATCTTACATTCACCTCAATTGCAAGTACCAAGACTGAGCAACTCTGAGGTTTCAGCCTCTAACTGAAGGAAGAGATGCAAGAGACAACTCCAGTATGGAATATTCCCAGTAAGGRATTAGTAGTGACCTTTTGAAAGCAAACCTAGTATACAAGATCTGCTCAGCAATTCCACAGCAGAGTCTGCTACAGAATCTAATTCTACAGGAAAATAATTAACTAAGCATCATACCCCCAATCCTCCAAATGCAATTTCCAGCTCAAAATTTCATCTTCAAAGTTGCTTCATTCCACAGCTTCCCAGTTACTCAGCCCTGACACATCCTTCGAACTTTCATCATCATTAAAATAGCATTCCATAAAAAGCCAGTGTCACTGTATGTTTCAGAGATTTCATAAAAATATACCAGTGCCATAATTTTTGCATTTTCTAATGCCTGTGATTTTTCAAAATTTAAGAAAATTGTTTTTGTGGTATCATTTATATGTAATTTTCTATATTTTAAAAAAAGAGGTAAAAAACCAAATCCCACAGTGACAGTTCTCTACCCGTGGTTCATGTGGGTAACTTGAAAACCATTTTTTAGACATCTGCTACTTCAACTATCACAAAAAAGACTGAACTGGCTGTCAGCATACCACATGTGACTGCTGTGCCTTAATACGATGGATTTCCTATATAATTGCTGGTAGTAGTTATCTAGCCTAATTGCTCCAGGCCTCTCCCACTCTCTTTTCCTTTTCAAATTACCTCAGTCTCACAAGAAATTCTTTACTGTGAGGGTGGTGAGGCACTATCACAGGTTACCCAGAGAGACTGTGGCTGCCCCATCTCTGGAAGTGTTCAAGGCCGGGTTGGATGGGGTTTCGAGCAACCTGGTCTAGTGGAAGGTGARCCTGCATATGGCAAGGGGGTTGGAATAGGATGATCCTCAAGGTCCCTTCAAACCCAAACTCTTCTATGATTCTCTGTCTCTCAACTCTCATCTACCCAAACCAGGTTCCTGACCTCATTACAGCCACCTTATCACCCAAAATTAGGACCTCTTCCTGCTACAAAAGGTTCTCCTTAGGCCTACAAAGCATAAGCAGGGTCTTTTAGACTTTTTTTCTTGCTCAAACTCCTCCTTCCCACATCAGCCAGCCTTAGACTTCCTTCCAGAAACTCACCACAATTCCTGACCCTCAATTCTTTTCTCATTTCTTGGCATCAGATTTTCCTCTTTCTGATTCTTTGTCCAGCAGTTTGGGTCTCCCCAGAAAGAACACTCCTCTACAGTTCTCTCTTGTTATCTTTCATTCCCAGTCCCACTCCACTGGTTCTATCAACTCTCTCTGCCAAAAACACACAGTTTTTCTGCCCTAAATTTCGAACACATATTTAACCAGCGTATTCTTCCCTTGTCACTAGCTTCTTGTCCCAGACAATTTGTTAGGCCCTTACTGCCTGCCTGCCTTCAGTTGACAATCTTTTCAGACACTCATCAAGTCCCACTCAGTTTCCCTCCTTCCCGCTTCAGTCCCACTCCTGTCACATATATCACCTGCCTTTTGTTCCTTCTACYTTGCCATAGCTTCTTCCTCCACATGTCTTAAATGACAGGAGATCACCAGCACCACATACAACACTGAGTTCTCACCTGTCAATACAGTCCCTGACTTCATTCCTGCCTTGAGCAACCCATTTCAAGGAATATCTGCTCCCGCCAGGGTTGGGGTGTTTTTAATTATTCACTGTCAAGGGAGTTTAAACACTTCGTTAACACACAGAAGGTACAAGGGGTCTAGCTTATGTAAAATAGACAAAGTCACCAGTTTTTTAGCTACTCAAAGAAGATTTAAACACTCTTCCCTGGTCATGATCAAGCTCCATTGTTTCAGGACAATGTTCCTTTACTACGTTTAACCAACGAGAGGCTTGTTGCCTTTTTATTCCTTTTTTGGGGTTTTTTTTGTTTGGTTGGTTTTTTATAAGTTACCAAGAAGTACACGAGAAAATTAGATCAATTTTCTTCATTACATGATATTTTTTTCTTTCCTATCTTTGAGCTCAGTAACATCTGACCTCTTCTGAATGAAATAAAAAAATTATCTCAGACTGATAAAAAAAAGAACCAAACAAAGAAAAAAAAACAGAAATAGATGCTACTATTTCTAGTAAGTGATTTTTTACATTACAAGCACTTGATTATAAGCACTTGGAAGCAGGACTCCATAAGGCAGAGCAGCTTGACAGCCTTAATTATTGAAAGTCCTACCAGCCTCCACAATAACATYTCAAATTATTGTGTAAAGACTCCATGGGAACTGCATTATGATCAGTGTAACAGAGCAGCTCAACACTAACTCAACACTAAGTTCCATTARTTTCAGGTTTGCTTATGCAGATTAAAATGATTCTTTAAAAAAGCCTTTTTTATAATTTTTCAACAAGAAGTAAAGATGGAATTGTGAATTTACACAGAAGAAAGCAAAGTCCAATACTGAGTTTCATACTTTTAGAAAAAAAATGAAAGGGTGGCATAATTTTTTTTAAAATTAAAAAAAAACAAAACAACTCACACACTACTGTGTTCCCTGATACTACTGTACCAAGAAATGATACAGATATTTAGAAGCTGTTGCAAGTATATGATAATAAATAAGAGAAATAAAACTGAAAACTGAAAATAAACAACATATTTGATGCAAGACGCAGTGGCAGAGGCAGTGCCTTTGCAATACTGAGGAACCTTTCCTCCCGTCCAGGAGTAATGACAGATATCAGTTCCACCTTTAAAATATTTTGATTTAATTTGGATGCTATTATTTTTGAAAGGGAACTCTGCCATCACTTAACCATGATAAAAATCTTCAAGGAAAAGTTTACACTTCGAAGGAAAGTTTCCAGTTAGTTTCATGTTAGTTTTCAGTAGCCAAAAAAAAAAAAAACCACCAGGTTATTTTGATCAAATAAATGTCAAGGTTTGTTCACAGATCTGCATAATGCAGCTGGAGGTCAGCACTGCAGTCACTGAGACAGCAACTCAGTAACTACATATATACCACAGTGTATATAACACTTTTGCATTACACTGAAATATGTGCACTGTAGATTCAAAGTTGGGGGGTTTTCCCTCCTGGGGTTTTCCCCTCTTTCCTGACTTCTCAGCCAGAAGAACACTGACCTGACGGACAACAATTTTCAGTTTTACCTTCATTTATGCATTTTGTATCGCAACTTAATGTCTAAGGATTTTTTCTTGAATTATGTTTAAAAATTACTTAGAGGCTTCAAAACTTTAAAAGAAATTACAACTAATTGAAGTTCTAAATTATTGAAAATTGGTAATATTGAAAGCAATCAGGGTATGTAATTAATACTAGGCATAAGGCAAACCTCAGTGCAGAGGTAGTTACTATTTTGTACAAGTTGGGGAAACATGCTGGAAATACTATATCTGTTCTTTATCAGGCTGCACTGCCTCAAGAAAGGAAACAGAGCAACTCTGGCTTGAACTTAAATGGTATTAATATTTATAGGAGAACATCTTTTTGCTCTATGCTAACAGGGTTCAGCAGAGCCAAGTTTCCTCTCTGAAGTATTTGGCAATAGCACAGCTCACATATTATATAATGCCACAAGCACTTATGTAAGTCCTTTCCTCAGAAATTCTACACAGGAAAATAAGGATCCAAAATCCCACTGTATAGGTAGAAAATGAGAGTCAGAGCAAGTGAATGACTTGCGCTGGGATGTTGTGAGTCAACTGTCAAAATCCACATCTCTGGACCTTTATCTTATGATTTTAACACTGATCTTCCTATCAGTTTAGAACTTGTTCAATGTAAGTAAAAAGGTAACTCTTTGGGTAAAAAAGTAGAGTTGATTGCCCCAAAATATTTTATTTTGTGGAAAGTAAAGAAGGGGTACTGTAGCAAAGTCCTGATATTTTTTTAACACTKAAGAGTGATTGCCAACCAAATGAGGTCTAAACACTTATCTACTGACTACACTGAGATCATAAAGTGTCAATGTTAAATTAATTAAGCAACAGTCAGACAACTGGAAGACCAACTTAAGAAGCTGACATAGTTCTTTTCTCCTTTTGCATTATACAAATTCAACTAAGAGCTGACTAGATTTTGAAAAAGCCATGCCCTGTAAATGAACTCTATTCATCTGTTATTTTTACATGCACATCTTTGCCCCAGGATGGTTAACCTATTTTTCTTCATTCAGAAAGAATTAGCAAATTGTTTGAAAACACAGAGCAATATTGCAACATACAAAGGCGACATTCCAGTCCTATTCCTAACAGCATATTTACATAGAACATTTGATAGAGCACTTACATTTTCCTAAGGTTTTAACCACAGAGAATGCAACATACATAAACCCAACCCTCAGCATCCTGATGATTATTTTCTGTCAAGGGATCAATATGAGGAACTCCACTCCCTTAGAAAAAGCATTCCTCAACTGGATTCAATAGAGCTTATTTGGTCTCACTATCAAAGCAGATTTACAAAAATAACTTCATCTCTCCACAGTCCTAAGTATTGTAAAAGGTATCAGTTTCTACATTCTTTTAAGAGTTGTAGAAAATAGCAGCTACAGCATGACACTGCACTCAAAATGGAAACAATGAATTGTCAATATTTTCAAACTTACATCCTTTGAAGTTATTTTTGTAAACAGTTAAATGGATTAAGACAAACGGTTTAAGATGGAGAGACAGCTTTCATGAAAAATATTCACTCACTGGTAACAGGCTGATTTAGTCTTTATCAACTGTTTGAATTTTCATAAAAACTTCATTGCTTTGTTGACAGTGCTAATATAATTGCTGAAGAGGTAGAAAAACCCCAAATGTTTTTATGATTGTGAAGCTACATAGTTTACCAGCTCTTAACCTAGTCTTGAAAAACATCTGTTCATAAAAATGTGTGTGTGCAAGAGCAAAATTAATTTGCTGAATCCTTGCTCCTTCTTACTGTCAAACTCTAGTTGTATAAYTGAAATAGGTTTAATAACTATTCATTAAAATTTAGCTCTAAATCACTTTAAGACTATAATACAGTGTCATTTCTCTCTACATTGAAAATATAATTTATTTTTAGTATATTGATATTTTGCATGGAACATGCAGTACCTGCATTAACACCACATGTTAAGGAAAATCAGTCTCTGCAGACAGCATCATGCCTCTTGCTGTATAAAAGTACATATGACAGCCTTGAAAATCAACAGTTGAGGCACAAACCCTAAATAACAGGCTGAGCTGATTATCACTAATTAGAGGCCAGGACATGCCTACACAGAGACACAATCTGCACCAAAATTCCACTTCAGCAACCCAATTCAGCAATTCAAAGAAATCCAATGTCTTTAAATAAAACCTTTTCATTAATTAGATTTCTCATTAATTCAGTCCACAATAAGTTGTTTTTCACTATGTCTGGTTACCATTATCATAAAACTAGTTATTTAAAATAATTTTAAAACACAAAGATGATCAGAAAGTCGTCAGAATATCTAATTACAAAAAAATAACTCATTAGATGAGCTATTGAGCTTCTGATTAGAAGTAACAATTGTATTCTAATAATTATATTCTCACTTTCTATGCATTTCCAAAAGAAGRGAGAATGTTTTCAATTTCATAATTGAAGCCTTATTAAACTAATYACTTTTTCTTGAATATTTTCAAAAGTCAAAAATAACGTCTCATAGCAAAACAAAAACAAAAGGTGAATTGTAGAGAATAAACTTTAATGTTATATGCATATCTCATAGAATCATAGAATATCCTGAGTTGGAAGCAACCCACAAGGATCATCGAGTCCAACTTCCTGCCCTGCACAGGACCATCCCCAAGAGTCACATCATGTGGCCGAGAGCATTGTCCAAACTCTTCTTGAACTCTGTCAGGCTGCTGCTGTGAGCACTTCCCTGGGGAGCCTGTTCCAGTGCCCAACCACCCTCTGGGTAAARAAACTTTTTCTAATATCCAACCTAAACTTCCCCTGACACAACTTCAGGCCATTCCCTTGGGTCCTGTCACTGGTCACCACAGAGATCAGTGTCTGCCCCTCCCCTTCCCCTCACGGGGAAGTTGCAGACTATGATGRGGTCTCCCCTCAGTCTCCTTTTCTCCAGGCTGAACAGACCAAGTGACCTCAGCCGCCCTTCACCATCTTCGCGGCCCTCCTAGACTGGAGWCAAGTTTTTTGCCAAACTCAAAACACTTCCTCTTTAAAGATTCTTTTTTTAACTTGTGCCAAAACACTGGGGCTGATTTTACAGAAGCTTCCAGACCAATTATTTTCTTCTTTTTGCCATAAAGAATAGTTCAGGCGTTTGCAACATCAAGAATACCAAAAGAAATTCATCTTAAAGTGTTGACCTGCTTCATTACAGAACAAATGGGAGATCCTTTCATAGAGAAGGAAGTTATGTAAACCAGTGATAAGAAGCAGCTACCACAATAATTTTTAAAATATTTCAATTATATTTAATAATTAAGTATTTTAATTATATTTAATTATGACACGTCAGTAGCTCTGTATATTACACCGTACATAATCTTAATAAAATACAGACCTTTTAAGCCCACAAATGYTATGTACCTAAGCTAGACATTCAAAAATTTTTGTACAAAGTTTTAATTTATATACGATAGTGTTGTTAACCTATGAACACTCACAGGGATTCTAAACATCTCAATTATGCAATTTGGAACAGAYTGCTTTTTTCTACATTTTCTTATTTTCCTCTTAGTAAATTTTTAAATTCCTATTCTATTACTGGAATGAACGCAAATTAGATTAGCCATATATCAAAGTTACACTTTCCAGACCTTCAGTRTGTTGTTTTGCAAAATATTATTAAAAAAAAAAACAGTTTAAACACCTTAAGTTTTACTTTCGTGAGGTGGAAAGGTAAGCCAGACATTATTATAACACTTTTATTAACTGTTTGTTTCTATAGAAGAACTACTGTACAGTTATTTTTACACAACTTACCAGATATCTTTCTGAAGAAACACTGACTAAAATCAGATCATCTCCAACACGCACTTTTTCTCCTTCTGATCGTTGTTTGGAAGCAGGATGTATGGTCCACCAGCACGCCTCACCTAATATCAGTATTGAGTAACAGCAAAGAAAGAAAGAAGAAAAGGCCCAATGTTACTGATGTTACTGTCACACTTGTTTCAATCTTAAAGTTCTGATCCAGTTTTCAGCTGGTTAAACCAAGTATGCATGTGTYCTCAATAACTAGTCTCATTCCTGCACTACCATGTCAGAAACTCAGCTGGAAATAATATACATAAGCAAAAGACTAAGACCTCTGGAGCAACGATTCCAGAGTTGAATAAGACGACAGCTCTCTGTGTTCTCTAGGCAACCTGGTCCAGGCTGACTTTTCTAAAGAGACTCCCTGTCATCTTCTTTACAGACTCTGGAAAAGACATTGAAGAATATTCTGCTGAGAATTAGGACAAAGAAACAGACTAACCAATCACTACAGGCAATGAAAATAAGCATTTACATACAGCTTAAAGTAATATTTGAAAGATCTCAGAAATCCAAATTCAGATATGTTCTTCCACTTCTACTGACTATTAGTGTCTCTAATTCCCCAGAATATGTGTAAGTATTAAAGTCACAAATTCTKTTCCCACGATAAACCCTGTTTCCAGATGTGCTTCTTTAACTAAAGAAACTAATGCCATGCTTTTTGGAAAAGAACTCAGATCTTAGAACTGTTCAACAGTTGCAGCTATTACTCTTACCACTCTTAGCTAAAGCAAGGCTTTAAAAAACAAGTGAACTTAGATCTAACTAAGCAATTCCACCAAASTGATGATATGGTAAGAAGCAGTATCAGTCTTAAAAATTAAAATAAATCCAAGTCATCAACAGTTCTAAAGTTTTAAWGGAATCTTTATTTAAAATAACACAAGTTTAAAAAATTTTCAGTGGAAGGCTTCTACAGGAGTTAAAACTTGGGATATAATTTATATTTAAGTATAAATATACACGTCTATATCTCATAGAAAAGAAATTACATAATCTATTAGAAAATATAAAGATAAGATACTGAATATGTAAACACAGAAATATTAAGTTTGGTTTCCTTAGCTCTTAAAATAGCCTTATTTTTTACAAGATTTATACATATTTATAGATCCCTTCTGATTTTTAGCTTGAAAGTATTCTTCGTCATATAGTCTTTTAAACTAGTGTTTACCTGTTGTGTCCTCTTGCAATCCTACATCAAATGCCAGCTTATCCATTGACGATCGAGATGTAGAGAGACAGCATAGATACTACCAAAAGAAAATAGCATACATAACTTGTTCTGCYCACTTGTGATAATCCACTGAAATATAAAAAGCCATCAACCTACTAACAYAGGATTAACTATTCTTAGATTATCCCCACTAGTTATTACCAAGAAAATGTATGCCTGATAAACTGAAAGGCACTCAAGGAGACTTGACAAAAATATATGTTCTAAAATAACCTCTCAGTCTACCCAGGTTGTCTTTTCACTGAGAAAGGAGTAGTGAGAGTAGAAATAAAKGAGTTAGTCGCATCAAATTTCAGCTCCATGAAGCATCACTTGTAGGTAAGGAGTTTGGAACCTGTATAATTCATCGGGGAATTTACAACGACTTCTGTCCAAAATATATGCAAGAAGGAATCTCCTTTTCCTCTCAGTCTCCAACATATGCTCAGRTTGACAGCAAGATGCCAGCTGTAGATTCAGTCACAGCTTATGCAATATGGAATATCCAAGAAATGAGAATTCACCAACTCAGACTGATGAACAGACGATTCAGCACTACAGGAGCCAGACTTAGTTTTGGCACTCACCCAGATACGACCAGCTTGATTTCACATTTCCGAGCATCTACGCTTCACAAAGGTTTCCAGGAACCAYGAATAAAATGCCTCTGATGCGAGCAATTCTCCAGATATCAGTAAACGGCAATAGTCTGGGCACTTTCAAACATAACTTTCATACAAAACAGAAATCATTGCTGCTCACAACTCATGTTATCACAGTTACATACCATGCCACTGTAGGAATGGCGCAGCAAGATTGCATGCCCATAGAGCAGTGTTCGATGTCCACCACCTTGTGCAGACTGAAAGATAAAGAGAAACGATATATTGGTATGTTCTAATAAAATGGGGCCTTTTGAGAAAGACAGAAAGTAGGATGAGAGAAAATTGTGTACTTTGAGCAATCACCTATTTGGTAAAAAATATGTTCTAGAACCCCGAATCCTTCTTCGTTGTGCTGAAAGCAGACAGACTCTGAGAAGAGCAGTTTTGATGTGTGTCATGCTACCCTCTAAACACTTATCTGTTGTTAAATGTCATCATATTCACCTATTTTTCCTACAAATTATATACTTTTTTACACAAATGGTATGCAGAGGGAGATTTTGCAGTATTCTCCTTATTTTACCAGCGAGTATTCATCAATCACATTGAAGATCCTCAACCTGCAAACTTCTTGTCCAACACTGCTTAAATACTATCAGAGTTCTTCATCTGTTAGGACAGGTAAGTGTTCAAAGACATCCAAGCTAACTCAAAAGTATTGGGGGGGTCTGAAAACTCAGAAATCATGTCCAAGTAATTGCTCCTCTTGAGAAACACAGCATAAATCTTGAATGAAAGAAAATTAAAGGAACAAAAWTCACTTTTATTCCAAGAAGCTACAACCATTTTCCCCAATATTTTCACTACAGTTTCTATTTATTAATAATCAATTTAACCACTCATGAAAGAATAAATAAATCTTGTTAAAGCATGAACAACATTTCAATTTCTGTTGAAGATTCATGTACTCCTTATGCCGAAATGCAGATGACTGGCATTGGACAGGAGCAGAGACTGTCTGACAAGACACTGTCAAGAGCATAAGTTCATACTTCTCTGACAGAACAACTCATGTAACATTATGGACAGCACACTCTCCAAGAAGCAGTGATAAGTAAATATTTTATAAGTCTATAAATGTGACAACTCCATAAGCAGCATTATTGYTTAATATAGGAATACTAATTTAACTTCTTATATATGGTATTTATATCCTCTCTTTTACCACAGTAGGCTGACCTTCTGTTTGACTGGAACATCAGATTTATTACAAAATAAATTGGAAACAATCATACTATCTTACATCTCCGGCAGCTACATTTCAATGCTGAAGATCAATTTAACTGAACAGCTATGGTGGCAACACACAATTATTTCCCCTCCTTGTTTACTCGTTGTCTTTCTTTATCTTCTATGCATTAGCATTCATTGATCTTTGAAGTACTTGTTCAAGAAAAAAAAAAACAGGGATAGGTGGTGAAACAGCAAGCACTTCAAAAAATAACAGTTTTAGCACTTTTAAGAAACTGCCAAGAGTTTCTGGCTTTGATGTTTACTGAGAAAAGAGCAGCTTGATGGACATAAGGTATATTTTGACTTTCAACAAACTGCATAGCCATCAAAATGCAGGGAGGCACATTCAAAAATCTCTCTGGAAGACTAAATGACATGAATTTTTATTAAAATATAATCAAAGTTATGGAGCTTGTAACAGATACAGTCCTGACAGTAAGATACGAATACTTAGCTTTGAACCACCATTAACACCACCACTTTTTCCAAAGGCACAAGGAAAGAACAAGACATTTGATAATGTCAGGCCCAAAAATGAATGCTGAATGTCTGCTGCTCATCACATTGGGGAAGAGGGAAGAAATTGCTGTGAGCATAATGCCCTTCTAGCATTTCAGATTTGCATGGAAACTTTATCAACAGCAGACATAGGTAGCCAACTAACAAAGTCAGTAATATGAACAAAATTTCAAAATTTCACCAGTATTTTTATCAAAAGCATTCTGTGTTACTATCCAGAAATTCAATATCTAATATAAAGATTTGCTTGCTTGTTGCACAAAAGATGAGAATAGCATGACCAAAAAAAATCACAGCAACATTAGCCTGCCCTTACTTTGGCCCTATTGATTTGTCTGTCTAGCACCAATTTTGTTAAATTGTCACTTGCAGCTGAACAGGAAAAAGGTTGGCTCTAACAAATTTCAATCACTTTTGTGAAAAATGGAAGAGTTGGTTTTTAGATTTTTTTTTTCCCAAGAAGATTAAAACAATTCTGTTTAACCAGTATTACTTTGCCCATTAGAAGAATGCAAGCAAGTTTGCAGTTTGTTTCCTAGATGGAAAACAGAGCTGTAAAAAAACATTTTAAGCATTTTCCACTTAAAGATTTCTGAGAGGCAATCATAATCAAACCATCCTTTTGGGGGGAAAGTGAAAAGATGAAACAGAAAAATACTGAAAAGGCTAGAAAACAAAGCTGGTTCTAGGAATCTGCCTTCTATTTTGGAGCTTGTCTTCCAGGACATGTATATACCTATAAGTTCATTTCCTATTTTAGTGGCTCATTTCATAACTAAATACTCAGCATTTATCTTTATGCCAGAAACTGCATAGCAAGTAGCTGTCGGACCATGATTGTCTACTGAAATAATCTTTGACTTTTAAAATGATCCATTCTATTTCAAGCAGAAAACTTTAAATTTTCCACATTAAAAAAAATAAAATAAATGTAAAAGGTTACAATTGGACTTCTGTTGCAAAGATGCAACATCCAAGATGAGATATGCTACTAAAGTTTTACCAAGTTTCTAACAATAGTGCAATAATAACATTTCAGAAGACTCTGCAAGTAAGACAACCTGGAAGCCACAATGCTGACTAATTCAATCCATAATGCCCACAGACTTTCACACAAATATATGAATTGCATTATAATGCAAGGTAGTCAGTCACTAACAACCACATTATTTATCATGAGTCTTAYTTCCTTTATGTTTCTAATTTCCAAATTTCAGAGTAAATTCCAAGTTGAGCAGTACATTCCTTGAATAAAACCACGGTGGACAAAAATATATTTGTGTTCAAAGAAGAACTTATCCATTGAAGTTCTACAAGYTATGCCATTCAGGACTATCAATTATATTAACATAAAACTTTTCTCATTTTATCCCCGAAGAATTTGGGGTTTAGAATAAGACTTAAAAAGCCTTCAGAACTGGCAAACACTAAAGATAATAAATTGAGATTGAAAGCATATGGGACAAATTCACACTGTTTGTGAAAACTTCATGTAAACTGCCCATCTCTAATCCAATATTTCTGCAGCTGGAATACAAAACTAATTTGGAGTCATCTCATTACCTAAAGAAAAGGCAATTTAGAATATAAGAACAAGAATTACAGCTGAATAAATTAGCATTCAAAAAAATATAAAGAGCTTTCAAGTTCAATAAATTGCTAGATCAGACAATGAGAATAGATTATTAAGATCTGAGCTGTTTAATTTGATGTAAATAGTGTTATTRTAAACCAAAATAAAGAAAAATAAGCTAAAATTGGGAAATATATTTTCAATGTTTTCTTAATAGAAAGAGGATTAAAATGCCAAAAAGCACTCAAAAACTACAACCTACAAACTATCTAGTAAAACGTGCAAATGGTGGAAGTACCATAACATGAAATAACATATTTATAATTAGATAGAACAMAAAATTATCTATTTTACCATGAATACCAAACCTGCAGTAAGGTTATACCCRGTTCGACAAACCCTTTGTATCAGCACAATTTTGCATATACATGACTGTCGTAGGTACAGACATGTAATCGCCTCACAGGCCAAAAGACTCACACAATAGCACCTGCACTGCTGTGCCAATGCTGCGCTGCCACGCTCCTGGACRCGCATGAGAAGCTGCAAGAAATTAATCACGGTGACATTGAGTAAGTGCTTGGGAACCATTTGTGCTTCTGGGAACCTCACAATGAGACCTTTTTAGAGGCTGGTGAATAACCTTGTGGCATCCATGATTTCGAGTCTGCCATTACCCTTCCCTTCTTTTCAAAAGAACAGCCTGATTTCTACTAGAGGAAAACCTATCTTAGACCAATGAGAACTCTACTGCAAGCAAACGTCAATGTTTCTCTGCTGAGTTTTCTTCACAGGTCTACACAATCTTCAAATGARTAAGAAAAGAAAAAGAGCTATGAGCTTCAGGGAGGTACCAGAGAAAGACAACCATGTGAAAGCATGTATTTAAACAAGACAGTTATTTCAGTGCTTTGCATGTGTACAGAAAAAAGCTTCTGTAAAGTCATTATTCAGAAATGTAATACTTGAGAAAGCCCGAGAGCAACTGCATTTAGCACATGGCTATTCAAACAAGTCTAGTCACCCACAAAAGCAATTTAAAAATACTGACTGTGTCACATGGGAACTGATTCACACTCTAGAAACACTCATACAAGATAACACAGTGAGTTTTTAAGAACAATGTAATGGCTTTTCCTGGTTCATTCCATGATGTGTCCATATTAATAGAACGGAATTACTCACATATGCTATAGGGAAAATGACAGTATAAAGACTAAAATGTAAGGAAAAATATGTTTGATAGACTTTAAAATTTTTTTGAAAAATCAAATTAAACAATAAACCACATTCGTAAATCCTTCAAAACTGCAGCCCATGTAACAATAATGGTAAATTATGACCTAATTGCAATCAGCTGCTCAGCCTTGTATTTCCTCTGTGCCCCAGATCCAGCTCTAACAGTCTAGATGGAACCTATGACCAATCAATATTGCTCTAAACGGGTTTCTAAAAAAATACTACGCAACTGCTTTCATGGCACTTAACATTTTCAACACAGTAAAGCAGCTGTACAATAAAAGMAGCAATATGCTCCGTGTTTTTCTTCACAAGTGTTTTTCAAGGTAACTACTGCAAGATAACAYTAAAAGTTTCCAATATGACTATTTATGGCTGTTTCATACATACATTGGAGTAAAACAATGTCCTTTAAAGTACTGAGTAYTCACACTTCATTGAAACGGAACACACTAACAATGGCCACCTTAAACTTAAATCAGATGCTGGAGATGACAGCATGTTAAATATCGGACACCTATACRTCCATAAAAACACTTGCAAATATGAATACAAAAGTCATTATTTTCTCCATCATGAGTATGTTCCAAGTTTCATGATGGTCAGGAGTTTATATAGTTAGAAAACTACAAAGATATGAAAAAAAAAAATAATTGTATGTCTAAACCTAGACACTTAGACTAAATGCATAAGCAGGAGCATAGAATTAAACACAGAATATCCTACAACTACCTGGTTTGAACCCTTTTAAATTAAAACCCACCACCATCCCAGAAATAAAGCAAGCAGGATATTGCACCCACCAGTGATGGGAATGCTAAAGAATGATATATATAAAAATATTACATGTTCCTCCAGTGATGGAATCTTCTCCAAGTCCCTTCCCCAGGATTCACATTCCAGCTGTCAAATTTTTCATCCAAGGGAATTTATTACATTCTGAAATTGTGGGTTTGATCCATTAGGAAGAGAAATCAAATAGGAAATTTGGGTCTGACCGTGCGTATTGGCTTGAAAAAAATCAACTACTACGCATTTTGGGTAAAAGTATATTTAGGCCCCGGACTATGCTGTTCCCAGTCAGAAACAGTTTGCATCAAGATCAGAGATGCAAGGCTGTTGGGCACCAATGACTTTATCAAGACGCTAATTTAAGTTTTTAAACCAGCAGCCTAATGTAAGTATTTATTTTGAGCTAGCTCTTTAAAAAKAAAACACTGAAGGCACAAGAAATATGGTTTGTTTGTATAAAATTCTTTGTGACTTCCTTCATTTAAACAAATTAAAGGTTTCCATTTAAGCAACCTGCAAGACAGAATGAAAATTATTGAAAGGATGTGKAATAAATGCAGATCTTTTGAATCCTCACCCAGGAGAAGGAAAACTCCATGATGGCAGAATTAGCCATGAAATGAAAGAAATCAGAAAAAGACTAAAAGGAACTGGGAGAATTAGGAGGAAAGGATGTCCCACAGTCTAAAACCATCTCACTATGCTTCTACACATAAATATCTGCATGATACTACAACCATTTCTGTAGAGGAGATGATTCTCAAAATATTTCCTCAGCAATGCAAAATCTACTCACCTATTGATTTCATTATTAATGTGCAATTTCTTAATCTATTCTAGACCAACGTTGATGGAGGCCAGTATTTATCTAAAATATACAGTGATGCAATCCTACAAGCTGCCTAGAACAGGAAGCCACCACAGGTAAGTGCTCAACTTCAGATGACTAATGAGAGCATCTTTCTGATACCAGGCAGCAGGCAGTTGGAAAATAAGGAAGGCTCATTCTCTTAATACCACCATGATCAATTACAGTTTAGGAAAAGCTAAAAAAATTCTTGATGTGCTGAGTTGACCTTGGCTAGATGCCAAATGCCCTCCAAGCTGCTCTATCACTCCCTCATCTCAGCTGGACAGGGGAGAGAAAGTAAGATGGAAAACAAGGAGAGATAAGGCAGTTCACTAAAGCAGAAGTGAAAGGTCACACATACACACATGAAAAGGAAAAAAACCCATATATTTTATTTGCTACTTCACATCATCAGGAAATGTCTGGCCACTTGCTGAGAAGCAGAGCTTCAGCATGCATCATGGTTGCTCCAGAAGGCAAATGTTGTAAATAAAAAATGCCTCCACTTTCTCATTTTCCTAGCTTTTATATCTGAGCAGACATCATATGGTATGGAATATTCCTTTGGTAAATTTGGGTCAGCGGTCCYAGGTATATCCCCTCCCAAGATCTTTCCCACATCAGCCTACTGATGGGAAGTGGAATGTTGGAGAGACAGTGCTGATGCTGTGCCAGCACTGCKCAGCAGTAGCCAAAACACTGGTGTGTTACCAACACCTTTCCAGCCACCAATGCAAAGCAAAGCACTGTGGGGGCTGCTAGGGGGAAAATGAACTCCATCTCAGCCAGACCTAATACACTTGATGACAAAACATAAACTCAGATTAATTTAGCTTAAGGCAATTAAAATAGCCAGCACACAGAAAAAAGGCCCTTTTGGTTAGTAATTCAATCCACCTAAAATCTGAGCATTCTGCTTGTGGTTACACAGGGAGTTTAGGATATCTATGGCTCTAAATCTGGCATTTCAGTTTTGTGAGATGAATGCCAACCAAAGAGTCCAGAAAACCCAAGCAGTGGTGAAAACAGTGTGTGGAAACAGGCTGAATCACTGCAGAACTTGTGAAGTAACCCTGGAGCAGAGCTAGAAGGCTTGTGAGACAAGATTAGTCAGGCAAAACTAAACAACTGACACTTGGAATACTAACACCAGAAAATTAAATCTTCAGCAGCATCAGAGAACTTGAAAATGCTGCAAGCAGTAAAGACTACAAACAAAGCTACAGAGAGTAAGCCAAGAAGTTGTACATGTTCTTCTTGCTCATAGAAGTATCCATCTTCTTTTAGAATCTTGATACAAAACAGACAGAATTTCCTTTCCAAAGTAACAGCATCCAGGCCCAGAACCCTTGAATTCTTCTACCAAAGAAAACAAAAACGCTAACCCTTCTGCAATTAATGTGCTCTTGAGCTTCCATTTCCAGTGGCTGGCACCAAACCCACAGCATTTAATTGCTTAGAATTTAAAGGTGCAGAGTAAATCAATTCACTGACATGAGGCATTGAGCTAATATTCCTCCACTTTGCTTCTATCCCATAACGGCAAYGCCAAAGGGTGAATTCAGACAGTCTAAAACCTCTTTGTTTTTTCTCAATGTAGCCCACACACAACAGAATAACAAACAGGAAGTTGAATCTCTCAAGACATTATATATGCTATGCATATTCTAGTCTTTATACTTTACTTTTAAGTCACTATTGACTTCCCATAAAATTCACTACAAGCAGTAAATGCTCCAAAAATTCAGGCACGGAGATTAGCATGATTGACAACTGCTGGTACCTACTCCCAGATAATGATGGCCACTGTGACCAAAAAAAAAGTAAGAATTAAAAAAAAACACGGAACGGAACGGAAGGCAAGGCAAGGGAAGGCAAGGGAAGGCAAGGGAAGGCAAGGGAAGGCAAGGGAAGGCAAGGGAAGACAAACTTCTTTTATTGACCCGATGATCAGCAGTTACCTCCTATTTTGTGTCAAACCAAAGAAAAAACAGAAAAAAGTTTAGCTAAACTATAGGTTTCTTAAAGATTACTTGAATTACAAGCTACATCACAATGTGTAATTATGCTCTATATAAATATCACATAAGAATCTGAATTTGAATAAATCAGCTGGCCAAAACAATCCAGAAGTATGTCTTATTCAGTTGAGAACACAGAAATATTTTACTATCTACATTAAAAAGATTGGAATCATTAGTAATGATGACAAATATTTGTGCCAGCACCATGCTAAATGATCTCAATTTTGCTAATATTGACCTGTTGGAAGGCAGAATTGGAAAAACTTCAAATATACCTCGTGATTAATATTTCTGACACTACATTTATGTTATCAGTTTCCCAGCATTGGGAAACTTCACAACAATGAAAAGCAGACACAGCAGTAAAAATAAATCAAAAATAAATAACATTGATCATCTGTTTCCAGCTTTATATGTAGAACAAACATTTATATTTATGACTGAGGCAATACTTCAGTTACAAATGCCTACTTTCAGGCAATTCCAGTGTTTTGGGGAAAAAATTGCCCAAGAGGATAAAGTTTACTGATTTCTCCCTTAGCCTAGTGAGGATTTCTCTTCCCCCTTACTCCTCCTCCTTATCTGCACAGGACATAGAAGAAATAACAAAAATCTTCCTGGTTATTTTAGAGCTAAATAAGTGGAGGAGGGAGGCATTTTTCACAAGTTAAGGATCGTGACTAAGCTTTTCTGTTGTTGTATGATACAACGAATGTGAATCATCCTTGTCACTTGAGAAAGAAACTCACAGATAAAGAATAAGACAGACAGCCGAGTGGGAAGAAAAGATGGATCAGCAGAGGAATCATGCTAAGAAAACTCCTCTGACATCATTAAATCCAGCCCTTAAAATAGAACTGCTTATCTAGCCAAGAATTGCTCACTTTTGGAGAGTGACAATGAAGCAGGACCCTACCATAGAAAAGTAAACTCTTAGGGGATGAAAATCAGTAAAGAAATAATTTTAGAAGTTGAACTGGGAATAGAAATTAATAATTAAAGTGGAAAATGGATAAGCAACACATTTTGGTGAAAACCGGAGCTAATTATTCAAATGTCAGTTATTCAAAACACTTGGAGGTTCACCAAGTGCCTTGTCATAGTGTTAATGAGGAAAAAAAAAGGCAAAAAGAAAAAAAAGAGAAAAACCAGGCAAAAGAAACAGAGCTCCAGAAAATGCCTGCTGAGGCARTGACAGCCCCATTCCTGGGGCTCCCCACCCACCACTCAGGTGGGACATCAAACCATCAGAGCATTCTTGTGACAGAAGAAACAGTGTGCTGTCCCTGCTTTCCAAAATGCCCAAATGTTTTACTGTAACTTCTGTTACTTATTCATCGTCTCAAGATTTTGTATYTACCAGATAATGCTTCACTCTCGCTGAAAGGATAAGTATGAAGCAAAAATTAGAGAAGCCGGACTTTCTCCACAGCCTGACTTTGGTCCTTCATCATCTAAACAAACCATAACCCCGACCAAAACTACAGTCACTGTTGTTCCTAAAMTGAAATTTTTAAAAAATTCAGTATGTTATTTTAGTGAAGGCAAGTTTGATGCTGATGTTGAAAATTAATAAATAGAGTTAATTAAATTAAATCGTAGGAATTCACAGGAAGTATAATACCAAATGTTTAACTTGCTTACCTTCATCATAAATTTCTGTAGATCCATGAGAAAGGGAAAAAAAAGAGAAAATGAGAAATGAATATTTGCTTTCAGGTGCATAAAAATGGGATTTGTTTCCCCTGAAAAAGTGAGTGGGATACACTCACTAGAAACCACATTTAAAAGGAACATTTATCATTGCAATTAACATAATTATAGCTCGTGCTGCAAAGCAAAACAGCTGCTCAGAACAAAGCTTTATCCCTTTTTTTTTGCAATAGTTTTCTCAGATTTTTTTTCACTTTAAATAATATAGCACATGAAATACCTATTGCTTAAAGATAAAACACAGTACAGGTAAAACAGGAGCCATGCCTGATCATCTTAAACTACTTGCTCTGATGATAGTTTCTAACTATGTAGAATGTGAGTTGTTAAGTCCTGCATTCAAAGTGCAGTTCTGCACTACTATTGTAGTAATATATTGTATGCAAATGCAAAATAAGTTAAGAAAATTTAAATATTAGTAAGACTTCATGCAGTGGTTTAAAAAAATTTAAGTGCCACATGATTAATGCTAGAAAATAATGGAAATTTTWAGGTTAATTTTCATGAAGGTTGCTCAAGAATAAAAGGAGAGTGATATGTTACATGCAGTGATTTGCTTTTCTTTGTCAGAGACTTATGGCCACCTTTCCCCTTTTGACCTCATCAGTTCATGTTTTGATATCAAAAAGGTTGAAACTGAAGACTGAAGTTTGTCTCTATCCCAAACGAAAAGATATTCTAACTGGAGAGCTTCCAAGCAAGGCTGGCTGCTTTCATTTCATATGTGCTTTTTTAAACAGAAGTATCTGTTCTCAAAGATGTACAAGATGTTCTAGCTAAAAGAAAAAAAAAAACCCTATAATCTAATCATCTTAAAACGTTCAAAGACTTCTTCTCTCCTTCTCTTAGGTCTATTTGGTTGTTATCAGAATAGCTTTGTAGCTGTCACTCTCAACTTTTGTTGCTTTTACTGAGCGGCTCCAGAAACTAACCAGAAATCTTTGCTGATCTTTCTACAGTGGGGTGTGTATGAACTCATTAATATATAAACAATTTATTTACATGATTAATTGAGATTAATCGTTTCCAATATTTATCAATAGTTTCACCTGCCAACATGATGTCAGTTTATCAAGGGCATTAGATCTGTCAAAAACCTGTCTCTTCCAGCTGTCATTCATCTATGAAATTTTATTCTGAGAACTACAAAACCCCATTGCTTTTTCCATATTACAMGTACATTAAATAACAGTCCCGTGAAACATTCTGGTTCTCTTCTTGACRAATTATTTAACTGCTTGATTGCAATCTTTTATCTACCTTCAAATTAAAGTGAATAGTTTATATCTTCCCTTGACTAGTAAAATGATAAAGCAGCTTCTTGTGTTGGATTCTTTGGAAGACCAGATTTAACAATTCATTCTCTTCAGCTGATGTATTAAAATTATAGCAAATGAGGGAGAAACAATTGTCATCTATTTGGATCTATCAATATCATGGTTTTCAGAGTTACTTTGGTTCCTTATTAATTTTTAAGATAATTTACATGTCATTCTTAGAGCTAGAAAGTGCCATGAACAGACCCCCTCAAGAAAACCTGAAAAACAACAGTGGGTGAGGGAAGTTTGAATACATAAATCCATCTGATGCTTTAAAAACACCAGGGAAAGAAATACTCTGAAATGTAATTGTTGCAAAAATCTTTTCTCTTCACGGCAAACACTTAAACATATGTTATGCCCACAAATGTGAAGCGAATGCCTGCATGAAACTTCAGGCCAAGCCTGAGAAGTAGCGAATGGCCAGGACAGAGGATTCTGGACACTCCTGTCATACTGTTCTGCAAGAATATCTCCAAGGCTTTTTGACCAAATCTCTTCTTAGCTAAAGAAGAATTCTTACTTTGAAAAACATTAACTCTCAGCTTGGGAAAAAAAAAGGACAGAGAAAAAAAAAAACAAGAGAAATTATGTACTCCACATAGGCAACAGGCTATTATACAAGAAATTTCTTCAACTCATTCTCTGCAGAGGGAAGAACTTCCTGCTCCTTCACACTTGCTGTCTGTGTCTCAGCACAACAGAACACATGAGTTTCTGGATTTATATTAGCAATTCAAAATGCATAGATGAAAATATATACAAACAGACAGAACTGACATATAACTTCAAATTTCTTAAAGAGTCATTCTAACTTCATATCCTGGTTTTGTCTGAGACAGAGTTAATTTTCTTCCTAGTGGCTGGTGCAGTGCTGTGTTTCGAAATATGACACACATATTCTAGTTGTTGCTAAGCAGTGTTTATACTAAGTCAAGGACATTTCAGGTTCTCATATCACCCTGCCAGGGAGCAGGCTGGAGGGAACAAGCAGCTGGGAGGAGAYATAGTCAGAACAGCCAACTCAGACTGGCCAAAGGGATATTCCACACCATATAGAGTCATGCTGTGTATACAAACTGGAGAGAAAGCTAGCCYGGGGCCACTTCTCAGGAACTGGCTGGGCATCAGTTGGTGAGTGGTGAGCAACTGCATTGTGCATCACTTGCTTTGCATATTCTAATTCCTTTTTTATTATGATTATTATTATTTTATTTTCTGTCCTATTAAGCTGTCTTTATCTCAACTCACTAATTTTACTTTTTTTTTTTCCCAATTCTCACCCTCATCCTACTGGGGGTTGGGGAGGCAGTGAGGTATCAGCATGGTGYTTAACTGCCTGCAGAATTAAACCATGTCAATCATTTCTGGTGCCCAAAATGCTGCACAAAGAGTTGAGATAACAACAGATCTGACCAGAACATGTAACAACAAATTTTTTATAAGCTTTCATTATATTAGTTTATTAGTCTCTGGTCACAGTGTTGATTTATTTGCTCTCAGAGTCCATGGAGACATAGAATCATAGAAGGTTTTTTGGTTGTAGGGTGCTTTTAAAAGTCATCTAGTCCAACCCCCTGCAATGAGCAGGGACATCTTCAACTAGAGCAGGTTTCTCAGAGCCCCATCCAACCTGGCCTTGAATGTTTCCAGGGATGGGGAATCCACCGCCTTTTTGGGCAACTTGTTCCAGTGTCTCACCACTCTCATAATAAAAACACATTTTCCTTATATCTAATACAAATTGACTCTCTTTCAGATTAAAACCACCACCACTCTTTGTCCTATCACAACAGGCCTTGCTAAAAAAGCAATGTTTCTTACAGCTGTTGTGCATGTTCTCAAAGTTGCATCATGTAACATCTTACTTGTGGTATACATTCCCTGTCGTGCTATTTATCACCTCTGGGGGCTGGATTAAGGTCATTATTTTGTTGTATTTTCGAACACTGCACGAGGATAGAATAAAATTGAGAGTCATGAGACTAATCTGGTATTTGTACTCAGCATTGCCACCACCTCCGTTTTCCAGGACCTATCTATCGGAAACTATTAATAATGACACTTTTTATTTTTATTTCCCAGAGAGCCAATCTATGGGTGAGATACCTTCCTCCATCTTCCCCTTCTCCTCCAGGTTAATTACAATAGTGCTTGAGAATTTTGAATATTCTCAGGATGTTCACACCAGCATGTTCCTATTGCTGGGCTCCTGCATGTGTTTCAGGTCTTGTTTATGGTTAAACAATTATTTAAGAATACCACCCACAGATCTGCCCCGAGCCTGGATAGTGATGAGTGGCAGGGTATGTGGGATACTATAGGCAAGTGCCTAGGACAGTGGTCACCTCCAACATTTTCGAATTTCACCCCTGAACAAGTGCAGAATCCTAAAAACTACTGAAGTATTTGCAAAAAGTATTCTGTCATCCTGGCAATTCCAGAAAGACACAAAGCCCTGCAACATCCTTGGGCCTGACTCAGGTCTACCAAGCCCTGTTCAACATTATTTGGTACCCTCAAGGGGAAGAGAAGGTCTCTGGATCTGATGGCAAAATGACAGGATCTACAGCTCCCCCAATCCTGGCAACAGGCTCTGTGGCTGAACCAAAGAACCAACCCACGCCAGTATCAGTCTCCTCTACACACAAAAAGAAATACTGGAAGCAAAAACAAGGTCATTTAGTCAGGCATGAAAGAGTGTCTTCTAAGAGGGAGCAGGAGGACAAAGTGGACAAGGCACACTACTCCAAACCAGGGCTATCACAAGAAAAGGAGGAGGAAGAGAGGCAGACTGATCAGGGAAGAGGAATGAGGAAAATCTCACAAACAAGGTGCCAACCACTGGATCTCCTTCCCTGAGTGAGCTGCAATATGTGTAAAAACATTTCAGCTATTGTCTAGTCTAAGTAAGCACATTGTCATCTTGCTGCTCTGATGTTGGGAAAATGGGGGCAGCAGCCTGGAATTAGAGGGTAAGGAAGCCAAACAGCTGGGATTCCTGTGTAAGTAAAAAGTATTGACAAAGTGGTTGAAAAAAGTGTACAAGTCCTTAGCTTTTGGAGGGGACTTCCATCAGAGGTGAAAGACAGGTATTCCTTCAAGGAAAATATTATATGTCACCTAGGCAAGTGGACCACCATGGAGAAAGACATCCAGTACCTGAAGGAATTAGCTGTGCCGGAGGTGAATGAATTGTCTGGTCAATTCCAGCAATATGAAGAAAATCTTTCTTCCTTCATCATCTCAGCTGTGGAAAAACTGGTCAAGCAACAGAGACCCTACTCTCCACCTGTATGGTCCAGTATCTCAGCTATTAGGAGCAAGCTTTCCCCTGCTCAAAAGAGAGGATACAGTGAGTACACACCACCTTGTGGTTTGACCTGCATGACCACAGAGAGTACATGAGGAAGTGAGCTGGAAAATCTGCCTCAGTCCTAGAGGCACAAGTATGTGACCTGCAAGGAAAAAAAATCACAAATGGAGTTCTTCCAGGAAAATTGCTGGTCCAGTTTCCAGTGGGCAGTTCCTCAGAGCAGAAGGGCTGATCTTAACTCCTGATTGAAGGGACTTCTGATTCATATTTACAAGAAGTGAGCAGTGAAAACTATTGCTAGGACTAGAGGGGCCTTGCCTGCAGTCAGGTGGATGAGGAGGATAACTCTGTTTATTGGACTGTGTGGATCCARTGGTCTGGCTCATCAGACCCACAGTAGTAAAAGGCTCTAGTAGACACTGATGCACAGTATACCATAATGCCACCAATTCCCATTTGTATTTCTGGAGTGACAGGGAGATCCCAACAACTGACTGTATTGGAGGTTGAAGTGAGCCTGACTGGGAAYGAGAGGCAAAAGCACTCCATTGTGACTGGCCCAGAGGCTCCATGCATCCTTGGCATAGACTGTCTTAGGAGAGGGTATGTCAAGGACCCTAAAGGATATCAGCAGGCTTTCGGTATAGCTGAAGATTGAAGAACAGGTGCCAATCACTACCACAAGGGTTCACCAGCATCAGTATCACACCAACCAAGACTCCCTGACTCCCATCCATAGGCTGATTAGTCAACTGCAGAGSAAAGGAGTGATCAGCACAATCCACTTTAACAGTTCCATATGGCCGATGTGAAATTCTAAGGGATAGTGGAGACTAACAGTAGATTATCTTGGCCTGAATGAAGTCACGCTGCCACCAAGTGCTGTCATACTGAACTTCAGAGAAGTGCGAGAACTTCGGTATGAACCAGAGGCAAAGGCTGCCATGTAGTAGCCATAATTGATACCACTAAAGCATTTTTCCCATCTCTTTGGCAGCAGGCTGTAGGCTGTAATTTGATTTTCTGTTCTATTATCGTCTTTATCTCAAATAATGAATTTTACTTTTTTTCACAATCCTCTCCCCCATCCCATGGAATGAGGGGAGTGAGTAAGCAGCTGTGTGGTGTTTAATTGCCTGACAGGGTAAACCATGACATATCCATTGCTCTTGAGTGGATTAGAGATTATTAAATCATTATGACATATTATTTTAGTTATATACAAATCTCCTACTCCATCAGTGGAGCGGCACTGGTGATTGTAGAGATTGGTCATGTTTATATTTGAAATATRATATCCTACACACTCTAACAAACCATAGAGATACATGCAATATCCAGTATGAAACACTATTTAAAAAAAGCTCAGTCTTAAGTGTTAGTAAGGATGAAATTTATCTGCGCTATGTAGATGTCAACTAGTTGTGTAGATTTACTTTAGGGTCAAGGAAGAGACAGTCATTTCTTTAAAACAAAAAATTCAGTAATCCACTAGGGGTTCTCTACTGAGCATCCAGAAGCAAGGTACTGATGTACTCGCACTTCTGAGATACTTCTGGACTACAAGTAAGTGTTTCTGTTAAATCCTGTACAACTGAAATCAATGAAAATTTGACGACTAAATGCATCGAAAGCACCACTTTCTCCTTCACTTGTTAAAGAAATCAGTGTGCCATGAGTTTTGAATGCACCTGTTTCTCTAGCATTCAATTTTTTCAGAAGTCGTCCTGAGAAGTAGGACCGGCAATTGAATGCAACCAACAACAGGATAATCATATTCCATTGATTACGTCTTCAGTTATATATGCTACCTGGTCTTTTGGGAACAAATGCTTATGTGAGTGCTTAGTATATCACAAGTATCATCCTGGTGGAGGAACTAGACTGAGCACTCCGTAGACAGATTACCTGAACGGCTTGGAACAGGACTTGAAAAAGAAAAAAATCCTTTGCAGAATTTCAAATCATTATATTTGAGGAAAATAACACCTGTCATTCTATTCATCATCCTAATTATTCTCTCTTTCTCAAAATAAAATAAATAATTGGCATTTCAAATCACATAAATCAAATCTATCAAATCTATTGAAGTTTTATCTGGGGACACTTGGAACAYGTGTTCTTAATGTAAACATTTAGAGTTGTTTGGGGCCATTATATTACTTGGCTCCTTGGACAGCTTTTGGGTAGCTTATCACTTACTATTCTAACTTACCATAATTTCACCTAAATTCTTGGATTTTCCAGCTAGATGCAAAGAGAAAAATAGTATTTTTATTGTATTTGGAGTTTTTGGATAGGAAAGTTGCCAAAAATCCTTTAATTTAGAGATCATCTGACTATATCTTCTGTACAATTCTTGTAGCATTGCATTTGCTTATGTAGAAATATCAGGTCTTTACCCTAACCTAACCAACAAGTATTGAAAATAAGTAAGCTGAAAGTAGACAGTTTGCTGCAATTCACAGAAATTACTATTGTTACACAGAACAGCTTGAAATTCTCAGATCTATAATAGGGACTGAAGGAGAAATACCAAAGGAATCCTAGTATACAGTTGGAAATCCTGCTGTTTGATTGAAATCAGTTTTAATCAATTTGCACATAGATTTATTTTGAAAGGAAAAAGTGTACTTAGAAAATGTTTGTATTACTTTCTTTTGATGACATGAATTAGACTTGGGTTGCAATTAGCAACCACTAAAATATACAGTACCCTAAGGATGGAATTACAGATGTGATTGAAACTATCATTGTCGGTGTGGCATTTTAAGCAGCATTTCCATAGTCACTCCATTTTGATATGCCTGTTCACTTTATCATCATACAGTACTATCTTCCATTTTCCTTCAAGGTGTGTACCAGAATAACATGGGATCCTATGTTAACACTGCTCATATTACTCCCTACAATGAGTCACCTTTGCAGTTTATGTTACATCTAAAATTCTTTACATTGTGTGATTAAATATTTGTGCACAAATAGCATATTTTCCCACAGTAATATGAGAAATAAATCTATATTTAAGCAAATGAACTACGAGTGAAAAAGAAATTATTAAAAAATAATCAAGTCCTTACATAATTCATTTAATGCTTGGAAATCATACTGATTATAAAGTATTGATGTGCAATTAATTACTTTAATAGCACTGAAGACATATTACTTGAATCACTTCTCTTCATGAAACTTTGTTTTGCAGCTCACTCCAACGTCTACAACAATCCTAGCTTGTTTCCTCTAGTCAAAATCAACTTGTTACATTTATCCAGTCCACACTATCAAAGCCAGAATTTACTCACTTCTTCTCAGCACAGAAGTCTCTGTAATGAAAGAAATTCTTTTGAAAAGTATCTAAATTGTGTTTCCTTATTCTGCAAGTTTCTTTTCTCCAAAGAAATTGAAAATTAGTTTTACTAGTGACATAAAATTCAGCTAACATAGTAACTACTTGAGGGAAAGAGAAAAATATTTATTATTACCCTCAGCAGTAGAGGTTTCTCTGTCTAAAAGTTTAAGACAATCCTACAACATTATAATTAGCATAGCTCTGCCATCAGCCAGGGTAAGCATGAAAATTCTTGTACATTGCACTCTAAATTTAGGACACAATACACTTCATTTCCCTTCAGGCAAAAAGCTCTTCAGAGTAATCTGTCCCAAAAACAATAATTCTTGATAATTCTTGTCTCTTAATGCCAAATTTTCAAAATAATTTACCAACTAGATGTAGTCAAATGTGTAAAAAAGGCCAAATTTTGGAAACCATAGATACCCAAGAAAATTTCTTATCCTTACACCGAAATCTGTTCAGTGCTAAGCAGTTGTTTTGAAAGTCAAGAGAGATAGCGAGGTGCTTTTATGAGTACTGAAGCCCTTTAAAATTCAAACCCTGAAAAGATTCCAACACCTCCCTCGAGATCACAAATTTGCAAGCACATCGCTAATTCAAGTGACAGAAACTTTCAGGTTATTTCCCTAATTTCATAAATACATTAAATGAGAAAAAAATGTCAGGGAGATTGGAAGGAATTCCTTTCACTATGTGTTATTCAATTTCATCTTATTTCATCACTGTCATTTTCTCTGTAAAGAAAATACATTCAAGGTCTTCTGAATTTCAGTTGAAATTTAGTAAATCCCTCTGGTCAAATATTGGGGGTTCCCCACCTTGGTAGTTAATAAAAAGTAGAAAAGCCATTTTCAAATATGAAATGGGAACCAGGATGAAACAGGTAAGCCTTACTTCTATTAGGTTTTACATCTGGCAAAATGTCTTTAATCTGCTTGATTCTGCACTGACGCAGACCTACGAGGATTCATATTCACACCTACTCAGAGGCAAAAGGAAGAAGCCAAGAGTTCAAGGAATATCTTAAGCCCATTTAATTTGTACCCAGCTTCAACTGCCAGCACATCCCTTAAGTAGAAAAAAGATTTTGGAACAAAATCACAAGAAGATGAATTATAGTAATTTGACAGAAGTACATAGGAACTGGAGTAATTTCTTCTAAAACTTTTGTTAGCACAGTTTACAAGCTGGAACAGCTCAGAAGTGAATGACTTTAGCTTATCCTTTGAACGGCATGAAACTGCTTGCAGCAAGGTTCAGCTACTAATTTGCTCATTAATTTGACATAAAGTTTGTCTCTGGGCTTGGGCTTCAAGGTTTCCACAGATAGATATAAGTGAACATACTTCCATTAACCTTGTGTGTTCTACATTAGAAAATGGCTTATGAAAAAATACGTGTGTTAGAATGAGATGTCTGCCTCAGTCATTGTACAGCTGTACAACAGCCAGCTTTCATACTACATTTCACTACACCTCCAGTCTACCACAAGACTTCTGGTAACACTCTGGCATTACAGAGGGAATTAAAAGCTGCCTTACAGGCCAAACTGGGACTTCATCTCAGAAAGAATTTTATGTATGAAGTAAAGCCAGTACCTACTCCATCCCCATCAGAGAGGTTGTCTGGATTACAGAATCACTCTGTTAGGAAAAGTCTTTACCCAGTGTAACTTGAAATGAAACAATTAGCTTTGTTTTCATCAGAACCAGTTCTTTTTAAAATGGTTTAAGGACACATTTCGATGAAGCAGTCTTTCCAAAGCATAAGATTTTGATGTTACTAAGTTCTGAATTAAGGGGAAAAAAAGAAAAGAAAAAAAAACCAAAACAAAAAAACCACCAGCAGGTCTGACTTCTATTTATGCAAGTAATACTACATTTTCTGCAAACAGCCTATGAACGCTTCAGTCAAAAACAAGCCATGTCAGTGTCACCAGTAAACCACTGGCATATAATTTACTATGCATTGTGAAGTATGGGCAAGGTGCCTGTATAGTACTGAATGTATTTTTTATGGATGTTTCTTCCCCTTATAGAAAAATTCTTCACAGGAATAAAACCACAGACTCTAAAGATGTATAACCAAGCTTTCTCAACTGTAATTAAAAAGTGAACAAAATGAGAAGACAGCCTGACTATCAGTACGGCTTAAAAACACTCAAAATCAATTGTATAAGAATTGGTCATTATCATAAATACCAGATCCACAGAATATGGATAATGCTGTCATACTGATACAATTAGCTAAAATTATTATTCAACTAGAGTTACTGTTTAATAAATATTATAAACATCTACCTGTATATGTCACATGACACAGRTATTTGTGAGTACAGTAGAAAGGGTGTTGAAAAGCCTAAGCCACATTTAAACAATGTACTTACCTACAGGAGTCTCAGGCAAGCTCTAATTTGAGTGACTACTTACTATAAAGATGTAATAATCACAGATTAAAATTCTATAATTTCTGGCTGAAATAAAACGAGACCAGTGCCATAGTTATGTTATTGGCCATGTTCCAGAGGACATCTGAGGTTGTCATGTGCAGCTCAAAGTAAGTATTAAGAAACCAAGGAAACCTATTACAGTCCAAGCTTTCAGAGAGGCTTCTAACATTTTCAATGTGAACAAACAATTCTACACACATTTTATGACCACTAAGTCATATATACACAGATGTTAGAGATTACATTGAAGAGAAACATACATAAATATGTCCCACAGAGGGGAGTTATATCAGATGCCCAAACAAATATGTATGGTATACACAGACACATTAGGAAGGGCCTTAACAACACATTCAGCAGAGAATTGTGCTTCATTTGCTAAGATCTAGGAATTTTTTTTTTTATTATTCTGTAGCAGCTGTTCTCCATCATTAAATATTTTGTATATTTGCAGCTACTTAGGATATCACACATTATTTATCGGTATTAATTATCTTACTGTCATGCAGTTTAAGATTACAGTGTCTATACTGGAAAAGACAGGGTGGGTTACAGAATGGAGTTATAACATTAGACAGCAAGGCTCAAAACTCACAGGCAATAATCATACATTTATATTACACAATTCTGTGATCAAATTTAAAGAGAGAAAAGCCATTGTGGTAACATGAAATTTGGTAGGACAATTCAGGAGTGACCAGATTTTACATGACCATGTATTCACCTCTTTTTTGGGTTTTTTTGAGCCATGCAAGTTGAAGGGTCATGAACACACAGGGTATCAAAACAGACAGGTTAGACTCAGTGGCAACATGAAACATTTGGGGTCAAGTGAATAAAAGACAGAATCACATACCCATTTTTCCACATCAACTAGCTGTAGAAAGAAAAAGCAAGAAATCAGTAAATCTCTTTCCTTAAACACAGCATATCAAAGTCTATTTTGAAGTTAACATTTCATAATTTTGGAAATATATCTTGTATGAAAGAAAATGTATGAGTGGAAGCTATTCTTCTAGCATCTTCTCTTTAAAATGCCAATACTTCACTTTGTCTTTATTTTGTGGAAAGCACTTCAAATTCTAGAAGTCCAAAATGTCTATCTGAATATCAGATAATAGGCAGCAAAGGAAAACCRATGCTGAATTAATTCCACACTGTATTCAGTACCAACCAGTCAAAAAYGCAGAACACACTATCCCACAAATTGTATCTCCATTTCCTTGAGTAAAACTCTGCCATTAGTGAACATCATTCACTCAAAAAGGTTTCATTGCTGCTATTCAAGGTTTGACATTTTAATGAATGCCGTAAGTATAAAAGTTAAAATTAGGGGTACCTATCAAACTCTGACCCTACAACCTGCAGCACAGGAGAATATCTTGCATAAGAACAGAGAACAGCACATCAAAATGTCATTCACTTCTATGGGGAAACTGAGAATGACTCCAAAACTTTAAGGTTTTATATTAACAAAACTTTTCCGGGATTCATTAAGGAAACAGATTCTAAATTACTCTCTCTAAAAAGTCTTTGGACTATCTTACAGTCCTAGAAAGGATTGAGAATATCTACTAAAACACATTTCAGCTACTAGAACAGTTAGTATGGCACTACCTATTAAAAATTTAGTTGCCACCAGGAGCAGTATATCTGAAGCAGATTTGTCTCTGGACTTTGCACAGAAAATGCTGAAGAATATCATGTCTTCAGTGGTTTTACTACAGGTACATATTACCTTTTGTTAGCAGATGCTACATAAAAGTTTAATAATTTAAGATAGCTTAGTGCAAAGTATGAGTAATTTTCAAAAACCAGTAATATTTGGATGCCACCTTGCTTGTGAAATTACTATATTAAGAGGAAATGTATTTAATTCTCATTTGTTCAAATAGTTCTACTTAAAGTAAATTTTCTCCCTCTTTAATACACATTTCAATTAAAGAGCAACTTTATATTTTCATCCAGTCCTGCTAAAACACAAAATTCTGATTTGCCTCTATTTATTTTTTTAGTAACCTTTACTGTGACTTTTGTTATCAACCACAGCTGTAGCAATCCCTCCTAAAAACACCTAAGTGTTTAAAAACAGATGCAATATAAGATTTGATAAGATGTTAATCAATTATAAAAGTAAGTAATTATTTAAAACTGCAACTGTACTGTCTTTTAAAAAAAGGAGTAAGAAATAGCCAAGTTAGATTTATGTACAAGAATCTCATTTATTACCTTCCCTTTGATACATCTTTTGCTTTGTTAAAATTGTATACGCTCAGAAAACAGCACTGCAAGCAATTTGCCTGTGTGACAATACTAGAAAGAGGTGAATTGATTTATGCTTTGTTGCCTTGCTTTGAGAAGAAATTGCTGTCTCAGAATGTAAGTGAACAGGGTGGCCACTCAAAGCTCAACATACATATCAGTTTTACAATTAATTGCCTTATAATTGCTGAACTGTCCGTCCTTTTTAATGGGCACCAGTTAGCTTCAAGAGTCAAGTGCAATATTTGCCAAGTATTTATAAACTGTACACACTAATTCTGCATTGCTGTATGTTTCAGTTGAATTATCAACAGGATTTGGCATATGCCAAAGGCATCTATTCAGGACAACCACTGAAGCCACGGTGCATGTACAACCATACAATTTGACACCTACATCACAGTCATACCGGAARGACTACGAATTCATCCAAAGAGATCTGATTCTGAAAGTGTGGTACAGTGCACAGCACAATAAAATCTTTCATTTGTAATTACAGACATATTCTACAGGTCTTCTGCTCTGAACTTCTTCAGAGACCTCCCAGGTCCACTGTGCTCCCATTTCATCTGTAGGAGAGTTCTTTGAGTGACTCAAGTCACAAGAAGACATTTCCTTCTTACAGACCACTTTGTCCCAAGTTCTAAAACTTGTCTATGCAACACATGGAAATAAAATTTTGTTTGCTCTTACCTTATGGAACCTATTCCGAAAGACTTGTAACCTAGATATTTAGTATCCCATTTGGGGGCAAAAAAGGCATAAGCATGATATAATTATATATTTACTCATCTGGAAATTCCTAGTAATGCAGATTAGGTAAAGCTAAAAGTAAGTAAGTTTACTCATATCCAAGAGTAATTGTCCTAATGTAGACAAAATAAATGTAAAGCTCACATAAACAGAAATGAAAGGAAACAATGGATACCTCAGTCTAGTGGGTGTATCTAAGATTCAAGCTATGATTCAGAAAACAAGCAAGCAGATGCTTCACAGCATATCTAAATACAGATTCTGTTTCACCCTGAGACCTTCATCTTTCATCTGCCTTCAAGCCTAGAAGCCACAGGAGTCCCTTTTCCCATGGATTTCCCAGTATGCATCAAAATTCGGGAAACATTAAGATTCAAAGTTCCTATTGCTATATATGCATTGGTCATTAATCCAGGGGGAGAAGGGAAAAAAAAATAAAAAGCCTAACAAAACAAAACAAACAAAATATCCACACACACACAAGAAACTGAACAAACAAACAAACAGAAAAAAAACCAGAAATGAGCAAACAAATTCTAACATTCTCTTCTACCAGACAATATATTTGTTACCTCCCTTTTTTTGCAATGCTTAATGCTCCTTGGACTTGGAATTACCTGTTCTTACCATAAATTACTCAGCTTAGGTTTTGCTGAGTTGTTCACCTGTTAGGAGGTGTAGATCTTCCAACTGGTCTAGGAAGGTTTAAAGTTCAGGAAGGGTTGGGGGCATGGCAGGCAGTGATTGGCAGTCACTTCTTAAGTTCCCTCGCACTGTGGCATCTCACACGGTAAACTGCTTCATTTCAATCATACATTACGTCAAACATGGTCCGAAAGAAGAGTACAATCATTTATTTTATAAAGCACAGAAAATTTTGCCTTGTCACAAAAAAAAAAAAATCCAAATCCCTGGAATTCAATAACTATTCTTCATCTCGCTCATTTTCTCTACTGATCATTAAGTCACATTGTTTGGAAAAATAAAATGCTTAGGTATGTATATACCGATTTTTTGTTGTTTTCTTTATCCAAAGACTAGCTGGATTTGCAACATTTCCTCCAGCAGAGGATGCAGGACCCATATTATAACATATATACCTCAAAGGCAGTCTACTACTTAGAAATATTTTTTCCTCATGTACGAGGGCACTCAAAGACTTTCTCAGAAAAAAAAATTGAAGAACATGACCCTGTCTAACACTGGATATCAAAATTTAGTGGGTACACTGCCATAGGACAGTTCTGAATACAAGAAGCTATTATCTTGACGTAAGAACATCAGAGTTAGCAAAAGGGCGAAGGATATAATGTCTCCAGAATTTATTTACTGGCTGTGGACTACTTATACTACAATAATCATTTTACAGAAAGCTACTAACTTGAACTCAAAAGGATTATTTCACTGCCTACTGCTAGCAAGTAGCCATCAACATAACTAAGTTAATGAGTAAAAAATATGACACTTGAAACTAGAGAGTAGTTCAGAGCTTTACGGATAATGAAACAGTATGGCATCTGGAAGTCTAAAAATTACAAGTAGTGCTATAGAAAAAAAAACAAGGATTCCAAGTTGTATTCTAAGAAACAAGATCAAAGATGGCATTTAGAATTACAAAATAATTTCCCTTCTTGAACTAGAAGAGAGCACTATACTAGAGATTSTTAATACTTAGAATTTCATATAGCTCAAGTAAGAAGTCTCAATGAAGAACATATGGCCACAACTTAATAATTTACTGCTATGCTAATCCAGAAACTTCAGAGTGATCTGCACTTGCTGACTTCTCTTCAGAGGCACATCAGAGCTCCCATCTTTTCAGTCAAGCTTTCATTTTAAATGCATTTAATCCAAACTGGAAAGCTGTTTTATTATCGTGTTTTTTCCGAGCACTGCAGATATCCAGCACTACACCAACCAGACATTAAAGCCAGTTAAAAGGGCAGGAATGTCACTCTGCTATCCCTATTTTCTCTTGCCACAAGGACTCACAAACTAAATTTAGAGAAATAAAGAGGGATCTCTTCAGCATTATGAGGAATCATTCACATACCCATTTTTTAAATCTTGAGAAAAAGGAAGCTCACAGAACATGTGCTGAATATCCACTAATACAGCAACATTAATTACCAGGGCACAAAGCTGCAAAGTAAGCTACTTTAAGCTATGAAAACAACTTCTCATTTCTAATTCTGGCCTCTGTATTCTGTTTTCTTTCATCTGCTAGAGCAGCATACAAAAGCACTAAGGAATTTTATTCCACACAGTATAGGAGAATCTTAGCTGACTATGGCTAATCACATTCTCTACAAATATTTATGAAAACTGCCATGATATTTATGATATACTGCCACAATCTACAGATGAGATTGTGAGCTGAAATCTCAATGAAGAAATGTATAACATCCGCTAGTAGATGTTTTATCTTCCCTTGGGGTTATACTCATTTTTCTGAACAGAAGAAACTCTTATTAGAAAAATYGGTGGGGTTTTTTTTCCATTTCTCATTTGTGGCTGAGAGCATACAGCAAAACCTTTGTCTAAAACTTTAATAGAAATAAGCAAGGTGAGAACAACTAGAATTGAACTAGATAGATTCCAAATTGAATTTTGGAATGTATTTTTTACTTCTGTTACAACGCTTGATTAGCTTCATAGACACCTTGATTTCCTGAATTTAATAATCAACAAGTTAATTGAAGATATGTCTTCTCTTCCAGCCGAGGATCATCTTCCAGTGCATACTTTCGTCTTCAAGATGCTTCAAGAGCTCTGCTTTCACATCTATTTGGTTTAACTCCTTCTCTGCATGCAACTTACATCAGAAAATGGTACTGAGTAGAAATAAAGTAATTTCTCTCCCCTCAAAGTCAGATTTTACTGACCATCACCCTAGAAAGAAAACTTTGAGCACGTTAGTGCTTCAAGGGTCATGGTAAGACTGGAAAAAGGCTTGCTGCTATCTACCTCCAAAATAGGAAACTTGTCTGGGATAATAAAAATGTTTACTTTTATGCCACACATTCTCACATGTCCTTATTCCAAACATGGCACACACAAAAGAAGAGCCCATGTGCCAGGCTAGAAGTATTTGCTTGTCATGATTCTGTGATTTGAAATAGATAATGATTTTATTCCTGTCCTTGCTTGTCCCTGAGGATAAGCAGAATGCAAAAATACTGTGCCTGCCATTCTTGATCTTTTCCAGTACTTGCATTTGATCAAAGTGCAGCTGATCAAAGCCAAGTCTCGTTCTCTTTGTGCCTTATTTGAAATGGCCTGCCAACAATCATTTCTGATGCTAAATAAGGTGCACTGAGGAGAAAATGACACTACCTGTTTCTCTGCTAAAGTTCCACACTTTTTTTTCCCCACTGTTTTGTTTCCTATTCTCCTGTTTGCAGTATGGCATCTCTAACATAGCTGTGAGCAGCCAGTATTTTAAGTAGAATAAGGCTCTAAACTACCTCATCTTTTCTTAATGGTAGCAAATATGTCCACCTACATGATATAAAAGCCCACACTGCATTAAACGCCAAGTTCCTCTTCCCCTCCTTTCTCTCTGTCATTTTCTTTCTTTGCGTTCAGGTTATGTAAACTCAAAGTTTGGAAGGGCAGACCTTGCAGTAAGTACMAGCTGACATTGTTGGACACAGCAACTCTGTCTCTCTTTATGACACACGGCTATCTGATAAAGACTTATCCAAATAAATTCTTAAGAAAATTACTATTATTTTGTTTTTTTCAGTGTGTTATGCCTGGTATCTGTAGACAAACCTTAGATTAATGAAGAAGCCCGAAGTAYAGAAATAAGAAGCTATAACTTGGGCTTTTTGCTAAAAGTTTGGTTAAAAAAACTTTCTAGTCAGTGCAAGRAAACTAAAAGAGCTCTGGTTTGTTATATCAAGAAACCTCTGGTTCGTTTCTGACTCTTCCTTCCTACATGTGGGGGTTCCACTAGCAAACCTGAAAACATTTTCAGTCTGTCATAATCACAGCTGCTGTTAGCTTTCAAATAGGTTATTAACTAGGCTACTGTAGTGTGAATCAGAGAGCTTAAATTGTCAAGAGTGCTTTTAACTGCCAATCTTCATACTTTTTTTAAGGAAGTACCTCAATAACTTGGCTTATTCATTAACATACAGAACACTTATTAAAAGAAATGGGAGGTGTTACCCTTTTCCCACTGGCACGAGGGATGAAATTACTTTCTCCCTCCTCCCATGCTGAGAAAATGACAAAGCTGCCAGCTCTCCGTGTTATCTTGCTGCTTACTAATACAAAGTAATTAATGAATTCAAGAGTTCCACAGTTGGAGACAGGTGATTTGAATATTCAAAAATCCACCAGATACAGTTGCATTCCTATCCCAAAATGGCTCCATTCTGTCTCAGCAGCACAGGAAAGCTTTTTTGCTCTGTAAGGAAACACACATTTTCCTTATCCCTTAAACACAGAAGGATAATTATACATGCAAGACACTTGCATGTGATGATTCCTTCACACAGCCCTTCAGATCAGAGGATGAGGGCTGCACTTTGATCCCCTCAGCAAAGACTATCCCACACATGAAATTAGACAGCAGTTTGCTGGTCAGTGGGACAGAAAACAGATTTTAATAAAACAAGGCACCAGGAGGAGTGATTAATCAGCCGTGACTGGATGATTAGATGGGAGTTAATAAGCTCATGATGCAATTTAGCTAGAAGAAKGCTGCCTAACTGATGGGTATCTGCAGCCAGCATTTCCTGAAAAATGAAGTTGTCAAATATTGGAGTAGAGGTTGTGAAATTAAATTTTTCATATTATAGAAACAGTTCAGCTTTGAATTGACATACTATGTGTGCAACCAAATGCTTTAATTCTCTTAAAAAGGTCTGACATAGATTTATGAGTCTGAAAAACTCCTAGCCTTAATTACAATGTTTTACCACAATATTACTGAGACTTTTTAAAAAAAGATATTTGTTTCATGGCTATTTTCTCATCTCGTCCATGAATTATTACTGTCTCTATTTCAGTGCTTCTGTATGTAATTGGATTGGGTGGGGGGGAGGGCAAGGCCAAGACTGGGACATTTGGAAGAAAATATAGACATTATGGAAGTAATGTTACTAAGGAAGGAAAGAAAAGTTGGATCTTAGTGTCAGTAACCATGCTGCTTGCTGGTCAACCAGCTCTGCTCCAAAGTTACGATCTTCTATCAGTAAGGGAATGAGACTACAATGTATAAAAACAATCAGTCTCACAAGATGTGGAAAAATATGCAGCAGACCAAAAAATAACAGCATAAATATAGGAAATAAAAGCTATCAAAAGAAATACAATAATGAGAATAAAAGAAAACAGTTATATATGCAAAAGAAACAGATACCTGTCTTATATTGTCGTACTCTGAAATCAGTGCAAAAATCAGTGTCAGGTTTATATTAGAAAGATAATTAATTCAACATCAGCCTATTTATTTGGTTACACCAAGTTGCAGAACAAATCAAACTTTCAGCTAAGCATTTCCTCACAGATTGAAGTCTTCACTTAGACATGAGTGAATTTTGTGTGTTTGCATCACTCCCTTTAATAATCACTTTCACAATACCATTTTCAAGAAGCTCTTTCCAAATTCCAACAATAGTACGCTTCCTTCGTATTTGGCTCTCTGAATCTGACTTCTTGATTAGTCTAATCTGGCCCTCAGTTTGAACCGATCCAATAGACCGACAGAAAAACAGGAAACTGATGCAAATGAAAAATCTACCCAGAATTAGGAAACAAAAGAAATKAAATTTCCCTTTATGAAATGCAGTTAACTATAAAAAGGAGATGGTTATGAACCAAAATTTCCTAACTGCTTTAAATACAAGCAGAATAAGCATGTAAGAAAGAATTTAGAAAATGCTTCCCACTCTATTTTATTTAAACCAACAGCTAAATTTGTAGGCTTCAAATCCTCAGGAGATTTCCACTTCAAGTTACATGGAAAGCCCCTAAACACTATCCAATCCTATCCACAAAAGGTTTCAAAGAATGGCCTGTAGCAAAAGACATTGTGAATAAGATGCTATGGTGAAAAAAAAAAAAAAAAAGAGGATAAATAAGAAGAAAGGAAAATGTTTTAGTTTGTAATAATTTTTGTACTTCATTTATGAACTATATCAGGCAGAAATGACCAACTTTAACTGTGACAATCAACAAATCAGTTTATTTCATTAATCTTTTGCTTAAGCTTTGGTATCTCTGTGTTAAGGCATTATTTTTCTTTACTGTTTTACATCAAACCAATAGAATCTTGAAATCATCTATGAAAGTTATTGCAATTTCACTGGAAAAAGTAGGAAAAGTCACTGGAATTATAGAAGAAATATTACTAGAAAGCCTATTGCAGGTGCTCTTTCTTCTCTCAGCCCATGCCATGGCATACATGARTCAAGAAAGGACTCAGCAAACTGTGTAGGATCAGACATTTGAGCTACAAAGGCCAAGTAGTGTGCAGTCTCAAAATTGAGCAAGTCTGTGTTTCAACTGTTATTTCCACACAAAGGTCTCAGTTCCCTAAAAAGGTTTTATTTYATACTTTGCAGCTTCTTGGAATACTCAGAGACTCACAAGAAGCACTGGAGTCTCTAATTTATTGCAGTAATAGCAAGAAAGCATACAGAAAGAGAATTGTGGTCTTTCTTTTGGGCAGAGGCAAATGCTGGCTGCCTAATACATTCATCTGAAGACCTCCAAATCCACCAACAAGTCATTTCTTTAGGACAAAGGTTTTGTATTTCCCTAAGTAACATACCTAAAAAATAGCAATGCATGGTTGAGGAAAGAGAATAAGAAACCTCACCTGCAATTTCTTGGAAGAGCCTTAATCATGTCAGGAATTTAATCAGTTACTGACATCATTACAATTTGGGCAAATGCACAAGTTCTTTTGAAGTAGCAGAGCTATATCCAGTAAATTGCTTATAATTTAACAAACAAACACCACTTGGAAATGGAGTTTTACAAGAAGACCAAAATGCACAAATATGCAGTTAACTAAAATAGTCTGTTGCTAAACGACCTACATATACACTAGACTATATGAATTTACCACATTAAATAATCACCACTGAGAAAAAACAGGATTTCCAAATTTGCCACTTTCCTTCTGCTATATGTGCACCGTTATCTCATGACTCATCCCAATATTTTTTTAAATAGAAACTTCTTTCAAAAAAAGTGAGTGTTCTGCATATTTGCCAACAGACTGTCAGCTACCAAAGGCTGCTTCAGGAGTGGAAGCTGCATGTACCACCATAATTACAAGCACATTCCACACCATCAGCAGTATCTGCAGAAACAAGCATTAACTACAAAAATCATATACAATAATACAGGACTCCATAAACTGAATTACTAAGTCTGAAGCAGATAACAACACCCAACATAATTAGAACACAGGTTTACTAGTAGCAGCCTGAATGCCCTCTGTTCTTGTCAAATTTCTTTTCTTTGCCCTGCCTGGTTTGAAGTATGTTATTTCCATAATGAAAAAGAAGGTGTGAGCTTTCACCCCTATCACATGAAAAAGGAAATCAAAGCATTACCTATTTATGCACAGAGGGAATTACAATTATTTGAAGGACGAAACGGCAACTAACTGTCAAACTAGCAAATGCTGAAAAGGCTATAGCCTGGGCAGAAAGGGGAGACTGCTAGGCGACGGGAGGACAATCTTCAGAGCTCAGCAACTATCATGTTTATAAAAAAAAATATTTATGAATCATGATCAAAAACCTTACAATGCGGGGATAATACCTCCCCTTCGCACTTACCATGTTGACAGTACTCTAAAAACACCGGGTTCAATTTTCACTTGAAAAATGAAGGACAGGTGCATACAAAGAGGTCAGGAAGAGTCAAAAAGAGCATATTTCCTCTTTTTAAACCTAAATGTGTGTGTGTGTGTGTGTCTATAAATGTATATTTATCACATATGCTTTTGAAGCGGGAAAAGTCAATCCAGACTGCCTGAAGGAACACAGCAGGAGCCTTTACTGACGCTGAGATCCTGCAACACTCCAAAATGGATCCTGCTGGCATGGGACCCGCTCCCCACCACAGAGGCAAGAAGCAGCTCAGCAGGTTGGCCGCACAGGCTGCTGGGGGCAGGGGCAGCTCCCTTCCCTGCCCCGGGGCCTGCCGTCCTGACCAACCCACGCGGGAACGAGGCCCTGCTCACAGRTTTGTCACTCAAACTCTCAAAACTAAAATCCAGGTTTAGGAAAAGCTGGGTGATCTGATGCATAGCGAGGCAAGTTCATGGTTTATAGGTGGGTGATCCTACCGTTCAAAAAGGCAAGTCAGTGCTCCTGTGAAGAGCAGGGGTTCGCAGCCTCTGCAGGGCTCAGGTCCCAGACTCAGCTACAAATAAGGCACCTGGAGCCCAGGAACAGAATCTCACCTCTGCCAAAAGAGCTGCTCCCTGTTCTAAGCCTCTGTTTAATTAATACCCCTGGTCCTTCCTGTCTTTTCACTTTCCTTCCCCCCAAAACCCCAACTCAAGAGTCGTTACCATGCTCATAAGGAAATAAAAAATGGTAATTCTCTATGATAAGAGAGAAACAAAACCCACATATGTTAACTTTAGACATGGAATAGTGTAACTCTCACACTACTGTAGGACTTTAAAAAGCACCAATACGCTCGCCTGTTTGGAAGGCTTTTGTTTTACTATAATTATTGAAACAAACCATTTGATGACTCTCCAGGAAAACATGACAAAACCAGAAACCTTCTTGGTGAATCAACGCTACCACAGTGACTAAGAAATAGCCAGGCATCAAAATAAATCATTTCTCCACAGACATATAGTTCTTCCAGAGACAAATAGGTGTGAAATAACCCCTGTTCTCACCAGACCTATTATTTTTGTTAAGGTGTCATAGATTTTCCCAGTGATGTAGCTACCACAGATTCAAATTTCCTGTTGCCCTGGGGAGATGCAATTAGATGAATCTTCATGCTTATAGTCCCTATGCAGATCGGTTCAGCAACAGTGTTCATTGACAGCCATCAGGAAATCATGCATGTTTATCACCAACTCTGACAGATATACCACAGAAGCAATAGAGATGAACCCAGCTCCTCCCCAAACTCAATTCCTTCCCATTTCCTGTTCAGGACAGGAATCCAGTCTGTTCAGTCCTATTTAAGTCTCCTATGCAAGTTCTATCTCTTCTTCTAAATGCCACCCTTGTTGCTGTCGTTCAAGCGTTACCCCTTTGGGGAGGACCATTCACATCTAAACTTAAACAATATGGAAGTCTATGATGCATATAGAGCATCATTAGCATCAAAAGCACCCCAAGGTTCTGAACCCTGCAAGATAAGGAGAGTTAGAAACAAATTAGCATTTAAAAAATCTTGACTGAATTTGAAGATTAGAGTGGTTTGTTGGTTTTTTAAATTACCATAGAAAGTACTGGTAACTCCTGGAGGTTCAGCACACTGAATACATTTCAAGAGGGAGAATCCCCTGTGTAATCTTCCAGATCCAGCTGCTGAGGTCCTACAGAGCTGCCTGATAGGAGACTTACTTGTCACAAAGTACTGCAGACACGATTAACATTTGCACACTCCCAGCCTCTGTAGCACTGCTACACATTTCTGACACTGATAACGTTTCACACCACTCACCTAAATATTCTTTAAATTTGCTATGATAAGTCACTGAGTTGAGACAAAGGATCCTTCTTTTTAAAATTYTGAACCAACCTAGCCAAATATTTCAGGAAGCTATCCCTATAAGAAGCCATTACAAGACAAATGTAGATATGGAGAATTTTCATATACATTATGAGAYGTCTACATTTAATATAAATAATCTGTTTAAAAACATTGAATAATTATTATTTCCATTCTCAATATAACTGGAAAAAAAGTGGAAGTTATAGTTTATTCAATATAAGGTCTTGGGCTTTACAAATAATTCATCATACAGCTGTGTGCATTGCAAAAGAAGAGAATACAATGTTTGAGTATCACTTTATCCAGGCCTTGCCTCAGCTGTGAGATTAACGTAAAACTGCACTTTGTACAATCAGTAGTAGGAGGGTTGTAGTGGACAAGAACCATATATAACCACGAACAATTTAATCAATTTAATATTTCAAAACACTTTTGACTAAGCTGAAGTATAAGATTTTGCATTTTCAAAAAACTATGCTTTTACCAAGAAAAAAGTTCACAAATTTAAGGGAAACAGAGAAAAAAGACAATAAGTGACAAAAAAGTCACCTGTCCAAACTTAATTTCAATCCAATCCTGTCACTGTTTTATGGACATGTTTTCCACATGTCCATAACCTTTTCAACATCAAATCTGCCTCATTCAACATGTAGACACGAGGGTTGTCACTTACTGTTTTGTTTCACTCCAGCTTGTTGCACAATCTTTGTACTAAATGTTGATTAAAAAAAACTCTTCTAAAGATATAACAATYAAATGCAATCAATTTTATGATATTCACTACTTAATGCTAATCKCACAAATATTAATTCCATTTTCACAATAACCCAGATGACATATCAATAGATTTAAAGAATCCACTAAAATCAATGTAATACAGAAACCAGAGAGGTCAGTTTAAGATGCCTAGGACCCCATTTCTATCATTATTTTATGTGTAGCTTTAATCAGCTACAGTCCTCAACACCTGCACAAATCGGTCCCAAGGTATGAAGACAAACAAAATCAGAAGTAAATACAACTAGCAATCACTGCTTAGCTTATTGATTCCAACTGCTTATCTACACTGGCCTGGCTTAAAAACTCAGTGTGTTAATAGCCTTGGCAAGACATCTGGTAGCATTAAGAAAATGAGTGATTTAGGAGACTATTGTAGGATTGAGCAGCAAAACTGAGACTCTTCAGCATTCTAAAACAGCATCTGAATGTAAGGATTTGGTGGGTTTTATCTTTTCATCTTGTATTTCACATAAATAGCCTTTAGTACATCAATTCCAACCACTGCTAAAAAAAAAAAAAAAAGAGGATTTGGTTCTGAAGACAAATTTAACTGTATCATTTTCAATTTTACTGCACTTAAATTTCATTTAAAAAAAACCCAAAAAACTAACAACTCTGTCAGGACTTAACAAGGAATCTTTACTGAAAAGCATCAGTATGTTGCCATCCTTTATGTTAACAAGCTATAGGTCCTAGGTGGCAAAGGGATAATACCTATAGAACTGACAGGTAAAAGGCATTAAAAAGTCAATCGCCTTCTTTTTTCATCCAAGGCAAAAAGCCCCACAATATACTTTGAGTTTCTCCTTCTAACCACTCTGCCACTATTTCTCAGCTGTCCTCATGGCAGCTCAATATATCAAAGTGCCCATTTCAGTGACTTCTACACTGGCTATATTCAGTCAGTAACTTTTTGTCCAACTATTCTCAGTTTCTTTCCTAGGACCACATGGAATCTGAACCAATTCTTGTTTTAATCCTCGCTTTTCCATTACACTTCAATGGCTGAACTGAATTGGCTACAGTTCTCCTTGAGTTCAACTGCAACATGCCTGAGTGTTCCAAGAACATCATCCCACAACCAGTTTCTTGCTTCCACAACCAATGTTCATCTTCAGATGGGTTAGCAGAACACCCGAAAGTATCAAACAAAAGTCCGCTTCCGGCTCTGAACCTCTATCTCTCCGACAATGGCACAAGTGCAATTAGTCAAAGAGCAGATCTGAGAAACTCCAGCACTCTGATTTAGCATGAAGTCTTCATGCTGCATTTGTTACAAGTGCTTAAATGTCTTTACTGAGAAGGAAATGTGAAATAAGAACCTCTGTCTTTTTTTTTTTTTTTTTTTGCTCCCATCCTACCAGCCTATGTAAAACCAATCCTTGGGAGTTCATAGTGGCATGGACAACTTCATTACCAACCAGGAGGACAGGATAGAGCTTCCAAGCACAGCAAATCTTCATGGATTTAGAAAATGTCATGTATCACAGTATTAGCAAAGCAGAGTTGTTGGGCAAACAAATACCAGGGGAAAATGCAGTAAACTGCATATGGAAGTGTTCAGTAGACAATACAGAAACTAAGATCAATTTGCAGGAAACTAAAAAGGGATTAAACCCTACATTTCATTTTACATAAAAGTAAACAAATTTCAAGTATACTAAGGCAACTGAGAGCCAATTTCTTTCCCTATATAATGAAGTCGAGGAAGACAAATAGCAAAAAACTTCAAGTTTTCTCAGAAAGAAAAAAACAAATACAGTATGATTTTCTGAATAAGCACTTAAAATCATCTCAATATAAATTTTAGAAAGTCCTACACTCTCCTGACATTCTAGTTCATAGTTCATTATGTCACTCAAAATATATAAATTGTAACTACATATACATTCACTTTCTTGCTACAGGTAACATGCAAAGAAATCCTTACTTATTTCACTTACTACATTTTTTCTCATAAGCAATCAAATAGCTGACACTTGAAGTGAAAGGACACAAAAGAAACCGAGAGAAATCCATTGGGTTCCACAGACAATAAGTGAGTTTGGTGCATCTGTCCTGACGGAGTCATTAAAACACAATTCCAACAGAAACACATTACACTCCAAGTGCAGATGATTTTCCTAGTGAGCACTTCATGTAGCATGAAGCCTAGCCATTAGCAGAGGAATTCAATGGTCCATCCACTTTGCTGATAAAATTGGGGGAAAAAAACCCAAACAAACTAACAAAAAAAMCCAGTACAACAGTCTCATACTCCTATATACACCTGAAGAAAAAAAGGCCATGCATACACCTTGTGTTGGCAGAATAAAGCACGGACCAACCACCAGGAGCTCCAGAAGCTCTCACCAAAATAGATGGCTCTTACTATACATCCTTCCAAAGACATGAGATTTTCCTGTGGATGCATGGTACAACAAATAAATTGGGATGGTTGGGCAYTCACCAGTCTTCTGGTAGACCAGAATTAAGAGAATGTTTTACCACTGCTGACAGAAATAATTAAAGCTGCTGTAATATTTATTTATTAGTATTATTTAATATTTATTATTTATTAATAGAGTTTATTAATAGAGTTCTCAATCACTCCAATGGAACACTGCAGCTAACAAAAAATTCTCTGCATGGGATGTAAGATCTCTCATCCACACACAGATGTACACCATATTGACATGGGAAAACAAATCACATGCACCTGTATTTATATGTCTCATAGATAAATATGCATAAAGAGATAGATATGTATGTATGTATAYATGTGTGTGTGTGTGTATATCTATATAGTCTATTCATCAGGTAGGACATGGAAAATATAATCCAAAATCTTCAAATTTCAGCAGTCTCTTCTATGATAATTATCATGGAGGACTATAAAAGACATAACAAGGCAAAAGAATAGTACTTTATTTATATTATGAGACCACTGGATATATTTCCAAAAACACAGGCAAAGCAAGTGTAAGTCAAGGAACAACAAGCATTTTTTTGTGCTAGCCAGCAAAGATGATAGATGATTTTGTGCTTGTCCTCTTACGGGAAAATGTCCTTTAAATGCCAAACTTATTTAATTTTCTGTACCTAGTCACTGTGCCCAAAACTGTTTTTGATCTCTTTGAAGTAATAAATGCATTAGAAAAGAATGAAAGCTCAAACTAGCCCCTTGTTATATAAATACAGATAGCAGTGGTGTTTCAAATCCTCAGATTCTCCCATTAGAAAAAATTATTCATATTGAATCATATGAAAAAAAACCCTCTGAAATATAGTTCAAGTAAGAGTTRGTAGCAATGGGCTTTATGAAGGTTACCTGACACTGACTTTTAGTTTGCACACCCTCTTGGCAAATTTTGATCTTAAAACCTATTTTTTATGCAGCATGTTTGCTTGAGAATTATTTTAAAAAGAAAAGCCTTTCAGACAAAATCTAAATCATTTTTGAGCCAACCAAGGTTAAAAAAATACCTGATGTTCTTCCACGTCAAATATGTCTGGATACCTTTTCTTCTGGCAGCTCTAGAACTGTCACACAACAGAAAACTTGGAGGATTTTTTAGAATCTAGGAAATTCACCTGTATGTCATCAATAGAAACTTAAAGTCAGTAGGCTTGCTCAGGAGCATGTATGCTGGCCCTGATTTTGGCAAACAAACTGGTAATAACCAGCATCATCACCTACTTTGCCTGCTATATATCATGGCTAAAATATGGCTGCTGGATTTAAAGGTACCAGTCAATGTAAGATCTTTCTGAATCACCAGTATCAGCAAAACATGMCATACTGCAAGTAAGAGTTAAAGCTGTTAAACTGTAAAGAGTTAAACTGTATTGGATATACAGTAGGACAAAGGGAAATCATTTTCCTTGTCATAAAGGGTGAGACTGGTAATAGCATACAATGTACAGGTCTGTTGTTTAACTTTCATGAAAAAGATGTTTAAATCTCAAAACTGAAAGAAGCCACAAAATTATAAATCCCTTCCTCACACCTAAAACCTGGCAACTTCCTTCCCATGTCCCTGTGACACCTCTTCTCAGTGAAAGAAAGCAGTGCAGAAGGTACAAGAGCGCAAGAGCAGATGGTAATGTAAAACAGACAATTTTGCCTTCCTTTCCTCTTATAGGRGCATAAAGTTAGATCCCTTTCTCGTATCTAATATCCATCACATCTGGATCACATAACTATCTATCCTTGTTTCTAATGCGGTCCATATTGTCCAGAAATCTCAGAAGTTCCTGAATTCAAGTGTACTAATGGATAGATGGCCAGGCTTCATTTCCTAAGAAAATTTGGGAAAATTTCCAGGAACTGATTTGATTGTGGCATTCCATCATTTTCGCAAGAAGAAAGTACTATATGATAGAAAACACCAAACAAACCACCAAAAAAAAAAAAAAAAAAAATCAGAGGAAAAGAATCAGAAGCAAAATACAACACATTGCTGTGACCATTCCTAAATTACTCCAGAAGCTATGGACTCGCCTTCTCAGGAGCATTCCATCTAATGAGTTTTAGTGAAATACAAGGCACTTGGGTCCAAAGAAGTTTCACTGGAAATAACAACCAGGCTAAAAATAGATGGCCTGAATGCTTTTTGTGGTCTTAAAAGCTTTATAAAAACATAAGGACTTTCGTTTTCATCTTTCATCTGCTTTTCTAATAATAAAAAGTTACACTCAAAAACCAAGCCAAAATGATTACAGAATAATACCTAGGCTGTAGGCCCCACTCTGTAGGACAGTGCACCTATAATTCTGCTTGCCTAGCAGACCACAGCCCAGACTATGTGGTGATACTCTTCATTTATATAACTATTTACAATTGCCTCACCACAGGATTCCTCCCTTTCTCCTTATCTATTTCTGGTTTGTTGGTTTKGGGTTTTTGTTTCTTTCCTGCAGATGAACTAATAAAAGTAGTACATGCACACAGCACTCCAGTCCCCAGCAAAATAAAAAAAATTACCTGTTTAAAATGAAAAGTGTAAATAATGCTACCTGAGCAAACAAACAAGGTTGTGGTTTTACTTTTGAAAACAAAACCATTCAATCAAGCTATAAAGTTCAATGTTTTAATAAATTGCCACAGCTAAGCATAGTATTTTACAAGGAAATTATAAAACCTCAGAGTACAAAGGAGCTACTCAGTGCCTAGAAGAAACAGAGGACTACACACATTCTTTCTTGGGAAATTTCAGTCATTTTCCACTATTGCTGGTTCAGGAGAGACAAGTAGGTATACTCAGATAGATGGATCACTTATCTYATGAAGTATGGAAATTCTCATTTTGGGATTCTTGCACTAAAAAAGTAGGTATTTATTGCAGAGATAATCTTGCACATTTAATGCACACTAATTGAGAAGCAGCAGTAAAACCAATAAGTGCACACAGTTATTCTTCCTTAGGCACAAGAAAGCTGCTTATTGTTCTGACTCATGTTAGCGTGAGATTTTGTTCATGTTACTCAACCATTACATTACTGCTAACTTACCTGTTATATAACAAGAACACCTATTACATAAACATAGTGTTCAAGAGATTACACAACACAAAAAGCAAACCAGCACAAGGAGACCACTTACAAGAACAGCAGTCTTAATGATTTCTAATGTAATGAAAAGTAACCGAGGACTGAAAAGACCTCCCGTTGCAGGATTCTTTCCACTAGAAAACTGAGATCATGCTGAACCCAGTTTATAGCAACAATATCTCAAGAAATTGCTATACTTTCTTCTCCTAAATGAAATGAAACACTGGTATTTTAATTTTAAAAATTGATGCTTCTCCAGGAAGGTAATAGAGCTTCAGATTTATGCACAAAATTACCTCTCGTCTTAAAACTTTTTTTAACACTTACTTCAAACAAATATGAAGTTGTCTATGTAAGTACCTGCCCTACAATACAAAAATATAAATGCAAAGGAAAAATTTGTATATTTTTCATAGAAACTACATACAGATACATACAGATGTGTAGTTCTGTTAGTTTATCAGCAAGTACATATTCAGTCATTTTAGTATCATCACCACTCCTGACTTTCAGAAACTTACTAAGAAGAAAAATATTGACATTGACAACAACATGACCTGGTGTTCATCTACAAACTATTATTTTCAAGATAATTCTCTTCTAATATCAATATATTAATATGMAAGAGACACAAGCAGATTCCTAATGCATTTCTACAGAAGCCATCAAAATTTGCAGCAGAAATATATTTATGATTTAGTGAACATCATCTCTCTGTGCTGGCATAGCTGTAGCTCTGTGTCTTCTGCTAGTGTTGGCATTTAATCGGTGCTGAGAGGACAGTAAACTACTCTGTAAAGAGCCAACAGCCACATAATGACCACACTCAGGACTTCATCTTTCTTGTGCACATCTCAGAAGACCTGTGAGTACAGAGCACTGTGCATCAGTGCAGCTGCCATCAGTGTTATTTAGGCATGGGTATAAGTGCCCAGAACTCTGACCTTCATGGTTATGCACAGAAAACATTGGTAATTGTTTCCAGAAAATACCAGATTACCACCAAACATGGTATGTCTCATCAGTCAGTATGTCCTACAAAAGTCTTCTGCTCACATCCAGTGCAGAAAATAGTCCAAAACTAGTGCAAATATTCCACCTGAGACCTCTACAAAGCTGTCTTAAGTCTGTCCTCTTCCCAGCAGAATACTCRAGCTCACATTTGCTAATCATTCTGCAGAGAAGTTTGTTCATTCTCCTGTGTCCTCTGGGTGTGAGCTCCATATTAAAAGTAAATATTCACTTAACACTTAGCCCCAACAGTCTGCTAAGGACAGTGCAACAGAAAATCTGCCAGTTGATGTTATGATTTAAAGAGAAGTTTGATTACTTCATATTCGAAAATTGAATGTTTTTTCATTCACTGTATTCTGCCCTATAGCACTACTTTATCACACGTTCCCCTACACTTTCTTTAGTTTGTACTCCTGCTCACATCTGTTGGGAATAACAGAAAGAAAACTGTCGCTATACTTCACACATGCGGCCATACACAGTTATCCCTGTACATCCAGGATTTGGGGCTGATTTTTGACAATTTGCCTTTATGTGTCTGTTCTTTTGATTTTACTTTTTTCCCCTGTGAATTTGCTTGCTCTTGGTTTCAGTATTTACAAAGTAAGGGAAGAGGGGTTTAGAAGCATGTATCTGCTTACTCTGGTACCACCTCTCTTCTCACATATGCTTTTCATTCTCTTGGAACAAATTCTCACTGGCAGAACACACTCTGGATCATCCACAGGACTGCTCCCAGACTTCATTTCCCAAATACCATTTTCAGTCTTAGTGCCCAGAATTTCATGGGACTGACTACTCTATATTAGTTTAAAGTTTGGTTTCTCAAGGCATTCCCGGAAATATCAGAGGCATCCTTATCTCCTTCCAGCTTTCCTGAGTGATGGACTTATGGTTAACTGCGTTTTCGCTTGCATAACTCCTGTGCCTACAGTCACTCTTCCTCAACAGTTTATAGGATTTGAGCTGGAGCACAGGATTCAAATTAACACTATAAGGCATATAGGAAACATTCCATTACAGCATCACAAATCAAATTAATTGCACAGCAGAGAACATTAATTACACTACTATGATTTATTTGTAAATAACTATTTGCTGGTCAGACAATTAATTAATTCCTATTAGGAATAATAATAATTCTTATAAGAAGATTTAAGCAATTCCTATATCCTTCATCTTCCAGACTGCAAAATGAGTTAGTTTCCGTATTTCTCATCCACCAAGGCTCAATAATATTTTATTTTCAGCCTAAAACTCTGTTACAGGGTATTTCATCTCAGGCTACACACAACAGTCTCATTATTTCCAGAGAAAACCACCACACATCCAAGTGATTTTAAGACTTTTTGACAGTCTCACCTGATACAGACAGGAATACTCAGAAATCTTATCTGTTCTGAAGAAGTGATCAAGCTTTATAGGACACATTATGAGATTCTCAAATTAAAGCACCCTTATAACTCTATACTGACTCATAGCACACCGAAATTGTTGTGAATTAACAACTCTGGCAAGCTTCAGTGGAAACTGCAAGTGTTTATAATTTCTCAAAAAACAGACCACTCCTGTAGCAAAGGAGGAAAGTTCAACAAAAGGAATTAATCGTGCTATAAGCATGTGACAGTCGTGAAACCTGTGGTACCACAGGAAAAAAGCAGCACTTTGCCAAATGAACAAAAGTGAATATTTAGTAACTTACCCCTTCTGCCTTTTCTTCTGTATTAGCCAGCATTTCCTGGAGGGCCCGTACTGACAGAGACTGCTCCAGCACAAATGTGCAGATGGACAAATCAGGTGGAACATTCTAGGTAAAAGAGAACCATGCGATGACATTAGTAATTAGTATTTGCTGAATAGCACTTTCCAGTGCCTCTATTTTGCCTCACCATCCATGAATCTGAAAGATCTACGATATCTCTGAGGCTATGAAAGCCAGCCACATACTGGGATGCAACAGTTAAGTCTTAGCCAGAGAAGGGAAGCAACTCTTACCCTCCTGCTCACCACGTGCAAGCTGACATCTGGGCTATGAGGTCCCCTCTCAAAAAGAAAGAAACTCTCAATAAAAGAAGAAACAAATGAATTTCATCAAGTTCAGCAGAGGATCACCATGAACATCAGGGCTAGTGCACTCCCCCTGTGTGCCTGCAGAGAGGAGGAGAGAGGGATCTTATGGTTCTCTTTAAAAATCTAGCTGTGATTACAGGGAAAACGGAGGCAGACTCTTCTTGGATGTGCTCCTTGAAAGGAACAGGAGCAGCAATACAAGTTGTATCAAAGAAAACTGGAGAAGAAATTGGGAGTAGAAAGGCTCCTAAGCAAAGTAGTGAAAGGTCTGCTTGGACATTAGCACATGGAACATGTGTCTCAGACATTATGCTCAGACTGTGAGGAAAACCAGATTCAGTCTTTAGGCTACTGGTAGTTAGCCAGACCTCATCCTTATCATGAAGGTCAAGATGAATTTTCATAGCAGAAATATTAGACACTGCGTATCAAGGCCAAGCCAGCAGCTTCACAGCCTTGCAGTGCACTGTGCTTTCCCACAGTCTGCTCTAACTGGGATAAAACCAAAGAGTCTTATAAAAATTAACATTTAACTTGTCATGATTGAAAAAAATATCATTGAACTATTGAAAAGTTAATTTTCCAGACTACCCAAAAAAAACATATAAAATTGAAAGAGGTTTGTAATAGCAATGTCTAAGTTACAAGGTAGCAAAGTAAAATTAGACTTTATGTGGGGATCTTTTCTTCTGTTAATAGAATATGCAACTCCTACACACCTTCACTTGCCTCCAGAAATTCTTTCATATTCCTTCTCTATTTTCTTTCCATATTAGTTGCACATTTTAGTTTAGGAATACTTTTACTGACTTTTGGAAATCAGTTTTTTACACCGTGAATGCTTTTGCTTCTAAAGCTGTAAAACTTCACACTTACTCAAACTGTGTACAATGTGAAGAGGCCTCTTCCCAGGCCAAATTGTAAAAGGTAGTTGCAAAATCGTTTATCTTTTTTTTTCCAAAAGCTAGTTTATTCAGAATACCTCACAGTCTACCTTATTACATTGCTGTTCATCAATTCAGGTCTAATAGATCTTTCATTATTTTCCAATACTTATATTTTAATGAAATAAATGTAAAATTGTATTTTAAATTTAAGTTTTAGCCAGATGAAAAAGGATTTAATAGCATCATCTTTTGTACGGGTTTTGACTGACTTATGCAATGATACTTAGGCATGGAATATTTTTAAGACAACTCTTTCAGAATTAGGATTTTACTTACTTGTCAGTGTTCTTGTTGCCATTTTCTGTTCATAGCTAGTCAGACTCTACAATAGTCCTTTTCATGCTAGGCCAACAGACAACTAATTGGATTGTCTTCAAAACATCCTTGTAATGTAAGTACTATCACAAGCCCTTCTTTAAAAAGCAGGAAAGAGAGCACTCAAAGATCTCAGGTTGCAAGGTGTTGCTTCTTCTCAGTTAATGTGAGGACAATTTTCCATTCTAGAAAGGCTCACAGAAATGAACTGCCTAACAGTGCAGCTCACCCTCCGTTCTGCCCAGTGAAGACTGACTGACGAGAGCACGAATAAAACAGAAAAGACGCTTCATACTCTGTGCCAGAAACAAGCCAAGGCTATCTCTTCTGCATCTATAAGCAAACAAAGTCTCCTTAACAATATTCTCACTGTTATTACTGTTATTTAAAGCAGGATTTTTGCTGGCAGAACATCTCACACGTACAATTTTGGACCTTTTGGACCTATCAAATTTTTACTACTGAACATACCCTACAGGTTATATACTTTGAAATATCAAAAATCCTGCATCATTTCACACATTGAACAAACCAACATAACTAGGACATTTCTCTTTCATCCATTTCATTCTCCTTTATGTTCAAGACAGCCATGAGAACTTTCTTCCCTCCCCATTAAAACTGAGGTATAAAGTCCCAATGAACATTTTTCAGCTATTCTCATTGCTGGTGAGTAAGGCACACTTTTTGCTGCCAGAGAGTAAAAAAGGAGAACTGTGTAAGATAAATTTGCGTTAATAAAGTGAAAGAAGTACCATCTTCTTACAGTCTAGCAAAATGTTAGAGCCAGTTTGTTTTTTATGAGAAAAAGAGAGAGCACATTATCCCACCTAGGTACTTGGTTGGCCCTCAGAGAGCAATGTTTTTCCCCCAGGAGCTGAGGAAAGATGCACTTACTCATGCTTCAGTGAGCCTGTGAATTAAACCTTCCTCTCTCACAGTTCGTTACCCAGGTCTGCTCTACTGAAGATCCAACAGGCATGACTGCATCAATCCCAGCATGTACAACAGTCAAAGCATGAAAAAACTTGGGAGAGATGCAGACCTGCCAACGTATTTAGCTCAGTTACAGCTCTGCTCATCCCTATACACTCCATTTCAATGCTGATGCTTGTAACGCTACAGATTTAAAGGATGAGGCTTCAGGCTGGCATACAGACACAGACTTAAGGTTCCTCTTTTGAATAACTCCCTCCAAAAAAAAAAATTGCAGGCAATTTTAAAACCCTCACTTAAATATACCAAAAATTAGTCACAGTGCCTTTTCCATCTCTTCAAAGCTTAAAATAAAAATGAGGAAAGAAAAACAGTCTTTGCCAGACCTCTGAACATCCACCTTATTAGCTCTCGTATTATCTCACATACAGACAGAGGATGCCACATGAAAAATAAAGGTATTCTGTCTTATGTGGCAGCCTAACATTCTCTATTGAAAGATACCTTCATACAAAGCACATAGCAGATTTTAGTACCCCGCCTGGAGAGCAACTGCATATTCTACTGGCTGCAAGGAAAATCTCTAGCAATTAGTTCTCAATATCAGGCTTTTTTGAGGACAGGTGAAATGTGTAGGCAGGTATTTTTGTGATTGCTTTCCTAGACTATGAACACACTATTAAATAATAAATAATTTTAAAGAAAATATTTTGCTACATGTCTAACCACCCAYCAATGCACTTTTAATAAACACCAAAACTACCAGGAAATTTCAAAGAGTTTAATGGTAATAATACATCTCTATTTTGATAATAGAACACAAACCCCAAAAACTGATCAGTGCTCAAAAGGAGATGTTTCATCAAATATAAATAACCTCCTTTTTCCACGAATTTTCATCATATTTATCTTTGCTGCAGTAACTTTCTAAATAAAGAATAAAAAATTAATTCATATTCCAAAAGGGGGTTTTGTTTTGTGACAGAGCGTATCATGTCCTTGAAGAGTCCAGGGAATCTGTATCACTTCAGTTCAAATGATCAGTGGAAAATTCTGATAAGCAATGGCAGTATTCAAAACAATTTCTTTTCAGTTTATTTTTGACACATTTGCAAAATGAATCATACTTTAGTGGGTTTGAATATAAAATAGACCCAGTAACTTAAAAAGTAAATAGTAGTAACTCCAGTTTATCTCAGCATTAATTAAACCATTACTGAGTTGGCTGCCAGTTCATGTTTAGAAGATTTGTCTTCTTGTAAATTTTTCTTCCTAGAGAATCTACTCAGTCGTAATTACAGCCTAATATGCAAGTAGTTTGATTTTTAAAAAGTTATTACAGATATAAACTAAAAATTGCATATTGCATTTCAAAAGGAGATTAAGTACTGCTAGGAGAAAAACGATAAATTACTATTACCTTTTTCTATTGTTCCTTCATCATTGCTTGTAATAGCCCAATCAGCAAAACTAGACAAGTTAAAATAAATGTAACAGTCATCTGGAATTTTTAAGGTATATCTATTACTGAAGTAATTACTGGATTATTTAGAAAATTGGTGAATTTTTTATTCTTCCTGTCATTTTAAACTACATGTTTTGTGTACACTCGTTTTCTGTAGTAATATTTGCATATTAAACTATGCTTTACTCTGTGGGAGGCAGATTTGCAAATTAGATAATCATACCATTTATTAAAAAGGTGTTTTGAGTAAAGCTTTTGAAATATATTTAAAAATATCCCTAACTGTATTCCAACCCACAACTGAATCATGGGTACTGGATGTATTCATTATGCTCTATTTCAGGTTTTAGAGAATTTCTATTTACAAGCGTACCACACTGCAATGAAAGCAAGAGACTGAGATGCAAAACTCAGTGCTGTTGTCACTACTCTGAAGATCACACAGTGCTAACAAGCCACAGTAGTGTATGACCTGCTCATATAATATGTTGCATATAATCCTGTGAATGTAAACTGAACTTCTGCCTCTCATAAATATTAGTACAAGACTGAAGAATAATAAATTGCATCAGCAAACAGAATTCCATCTCCAAGAATAAGCAGTTTCACCTCAGCTTTACTTCTCCTAGATATTTGCAAGCTTCTTAGCTATTTTCCTAAGGTCATGGTTATTTTCGTTACTCTTCTAACCAAATTCCTAATGAAATGGACTTGCAGGTATTTAGTTTTTCCCTGCATACTAAATATTCACACAGCAGTGCCTAAACAATCACCCAATTAAGCAGCCTGATGTTAAAAAATAGACGTGGGTGCTCATAACTTTTTTTAACAGTAGCACATTTACTAGATGCCTAACTTTGAGAATCCAAGTAGGAGGACTCAGAAAATTCATTTTAGTACAGAATTTTAAAAAAACATCTGTAGTCCTATTTGTGGGAGTAGCCTGAAAGAAACAGAACCCATCAGCTATTTTCAAGTTACATTTAAATTTATACATCTCCGTCTTTCTGGCAGCCCTTTCTGCTTAAATGAGATTCCGTCTGGTGACAGTGATGAAACACATTCAACATTACCAAAAAAAACATCTATTTCTAGGACTCTACATAGAAGGCATATCCTTCCATGTTTTCAAGCCTGCCATCAAAACAATGGACCCAGTACAGAAATATATGGGTCTGACAACAAGTCCTGTCAGCCCAATAGAATGAACCACATTCATCCAATCCCAAAGCAGAAAAGACAGAGAATGAGTTATGAGCCTTACGGTTTCAGTTCTGCAGAGAGGAGTGTCAAGTAGCACTGTCCTCTCTACAGAACTCCTCCAGGAACAGCATCAAGCGCCCACGTGTTTACCATCAGCAGACTGCGAAGGTTGCCTGGACACCTCCTACAGAAAGTTTGCTATCAGTTGCTCATGACTATCTCRGTCTGAAACCATCACTTTCTGTACGAGGCTTTTATAGGACATTCCATCCCAAGCAGTTGTTTGCCTCAAAAGCAGAGAAGTTCTCAACACTCAAAACCTTCTATGTTACTATACCTAAAACCTGTAATGCCCTCATGTTTTTGGAAGAGCAGTTTGAAAAGGGAGTGGCTTTTTGTCACAAGTATGCTTTTCACTTTTTCTAGGAAAAACTTCAAAATAGTGGTCAACTTCTACTTCTTGACAAATGTCATTTTCCACACAGTGAAAAGTTTCTAGTTAATGATTGAAAGCTCTGAAGAGTCGTTTTTTCAGGAAAGGATAAGTGTTTCAGGAGATAAAAATTAGAAACTGACAGGAAGATGATAAAATCAAAAAAGGGTCCAGAATTAAAAAAAAAAAGGAAAAAGAGGATAAACACAGAGAAAAACAGCTAGTGGTGAAACTGAGGTCAGACKCAAATAAACTGCAATCATTGTGTTTCAAATCTTAAAACACAAGACAGCTCCATGTCCTCAGTGGTTCTCTTGAATCATGTTGGTTGCCTATGCCACAACATGTTCATCTCCTTATTAATCTGACCCAAACAACCAACTGTTTTAAATATTTWAAAAATATTCTCTTTGGTCACATATACAAAGTTTCCCCATCTTGTCCAGATCTCTGAGAGCAAAATTCGCTCATAAATGAAACATTAGGTTTGATGAATCCAGTCGTGAAAAAATCTTGATACACTGAGCATACTTTCTGTTGATATATCAAACAGTATATATACATTTCTACAGTAGTAGATATATATATCTACAGGAGTCTTTGTCTGATTACAGGGAGTTACTAGTTTTTAACCCCTATGAGTTTGCACAGCAGTGAAGACCAAAATCCTTCCCTACTTTTATTTTCAGATAGTGAATGTCATCTGCTGGTCACCGTGTAACAGAGCTCATTGGCAAAGAAAAATGTGTGTGCCTGAAACTTAAGCTGTACAAACTCGACGGTACAGAAGGAAACTGTTTCTTGGGGGTTTTCCCTTTCACAATCTCCTTTAAAAATCCATCAAAAACCTACTTCTGCTTATGATGCTCTTACTTAAGTACAATTACAGTGTTTTACTTTAAAATACTGAAACTTCCTTGAAACTGAAAAGTTTCAAAGTTCCACCTTACAATTTTTCAGTTTTCGCTTTTGAGAAGCAGCTTTGATCCTCAAGCTGTCAAAGGTCTTGAGGCCATTATTAACAGAGCAGATTGTCTTAATTGCTTGGAAGTTGTAATTCCTGGTATGGTGTTTATTTTCTGTATAGATTAAGGGCTGCATACATTCCATCTTTAAATGGATAAGAGGCTTTTTCCTCTTATCCTCCATCTCTTCCCTCTAGTCTCCTTTTTAACCAAGGACATAAGACCAACATATCTACATCACTGAGAGCTGTTTCCTTTTTATCTGTTCTCTGAATATTTAAAACTCTTAGCAACAGATAAAAGTGATATTGGGTAAGGAGTCATATAACTACGTTGCAGCATTGACGGATAAACTCGGTCAATCAACACCAATTGCAACATATGCTGCTGCAGCCAGAAGCTTAGATGAACATTAGTTAACAGTGTATCACCCTACAGCAGTGAAAATGTGTTAATTTTTAAGGTAATTATGAAAATTCCATACTGATTAATAATCAGTAAAAAAAATAATACTAATTAATAAAAAAAAATCTCATAGGATCAACAGTGTTACAGAGGGTCTAGGCACACATCCAAATTAACAAAATACGGTCTGTTTGATTTCATATTGATTCTGAAAATTCTATCTTATGGTAATCTTACGTGTGCTACTCAAAACTTTAACATTCCATTTTATTCTGAGAGATTATGTTGTATTTGTATCTACTGCAATGAGTAATGGAAAAATCTAGGATATTATCAGTTGGGAGGGTACTGTTGCTTTAGAACCTGGAAGAAAGCAGCTACCCTTTGATTTTTGCAGCATTAGAAAGATGACCTTTATAAAATACTGGTTTGTCCCTTTCCGAAAAGCATAGGAGACACCCAAAAAGAAAATCTTCCTAATCCCTGACCAGATTTAATATAAACCATACACATTAAAGAAAACACATTTCAAGGTAGCAATCCTGTAACCTTTCAAGATCAAACAAATAGGGCAAACAGGTACACGTTCTGTGGCTGTAATAAGTGACATGGCCTGACCTGTGTCAGTCAATAGACCATTATTTGCCAAGATTCTCTTACTGTGAAATTTATCTCATACCTGAAATCTTCACTGTAGAATTATAACACGTAAAAATGACATCCAAATAAACATAAATACTAACCCTTCCAGAACAGCAACTCTTATGAGCAATTAATCTACGTTGCAGTGAACATGAAACAATGTCTAAGAGAAGCAAAATCTGCTTATTTATCTCATAAATTATCAACTATAAAATAGACACCAAACTTTAACTTCTAAGGATTTTGTTGTAAGTTTTCAACTACTATATTTTCCATTTGATGTTGTTGAAATCAGTGGTCAACCTGTGTAACTAGGAAAATCAAATAYTGCTGACTGGGGGACTGGGAGTTTATGCTCTGAGTCACCCCTGACCTGCCCTTAAATGAAGGCAAGGAGATGCATCATCAGCTCTCTCTTGGGCTAAACAGTTTAAAAGTAGCAAAGGATACACAACTATCAAAATCCTTTGTGGCAAGATACAACACCACGGGCACTTCCAGTACTACATTGCCTATTAGCAGTCAATAATTTCTTTACACATATGTAAAATAAATCGGTTTTTATAACTAAAATGAATAACGCATACTTCTGCTTGGAGTCAATTCTCATTCATGTGCTTAATTCAGTTTTTAAAAATTATTCAAAACAAATTAAATGCAACCACTCACAGAATTTTCAGTTTATCCAACCACCTTAACAGAATCTAAACATGCTTTATGCAAATTTAGGTGTGCCAGTCCTGTCTAGGTGGCAAAAAAATTAATAAATTACAAAGTCACTTCATGAAGATTAATATGATACCATATCTCAGTTCTTTAATTAATTTTGTCTCTCTTGTTATATGTCTTTTAGGGGTAGTAAATTCATTCTGATTCAGGCTGGATGTGATGATCTCCAAATTATTTTGCACCCCAGACTATTTTGATTTTATATACTTGATTTAAAACAATAATTAGATTTTTAAAAAATAAATTACTTTAAAAGATATATACATCCACCTCTGTAATATAAAGCAAATCAATTAGAATGGTATATTGAAAGTTTTTCAGTCAAAAAATGTACCCTTAATAATGAAGTTCTTGTAGCCTTAGAGAAACTCTAGCAGATAATTTGGGTCAGGGACAGAAAGATTTGAGGAGTCCTAAAAGCAAGGACTGCCTGCCAGGAAATTTTCCAGGGATTTAAGGACTTATACTGTCAAAGTTCCACTGCTGATAAAAAGCACAATAATACTTTCAGGCATAAATATCTGTTTGAAAAAAAAAGCTCACCATGTGTACTCAGAAATTGTGGCTTATCTATAAATGTCTAAGTATATAAAGCCCCTGCTTGCCTGTGCACAGCATGACATTTGAACATCCATAGCATAATGTGAAAAATAAACATTTATTTTACTATACTGCTTTATTAACTACAAAATCAAAAAGAGTAATTGCAAGAGTAATTTGTTCAGCTTCTAAAAGATTCAAATTTTGTTCTTTCTTGGTTTGGGTGCCGAAATATTGCTACTAAGCTGTTAAGATAAAACAATGGCTGCTTTAAATGATCCTTTGTTTRTCATTCAGTAACACACAGAACAAAAATCTTCCACAAAGTACTGTCTAGACAGAAATACCCACGTGCATTTCCAACCTGCCTCGGAAGTGAATTATGCAAGAGGCAATAAAGAAGAGGATTAAAAATTCAGAGACAGTAAAGACAGTCTCAAGGACCTAAAAAAATCTGTGGACTTTTACTCTTTTCCTGCTACCCTTGAATACATGTATGGGGGGAGTATAATAAGGAGGGAGTATAACAAGTTCACAGATACCACCCCTACATGAGATTATTGCATTCCTTTAGATCATTGACCAACCTGGAGTTTCCTCCTTTACCATGGTCAAGACGTTCCTTCCCAAAATTTCACATTCTGACATCAGATAATAAGATAATAACTACAGAACTTTGCAGATACCTATCACGCACAACCATATATTATTTTCTAGATGGCTTTATTTTTAATTTGCCAATATCTCAATTTTCACCTAACCAGGCAAAGATATTCCACTCCTCTGCTAAGGTGCAACTCTATGCTGGGGATTTAACATAACCTTTCAAATGTCTCTGATATTGGTTTATGTTCTAAAAACCAGACAAACAAAAAAATCCACATGCTTGTAGGTTTTTCAAAATAACCAGAACTCTTTTTAATTAAGGAATTTGCCTTTTCTGTAGAAACAAAAAAATTCTAGTAGTAATTACACAGACAGTTATGTGTATCACCTCAACAAATCAGCCAGAAACATGCAAAATGAAAAGGAATTCTTTTGCCATTTTGAGTTAACAGAAACTTATATTGTCATTAATCTATGCACATTATCAGCCCAAAGAGACTTAATTTATTATTAGAATACCACTGACCAAATAAAATATGGCACTCAAAGCTTATTAAGCTTTATTCCTATAACAGCTAATCACACTAGGCATATTTCTTATTTAAAAGTAAGATCTCATGCAATTTGAATTCATTCCTATGGACATTTTTATTTGTTAATAATCAAATTACACTCACTAGAGAGAAATTCTGTGTTACTGGACTTTGTAATTTATTGAATAATGGGCACTCAGTTTCTTGGCAAGTCGATTCATATTTCATATTGCACTGAGCAGAATATTTGTTTGCTTTCTGGCACCTCTGTCCAACCTTCTCATGCAAGTCCTGTGCTAATCCTGTTTCTTTTTCTCTCATAGTACTCAAAACATCATAGAATTTTTAAATTTTCCTTTAAATTTCCTTTAAATTTTCCTTCATATAATGATAACTTGTCCCTGCTGTTTCTTTTAAAGATCAATACACACCTTGGCCGTTTAAATCATCTTAAACTATCAAAATTACTTCATCCTATATTATCTAAAGCCATTTGAACGACTGTTGATTTTGATTCACATTTCTGTCAACTATTGCCTTACCACCAGCTGTAAACATTGTACTTGCAAATATAACCAATCAATACTCAGAGAAACACCAAGAAAACCTGAAATTCATAACTCCCTGTTACCATTAAAAGACATTTAGACATGGGACAGAAGTAAAGTTTGCAGGATTGTTAAGGGAAGATTGTATCAGTCTTTTGAAATCAGCAGAGTGACATTTGTTTCCTGTTCTTTTTTAACAGCATGTAAAAAGTCAATGCTCATGAAAAGGCAACATTTTTGTGGATGGTATCTTTGTAAATATGTCAAGCAGCCTGAACTCCAATCTTCTGCATTTATGCATACCCTTAAAGAGCATCATGACTTTTTTACCATCTGGCTTCTGGCTTTTTTAATGCAAAATAAAGCAACTGTTCTTTTGTTTGTGACACCAGAAAAAGTTATTCTTGTATTTGTATATGGTAACCCAACTGTCAGCACTAGGAAAGTTACTAAAACAACTTGCATTTGAGTTTCAAACACACGGTCACAAATCATAAATCTTCAAAGTCCAAACTTCTTCCACTTGCCCAACTTCCCTCTTCCAATCCAGATTATTTATAAACTAACACCCTCAATTTAATGTTGAAAATATTCTTGTTATGATAGTAGATTACAGCATTCCTCCGGTTGCTACAAAAGCACAAATAATCTCCTTTTTCGTGGGGAAGTAATCAAGAGGTAAAGCCTAAAATCTTGAAAGTCACCACCCAAAATGTCTAAGTTTCATAAAAGTCTTCAGAAATAACAAAAAAAATATTTGATACTCTTTTTTTTAGTTTGTTTTGGATATGATCGATATTAGATACCTCAAAGACAGATTCACTCATTAATAGGCCACATTTCTTTGCCCTAATTTCTGAGAGCCCATTGGGCTGGGATTATTCATAGGAATCTGCTGAGCCAGATTTAGCCCAACAGTTCTTAAAAATACGATGACTTCAAGTGCTAAGAAGGGCTATGAAGCTAATTTGAAATTCCTACTTTAGACAAACGTTCGTCTAAAGGGCTTAAAACAAGCATTTATACTTTCATGTGTTCTTAGCTTGGAACATAGATTTATGAATCTGGTTTTTTTCAGGTTTTTAGATGTGCAGCTACATMTCAGTCTAATTAAAATTCAAACAACAGTTTGTAACTACGCTGCGTGTACTAATGAAGTACATTTCACTCTAAACCCTTCAGAGAAACTATTTAAAATGCTGAGCTCTAGGGGACTTGGCAGAACATGCCAACTGTGTGACCTCATGATGTTCAGTTTCCCAGGGTAAGGCAGCAAGCCTGAAGCTGCTGGGCCTGTGCTTGCACTGAAGAGTCAGCAGTTGTAACTTTCATCAGACATGAATGTACCCCGAAGAACTCCTACCTCAAAATATTTTGGATTCACTCAATGTATCACTTATTTATCTTTCAAGGACCTTCTTACTGTACTTTATTACAGTTAGCACTTTTGGTGAAGGCAAATAATCAGTTTGCAGTCCTCAACACCTAGTCCCAAGATTATTAAAGAGTCCCAAGACTTGTATACTAAATGGGAAAAAAGACAAACCCAACCACCAAAACCCATCAACTGTTCATTTCAGTAAGGGCACTGCTTTGATCAGAATGTTCAAAATGCCATCATGCAATGATAGCAACTCTCCTTTTTCGGAGGATAGGAACTGTATTTAAAAGCTTAGGACTCAGAAGATATATCACAGCAAACTGGCAGATTTTTAGAAACCTCTAGAAAACTCACCAAACCAATTACAGGACTGTACACCACATATCTGACTTTCTTCTATCACAGTGTTTGTGTCTCAGCCGTATCTCAGACAAGATTTTTCAGCATAATATCTGCTTCTTTTTACATTTTAATCTTTAAATAATGCGAGGCCTAAACAGTTACTGGGATATATAGTCATAAAGGAAAACTAATGTAATGGGATTTTTCAGGTTTTCTTCACTTATTTCAGACCAGAAGTGGAATTCCTACATCTCTTCTACAAAAATAAACAAGCACCAAACTCAAACAAACAAACAAACAAAAAAATCCCTATACAAACATACAAGGAAAAAAACCTGAAACAGCCACAGACGTGTTTCTGTAAATGTTTAGGGTTTGTTTTTAACATACATTTAGATAAGAAAGTTGCAAATTACATATTTGACTGGAGAAATCACAACTCACSTTTTGTTTGTTAAATTGCATAAATTATACAGCTTTGGGTTAAGTTTCTTGAATGACAGCCTATGTCACTAATAGTGTGAAACCCATCATCAATATTAAAAAGAAAATGAGCATTTTGAAATTTATGTTGCATTGTTTAGTTGATAACAGACATGATGCATTCACAGATATCACACGTACTACTCTTTCATTCAGTGCCATCACTTGGAGTGTTACCATCAACTAAACTTACCTACAAAGTGACTTTGATTCTATCTTTCAGATTTTTTCACTACATGTTCAGGTTACATGTCATGCACTCTACCAGCATATTTAGGCATTCAGAATTTTCCTTTGGAGTTTTTTTTTCAGATGCTTTATCAACAACAGTCTTCTAAAACACATTTTGACAAGAAAACCCCAAGTACACAATACATTTGAAGTCTTATAATAAAACTCCATGGGTTCTAAATAACTAGCATGAAGCATGCAGAGTTTCTCCAAAACCAGAGAACTGGTCTATAACAACGTGTTACTTCTAAAAATATTAAATAAGGGAGCATGATTTAAAAAGAAACTCTTTYCCATTCATGAGTGTATAGTTTGAAGATAGGAAGAGCTTTTAATTCTTATTTGGTAGCAAATAATGCCTTATTAAGCTAAAACTCAATGTGTATCCCTGGCAATACTAGATACGATAAAAAATATTTCTGCAAGATCAGAAATAATTCATTCCTGTCTGAACTTAGAATTCCAAATATCTGCTTCAATGGGAGATATGAACTTAACAATGAGAACAGTAAGGTTTCATAGATTGGATCTATTATTACACTGCTTAGTCTGTGGTGACCTGCTTGATATCACACATTTTGTTTCCTTTTTAAAAACTACCTGAATTACATGTGACAGCATGAAAATGCTAAACTATACTGTTGTGCCTAGTAAGAATGCCCACAATTTTCAGCTGACATAAAGCCATATTTCTGTTGATGCCTTACATCCAYGGAGATCTGACACAGTGTCTTTCATAGTCCAAATGTTTTACATTCATTTTAAATTATTCACTTTCCACCTCAAGAAATAATTCTGTTGGTTTCTGGGACTAAGTGCAAGGACCACAATCAGGTCTGATGGATGTAACTACCCATCTACATCTAGGCCCAAAATTTATATAAGATTTAAAAGAAGTAAAATCTGAATTGGATGTACATAAATAATAAAGATGATATTTAAAATCTGGTAAATTACATGTTGCATAAAACTACATACAATGTTGTGAAACACACTGTTCTTTATATTGCTTCTACAGAACATTTTACTGGGAAAAAACTACTCACTGAACAAAATCCTGTCTTATCTACAGCTATGACAACTTCATCTACCTGTGTCTAAATTATGTATGTCAAGAAGGGCAAGTAATGTGTAAGCATGCATAAATTCCCTTCATTTGAATTATTAAAAGCAACGATCTTAGTGAAATTCTGCTACATGGAGTCCTCTGACCATAAGATTACACAAAATTAAGGGTCATCTTTACCATTAAATGGGAATATTCATTTTGGCAACACGACACAAAAGCAATTAAAATGTAGGTGCAGCTACAAAGCCCTGACAGACTTTTTTGATTTTTTAGATGGATAAAATGGAAACACATGTACAGAAATGAACCACAGCATCTATCAAAAAAAAAAAAGAAATCCAAACTGTGTTACTATGGCAAATTCACAGAATGATCCACCGGAAATACAAGCAAACTGATTTTTCAGAGTGAATCAAATTTTAAAAAACTCACTATTCCATTATGTCATTAACTGCTCAAAAAGCATCTACTTACACCAATATATTAATAAATGCCACGTGCTTTTTTTATCTATTTGGGTTTACACACTTAAAAAACTGTGCACGGCACAGGTACTGTTTCTCAGCTGTCAGAAAGAGTTTCAGACTCAGTCTCTCTGGAGACAGATTATTTGCCTTGGCCACTGAGAATATGTTTGCTGTAAAAGACAAAAAAAGAAGGCAATTCTTGCCTTCAGATCTCACGCTCTGGAAGACAAATGGAGAAAAGAGTTTTTCTCCCAGAGGCAATCAGGGTACAGGAGTTCAGGCCAATGTCACACCATTCAGGATGACACCCTTCTCCAGACATATCCATACAGAATTCGACTGCTGTCATGGAAACATCTTAAATAAATACTAGAGAATCATATTTTCATGTAGCCTTGTCTGTGCCAGGTATAAACTTCTCCAGTCTCCCTCCCCCCATTCTTCTCTTTCCTTTGAGCATAACCACCTGTCCAGCTCCTGCTGATTCACCTGTTTGTTGAAAATAGACCAAAAAAAAGGGCAAAGAAAAAATAAAATCAAATAATTGGTATTTTTCAGCACAAGAAGCACTATGCCAGCCTTACCATCAGGCTTTATTTTCTACCCTCTTACACACCCCTAGCATCTAGGGACCAACAAATAACAGAGCATCACTGACATACTCTGGATAACGGAGTCAACATTCCTAGCCGAATGGTCTACACCAGTCCAGCACCAAACCTGAAGAACCTTTCTGCCCTGACACAGAAGTGACTCTTCAAAAGCAAAATGGAAAATAAGTTATCAAAGTCTTACTTTCAGGTGAAGTCCCTCCTCACTTTACAAATAGAATTAAGGGTATTATCAGTTTCTAGACTCTGCTTTCAGCATTGTAACTTTTATCATATGGAGAAAGATCAAACCATAGGATCACACACTGCACTGCCTTCTTGAAAAAGTTGAAGAAAAAAAAAATAAATAAAAAAACAACTTGAGAGGCTTTTTCAGATCTTCAAAAATTCTCACTATGTTATCCTCCCCTCTCTCAAGTTCAAATTACAGAGACCTCAAGAGGCAAAAAATCCCACACATAGTTTTTATCAGTCCTTTTTAATGATGTTAAGCAGCTCTATACCTCAGAATATAATGAAATTAATGAGTTTACCACCTGCCATAAAAAAAGGAAATAACCCCAAAACCTTAATCCATTTAGAAAAGTCTAACTCAGCTTTCCGTGTTCTGCTGTGCAGTGGTTCACAAGCAATCAACACCACATTTGTGACCAACCCAGAGCTGAGTATTTTTCATGCTGCACCATGGACAGAAATAGTTTTCAGGAGCTGTAAAAACACAGCTCCAGCTTGTTTGCTTTTCAACAATCCATGCATTATTTAGGTCTAAAGAAACATTACTTTACTAGCAGATGACATAATCTTTTAATGAATGGACTTCCTCATATTACCAATCTGTTTATATGTAGAAAGCAACAATCTTATTTTCCAATGTAAAGAAACAGATTTCACTAATCTTGAGATAAGTTACCTAATCATAACTTTTGTTTTAATAAAAGGGATGGTCTTCCACACAAGGGATAAATTTAAAAGTACAGCAAACATTGATAAAACAAAATGACCTATAGACAATTGCCAAAAAGGAAGTTTACAGATCTGCTGGTTTTGGCTGGGGTAGAGTTAATTTTCTTCCCAGTGGCTGGTATGGGGCCACCGACCCTAAGACCTCATGCTCAACATAGAGAGCAGGGGGGATAGAAAAGGAAGCAGGGGACATTCAGAGCAACAGTGTTTATCCTTGCAAATCACCGTGATRCATGATGAAACCCTGCTTTCCTGGGGATGAACACCTGCCTGCTCATGGAAACGGGTGAATGAACTCCTTGTTTTACTTTGCCTACACACGTGGCTTTTGCCTTGCCTTCCAGTGTTATTGCTGTAAACAGATAAGTGTTAATAGTCAGCAGCTACCAAATTATTCTTTCAAGATATATCTTCAATGTGACCATTACTCCAGTAGTGTGAATTATTTAGTGATTCCGGGGCAGGAAAATGCACATGAAGAAGTTGCACTAATAAAATGTCAGCTACACCACGAGGACTCACATCTTGAAAGATCTTGGAGAAAAACAGGGGACAGTAACAAGCAGTCTCAAGAATGCAAGTCCAGGACGATAGCTGAAGTCTACTACTTGTGTTTGGCCTATTACTGTTGCTTGGTTTTGCATCTCATCCTTGATCCCTGCCTGTAATTCAGATGCCACACTACTGTTTGCATTAAAGTGCATCACAATCCCATTGTAACTGGAAAACAGCCTTTAAGACACGCATAGAAATTTTTTAACAGGCTCAAGAACTCTGTTGGAACTATTTTCAAATTATCACATTCCTCTTTGAACGTTTCCTATGTTCTTCCTTATATAATGCAATAGTAACATTCAATGGATACAGACATTAGGAAGAAAAACATTTTTACTCACTCTTATTTATAGTCAACTTTGCTTTCAGGATTTGATAGTTTTATGGCCACTCAGTATTTATATCCATGAATGACTTCAGATGAGCTCACCCTAGCAACTGTCAGCCCTTAGAAATTAAAACAGATGAGCTGCATGGGCTTTCTTTTGTTTGGTTTTTTTCCCCAAGATCATGAAGAATGAGTAGAATACAGACAGCTTCATAAAACAAGGAGAAAAAGCAGTATCAATAAACAAGCATAGAAAACTGATATGAAATCTACACCATATTCTTTAAAGACAAGAATATTCAGGAGTTTTAGATGGGGAGAGAGAGACTGTAGATTTAATATCCAAACTTACTGAATGATAATAAATTCATTAAATAGATCTTTCAGGCCTTACAGGCAACTAGCACTACAACCACTTCTATCTCAGCACATTTTTATTGTTAAAAAGATTCACTTAAAACAGAGCAGTATGAATTACTTCATCAAGATCACTGCTATTATAATGAATCATTAATATCATAGTGAAAAATTTATTATTATGAATAATACATTCGAAATGATGAGACAGAAAATGAAGCATTACTCTGTGAAGTATCAGAGAGAATCAAAGTGATGTTATGGAAGCTGGCAAGATAACCATCATTTTTTGTTCTAAATCTTTCTAGATGTCTTTCCAGATGCTTTACCTTTATTATATTTTCTCATCAAATATTTATATTTTAACTGAAGAAAAAACAAATATGTTAAGCAATGTTCTTCCCTTTCTATGGATAAAATGTCCAAGTATATCCATTACTTTGTCTGCATAACCAGTTCTGCCCTCAAGAGGCCCATTTGTGTCTTCAAAACATTTATTTGAGCATATGTGCTTGTGAAACAAAATTTCTTCTTTGCAGTTATTTTTTCAAACTACTCTACTGAATATATAGCAGAGTAAGAGGAAGCTTACATAACAATGTGTTAGACAAGGTGATTTTGATATTTGCACTATGCTCAAGTAGGGAATTAGGTCTTAAAGTAACAATCATTTTAATGTAAATGCCACAGAATAAAAACTTATCACAAATAGAATAACTGCTCTCTTTCCTCTGGAGTTAGAACCAGAGTAATCAACTTGGCTTTGAGTTGCAGTACACAGAAGCTGCATTGTGGCTTACTACAACAGAGTTTGGACAAGCAAAATAACAAGCATATTATTTGGGATGGACTTGTGCAGCTAACTAGCTTTAAAGAGAACCCAAAACAGAAAACACAGCATTACAGTCTGGCCAAAGGACAAAGGAACAATTGAAATTTGAATGGGGATTAAATGTTCCTTATATTATTGATAGATTTGATTTGTCCATTCTCCTGGACAGATTTGTGTATATTACATCAAAGCAAACAATGTTACCACTAACTCTGCTTTGTGACATGAAATGACAATTAAAACACCCAGTGGTACCTTAGAATTTGATGTGGATTCCAAAAAGCAAAGCCTGTTGCCAAATCCTTCTGCAGCAAGACACAACTTCTGTTGCTCCTTGTGAACGGTTGCAGTGCACTGCAGAACCACTTCATCATCCTACAAAAGAAAGAGACCGCAAAAAGAGAACTTGGGTTATGCTTCTGATYCAACAAGACCTGTGAAAGCTTTTAGAAAATCACTGTTAATGCACAAACTGTTATCCCTGAACACAAGCAGAATCAAATCTCAGCACAATTTTTATTCAGCGCTGTAAACACAGGCAAATCAATTAAAATAGTTATAATAACCGCATACGTGCTTTTCCTGTTTGCCTGTCCTTGTAATAAAACTCAGAGAATGAGATTTATTTTAACTGCACCCAAAGTACACAGGAATTGGTATTTCTTCCATAGATCAGTCRTACAATGCAAAGAAGTGGAAAAGCTTAAAAATAAATTAATTGATGAGTACCATATACACTTGAATTACCTTCTTTGTGTATATATTGCACATATTCCAGTGAGCCCAACTTGCTTAGAAGGTTGTAAAGAAATAAGTAAACAGAAGAAAAAAAAAAWATTTTTTTCCTATCTTCAGAGTTATTTTATATATATACTTCATAACTTAGGGGTTTTGCAGTAATTCGAAAAGTAATCTCTGTATAATCTTGCGTAAATAAAGGATTTTTCTTCTAAAAAGCTGGTGTCTATTCACTGCTGCGCCTTGTAAAAGCCATGAAGATAACTACCCACAGTTTCCTAACAGGAGAAGGTGTGGTGACTTGCTGTGACTTTTGAGCAAGCAAGACTTCATGATAGAATATAATAAAAGTATGATGACTAAGCAGAGTGCTGAAGCTTATCAGAGAAAGTATTACCACTACCTTATACTGAGTTTAATAGACATTTATGAACTTGCCAATTAAGTACTCTGTGTTTATCCTAATGTGCAGGCATAGAAAGAGAGGCAGGAAATAGCCAGAATTAAAAGGGAAAATGAGTTATTGGGACAGCTGTCCCATAGCTCTGCTCAGTATAGCAGAGAAAGGAAGGTCTAGGAGGAACCAAAGATACCTTGCACGCAGCAAAGCAAACAGAGTGTTTCTTAGTCCTTAGTATGTATTAACTACAAATTTTATAGGACTAATTCCTTGTAGTAATAGTCAAAGGAGATCTTATCAATAAGCCTCAAAAAACAGAGGCAGACCCTTATTTAAATCCCATTTCCTCTAAGTAACACAACCATCAGCTGGAGAATCTCTGCAGAAATATGGTTCAAACTAAAGAAAAATTTGTTGCAATGAGTCTATTTTCGAACAAAGATTTTCTGTTTGAGAATAGAAAAAATAGCTCCCTCTGCATTCTGCAAATTCATTTACGAGTTTCCAATAATAAATTTCAAATAAATTATTACGAAGAGGCCATATTCAACACTGTAAATAAAATGCAATAGAACAATAAAACTACAAGATGAAGCATGCAACTGCAAGCAGAACAGGCTGAGATTACAAAAATTTACGCATTCAGGAAGGAATGTTTACCAAAAAAGAGTTGTTCTTATAGGCAGCCTGCCACAAAGGGACATTCAAAAAAGTTCATCAAATTAAATAAACACCTGAATTTAATTGAACTGAGTAATTTGAAGCCACCTGTAAACACCCATCCTGAAAAGCAAGCCTTTAATTTGGTTTAATTTACTTCACTCAAATAATTAAACTAGACTACATTAAAGAGTATTTTGTTCTGAAAAGAACAGGAGCTTACATAGAGTTTAATCAGACATTTGAAAAAATTAATTCCTGTTGCCCTTTTTTAATTGTTCCCATATAGCAAAGGTAAGTGTAGGTAAACCAATTTTCCTTGTATACCAGCAACAGTGTCCATGCTGCAATCCACAGGTAATTGTAGAGGCAAAAAATAATAACTGCATTAAATTCAGAAAACATGCATATGTTACTGACGAAGTTCACAATGTAAAATCATAGTTAACAAAAGAAAGTCCCTGAAGGCCAATATCAAGGATCTAAAAGACCACATATACAGAGCTAAGAGCTTTGCTGTGTACTCTTCATAAAAGTAGCGTCATCAAAAGTACCATCATCAAAAGCAGCATATTAAAACCCAGAGCATTTGGGAGGAGAGGGAGTGGTTCGTTGTGTTTATTTTTTAAAGCACTAAATTACTATTTCCTAATCTTTATTACACTTGATTCAAATAAAATTTTCTTTTCAGGTTAAAAATAATGGTGTTAGAGTGAAGCTACATAAATATATTCTCCTTCCTCTTTCTCTTCCTACCCCTTCTTCCTGAAGTAGCCATACCAACAGATGGGAAATTTCAGTAACCCTGTCACCATCTTACATTGTGCTGGAGTTGTCTCAAAAAAGGGTCGTCAGAGAAGATTCTAACATTGTACCTCCACAGCCAGAAGCAGACAACACAGTAAAGGCTACTTTCTACTGAAATGAACCACTAATTTTGTTTTATACTGCCCCATTTTTACCATTATATGCTAGGTTTTTAGAGAACATCTAAAAGTGTACTACATAGCCCATCTACAAAAATTATTCTATGCTGACAGCAGCAAAAATGTAAGTTGGTTTGGGGCAAGGACACACTAAATTTTAGTCAATGATATAATGCATCGCACCCTTCCGTGCAAACCAATTAAGCTCAATTACCAAACATACATATATAATGCAGATGCTGACTGTTGGAGGATTAAGAAAAGGAATCTAGCAACTGCTAAATTTCCTGACACACAAACTTTCCCAATTCATTTCACAAACATTTTTCCCATTCTTTCTCTGTGCAGTGTACAGTGTACACAGATTATTTCATTACATACATACACAAAAAAAGATGTTTTATCAATAAATGCTTACAAGTTCATGAAAATCAATCACCCTCTCATGCCCTTATCAAAAGTTAATTTCTGGGTTGGCAGGACACGTTCATTAAACAAACTAAAGTTCAACTCTRTTTTGTTGTATTTCCTTTGTTTTCTATGGAGATGGTCACAATAAATGTTCTCTTAACTCAGACCACAGAGTCACAGTGTTGTGCAACTTATTGTTCTAGTGCAGGTGACGTTGAAAAAACTGGCACAGAAGGTTAAGAAATATGTTATGCCATTGTCAGATCAAGTGAAAGGTAATTACGGATAATGAGGTGTCACACACACAGAGTTCTAAGTTACTCTGCATTTCTGTGCACATCATCAGAGAATTATCTAATACAGACTCCACCCTAGGCTGAGTCTTCCAACATTTACTGACTGTGTTCAGAAGATTCCTAGAGATACTCAACTTGATYGTGTTGCAGAATTATATTAAGATACATTATTCCATTACACTTCTTTAAAGCAGACTGGTAAATGGATAAGCATCTCAGCAGTGTCTTTCTAAACCTGTTTTCAAATCAGCAAACAATACACAGCTCCAGTATCAAGACAGCTAAAAACGCATAACTTCCTAATTTGAAGTCACACGACCAAAGAGACCGTCACTGAAGGTCACTTTGCTCCTGTACAAAGAACACTACAATGTGCATCATGCTGAATGTCTATTAAAGAAAAATATCTTTCACATATTCTTACATCTTGAATTATGAGATGTCTCAAATGGGTTCATTCCTTCCTATTGTCTTCTGATTTCAGATCACCATAATTTTTACTGTCAGATTAGAACTAATCAAAGTAATTTATATTTCAAAGGGCTGTAACTGTAGCCTTCAAATTTAAGCAAATACATCAACTCTCCTCACACACGACTGAAAATTCAGGGGGGTAGAGGCAATGCAAAGTTTCTGACAAGAATATTAGTGCATTTAACCATATCCGCAAATGTTGAGTTATTTAATATGACATTAAACTAAACACTGACAAAAATTTTAGAGTTCAAGAAACCAACGTCAAGCACAGATGTTTAATGCTAAAATGTAATMACTTGTATGACTTTTTATGCACCTGGAATATAAACTCTTGGACAAACAGCGTTTTAAGACATGTAGAAGTTATTGTCTGTGCATTGTTGCATTGACAATACATAGTGCATAGCCAAAAATAGGAAACCTAGTCTTTTACAACACAGTTATAGGTCTCTGTAATAGATCGAGATAACACATTTTAATAAACAACATGTCTCTGTCATTTTCAATTAAACAAGTTTAGTATATACTTGATCTCATTAAAATGGGAATAAAAATCCCAGTATCTATATTCTGCAATAACAACAGTTTTTGATTTAAAGTCCATATTCAAAACAACCACAACAGATGAAGATTATACAAAATCTTGTATAGTCTTGAAAAAGCTTCAGTACAGTTTGGAAGAAAGGGCAATAGCACAGACCTAAAATCCCAGCAGGTTTTCCCACTGCCAGACATTTCTGCTACTCTTGTTTTGCTGATTAATCATGACTTTGATAAACATCTGCCAGTTTCCTCCATGGAAACTGGAAAATTTTGTTATTTCCATCCCAATTCCCTATCACCATAGCAGCTTTCATCAGTAAGTCCGAACTTGCTGCTTTGTCTTCCATTTTTCCAGGGTCTGGATACACAAAAAGAGGTATCTAGAGAGCTTGGGAAAGTAGGTGCCAATAACCACACAAATTCTGTGCACACAGTGGTGCTGCAGCTTCTTATCAGATGTACAAGAAAACAAAAGTCACCATAACAACAATGGAGCACAGTCTCAGGTGTATTATATTTACTGCAATTAAGAGTGAATCAAACTTGGGAAGCTGTCCATTTCGTATAGATACTTTAATGGATGATTCTTCTATCCATTCTCATTCATCCTTCAGTTCACAATCTGAGCTGCTCCTTCACTAAGGAATTTGGAAGTGCAGTAATCTCCATCCCAAAAATGTGGAGGTAAGGAGCAAAGATGATACTACCTAGCTATAATAACAGAGTATGCCTGTTATACCAGATATGGGGTGCCAGAAATGGTGCTCRCATTGCTCAGTTGGCTGATAACCCGAGTTGGAAAGCTATTCTCCTTCCCAAGTTTGAGAACTGAAGCACCATCCCTACGAAGACAGGATTAGAAACTTGGAACTGATCAGCCTGAGAAGAGAAGGTTGTGTGGGGACCCCACAGCAACCTTCCAGTATCAGAAAGGGGCCAGGGAAGCCAAAGCAGGATTTTTCACTATAGTGATAGGACAAAGAGTAAAGTGTACAAACTTAAAGGGGGGAAATTTAGGTTAGATATTTGGAAGAAATAGTTTACCGAATGATGAGGGTAATGAGACACTCAAACAGGCCTCAAYCCCAGCAATGTTCAAAGCCAGGTTGGATAACGCCTTGAGCACCATGGTATAGTGGGAAGTGTTCCCGCCCATGGTGAGGGAGTTGGGATCCCTTCCAAGCAACATTCAATGATTCTATGAAGAGAACTTGCAGAAGGCACTGTGCACCTAAGCTACTATAACTAGCCATATACAAAGCTTTAAGATCATGAGCAAGTACCATCTTGGAGTAATCCATTAATCCTGATAAATCCTTATGTTTCAGCCAGTACACCAATTCATAGTTTTAAAGATAGCRTATCTCCCAGCAAGACAATATTCTGCTCAGTGTCATGTCAGATATCTGTGCTGACTCAAACAGAACGAGCTTTTGATAAGCACACTACTGCATTAATTCTGATTTTTCAAGAAGCATTCTGAAAAATTCAGGTAGATGTTATCGATGTCACAAAGCCCTACTCATTTTTTAAACATCAAATTTTGAAAAGCAAGGACAGTTATTGATTAATAGGGAGAACACAGCAGATTTTTAATAATATCTATTCATTAAGTACTACATAATTCTTGTCATGAAGTCTTTATTCTCACAGAAACTAAATAAATAACTGAATAATTTAGCAGAGGATTCAGTGACTTGAAGAAAACCAACACTCACCTTTAACACCACCACTGCATTTTTTACAGCTAAAAATTACTCCTAAAACCAAACTACTGCCAGTAACAGCCATAAACTGGTAAACTGCATACTTAGAACTGCATTCTGGAAGACCAGATTGATGAAGGAAGAGCGTGGGTTTGCTCTCAAGGTATAATATTAAAACAGCAAGTTCTCAAACACCTTAAAAGCACTTCCTTTCATTTGCAGCAATTATTTGACTTCTTTATGAAATACACTCAAATATCCTAAGATTACATGAAATATATACTACCCAGTCAAGAARAAAAGTTAATTTCTCATGTCAAGATGTGGACATGTTATGTTCCAACATGAATGTTTTGACTAGGTCTATTTTTCCAAGAAYGGCAATTTCAAGTTATGACTGAACAAAAATATATATGTGTATATATATATGTAGATATGTACACATATGTATATGTATATATTTTTGTATTGTTCACACATACATGCACACATATATTTCTTTGTAATAGACAGTGTTACTCCATCCTATCAAACCCTGAAAACTGATACCTCCCATGTCAAGTCAGTTTTGACCAATCCTTAACGTTCTCAATGTTAATTCTATTAAAGAACTACAACTGTCTGGCTGAACTCCCACAGGTAGGCATCATCTACAGTGCAATAGCTGTTAGGACCTCTTCAATATGGACATATCTGGGATTTAGAGGGTGGAATATTTGTGGTGGTATTTTCATAAAAACCTGATACTTGGTGGCCTGTTTGGTTGGGGTTTTTTTAAATATTCATTGTGTTTTATTTTATTTTCTTTTTATTCTGCATATTGTAGTACTTCAAACTTTTACTCATTGCACATACTTCCATAACTTCTGGATTCATTCACATCTGGTACTGGTTTAGTGAGGAGTCAAAGGATAGGAATTTTTTTTTTTTCCATTTGCTGAGAATGCAAAATATATTTTCCTACTGTATGTCATTTTCCTGTTTTACAAACTATCCCATTACTACCTCCAAGTGTTTTATTTTAACAACGCAAGAAAACCACAGTATCAGAGTTTCTACTAGTGCTACAAATCTCTGCAGGAAAAGGTGAAGATTAATAAAGTAGCAATACATTACAAGCAATATATTTATTGAGAAATGCTGTATGTGCTTCTACCCAAGGTGCTTAAACTCATCACGTTATGACTATAACATTCGTATTTCCCTTCCATTTCACGGCAAAAACAGGCGACTTTTTTCAAGTATTTTTCTTGATTTTAAATTTTATACTTTTTATTTTACTCCTTTGCAGAGAATGCAACAAATAACACGAGCTGTTTCTAATTGAAATAATTTGCCATGCTCTTTGCAATCTGACTCATTATACATAATTACCTCCCTTAAAGATATAATGCTGACTCTGTGTTTCCACTGCGCCGTGACAATATACTAATTCTGAAACTGTGTAGAGAACAGAGAATGTCACATTTGCAATATTCAGCATTCAAAGGTTAAACTTGGTAAGTTATGCTTGTACGTTCAAACTCCTACTGCTGTTTTATATGACAAATACTGCGGTTAGTGGAATGTTTCCTCAACTTCCATGTGCCATAAATCAGGATCCCAGCACAGACTTTAATTTAATATCTCAATTTTTAATAGGTTCCTCAAAGTTCACATAGGCAAAGTTCTGCTTCACTGCATCCCATTTACTGTTCAACTGTGCCACTAAACTGTGCAATGGGAATAGGTGCCACACACACTTTAATCTACTTTGTAGATTTACAAATAGAAATTTAATCAGTACAAATTGCTTTCTGCCTAGGGAAACTGGAGAATAGTTCTTGACTTACAAGCTTCACTTCAACTTCCCTTTGCCGTGTTGGGATAAGCACTAGATTACAGAGAAGAACAAAAGTTTCTAAGTCCTGCGGATCATCAATCACAAGACTCAAAGAATTACAGGCAAGCACATGCTAACAAGATAATAGGGTCCACAAATCAATCCCCTAAGATGACCCTAGAGATCTGACCAGCAAAAAAAAAAAGAAAAAGAAAAATCAAAAATCAAATGTGACCTTTTTTTTGTGATAGGCATCTGAGTAACACACAAGTAGCACTTCAAGTCTTGCTAGAAGCTCTACTACTACTAGTTGTCCCAGAGCCTTTTTCTTTCTGTGCTTTAGAAGGTAAAAAGCTACAACAGAGGAGTCAGTAACAAATTAAGATTGTGTTTTTCCTTCTCCAAATCCCTTGCTTGACAACAGACAGAAGCCTTGATGCACAAGATTTATGAAACACCACGTGCAGAGCATGCAAGAACTATGATCTACAAAGACTGAATAGCTTTTCAACAATTGTACAGAAGACAGCAATAAAACAAACACTCAGAGAATAGCATTACTTAACTGCTAATTCTGTTCTTGACTGATTAGCCAGTGCCTTCAACAAAATACCAAACTCTATTTTGAAATACCACCCTATTAGGGCAATGACTCTAGGGCTTCTGATATCTGAACACAAAGGAAGATTGTGACAGTGGTAAGAAAAGGACACAGACTTCTAGGGTTCAAGCTCAGATACACTGAGCTTGAACCACAACTCCACTATCTTCTTGGTAGCAGAGCACAATTGCAATCATGCATTTCAGCCATTTTGACCCTTCGTTTTGCATAGGGAAAGGACAGAGAGCAAAAAGACTGATGCCTAGAGAAAAACAGGAAAGACCCAGCAAAACTGCTGTCTGCTTAGATTGTGAGGAAACTCGGCAACAATGATACTTTTGTCACTAAAACATGGAATAGAGGACAGGTAATACTGTCCCTCATTGTATTAAGGAAATAAGTATTAGACAGTTGGTGAAAAGTTTCCTGAAAACAAAGCATTTTCACAGGCCAGATTAGAAGCTTCATCATTATAAGACTACAAAAACTGCTCAAGAAAACCTCTGTCAGGATGATTTATGCACAGCTGAACTTGTCTAGGATGAGAAGAAGAGAGATGACTTTTCTGGTCACACAATTCTAAATGGTCTGAACACATTTAATTGTACATGTTTTAGTTTTATCCTGTAGGAGGAGTAATTTCATAAGAATTCAACCTTATTCCAATGGAATTCTCCTTTGAGAAAGAAAACCCCATACAGAACAGATGGAATTCCAAAGGACCAGATTAGCTGGTAGTTCTCAATACAGTACTATGAAGCAGGCTGCTAGTACAATAACTATGTTACCTCCTCCTCCTTCCCCAAAAAGCTCTAACTTACTCATCAATATAATTTGCAAGATTACAGCAATGTCATGGCAATATGCAGTACTAAAGACACGTGGCAGTTAAAAAAACAAAAGAAAAAAAACAAAACCAAGAAACCCAACCTGAAGAAAATAACTCATCTTGAGTCACACAATTCATATTCTGCACTCATCAGAAAAAGTCTTCACTAAAGAACAATGATACAAAGATCCTGTCAGAAAGCAATCACTAAATACAAGGGGAAAAAGCTTGCTGCACACCACTTGCATAGCATGATGCTATATGGCAAAGCAGAGTTTATCCAGGACTCGTGCTGCAACACTGCAGTGTCCGACACAGCGCACATCCCAGTCTGTGCATTCCACAGCCACCCGAGGGAAATGAAGACCATGATCAGAAGGCAATGAACAAACTGAATGCGCAGCTCCAGCACACACAGGTAACAAGTGCACGTTCCGTGCTCTGAGAAGTGCTCCACGGAGAAACAAACACTCTACTGGCTTTGGTCTGGCTGGGCACAGCTGTGATATGGTAGGTGACTGTAACCTTCAATTGCACATGCTAACCAACCACCTCCTCAAMCAAACTACTCACTAGTGATAGCAGCGTGCACATAACACTGAAAACAGATGTACTATCTAGGAAAAATCTAAAAGCTTCCTCTTCCAGCTCTTTATTCCACAGAGTCATCATGAAACAGTGCCAAATTTGAGTTCAGCATTCGGTGGCTTTGTGTATGTGCATGTGCTAGCATGCTCGTGATTGACTTCTAAAAATGTGTCTGCAAATGAACATATTTCCAAATTAGATGGTTCATTTTATTATTTCTCACCAATTAGCTCCTGTGGTCCTACAATCTTTAAAAAATGCCAAGTTCAGCTTTCAGTGTCTAATAATAAATTTGTCTGTTACCATAGTTAGCAATGGTTAACTCTGCATCTGACACAGTTGATAAAGGAGTAGTGGAAAACATCTGCAATAAAGTATAGATACTAAATAAAACACAAAACAGCTGGTGAGCTGATTTCAGCTTCTTAACAGCCTCAGTATTTCAAATTTATCTCTGATGTAATTCCACCTATTTTAGGAATTTGATAACAATCTATTGCATTACACCCTCACTCACTGGTTCCAGGCTATGCCTCTTCTGCACTCAAAGGTGTGATTACAGCATGGGAGATCTCTATGCTATATTTGATTTTGCTGGTGTGAATAACAGTAGCAGTAAAGACTGTTTACTGCTAGAGTGAGATCATGCTAGAAAAGGTGTCCCCAAGATTCTGCAGGCAAACACAAGCTTGTATCTATTATCTGAGTCAGGTAGGAAGGCAGCAAACTGACTGTAACAAATATCAAGGACTTTATAACCTCACAGCACTCACAGCTAATAAATCCCGAGTCTCACCAGTATCTGAAAATGCTGTATCTGAAAATAATCACTGAAGAATTTTAGTTTTACAATACTTTTTGGAGAAAGCCCTCATTAATCTCAGCTGGAAAACAGAGGCACATATTAAAGCAAATAATTTGTTAAAGGTCACAAAATACTGAGATTCAAACTGAACAAACACATTCTTCTCTGTATATTGCTATTAACGACTTTCAGAGCCTCTGTCCTGAACAAGGTCCTCTCACTTCAACTCAGGCTGTGAAAACTTCCCCTCTACATCGTCCCTTTCATGAAAGAATACATGAGAAAAGGTTCATCAGCTCTCAGTCCTGGGTCTTGTGAGCAGTCTCAGGCAGCTAAGTCTGTAATACGACTATCTGCTTGAGTCTGCTCATTCAATCATAGATCACTCTCTTCCCTTCATTTTTTATCAGCAATATTTCCTGGTTTATTCCAATTTAGTGCTCTGACAAACTGATATTGTGCAGCTGCCCAATCAATCATACAACCTTTCCTCTCCAATTCCCAAAGACCCACCTGTCACTGTGTTTACTTCTGGAGGAAGGTTAAAGATTCTTTCCAATCTTCATCTGTTTCAGCCATGTAATCCACTGTCAATATTTCCCCCACTTTCATTCTGAAGCTGCTGTAATTTATGAGATTAACCCTTTCACTTCACACATTTCCCATAAGATGCCTTCTTGGTTCCATGAGAAGTCTACCACCCTTCTGAATTCTTCTTAGACTAATTCCATTTTGAAAAATTCTCAGACTACTGTTCCGAGCCTCTTTGATTTATGATTTATTCTTTCCTGCAGACCATTAATAAAATCATTACGATGGGATGTGGTACTTTCCCATGAGTATGTTCAAAAGGGCTATTGCCAATATTCAATCTCTACCCAGCTTAAAATGCCACAAAAGGGCCATCATACAGCTGTAGCTGAATCATATTATGAAACCCCAAGCAATCATAACACTAAAAACCCAATTCCTAGACATCTTCACCATACAATCAAGTGCAAAGGAGATTTTAATTTTCTCATTAAAGATATCGGTTGTACCTTCAAAAAAGGGACTAATATCCACTGTCTCCAAACAGAGCTGCTGTTCAACATTTATCTCTGCTTCACCTGCCCCAATGCACCTCTGTCTCAAAACATCGATATACAAAATAAAGACTGCAGCAGTCTTAAAACACTACACTACAAACTTTATATCTAAGCAACTATAATGCCTAGATACCAGGAAATAACTGCCTTTTGTAGGGACAGTGCAGATGAAAGGAAGGACACTATATTGAGGGAAGTGGCAGATGGATTTCACTCCCAGATCTCCCACAAAACTACTCATTTGTCCAGTTACTCCCCTGTGCTTAAGGCCTTTTTCCACACCTTATTGTCTGTATTTGTTTAGACTTTAAAGAAAGATTCAAAAGAAAAAGCCTCCATAAGTACAGTGTTGGAAAATTATGTACAATACAATAAAGCAGCAGGAAGCCTGCTTGGTGGCCTTACCTGCAGGGCCTCAGGAACTGGCAACAATGAATAGGTMAGGTTCTTGGTTCCAAGGCTGCCTGTTTAGCAGAATTATCATCAGGTTCAAACAGTAATAATATCTTGTGAAATCATAATATTGGAATATTACTGCTCTTTTCTTCAACAAGTAAAGAAGATAAAAAGAAGCAGCAGGATAAATGAGGGCTGATGTATTGAAAGAGCAGTGATTAGTGATTTTGACTACTCCCAGTGATTCAAATCAGAGCTACATACGGCAGGAGAACACCAGGTACAAACCACCATCTTCCCCTGAAGATGAAACACTTTTTATGGATTGAATTTTTAATTTCTTATCCATCTATCCCTGAAAAACATCCGTGGCATTTGCCTCTGGATTTCCAGACATCTCTTGAAAAATTCTTCTTCTCAGTGTACTCTGTTATTCCCTGATTTTATAGCCCCACCACTTTTAAAAGTTCTTCAGTTTTAAAAGCCTCTCTGATATCTCCTCTACCTCAGTTCTAATGATGCACATACTTGGCCACACTGAGCAGTAGGAAGGAAGGAGGAGACTTAGTAGCCCTTTCCACATGCCCAGGGATGTCAGGACAAGAAAGACAAAGTGCCAAACAGAAGCAGCCTGATCTTGATCACATTTAGGAATAATTCACTGTACCTAGCTCACTGCAGTTAATATGCACATTGTGTGACAAAAAATAAAATAATTTCTATGTTGGGGGAAGGATGTTCTACCCATACTACCAGCTGTCAATCAAGGCAGCAGCCTTGGGATAGCCAAGGATGTTAAGCCTGCTAGGCAAGGTTGAGAAGGTCATTTTTTCATTGTCAGGCATTTTCAGTCCTTGTAATAGCACTCAGCTTTACAAGAAAAGTGGTGTGAGGAAAACATTCCTCAAAACAGGAAACACAGATCATATTGACAAGTTTTGTTAACTTTACCCCAATTCAGAATCACAGTAGTTATGCTGTATTTATTCTACAAGTTTAATCAAGTTTTATGACAAGCCACACCTTTGGAGCCCCATTTTTAGTGAATTCTGCTTCAAGAAAGATGTTCTAGACAATAGTAATTGGGCATTTTATTCAACTTGYCAGCTCTACTTTTACCTCACTTTTATGATAAAAGAAAACCTGAAAAAAAAATTTTTTTTTTTTTAAAAATTATGTTACAAACCATTATGATGTAATCCATAAAATTGCCCTGATATGTCCTAGGAAAAGTATAATAACCAAAAAATCTTTATTTTATTTGAAACATCATGACATACCATGATCCCAGAGCTTACCTAGCAACAGCTGGCCCCAGAAGCAGTCCCTAAACTACTCATGTCCCATTTACTCTGTTTGCTGTAAAAAATCCCAGATGTATAGGGGCCGTAAAGCGACAGAAGTCTTTCCTAATAGTAGTAAGAAAGATGCTACATGGTAGCAACAAGATGTAGTAGGCAAGGTGCTAAAATAATCCCTAAATACTTTGACAGGAGCCAAGTGCTCTAGCTGGCCTCTGGGCTAATAACAATTTTATTTTTGGCTATTTATCTGGGCTATATTATCTGGGCTAAATAATTTTAACATTATTAGGCTACTTCTTGGCAACTCTTGAAATGCTGTGAAATAGGGGATGGAATGGGGGGGCAGATCTGTGGCATCCTGAAATGACACATCTCCAGCATCAATGCCTTGAAAATCACCTGAACAATTCTTATCCTGAGTGTAGCACTTCCTCCTCAAACAGAACATATTTTGTATTCTACACCAAAGCTGACATGCAGGGTCTGCCAAAGGTCAGATTTCAGCAGCAGAATTTAGGTCCAGATCATCCAGCAGCCACATAGTCACRGGTTTTAGTGAGCACAGGATATTGTTCTGTACTTTACGAAGTGCTGTAACTTGCTACTACTCAATCAGTACTTGACAATATCACAGAATACCTCCTCCAGAGAAAAATACACCATAAATTTTGAAACAATTGCATTGCCATTACATTTTATCTTTTTTTATAGACTGAAAAATAATTTTAGTACAAAAAGACTAAAAGATTCAGTGCAATAGTAGCGTAAGTTGGAGTGACAATTTCTGCACAAGAAATCAAAGAACCCTGARGAAGACGACTTGGTTATTAAAGACTCTGTGCAGGTATTAACAGAATAGTAAGCAGATCCCCGTGCATTCTGTGCTAATCCTGCCTTTTGAAATAGTAGAATATTATGGGTTCCTAAAGGGATTTCTCTTTACCCCAGTTTTCAGGGCACTCAATTTTTGAAACAAGTCCTTCACAGTCTTGCTGTGGAGCTGAACAATTCATGGAAAAGCCGCAAGATTAAACTAGCACACCGTATACAGCTAACTTAGAAACATTAAGGAATCTTCAGACACATGGGAAAATGGTTTTCTATCACCAGGTTCTCAAGCCAGCAGGTAACTCTTAACAGATTTTAATCAGGTGCAGTGACAGAAGGCTGCAGTGAACTGTGTGTCCCAAAAATATGTTATTAAGCAGGTGCAAAAATATCTTTCAGGCTTGCGTACAAGTCGCAATGTAACATTCAGAGACAGCTCGATTTTTATTTCCTGTTTATTCCCCTGAACAAACTCACCAGCTATTGTACATGAGCCAGTGAAATGGAAAATTATCAGCAAAAATATTGAAACAGCAGGAGTATGTTTCAGCTACTTCAACTCTAACTTTCAAATGTTTCAACACACAAAATTATGCACAAGAACAAACGTAAACACTATAAATCACAAATTTCTATTTTACGTGACATGGGATAAAAGATATGCTCCACTCTACTCTCAACCTCAAGAAAGGGCAAAAAACCCAAACATCAACAAATTCTTGCCATGTCTGTTTATACAGTGGAATTAATGGTTCTGTATTTTATTAAAAAAAAAACCTTCATTTTTTAAAAATAAATATAATTTATTTATTGGAATATAATATAAAATATAAAATATAAAATATATAAAACATAAAACATAAAACATAAAACATAAAACATAAAACATAAAACATAAAACATAAAATATAAAAATTTTATTGGAATAAAATTCCCAAACAAATGTTGAAAGTAGGTCAATCACAATTGAAAAGAAAAATTCTCAAATACTGATTTCATGATCATATGCTGAACTCCATTTTTCCCATTCTTATTTAGAATAAGAAATTATCATTGCTTCCACTGTACTTTGACAGTACTGAGAGTACTGAAACAGTAAAATGTATCATGTTATCACAAGCTGCATCTGATGCTACAAGGCCTCCCAGAAATATGTCAGAATTGCTACTAAAGAAGATAGAAAAATAAACATTTTTATTTCCAGTATGAAGCTCTATGTATAGACTGTTTTTCACAGGTTGCTCTTTATCAAGTACCATCCTTGCTAAAAATCACACTATTAGTTGTGAATCAGAGACATCTGAGTAAGTGAAAAGAACGTTTTAGCAGGAAATAGATTCAGTATAATGGTTTCCTCTGAGCTAAAGAAAATTAAGGCTGAAATTTTTAATGATGGGCATTTTTTTTGCTGTTTTTCTTCATATGTTACATGACTAAAGAGCCACGTTGTAATGCACTTTAAAATATTTTGAAATTTAATTTTTAATGTAAGATATGTCTAAATCACACAATACAATGTAATAACTCGTCTACTTATTACAAAGAATATCACTTTTCATTACCATTTTTATTCCTCCATGCATTTCAACCAACGGTTAACATTTAATGTTGAAACAAAGGCATAATCCACAATCTCACGGAAGTTTTCACATTGCCTTGAACACAATACAAGCACATAAATTCATTTTGGGACACAATTATATTTCAGCATTCATCCTCTAAATTCACTAATTTTAGTGTTTATTTGAACAACTCTTAAGTATGGCAGTAAAGCTACACTGACAATCATCTGCATATCAAAGAGACTAAGAACCATTAGCCCTTATGCATTTCTTTTGGCTCTACTGAGTCCATTTGGCTCACTGAGCCCCTGCAAATGCTTTAGACGAGGATGACCACCCTTAAAGCACGTAAAATTCACTCAGCTAAGTCTGTTTAGGTACATCTGTCACTTACAGCTACTCAGCTTCAGCTTCCTTCACAGAGGATGGCAGGAGATTAGTTTTCCAGAAAGCAAGACACCTTGTGAAACCGGGATTTAAGACAGCCCTGATGAACCGCCCTCTTCAGTATCTACTCCTCTCTTTGGACTCTTCAAAATCAGCTTAGGCTGAGGTGACGAACGCTTAGGTGCCCCAGTTTAGGTGAGGTGAATCCCAGCCTCAGCACACTTATAGTAGCTTGTCCAATAAGAGGCAACAGAGAAACTTTCACCTTCTATAGAAGACTCTCGTGTTCTCAGTGGCAGTATGAACACTAACCTACAAGAGCTCAAGGCATCGAATGCCAAGAAGTCTAGACAAGCTTTGCACAACTATTGAAATTACAGCTGTCTTAAATAACAACAAATACCACACTGCGAACTGAGGCTTCACATTCTTTCACTGCCCAGTGACTTAACCAAATCACATGAAGACCAAGCAAAGAATACCTCGGCATATTAATCTCAACCCAAATCACGTGCAAATCTCGATATTCAAAAGAAACCRCCAGTAATTCAGCCCATCTCTACTCATAACCCGAGACCCAGTCACAAGATTGGTTTCTCCCCAGTTTTGGTATTAACTTACAAGCATGTGCAATGCAGCCTTCAACCCCCAAAGAGCTAAGGGGTGGCCACAGTCAACACGATGGCAACATGAACAAATTCTGAGACAACCCAGGATTTACAGACCTCAGCTAGCTGAATTGTGAGCCAGCCAACTCTCCAGTGCTCCACCAGCTGCTCCAAAACATTTAGATGAAGCAGGAAAAGCTAATGAAAATTCTGTGAAGAAAGCATAAATTTTGTGAGGCTTTGGCAGTCCAGCTTCCACATGGCTGGTTGTCCCAGGAAGAGGAGTGGAATTGCTGCAGTCAAACTTTAGGCATTTATGTCCAAGCTAGTGCCATTAGGAAAGAAACTAATGTCACGAAGAAAAAAAAAAAAAACCTGAACTGAATAGCTGGCATAAACCCTGCTATACTTTTCATGTTAGGTCAGTATTACCAGTTATCTTCATGTCCAGTTTTTGTGGCATAAGATAATAGACCTGAGATAACAGAAGCAAAGTAGAGGTCAGAAATCACAAATTCTTACAGTAACTACCACAGCAGAAAAGGATATTTGATAAAAGGATCTGGCAAATCTGAGGCATGACAGAGCATGCTGTTAGGATTACAGCATACAGACCACGGAACAAGATTTATGTATGCATACATATACACACACTCAGACATACACATATATCATGATCAAATCAGTATTACTGGTAGTTAAAAGTTAAAATTCAAGGTTTCTGGTTTTACTTGGCTTTCAGCTCCCAATAATTCATCKTAAGTGATAAGACAAACATTTTGTCCTTTCCCCACATGCTGTCATAAATTTTAACAATATTAATGGCTAGGTAGAGATTTTCCTGACCCTTGTTGAGCAGGCCATTGATCTCAATACTGCAGATGTAAAACAAAATGAAAAAAAAATCTCTTTGGAAAGAAAGATATATAGATAAGAGCAGATAACTTGAACGACAAACTTGGCTTACACAAATACAGCTTATTCTCTGCTTCAAAACTGACCTCATTTTAGGTTCATCCTAAAGCCCATATTTACTATTAAACTCGAAAGATGGTGAAAACTAAAGGAAAGTGAAGCCCTGCAGAATGAAATTATACAAGCCTCTTTGTGCCTTACCACCTGAAAACACTACAGCACACAGGAGTTAAACCAATTTAGAGCAGTAGGTCACTAGCAAAGCCTAGACAACCCTACTGAACAGGCACTGGCCATAGTGCTCCAGAAGGGAAATGCAATGGTTGTCCAARGAACTACAAGTTAATCAACAAGATACTTCTCTGCTATGGATAACACTAATTCATGAAATATGAAAGAAAAATTTGACATCACCTAATAAGAAGAAGGTGTCAAGTTAAACCTGTTATAAAGATCTCTGCTAAAGGAAGCAAAAAACTCTAAAAATATTTATGTCCAGGGCAACACTACAGAAGCCAAAAGAAGTTTAGCCATGGTCATCAGTGTGAATTTCTGGTAGTAAAACCATTAGTAGAGAGTCCAGCACAGCAGACACTTAACATTGACACAGTCAAGTAGATACTGGAGTACCAAACTACCTGCTAAGAATAAACTCATTGAAACAAAAAGGGATCTGCCACACTTGGACACTTGCTATGCCGTTGTTCCTTCTACTACAACCTCCCCAACTCTGAAAGGGTAAATCTTTCTGCACCTGCCACCCTGAAATCACCACAGATTCCTGGTTGGCCACTTCACCACTTCCATAGAAATAAACTGAATTACAAGTTTATATAGCTTTTCACATTGCTTATTGCAGTTGATAACTCAAACCTGCAGGTTTTGCATTTGAGTTGTTCTAAAAGGAGTAATTTTTTTCTGAAATGCTCAGACTTGGTCTTTCCTTAAAGACAAACTTGTAACGAGTTTTTAAGATGGCTTTTTAAGACCTGAAAGCCTGAAAACTGTCACACACACTTAACCAGGAAAGTAAAGCTTATATTGATGCAGTGGTAAGAACACAGAGGCAAAATCACAAACTGCAAAAATAAGAAGTGCACAGATGTTCCACCTCATTTTTCGCCTTCTCAAGAAATACTTACATTAATAATATATAATTGTAAAACTGATTATATTTATTCTATGACACACAGAGCTTTTTGGAAGGTGTTGCTTTTGGCAGAAACACATTGCACTATATCATATTTCTAATGGTAGGCAGAACCTAGCAAAACCAGACTTAAATCATTACTAAAATACATAATACCAAACTGAAAGTAATCAAGGTGTGCCTTTATAAGACACATTCTATTAAAAAAAAAAAAGAGAGAAAGAGAGATTACAATATTATGTTTATTTTAGGTTTATTTTAGCAGCTTGAAAAATATCTTCTGGTGACTGCATCTGTTCCATTTACCCAGACAGGTCTACACATCTGTTAAGTTCCACTTAACAGCTATGGGGGGAATAAAAAAAAAAGAAAAAGGAGCAGTCAACAAAAAAAACCAAAATCTGAAGAGTTTCTGAGGACACCTGGCCTGTACACAGCCACACTATATTGGTTTGCTTTTCAGTGTCAGACTTTGTTTTGCCAAATATAATACAAGAACATCTGAAGGAAATGACAAGGTACATCAAACCTGCACCAGAAATGGATTGATGGTACAAGTAGAATTGTTATTTACAGCTAAAAGCCATCTAGTTTGTTGAAACAAACTAAAATTACGCACACACCACATAGCTTTTTTAATTACTACAAAGGAGATGAGTTTTGATTTGACTTGGTTGCGTTTTGATATGTTCCAGTTAAGCCGGGTTTGGTGGGAAGGATTGTTCTTCAACACTCAATTCCCTTTAATTTTTGCAATTAGATATGCTATCTAATTTTGTTATCAGAATGCAGCTTCTAATAACATTTACACAAATACAGAATGCTTTCAAAATTCCTGAAGTGTATACCTATGTGGTTTCACCATAAGCAAAATACTTTCTTCAAAAAAACAAAAAAAAACAAAACAAAACATTTTTAGGCTTCATAGTGCTCTTCTCCAAAACATATGATTCCATTCCCTTGGCCTTATCTCCAAAAACCAAAACCAACTTTTTTCAACTCCCTCTCTCATGTTCCTTCCTCTTTTATTCCCAAGTCATGAAAYAGCAATCTACGGAGTTTTTAAGACAGAGGAAAATACCAGCCCAGCAACATTTCCCAGAAACAGAGCTAAGTAACTGCATTTAATTAAAGATTCAATTGTAGCATGCTGATTTAAAAGAAAACAGATCTTATAAACCTACTCAGAAGTCCGAAGACAATTAAGAATAAAGGTTCATATAAAGTATATACCAAGAAATAACACAACAAACTAGTGCTGAGCACCCTTGCCTGAAACAGACTGATATTGTACAGCACTTGCCACAAAGCTTAATGACTCAACATACAAGCCTTTGTTTTGTCCTCTGTTTATTTGATTGATACACTTTTCTAAGTGTCAAGAAACTGTCCATAAGCATCAATTCAATTACCATTTCTGAACAGGTAACACCTGGATTGATCTCACTGTATCAGATGTGTTCCCTTCTCCAAAATAAGGTATCTGCCTGTGCATGTAATCCACGCAAGAAAACACCAAGATCTCAATGTCTCCAGCACAGTCACAGCAGGCAGAGCCATGACTGACTCTGTGTCAGGCTAGGATCCCTCACTTGATCCTCAGACCTCCCAACTGATACTCCGTCCTGAATTCTCGCAGGAATATCTCTCTGCCACCACATTTCTTTCTGCAACGTTAGTTTCTTCAAGCTCACGTTCCTTTGCATCTGAATTACCAAACCACTCACTTCTCTTGCCTCAACCAATACATTCTCCTTCAACTCCTATATCTTGCTAAAATGGAAATAGAAGAACAGCTTCCGTAAACTTTTGCTTTGAGCCTATTGTCACCTTTCTCATCACCTTCCTGCTTTTCCTCGTGCCAATTTGTATGTATATCCTAATTCTGTTATTCACTAGAGACGGTCAAGAAATGGAGTACCTGATTAAAAAGTATTGGGGAGTGACGTCTAAGAAAGGCTGAATAGCAAATGACAAGAAAATCACTTTTACATTCAAGAAAACGTCATGTAATTTCACAATTTACTGCCTTCATGTAATTTTTAGGAACACTCCATACAGCTCAAAAAACCCTTATAGAAAAGCTTTATGAGTTACTGAAATCCTTAACATTTATTGGAAACATTTTGTATTAAAAAGCAAACATAAATGCCTAATTCCTATGTAAAAATAAGAGTTTATGTGCTAATAAAGCCCAAGAATTTTATTTACTGTTATTGCTGGTGGCTGCCTGAGAAGCTTTTACAGTTTAGAAAGTTTATATAATTTTCTAAGTGTGTTTAAGCAATCTCCCTGGCAGAGACAGAAAACAAGCTACTTCTCCAAGAACCACTACACACAAGTTAGATGCCTTTTGGGTGGATTCAGATCCTTAAGAATCACAGCAGTTTTAAATAGATATTTGAATGTGAAAGTAAATATTTACCTAAAAGAGGGGGATTTGTGCTTATGTGAGATTCCTATTAAACCTCTAACCAAATATGAAAAAACACATCCAAACACGGAGAAAAAACCTCCACAACCCCAGACCTCTCATTTGCTGGGGTATTTGGTAGGTCTTTCCACACAGACATAGTTATCACCTTCATGGACACCAATTAGCAGCATTTACCCAGAAGTGGAAGATGATTCCCAAACAGCCATTAAAGATGCCAGGCCAATAAAAGAGTACTTACTACTACTATTTGAGACTAGGCAAGCCCTCAGACATTTCTGAAGGATGCAGGAGGAAGCTACACAAGTGCAATGCCTTCAGCTCTGGGCTTCAGAGACATGTCTTGCTCCAAATTCCCCTTTTCACCTCAGACTGCTCCTCTCATCTCTTGAAGGCAGCAAGCATATGCAAGTAGACAAGGAGGGAGGGAGACACACTGCACTGCCAAGTGCCAGCAACAACCGAGCTTGGGAAGATCTTGTTCTTCCACACTGGCTTCCACACTGAGACAAAATCGGCTGGAAGATTGGCTAATGAAACTACACTCATTTTTTCACTGTGTAATGATACTGAAATCTTGCTACAATTTATGACTATAAAAGTTTTCTCAGCCAAAAAAATAAAGTAACCACTTTGGCTAGGTATTCCTGGAATGGGAGACAAATAAGCTGGCAAATATAAAGAGTAGATTTATTTTGAATTTAACCAGTAGTTTTTACTTTCTCTTTCTTAAAACAGGTTTGGAAGGGAAGGGATTTTTGTGGGGTTTTTTTCTCCATGGCTTTTGGTTTGTTTTCAAGACAATTGGTTAAATGTTACCTCTGGTTTCATACAATTTACTTCGGGTCATATTTTCCCAATTTTAACAAGTTGATGTTCCCAGGATAAACCATAGATAATTCACCTATTGTTCTGCAAAATTCTTGATCTATAAACAATTGTATTTTTTTTTAATTATACACAGAAAACAGGCCTGTTTATTCTGAAAATAAGACAGCTTTGTCTTATCTACTGCTGAATTCCACAGCCAGAAGCCCACAAAAGTTTCATTATGACAAGATCTTCTCTATAGAGTACTGACAAGAAACCATGAAACCAAATTTCTTCTTTGTAGGGCAAGGAGGGTGTTCTCCTTCTGTCCTCTTCAGTAATTACATTATTGAGCTTGTTTCTTTTAATGCTAGAGTCCCCTACAACAAATTCACAGAACTCCATGGAAGTGAATTAATTGTGGTTAACTTTTCCTGAAGGTTATCATCAGAAAAATATATTAAAATCTGGTTTAACATTCCTTGGTTCTGAAATCTGCACTTTTTAAAAAAATACCTGTCTTTCAAAAACCTATACATCATTTTCTGCTTGCATAAAAATTATAAATTTTAATGGAAATTGAAACATTTCACACAGAAAGAAAAACCCTCTTAACACAAACCATTTTGAGGTAAAAATGCCTTCACAGATACCTTTTATGAGCTCTGATACTATTATAGCTATAAAACTGACCTCCAGTTAAAAGAAAAAGAAAATTCCATCTGGTTCTCAAGAGCTGGAGATGACTCATTTCTGCCTCACCACTGCTGCTATCTTTTGGCATATTCTCATATTTACATGTTAAATTTAGCAAATCTCTCTGATCTCCAGATACAGAAAGTGACTATGATTGCATTTACATGTTCAGGTTTTGCCAAATTCTGACATGCTTCAGTTTTTTAACTTGTAGAATGCAGCCATTCAGCAAAAGCATATATAGTGAAGTGTTTAATTTACAGCAACGAAAAACGCAAGAACATAATTTTTACTATTGCTGTGGTCCACTGGCTGACTGTCCTGCAAACAGACAAACTTTTAAGTGTTTTGTTGTGGGTTTTTTTTTTAAGAAAAATATTTTCAGGAGCTCTATTAACAATTTATTCCAATCCTTGACAGGGTGAATAGCCACCACATACCAGAGAAGACAGACAAGGTGCTTAGTTCCACTTATTCAAGATCCTAATCCTTCACCATTCACACTGTGAACCGGGATGGAGAAATCTCTTCCTTGCTGAGGATCAGGCAGCTCTCTCAAACACCCTTAGTGGACTATATGCTACCACATATCTTAGCTTTATCAAACAGAATTAGTCAAACACAGGTCTTTCTCCACTTCTATTCAGACCAGGATTGCTGGCAAGCACACAGCTAAACGCCTCTGACAGACCTTGGAGAAACACTGAATTCAAGAGGCTGCAATCAGCATCTCTTCTCAGAGCTACAGAAAGGTGAAACCAAGTCAATCATCTTGTCCTTTATCTTATTTAAYTTAAATAAGCAGCATACCAGGTGATGCTAATTGCAGTATGACCTGTATGTTGTGATCATACACATCAAAGAGCTACTTCTGTTCATATTTAAATCCGTAACTAAAACAACTGCAAACTTTCATGGTATAAAATTATTTAAGTGTAAAATAATTTACACTTTTTATTGGCACTGAGAATCTGCTAAGGTTTCAGATTTCTTACCTAACTAGGGTAACCTTATTTGCTTTCATTCAATGTCATTAAAATAGGAATATAAAGAAAAGCTGCATCAGTGGTGAGCTATGATAAGAAAGAAAGCACTTTATCATACTAATGAAGTTGATGCTTTAATAAGACAGTTGAAATCTGAAGCAGTAAATAAACAATTAGCAAAATCGCTGGAAAAAAGGAATTAATGGGCTGAACAAGATGCATAGAGCCTCAAGAAAATAAAAATATTATTGATCCGTAACACTGCAGCTCTCAAAGTTTGGCCCCTGAGAAACTGGCTTCCATCAGTAATAAAGAATGTGGTAAATTATAATTAAATTACTTAAATCATTGCACAGTAACAAGATCCCCAGTGTTCTGTTGAGTTTGGAAGCAAATGTCTATACTTTAAGCTTGTACATAAATGGAGGTAATCATATGAATCAGCAGTTCTATAGGCTGTCTCTTTTCAAATGTCTTTTTAGACAGAGATCAGGTAATTAATAAAATCGACTTTCCTGTTAGGAAACCTTATCCAAGAAAACATTGGGTTAGCAATCTGCTTTAACTATGCAGCATGCAGTGGAGAAAAAAGAAAAAACAAAACAAGAAAAATACTTCAGCTGATATTAGCAAAAACAATGGACTACCTTTCACTGCAGTAATCCATTAGTAAATTAAAGGAAGGCCATCACCCTCATATGGCCACTTCAGAAGCAGAAATGCAGCATTTTCAGAAGGGAAAGGAAGACATGGAATCTCACTGTCACTGCATGTAGGATTTAGGTGACTGGCTAGTCAATTCTGTGACTAGACACTGGACTCTGTCCACAAAATGGTCTTCTCCATCCACACCTTGACATTCCAGCAGACAGTTGGAACACTGCTTATGTTGTTAGAAGGCCATCCCCTCTGACTCCACAAGCTGCAAACCACTGGAGGCTGAAGGAATCTGCTGGCTAAGCACCACAACATGACTGCACTGTTCAGCACCAAACATCCCAACTTACGGCTGCCTGACTCTTACTGTGTTTATTTCAGAAACTTGAATCTCATGAATACCACTGGACTTCAGAAATCCAGCTTTGCACATCTTCTCCTTTGTGTTGTGTTACAAACTGCTGCAAGCATTGAAGGGCAAGTACACACAACCCTATTTTTTTGTTTGTAACTGCTAGAAAACACACAGACCAACTGGATAAAGTCAGAGGTAGGGAGACCATTCCACACTGAATGAAGGGTGGTGAGATACAAGTCACAAAGTGTCACTTAATCTGTTGATGCATCTTCCTCTCTCTTTTAATGAAATCCCTGGGTCATCTCAAAGACACTTGTTAAAAGAGCAGAAAGGCAAACCCTCATTTCCATTTCATTAATGTACACATGACTCTGCCACAGTGCATCAGAGACCAGTCTGGTGACAGCCATTCCTACAGACAGCTTCATAGTAATAACTCATTAAGGACAGGCCTCCTTTCTTCCTGACATGACAAGAAGGCATTAAGAATACAGAGTAGTTTGGGAGACAGGAAACCATACCTGTTCAGTCCTAGCTAAACCAGTCACTAGGGACAGTAAGTGGCAGGTATCTTCTGATAGGTGTCTTATGGGACAGAAATAAACAAAACGATCAAACAAACAACTAACAGATAATGTTCACATCTCAAAATACAGGCACTACAGCTATCAACTATAGGCAAGGCCCTGTAGTTCCTACAGAGATGCCAGTGACTGAATTCACACTGACACTCAAATCTTTCAACATCTGCAGAAATGGGCACTGTCAGTCAGGGATGAGGCTTTGCCCTGGCACATCTGGCACAAACATCTCCCATTTTTACACTCCTGGCTCTGTGGGTAAGCCAGCTGTCTCTCCCTTTAGAATTTTACATCTTAGTTCTACTGAAAATATGAGCTATATTATTGTAAAAAATAATCCACATTAAGAACAGTTTATTTTCCAGTTCTCCTTGTATACTGGTAGAATAAGAGATGGATTCTTCAAATTAAAGGAACTTTGCCCTTGTTCAAAAAATCCCTTTTGTATTTCAACCAAAGTCACACATGAGGAAAAAAGGTTTTAAAAAAATCCACCAGCTTCCTTTGTTTATGCACTAACATGGGAAATAGAGATGCAAGATTAATACACTACTTACCGATTAAAGAGAGTACAAAAGAGAAAAATATTCTTCAAACCACAATAGCTGGAAGCTTTACAATACATGGCCACATGACCACATCCCACAACTACAGCAATGTGTCACGAACACAGCTTAGCAAACTGGGACATCATATATATTCCAGGGCCCTAACTGAAGGATGCCATAGACCCACCTACAATCAAGGATTCTACAAGATAACCAAGAGGCTTTTACAAAAAAAGAAAGGAAGAAAACAATGAAATGCTAAGAATACCTGAGTTGAGGGTGTCAGAACAAGAAAATGCAGGAAAGAGAGAATATTTTTGTGTTTTCTGTCTTCTTGTTGTTCAACTCAGTCACAAAATAGGGGATATGCAGGATTAAGCAAGTTATGGAAGACTTTCCAGCATGCTTTGTAACAGCTCCTAAGGCTCAGCATAATTAAAGATTATGGAGAAATAATTTATACATTCTTTGCAGAAAGCCACAAAAGCAGGAAATTATCTGAACAGTCTTTTGATAAATTTAGGTCTTTAAAGTTGCTGAAACTCAAGAAAAAGCTTACTGATTTGATAGGGTAAAAACCTCACAACTTAATAAGATAAAATTTTCATTTTGAAAGGGCTTTTTTCCCCTTTTTTTAATCATCACCCTCTTGCAGCAAAAARGGAGATTAGAATAATGCCTCCAGACTTTTAAGCGTGGTTATACTTTAATGGTAAACTGTATTTTCTATTCTAGAACATGCACAATTATAGGTATACTCTTATGAATGGCAAAGAAAATTACACTGGAATGAATATAAGCATGATAGACCATTTCTTTTTCCATCCCTTCACCCACAGAAAAAACAGATCTCCTCCTTGAAATGCAAGTGCTTTAGTCATTTTTGCTACTATGCAAATTTAACATTAAACTGTTAATGATTAACTGCCAAACAACAGACAACTCTCAGAAATCAAAACAGTATTCACAAGCTAAAAGAACAGCAAAAAAAAATGAGAACTTCTATTTAAACACAGGGGAGAAGTATGGATTAAAACGGCAAGTATCTGAAAAATGATATATCATTATAAACACGATTTTTAAAACAGTACAGAAGAAAAAACTGCAGTGGACTTGGAGAGGAAATATTCTCATTCTTCAAAAGACAGTAAAATACCCACAATTCTAAGTGGAAAATCTCTGACATCCAGCAGACCAACTTACAAGGAAATCATAATGAGTCACCTGGGTGGGAGGTGGCTAATGGCTGAGTCTTGGACTTCAATACTGAAATGTGAGAACCGCTCTTCTTTTGATTCAATTAGCAGATTCATTAATTTGAAAATTGTTAGGAGACTGTCCCTGTTCCTTACAAGAGAGTGGACTGTCTGTGGAATTATGTAAACTATGCTTGGATAATTGGACACAGTTAAAATCTAATAAAAATAACTGTTTAGGTAAATGTCTGTGTTAGTTAAGCAACAAAACGAGCAATATCATRGACACAAAAATAAATTTCTTTCTTCCAATACATGTGGAACAGTCTGCAGGGTTTGATATGCCAACCAAATAGCACAGACAGCTGATTTGTCTTCAGCAATTCATTAGATCACTCCAGAGAGCAACCTGCCTGTAATATASAGAGTCTTTTTGAAGGATTCTGAAATAAAGAAAAGAAGCTACCTCCAAAGGCCTGGATTCAAAGAAGGATTTAGCTCTTCAGTGTTTACATCACTTCAAATAAATGGGAAGTTAGTCAAAATGTTTTGCTGAGACTGGGCTATGTCTAGCCACCGGTGAAAACAGAACAGGTGTGATGAGAAACTGTGAATAAACTAGTCAGCATATAAACTTTATTAAAGTATGCACTCAGTCATATATCCTCACAAGATCGTGCCTCTTCTCAGCATCTCTGTTTTCCCATTCACATTAAAGAGTTTCTCCCTCTCTTCTCTGAAGTAATTTGAGATAAAAGGAATAAATAAGCAACATTAATTCTGACAGTGTTGTTCTACGAACAGCATTAATCAACACTTTAAGTGGTTTCTGTGTGTGATTTCAGACAGAGCTTAGCAACAACAAATCTTAYACTTAAGCTGGCAAAACCATCATAATAAAATGCTCTGATTCATAATGTAATTTCCAAGGCACTAATACTGGAAATAAAATTTTCGCTCCTTAAGATCATCCAGTTGTAAGTCCTCTATATTAAGTATGATTTCCAACTAATAAACACACTAAACTATAATTGGAATGGTATCTTAAATACTGTGACGCACAGATAGTTGAAATACAGTTAGAGCTCATTTTTTTTAAAAAAGACAGTGATTAGTTTAATTATTTGTAATATTGACTACAGAACAAAACAATTCTGATAGTTTTAAATATTCTGACATATGCAAGAACTTTTTTCTAGGTACATGAAGAAAAAAAAGATCTATTTTTTCCTATAAAAACACAAATTATTTTTCTTCTCTAGTCTCCTCGAGAATTGATAAGTTGCTCATAAACATAATGAGTTAAAATGAAACTATACAGGAGATACATTTAACTCCCTCACCTCTTACCTAATCAGACAAGTACAAATATTGTAATACCTACACATTTCTGGTTTTTAGATTTAACCCTAATGTATGCTCAGAATAAATAGTATTACACTAACAATATAAATCATCAGCTAAAATGCTAAAATTAGTGACATGGAAAATAATCATTCACTATTTCAATACCAGAACATATCAGCATATGGGAGCAATAAATAGAAGAAATTATGTAGACTAGATAACAAACTAATATAATGAATCAGAACAATTGATACTGGCATTGGTTAAAAGATACTACTTGAATTCATCAAAGTTTCASGATTTATTAAAAGAATAAGTTTTAAATATTCCAAAGTTCAGATTTATGACCAACTATCAGTATTAGGCGAAACCTAATCCTCCAGTACAATCACAGAGCTACTTCGTCTTACTTCCTATGAATACTTATGCAAAAGAATTATGTGAAAAACATACTCAGAGCACAGCCATTTTCTACACAATGATCACTTCCATTTGACATTGTTCCAATTTACTTTACTGTGAAACAAMAAAAAAATTGCATTCATAGAGGTTCTTTGACAGAAACACTGATGACATTTTGAACTAGTACATGATACCTGCCCTATCTCTTGCATATTTTACATGAGCACCSTTCACAAAGAAGCCCACATATGCCATGTTTCAAAATGCTGCAGCAGTAGTGGTGCTCATGCTGGAGTGAGCAGCAGTATTGCAGCATCCTCATGTACTGAGGGGGCTCTGCAGTTGTGGGAATTTCCATAACAGGCAAAAGCCAGTGTTGGCAAKGGGAGATTATGACAGATGGTTTGCAGAGTCCAAGGGGACTGACAAAGAATTCATCCACSGAGTCTAAGGACTGCAGAACTTGCCAAAAAGTTAGATTAGTTATAATTGGGCATGAAGGAGAGGTAATCATGACCACCATTACTTTTGTTACTCTAGAAAGAAGGGGAGTGTAGGAAGGGTGTTTTGAAGGCTACATGCAGTTTCTTAGTTGGAAACTGAAGTCAAGGACCTCCATGGCAGCATTCTCTGAAATGCATCCAAATCCTTGTCCAAGGCCCAGGAAATAGGCTGTCTCAATGCAACCATGAGACAATGGTGAGGAGATATACAAAGAACTGTGGAAATAAGGAATTAACCCACAAAGGCAAGTCAGACCACCTGCAATGTCAATTGACCAGCACRTGCACTGGTGAACAACAAAGTACAGGCAGAACTTGTAAGTGGTTCTACAACTATATTAGAAGCCTAGAAATGTGTTAGATAGGAGACCTGGATCAGGAGATATTATCTGAGGCACAAAAAATTCAACATGCAGAAGCAGCCATTTTTAACTATCCATATGCAGCATGTCCCCACATGAGGACAAGATGCAGAAATACAGGGGTTTGGATGCAGTAATTGGTTCCTAGAAGAACTAGTCAAATTCTCCAAGAGCAGCTCTCCAGGCTTTTTTCAGAAGTGGAGCAAATGACTTSGATCAAGTTGTAAGTGGAAAAACACAGTGTTTAAAAGTAATCACAACACAATTAAAAATAACAATAAAAAAAAGGAGTATTCCAATAAATCCAGCATAAGAACATTCAATTTCAAGAAAGGACACAAATAGAAATTGTACTAGAAGACAAATCAAATGAACAAAACCCAAAAGGAGTGGTCAAAAAAAGCATGTGAGAATGCATGCACGAGCTGTTCAAAAAACAATGTACTAGATGACCAGATAAAACTGCCTAACATTTCTAATAGAAAACAAAACAGATAGAAATCTTCTTAGCCTAACAAGAAAGTAAAGGAGATGATCTCACTGAAAAGGTCAACGGTTTAAAAAACCTAGAAACTTATCCAAACAGGGAGAGGAAAGCACATAAACCATGGCAGATCAAATGTACTGACGATAAAGGGAAAATATAGAATTTGAAGAAATCCTTGCAAAGTTTACAACAGACTGAAATAAATACTCCCACCCATTTTAAGGGGTTGTGTGGGTTGTGGGTTTTTCTCATTTTTTTTTTTCTTGGTGTGGTTTTTTGCTTTTGAACACAGAGTTTATAAGTAACTTCTGAAATTTCTCACAAGGCACTGTATAGGTATAAGGAACCTAGGGAGGAATAATCTCATGTACAAGTACAGGTTCAGGGCTGACCTGCTGGGAACCAGCTCTGATGAGAAGGACCTGAGAGTCCTGGTGGGCAGCTTAACCCGCTGTGTGCCCTTGCAGCCAAGGTGGTCAATGGCATCCAGGGGTGCATTAGGAAATGGTGGCCAGCAGGTCAAGGGAGGTGATCCTGCCCCTCTACTTGGCCCTAGTGAGCCTGCATCTAGAGCACTGTGACCAGTTCTGGGCTCCTCAGTACAAGAGACACATGGAGCTCCTGGAGCAGGTCCAGAGAGTTGGGCCTGTTTAGCCTCGAGAAGAGATGAAAGAGGGGATCTTACCAATTCATACGAATATCTTAAGGGCAGGTGTCAATAGGGTGGAGCCAGGCTCTTTTCAAGTGGTGCCCAGCAACAGGAAAAAGGGCAATGGGCACAAACTGAAGCACAGAAAGTTTCACCTGAATGCAAGGAAAAACTTCATTACTTTGAGGGTGATACAGGACTAGAACATGCTGCCCAGAGAGGCTGTGGAGTCTCCTTCTCTGAAGATACTAAAAACCGACCTGGATGTGATCCTGTACAATCTGCTCCAGATGAACCAGCCCACCTTAGAAGGACTATATGATCTACAGAAGTCCTTTCCAAGGCCACCTGTTCTGTGATTCTGTGATTCTGTGATAAACACTGGTTGTCAATAATTTCTCCACAGAAAGACAATAAAGATAACCTGCATGGATGTCCCCTCTAACAGACCCAGTGCAGCAACTACAGCTGCATGGCATGAGGCAGAACAGACATGAGAGACATGAGGAGAACAGACTGTAAAAAGGGTACAGGCTCACGTACAATCCTGAAATAGCATCCTTTACTGCCAATGTCAGAATACAGAGCTAGATGGATCAGTGGTCTGACCCAGCAGACCATTTCTTAACTTCTTCTATTCTAAAGAACATGTTAAAATAAATTTAACAAAAAGTTTAWTCAAACTATAAAAACAGAAGTGTGAAAGCTAAGAGGACACAGTTACTATGTTCAGAGTATAATAAGCCAGTCCCTGATATAAAGGGCTTCACTTTGTCACCTCGTTTTTTTAATTGGCTCCAGCAATGTTCCTTTTCCAATTCCAGTATTTTTTGGGGGGGGCTAGATGACTGGATGAAGAGAAAAATCACATGCACGTACTTTTCTACTCTTAGATGGTAGACAAACTGTGGTAGATCAYTGTCAGCTCAAAATTAAAGAGCAAAATAAGCTGAACAGGGAGATATAATTAAAGCAATAGGAAAGCATTCTRTACAACTCGCAATTCATATATTCATTACTTAACATTAGTTTTTCCATAAGTAAGCAAATGTTGTTGCTAGTGTTTGCTATGCAATTGTGGTAGGGGAAAGAAAAGGAGTCCCCAAGGCAGCTTCTACATAGGAACRTATTTGAAGGCTAAGTGATCATTAGTAATGAAACTAATGACATTTGTTTGCTTGTATTATAAATGATTTTCAAAGTGATGGTTTCTCTTAGAAGGGCATCAATGTTCCCGGACATATAGGATTTCTCCCAGAGAGCAAGTAACTATTTTAGCGACAAGCATTAGAGTTATTGTCATAAAATTAACRTTCTCCTTATGTAATGAATGCAAAATCAGATGGCCCAGCTAAATGAAAACAGACTCCTTCAAATGCTGCATTGCTTCAACATCAGCTTTGATCACATTGCACTTGAAAGGTGACAGATACTCCAGATGAAAAAAATTAATCTCCCACTGTAGTGTTTCCTCCTTCTCTGGACAGCCATAGCAGTCTGTGAAGGGATCACAAAGATACATCTGTTTTTGTGTGTCTCTCCCCTTTTGCTGTGTGCTTCTCTACATCTCATCTGCCTCTGGAATTCATCTTGCCTTATGCTTGGGACATAAACACGTAGCAAGAGCTGGATGTTTTTATGCATCTGTGCAGTGTGGAACATAATAGGGATCTGTAGTATGATAAACATCTCAAAGGGCTACCAATCTATAAATATCCAGTGTACAACTACATACACCAAGACCTTTTATAACACTAATAGTAATTGAAATGTCTCATCATGGGAAGAAGTATTTTGGAACTAAATAATTAGTCGTTTCTCACCCAAAAATGAGAAATAAAGATCTTGAGTCCAGCTTTTCCTGTTTTGCCACCCTAATTGTTCTTCCCCCTGTGAGCAGAATGGTGAAAAATCAGAAYGGTAATTCCATTCACTCTACTCCTCAAAATGAAACATGCAGTATAAACTTGCAGTATACCTTCACAGCATAAACTTGTCCTGCAGCCAGGAGGGAGCAAAATGAACTTGTCACTTGACTGCACAAGGCCCCTTTCCCAGGACATGCTAAAAGCTGCCTCTCAGTACTGACCAAGAAACAAACAACTTCTTCAGCAGACAAGAAGCACAGCTGCCACCCATACAGAAGCAACAGCTGTCCTTAATCAGCCTGACGCTGTTTTCATTCATTACTTTGCTAACATAACAGGAAAACATGGAATTTGTTGTGTTTCACAAATGCTGTRTCACAGGCAAAGGGAGTGAATGCCCATTAACTCTTCAAATATTACAGTTAGGTGAAACAGAAACTGCATATATAGAGAAGTGATGGCCTTCTGGCTAAGACAATGGACTAAATATTTCTTCCTTTCAGATGACAGTAAATATTCTGTCTCAGTTCCTCATCCCTAGGAATAACAGCCCCTTATCATATGGGKATAAGAACACAGTACATTAACACATCATAACACTGTTGTCTTTGCAAGAACATAAAACATTCTAAAAAGATGACAATGTTACAAAAGATTACACCACAGGGCCAACAAGGCTATTCATAACTTGCCAAAACGTCTAAAGTCAGGATTTTGTTTTGCATCTCTCAACCGAAATATCAATCAGCTTGGTCACCTAAGTAATAGAAGTAAGCACAGTGAGGTATACAAAGCATGTAATTAAACTCATTCTTTTCCATCATTCTGAAAATCTTTAGTTTGGGACTTAGTGACACAAAGCTAACAAAGGCTCTCAATCATCCTGTACTGGGAATTACATTAAAATAATGACACTTGATTGCAGATCTATTAGTAAGTCTGTTTAGAACCATGTAAATCTGCCAGGTTTCAGTCACCAATCAATGCTGGGTCTATTTGCAAATTCCATGAACGAAGACTATCCATACCACGTTGCTTGGCTCAGACTGAGTGAGCCATCTCTTAACAGGTTCCACTGCCTGTATTGGTGGTTTTTTTATGCTTTTAACTGAGTTATTTTATGCTTTTATCAGAGGCTTTTTGACTTTTCTGGCAGCTTTCAGTGACAATTTACTGCAGGGAGAGTTGCCCCAGATTTGTCCAAGTCCTGACATGGACTGCCTACCTGACAGCAGAAGCACCTGCCTCTTGGGTTTTATCAAAAGAGTCATAAACTCTTTTTCCTTATAAATTTGCAGAGAAGCACTGGTCAGCAGCACTCAGAAATCACTCACCCACTTTTTGTCACACCAAAATTCATTGCCTTAAAGATACAGCTGGGTAGCAAAACATTGCATGGTAGTATTCAGCATGGAGAGTCAAAAGATCTGCATGAAGCACTGGAAGTCTGTCACAAAGCCAATAAAATATTTAATTTTAAGCTAATAAAATATCTTCAGAAATGAATTTTAGTGCCTAATCTATACTTTCTATCATGCAACATTAAAAAAAAAAAAAGAAGTTAGGTCCCAGAATAGAGAAGCTTATAAAATAGGAAGAACACTACAAGGGTACAGGGAATTTCTTGGGTCAATGAATAAACCCCCTGCTGTTGCATTATATTATTTCCTTAAATTCCCTCCATCTTAAATGCAACTGCTTTCTCTTACATATATCTGAAATGAGAAGCTAATCATTATGCTGGTTAGGAAATTYATTTTGATTTCCAAACTACATTTTAATTTTATTTAATGTATATGTTCACATAAAAAAAATTTGTCGAGGTTCTGTAATTCTGTTTTTTCCTTCCCTGATGTATTATTCCTCTCAGAACAATTAGATTTTCTTTTGGCCTTAAAASTTTCCTCTACTAAGAAGTCACTCTCTTCTTATTTACCTCATAAAATAAGTTCTCTATCATGATTTSCTCTTCTGCTTCATTTTGCTTTCAGTTCCCCTGAACAGATTGAGTTTTGCTAACAATTTGCACAACAGCATTAATATTTCTCTACTGGGAGATTAATAGTCTGAATGGAACATACAGAACACAGGGTTTACAACTTTAAAAATGCAAAATAAATCTGTTTTAAGTGCAAATGATCTTTGAGATTTCTATCATTGTAAGGTCATGCAGAAATGAAATCCGTGTCAATATTTAATATTATTCTACAATTAAAAAGCTGCATGAATAAATTCAACGTCACAATTAGCACTTTTCTGCTTTGCGATACTTGGCTGAATCTGTAATCAGGTTTGCAAACCCAAAGTATGAGATCAACTTCATCAGCAAGGTCAATGATAAAACAATACACCCACTGTTTTGAGGTGCAAGTATCTAGCACAGCTTTTTCCCTTCCCTTCTCAAATCCCTGGACTTATTTACTGAGTAACTGCAAGTGCTGCTTTTTGTCTGCTACAAACTGCAATCAAAAAATGAGTTATTTCAGCACTACTCACATATCCATAACATTGCAATTTGTTCAGGGTTTTTATCAAGAAAATCAAAATCCCAAGAAACATTTTTCCGTACATCAAACTTTTTCTCTTAAAGCCCCTTAAAGGCTTTAAGATGCCTCATTACTAGCTTGAACATTTTATTCATGTGTATTCCTTTACCACATCYAAAAAATCCAGACACTTAGATTGCAGAACACTTCATTTCTTCAATCCCTCCCAATATCTCTGGGCAAAAAAAAATTCTCTCCTTGACACATTAATCAGTATATTTTTCAAAAAATRGTCTCCTGACATCATCTCAGTTTATACTAAAGGTTATCTCATAGAACATGATACTGATGTATGCACTTTCAGAGAAAAGCAGATTTAGCTAAATTACAGAAGTATTTTTTCACCTTATCTAGCAAAAAAAATCCTGATTCTCTTCTGTCAGGCATGAAAGGCCCCATGGTTCATATTTTTGGCTCCCCATCTTGGTCTAATACTATTATATGTATTCCAAGGCTATGTAAGAGACACTCATACAATATCATACACAAATAAACCTTGAGAGCATTATGTATAAATCCTGCCCATTCAATCTAAATAGAGCAGTGACTGCAGAACAGCATTTGCTTAATATTCCCCACAGTCATTTTTTTAAATGGGGGAAGGGACAGATAATAGCAGCAGGTATGACATATGTCATGGCTCTATAGAAACAAAACAAATTCACTGAAAAAAAAACATGCAGGGTAAAAGCCAGATTCAAAATATCACATTACTTTCTAAATATTACGATTCCACACAGTAACCTTGACTTGATTAATACCCATAAAATATTCCAAAGATTATATCAGAATGAAGCACAAAATTATTATTAGGCTTATGGAAAAGCAGAATTTACATAAAATGTCAACAAATAGCACATTCTCTGTCCTCTGTAGCTACAGACATGTATAAGGCATACGAAGTAAAATTCTATTAGACATTATAAGCTTGCTTGTCAAGTCCATAAATTATGTATTTAATTTCAGTGCCAAACTGTGAGGGGGTGCAAAGCTTTCCTTTCACTAGACATTACAGGGAAAACTAACACTGTCCATGTTCTATTCAGCAAATTAAACTAAAAATAACTACTATCATTACATTTAATTAGTACTTCTGATAGCAACCTTATCAGAGACATCCACATCTTCAAGCAGACAAAAACCAGTCAMACAAATTATAAAAAAGGAAAAAAAGGGAAAATCCACCCATCTCTCCTCCCTCAAATCAATAACAAGAAAAAAAACAAAACAAAAGTACACCAACCACCATGAAAACGATGGTTTTTCCATTCTTGCATATGGTTCCTCAGTGGAAGAGCAGTGGACCATAAAACAGACAAAAAAAATTCCATGTACACTGCAGGATGCTCAGAGAGATTTCTGTCAATGACAATAACTTCCTGAAGCCTTTCATAAACACTAAATTGACKTCAAATGCAAAATAGGTCGATGACCATGGAAATTCTATCTGCACCAATAAATGCAGGACAGARTAGCTTTTAGGGTGTAGGGAAAAAGGGACTACTAATCAAGAAATATTAACTACCAGCTATCACATTTTCCTTCCATAGTATCCAACACTTATGCATTGTAGTTTGTGTCAGGGAAAAAAACATCTGTCCAATATTACTTTTAACACCAAAATTGACAGACATCACTATTCAGCTCTGTTGAAGGAAAACCTGCAGAAAAGCAGGAAAGGAAAAGGAAGCAAATAGACAGAGTGAACAAGCATCAAGTTAAATTCAGTATCATTCGGATACCAAAAAAAAAGCAAACCATGATGGATGGACGTGCATCACATCTCCATCTATACTGAGTAAATTTCACTACCCCAATCAAAAAAATTTGTCTTTTTGATGTTCACCCCAAACAGCAGAGAAGAGAATTGCACTGACAATTTATATGCAAAGCGTTCTCCACTAAAATGAATCTAAAACTAATGGTCTAATATTAAATAAGTAGCACTTCCATAAATGTTCTAATTTGCCATTCATTTCAAAAAGAAAGTATAATTCTTAAAAGTGGCTTTGCAGTTAAAGGCAATACCATTATTTATAGCTACAAAGTGGCGAAACTGGGAGAAAAAGGTCAAATGCCAAAGTTCTGAGAAATACTCAGTAATCAATCCACCATCTTTTGCCAAGAACTGTAACCCTACATTATTAATCTCACTCCTTACTTACTCTCTTACAGCCTTAATCAGATGTTCTAAGGACCACTGGAGAACTTCAGCCAGTACCTCTGGGAATCACTTTATGTCTCCGTAATAACTCCTTCCACAGAAGTTAAAGCTCATTAAAGAATAGATACATTGCATATAAATTCCTCAGGTACATAACTGCTAAAATTTCCAAAAGTCTTGCACACAACTGAAAGGGAAGAGCAGTGGTTCCACAACGTAAACTGCTGAAATGTAAGCTCTGCAGTTAAAAAACCTAAATATCTTTCTTAAAAGGCTATGACTGAACAGTTACTAAAAACTTTTTATAAAATTCTGATACTAATATGCAGTGCTGTCCATTTTAAACTCACCTTATGCTATCAAGTGTACACTTCAGTTCTTTGAGCTTATCACACTAGCACAGGAATAAAGAGAATCAGAGTTCTTTCCTCTTCAAGACAAAGGCAGAGAGAAAATGTCTTTTTATATTACCAGTCTTGCTTTTTAAAGCTAGATGACACAGCAAAATTTTGTAAATACATTCCCACAGTCAGCAGAAAAATAAAAGTGAGGTACCCGATGCAAAAATAATGCGACTAAGAGTTTTACTGAATTCCAAGGATTCAATTTACATTTGTTTAATTATTGATAAAAAGTTTTAAAATAGATCAAAAAGCTTGAAACTGGAGTCCCCCCATATACTTACCAATAGGTTGAGCTGTGGTAATATTTTATTGTCACAATTTTMCGAACTACCAGGAATAGGGATGTTTCAAAACTGAGATAAATTTATCTGAAACATATTCTACATTGATTTTGATTGAGTTACAAGCAAGAGAACTTTAATTTCCAACTGTCAGAGAAATTACTTTTGTCTAGTTAAAATATGAATCACACAATTATTCTAAGGTTTCATGGCTGACTTTTCTGGTTTTAATATGAGAACCCGCTACCACACAATCAAATAGCTTAGATAACATTAACAAATAATGAAATAATCAGATTGCAATCTAGTTAATCACAGGCAGCGAATGCTGCAACATTTGAATTACCTGAGTGCTCCTATACCTGTGGGAGTAAATCCACACAGCCTGCTGGCACCAGAGGGTAACCAACCATCCCCTGTCTGTGCAGGGCCATAGCCCTGCTCTGACTTTTGATCCTTAAGTTTAATGGCAAAATAAAGTTTACTGAGAATTAACATAACATCAGAATATCTTTCACRTAACTCTACAAGCACTGGCAGTATGACTGAGGATTAAGAGACCATATCAGAAACAGACCTGTCTGTTAGAACAGGCATGAAAAGATATGATTTCTCACTAAATTGGTGCCACGAAAACAAGCAGGGGCATCAATTCCTCCAGCAGCCCCATTCCTCCCCTTGGACTTTACCTCCTCTTCCTCCCGTCCCTTGGCAACCCCTCTTCCAGTTTCCCAGCCATCCCTCCTCGCCCCCACCCACACTGCCCCCCCACATAGCACAGCCATGGGGCAGTGAGCATCAGGGTAGAAACAACCCAGTGRCAGAAGGAAAACAAGGGCCAGTGTTAAGCAACACCACTACTTTAATCAGCTCCACAACGTGGGCACTTGAATCCCTGTAGCACCCCCAGAAGGAGGGTGGAAGGCAGCAGTTAGGGCTCCATGAAAATACTGTCCACCAACTCAAGCCAAAAGACAACATATTTTTCTGTCTTGTTTGTTTTCAGCAAGGTAAGAGTCAGATTCATGGCACTATTTACTCTTTCAGTTAGATTAAGAAAAACTTTTTCAGAAGTACTGGGCACATGTGGGTTTCAACCAATGTCAGTGGAAGTTTATGCAGGTAGCTCTCTCTAAAACTTAAATACAGAGACTCCCATATTTGTTTCCTCATGCAATGGCAGCTTGAAATAAATTAATCCTAATGAAAGCTCAAGAAATACCATGCTAAAAAGCTATAAACTATCTTCTCTTCTAATAAAACTTTCTGCAGCATTAGACTTTTGCTAGCCTTTAACACAACTCTGAATTTTCCACAAAAGCACATTACAACTTTGCAAAACCATCTCATCTGTACACATTTGCTTTGCTATCTGTGCCCAATAATGACAATCACTGTAAAAAGCATCAAACACAGCCTCAGGCTTCACTTGCCACATGACACTATTCAGGCAAGTATTCAACAGGGCACCCCATCAGATCACTGGCTATGTGAGACACGACTCAACTCTGCCACTACTCACACAACCACCAGGCTTTCCAGTCCAAAACTTTTTGACCCGAATTAATTTTTTTGCCACACAGTAATAAYTATTATGTTACAATTAAGCATTCAGCCCAGCTTCTAGAAAAATCTCTTCTACACAAGATGTAAAGGTCACTGTTAGACTATTAGCACAAGATCATAATTATCATGCTGACATATTTGTCTTAAACCTCTTTGATGCAGGATCTTCACTTTCCCTATATTTGTTCCTACTGAAACTTTATAGTCCTGGCTCATAACAAGAGCAGATAGAACAAAAGGCTTAATAAAAGCAGTGTGGGACAAGAGCACATACACGTCTTGCAGCAAAACTCTCTATAAATGGTCTCCTCTAAAACTATGATCGAGGGTTTAAAASAAAAAACAATAAACACTGGCAGAAGAACTGGGAAAGATACCTCCCCTACCCCAATTTAATCGAAGTGGATGAAACATATCTTGTAGACAACCATCATGTATGATATCTGCCCTGGTTACATGCAGCTCGTCTTGTCATCAGAACAAGGTGATTCCATGTAAGCTGAAATTTATTTGATCTATTTTCAATGCCTATATCAAGATAAGATAAATTGCACCCAGTGTGATTGGTAAATTTTCAGGAAAATGATAACTTTTAGTAGGCAGACTACAAATTTTCATTTTAGCATCTAAACTCTCCCTAAATAAGTGTGCACTTGTTAAAATTTAAAACAATCCATTTTTCATTTGCAACTTATATTAGAAACAGAAATCTCTAAAGCTCTTTGGAACCTAGAGAACTTCACACATGCAAAGGGAAACATCTTAATAAAAATAGCTAAAAAGGAATTAGTAGGCTAAGAAGAATTTTGATTTCTCACTAAAATGAATAATATCTGGAAAGTAAAATCTTCAATTCTTTTGCAGCCTGCATCCTCCAATGATACTACAAACTGTGCCCAAAACAGGGAAAAAATGTTATTACCTTCAGTTAAGGTCATGATTAATGTTGATATATCATGCCATTGCTTATTTAAACAAAGGTGCTTCAGGCAAACAATTTTCCTAACATCCCACTTGCTCAAGACTGAAGAAATTAATCATCTGTAATTAAAGCTGAATTAGCGTATTATCTGGTCCAAATATTAGAATAATGGYAACAGATACATTTTATTAAGGCTCTTTCTTCTCTGCAAAATAAGAATTTGTGTAGACAGTTGATCTTCACCATCCCTTACTTTCAGCCTCCTTTCTCCAGCACAGACACAAGAGACTATCTGCACAAGAGAACTAGGATAACAGTTTTAGATATTCTTGATGGTAAAGAAAATTGGCATTATTCCACAGTGTCTTTTCTGAGCAAGGTCAAAACATTTGAGAAACAGAATTAGAAATGAAGGATAATTAACCTGTAACAGTGATTTGCAATAAGTTTGACTGCAAGAGTTTCACTATAAAATTTTACTTCAACAAATAATTCAGCCTTTCGTAGGTTTTAAAAACATATAACAGAACTTGAGCAGATATGAAATGAAACAATTTGCTTGAGGTTCACTGTTTCTCAAATTAATTGTAAGACTTACTTAATCCAAGAATCAATTCAATTTCAAAATTCTTTGTTATCTAAGGTGCAAAGCATTTGTTTTACTACGTCTGCCAAATTTCCCCATTTTGTAGACAGCAATGCAACAGAAAACTAAACAAGAGATACTGACTATCACCAATTTCATAGTGTACAGCTGATTTTGGGACTTTTCCTACAAGCAGTCCCAACGTATGTAGAACCTGCACAAGTAAAACGAATGTGCTGCTCCTCATGAATACAAAGAACCAAGGCCTTAGTTAACAAGTCTATTCACAACACTTCCAGCATTTATGTACTACAGAAAGAGTGCTTCAGAAGTGTCTAARACAAGAGTGACTCTAGTGAGTCTAACTGGGATAGAATTAGCTCTCTCCATGGTGGCCCATGTGGTGCTGTGTTCTGGACTTGTGTCTGAACCAGTRTGGGGATAACAGAGCAGTGTTTTAGCTAATGCAGAACAGTGCCTGCATGGTGTCACAGTGTCTCTGGCTTCTCATTCCGACGCCACAGCGAGCAGCTTAGGGATGGCCAAGGGGCTGGGAGCAGACACAACCACAACAGCTGAACTTCACTGACCAAGGGGCTATTCCATACCATACAATGTCATGCTCAGCAATAAAAACTGAGGGACAGTCTTTCCAAAGCAGCCATTGCCTGGAGACTCACTGGGCCCAGTGCTTCTGGGAGGTGGTGTGATGGCTTTTGCATTACTTGGGCTACAAAGGGTGTCCCACTCTTTTCTTCACTTTAATTACACTCCTTTCAGTTTGATTCACAAGGTGTTCTTTTTTATTTGCTTTTCCAATTCTCTCCCTTATCCCACTTAAGGTGGAGAGCAAGCAAGTGACTGGGCTTCAGAGTCACAGTGAGATTTGGGGTTCATGAAACTAATTTTCCTTTACATTGCAGACACCTCCAGTTCTATCGCATCTGGACAAGGTTTGTTATCTTTAGATTTACAATGCAGTAGCACTCCACTCATCTTTACCATACATTAAGCAACATATCAAGGGTGGTATCTGACCAGCCTTCACCATATGTTTCGTTACTTTGCATGATTCATCTGAGCCATTTCCTAGAATGCAATCGTGCTAATGGATACTCGTGCAAAGCACTTCAATATTACATTTCTCAAAAGGGTCCTTAAAACACTGCCAAATTGCTTTTGAAGACACTGTCTACACTTGAAGTTCTGTTGTTACAATACTTGGTTTGTATCCTTACATGAACTTCTTTCACTAACACCATACTGAAGTGGTAATAACCACAAATCAGTCTTACAACAGTAACTGGTTTTCTGTTTTTCATTGCTTTTTTAATACTTCTTGTTTGTTCTTTATTTGTTTCTGTGTAGTGGATAATCTTCCTGACAAAACTAACAAGGAAAATCTAAAGAATGTTTCCTGATGAAACCTCCCTAATCGGGAGAGTACATAAATGTACAGGCTCTGAATCATAACCACTCTCTCACTTGTGTCTTTGCTAACTTTCATCTGCCATCACTCTACTAAGTTTCTCAGGCTGGTTTAACCCTTCTGACGATCCACACAAGCTCTGTTTTGATTCACCYAAATTAAAGTGAAATCTGAAATACGTGGCCATTAGTATATAACATAGCATCTTATTAGGTCTGTCTTTCAACAGTGTTTATGCATTTACCTCATTCCAAGGGGAAGGGGGAAAAAAAAAAGAAAATGAAGATGGCCATAATAAGATAATCTTCATACTTGAACATAATGTACTTTTCACAGATGATTCACTATGAATAGCAAAGGAAATACTATATGACGGCTAATTTATTTTTAATAAAGACTAGATTTTCTTACAGAAAAATCGACCCTTCTTGTGGAGTAACCTTCATCAAATTGTAAGTAAACACTGAATCCGCTGCAATCAATTTTAAACAACTCTTGCTCACACAAATTGGCATCATTAATGGAATGTTTTTAACATGGATTCTATCACCTTTAATTTGAAAAGCATCATACCTAGACTTCTTCTTACACTTTAGCCATTGTTTAATCCAGGAACACATCAATGTTGATAAGTGATGTGCAAGATAAATACTTGAGTGTTACTTCAGAGAATTCTGGATTAGAAGGAGAAAAACGCAAAAAGCATTTTTCAGCACAAAGAATCAGGAAAAACTTGCTATATAACGTGTAGGACCCAAAAATCTGCAGGGAAATTCAGATCTCAGCTCTTCTCCCTCTGCACTGATACTCCCATCCTTCAAAGCTTGATTCACCCAAATCCATATTGCCATYGCCTCTCCTACTTTGAATTTTACTTTCCCCACAACAGAGATGTTGCTTTCAAGGAAAGGAAGGGTGAGAAAAGATTACAGCTGCCTCAAAGAATCAAAACAATTTCATCCTTCCAGTTTCCTTACAATGAAAAATGATGCAAAAAATTTGCAACAATTCAAAATGCCTCCTGACAGTTTCTAATCTCATATGCTAAGCAATCAGATGGCTCTCCAAAGAGTATACCATGCCTTAAAAAAACTCCAACAAAACAAACAAAAAAAGCTCCACAAGCATAAACCCTAAAAGCAGTAAGTAATCACAAAAGCTCTTCAGATTGAATACAGATAAATAAAAAAAGGAAAAAGAGAGTTCATCAATGTGCAAAAGACATATGGAAATATGACTTTATTGGTCAGAGCTTCTTAAGTTAAATAGCACATACATTGAAAGCTAGTAAGAACAATTTCACAATTTTTCTAAATGTTTATCTGTATTTGATATGCAAATATAACCTTATATGGGCTCTACTATCAGACTAGAAWAACACACTGATCAGAGATTTTGTTTCTGTTCAAAGATTACAGACAACTTGGGATGGAGTTTACTCAGTGATGTTTTATGTTCTGTGCTGACCCGCCTGTGACACCCCAAAATATGTTATGCTACCTTTTACTCTGTTATTTTTCACTGTGATGCTGTCATGCCCTCAGGATAGAGGCTATGAAAGTAACAAATACCAGAAAACAGAAAGCAGAGAAAGAGCAATTGAATGGCAAGTCTCAGCTAATAACTAAAAATACATCCTTGCAGTGGCAACCAAATATTTGTTACATTGCTAACTTTCTTTAAAAACTATGAAAAAACAAATGTGACTTATTTACTGCATAATTTGGGATGATCTCTGCTTTTTTTATATACCATACTTTCAATCAAATACTGTATAAGAATTTGTATTAATATTTCTTCAGCAAGAAACGGGGGGCGGGGGTAAAGATCAATATTGCAAAAAGTTTCACGCAGTTGAATGTAACCCTACAGACGTTCCATACTCCATCCACTAGCACATTAAACCAATAAAAGAAGTAGAACACCAAATAGTCCAAACTACAGGTAACTAGCACAATCTTCTTCCATTTACTAGCTACATTCTTATTCATTTCTTCAAGAAATGTAGACCTCTCCTTATTCCAACAAATGGACCAATAGGCAAGGCTTCTAAAAATTGTATTCTCTTAATACTTGTTGAGAAATTGAGTCTTTTGAATTCATATTTTCTGTTGATTAACAGAAACAAAACACCTTGCTAATAAAGGGCTAAATCCCCAAAGGTTCTTCTGCAGCTTTGAGCTTCTTTATGCTTCCAAGAACTACATAAAAGGACAGCTGATGTCCTCCCCATATACTGTGGCAAACCACAGGAACGATGAGTTCAGGCTGAAACGAGTTAGTATTTGTTAAAGGCACTGTAAGTCCTGCTATTTATTACTCGAGCTCTGAACCTGCCTGCATCTTTTGGGAGAGCTAAAAGAGGAGAGCAGAGACACTTCTTTGGAGAGCAACAGAAGTGCTGAGTCAAAGCTTGCAGCAGTTCCAATCAGTACTTTGTGTTACCAGTCCTCACTCAGAAACTGAGAATCAGTTTTCATAAATAAGACTGCAGAACTAAAATACCTCTCTGCCATCACACCATCAAATTTTATTCAAATTGGGAACACCCAGAAAAGGTCAAAATCTCTAATTCTTAACATACCAACTTGCACCCATRCTCTTAACAAACTACATATCTGACACAACCATAACCAGAAGCTAAACCAAAGCTTCCTGGCAGCAATTCTAGACAATTACTCAGCAAAGAAGCAAAAGAACAAACTAATTTCAGATCCAACGCTACCCATATTCTAGTAGCTAGTCACGGCAAGTTAGAGAGGGTTGCATTACTTTTCATTATTATATAAGTTACACCAACTTCTAGGTAGAAAATGAAGAAAAGCAATAGGAATTAAAAGTACATTCAAAACACAAGACCAAAAGGAATGCAGGATGAAGGCTTCATTTCTTTCTGTTTCATTAAAAAAATAAAGCAACACTGTAGCCACACTACCTCTGGTTGACAGCCTTTCTACTGAACCCAGATTAAGGCTGCAAGAAGCTGGGGGAGGTAAGACACCTTCCAAAATAATAACCTTTATTTTCTTACAGAGACAACACGGATGAAAAATTGTGTATTTAGTCATGGACCAGAAAGCTCTTTCATACTTCGTTCATCTCTCTAACTCAATCTGGGACTTGTAACATTGCTCATTTCTGCTCCCTTTATTCTTTGAAATGCGCCAGTGGAATGAAGCTTGGTTTATCAGAGCAAAGCTCCCTGAAGACTTAACAATGCAGACTGCATCATCCGCAGCCTATTATCACTGCAGCCGCTYGACACAAATACATTCAGATGCTGAACGCTCACTGCAGGCTTTGGATACGGTCATATGCCCTCTAAAACACAAAATCAGAAGAAAAGAAGACATACGGGCTTTCCTTAGAAGTTCACCTTAAGAATAAAGGAAAGGTAAAGTTTCCAGTGATAAAAACATTCATATACTTACTGCAAAAAGTTATAACTGAATATTGATGAATATAAAAATTATGCAGGTGCAGCCTTACTGCAATTAGATATAGTTAAGAAAAACACTGAAGCATTACCCTCACTAGTGCTGCTGCTTATCTGCAGATTTGGACAAGAAAARCAACTTCTAGGTATTAAACTGGACACAAGCAGCCATTAAAAGCAATAATGCAACCAGTAACTTGATGTATGTAAAAAGTATTAAAGGTAACTGTTTTCTCAGTGTATTTGCATTCAGATTACTGTTGTGTGGTATTATTTTTCCTCTGAACAATTAAAAACAATTTTCAGCACACATCGCTAAATACTACAGATATCTGATCCTGTCAAACACTACTTGCCAGAAAMCCTTTTCCTTAGAAGTCAGCTGAAAGATTTCCCATGAATTGCAACAAGTTTTTAGAACAAGAATTTGAAGTCTGCAGACTATGAGGGGGAGGAACAAGAGAAATGTAATATTAATATAATTTTGTCACAGAATCAGATTCATATAGTAGAAGAAGCCACCATYAAATAATGCTAATATTCAGGGCACCTCAAACATGTATTACAAACACATCTTTAATTTAGAAACACTTTTTCCACCTAAACAAAGACCTTCAGTAAAGCAGTAATATGTACAGTGCTCAGTGACACATTATTTCTTTTTGACAGCCAAACAGMACAATTCCCTCTTAGAGGGGCTGCTCATCTAACTTAGGTACCATTCTCAAATCATGTACAAAACAATGAAATTATATACTATAATGCAAGACAAGAAAACAACTGACAATTGCAGGGTTACTTCTATTAGGTCTGCGTAATTTACATGGCCCAATACTGTTTTTAATAATTAGCTTCTAAAGACTGACAGCTTGTGGTAAGTGGAAATGCATAGCTTTAATCAGGAATGCTCAAAGAAAAGAAAGGAGTCCTGCACAACTTCCAAAAAGCACTTACATGYATGAAGCTTGAATAGCAACACCCAAGTCCCTTGTGCATGAAGTCAAGCACACTTAAATTTCTACAGGACCAAGATGATGCTAGGCCAGGATGTAGGAATGAAGTCACGAGAGGATCATGCAGCACAAAGCTGAAGGATGAGAGATTAGAACAACTGTTCATTTTGTGCGATAAACTCACTCTTTTTATCCCCATTACCATACATAAATATACTTAACTCACACAGCTGCCATAAGGGTTGCAGCTTTCACRGGAAATACAACTCTACTCACTTCATTAAGGTAATGTCATTACTTTAATTTAATTATCCACAGTCAGAAAATTATATAAAATTATTAAAAYGCCATGACTCTCTGTTATTTTAGGTGTTTACTTCAGTATAATTTATTCCTTACTATTAGCATAATTGTACACCCCAGAAAGGCATACATATAACACAGGAAAATTAAGGAGCATATACTTCCAAGCATTTAAATTCCAAGAAAAAAGATGGTTTCTTTCTCAAGGTGATTACYCTTAAAATATGGAATGTAATAAAATATTGGAAGAGAAAACTGACACATAAGGCTGTATTAAAGTTTTGACTTAGTTGCTTTTACATAAAAAGAATGAATTTAAATTAGACTTATTTTGGCTTAAAAATACCACTTGTCTTATGAAATAAGGCTASAAAGTGAAGTTTCATGACCAAGCATATTAAAAACACATTCTAATTTTAGAGTATCATTCTAGGCAAATAACRCTACAAAATCCCTACCACAAATTAAGAGGTAAGGTTAAAAATGGCCTGTTCCAATGAGGCTTAATATMTGCTCCAGATAGCTGAGCAAAAACAATTGCCAAGAGAAGCAAAGTTCCCTAGTTTTTCAGTGGATTTTTGTGCTTTCATAGGTTTATGTTAAAGGGTTTACTAATTAAATTACAAAATTTTGTAAYAGCAGTTCAGTCATTCTAAGAAATATCTCTAAAATAAGCCAAAAACTGCCCTTGAATAYTGCAAATTTTACTGGACTACACTATTATGAGTCAAAATACTWATAAAAAAACCAAACGTGTAGTCAATTATATATGGTCATAAATATATGACATATATAGTAGTCATAGAGCTAGATTCAACAAAAACCATACTGTAAAAGTTGTCATCATAATAAATATGTGGCATTTGAATTGGATGAGATCCATATAATATGACAGAAGAGTCGAGGAGTTCCAGAGTCTGCKGGATCAATATCCCAGGTTCAACTTGAAGCTGCTCTTGAGTGCACGCTGCAATTGATGAGATGCTTTAATATCAAGAAGGCAGCTGTGGAATTCACTTCCCATCTGCTGCACACYGAGCTAAGCATTTGAGTGTGTTGGTGCTGATAACCATAGCAAGYCTCAATAAAGAGAAATAAAAGCTTTGGAAAATAAAGTTTACTCAAGTCCACGTGTTATTATCTGAAACCCAGGTAAACGTGACAAATTAAATTCTTTCCCAATAAGCACAATCCTACAAAGTTTTGTAACTCATCAAATATAAAGTGAGATGTCCAGCTCTTGGAATTTGTGTTTCCTGACTGCCTCCGTTATTTTTTGGGGTTTTTTTATGTGATGAAAGCTGGAAAGTTTTTGTCAAGTGTTGACTAACAACACAAAAATGATGCAATATTTTAAAAGAGCACCAAAATTATGGACTAAAAATGCTATTATTGCCTATATTGCCTATTATTCCAATTAAAACTAGGAGCTAAAATAATGCTGAGGGAAATTGCCTCTGAGGATTTTAAGTGCATTTAGGTTTATTTCTGAGTTATTACATGGGTTGTGGAAGAAGACACACAAAAGATGATTTTAACTATTCACTCCATTTATAACTTAACCTTGTTAATTTAGGCAAAGGCCACCTTTTTTTGGATATCTGACCTTTCAAACTGAAATAGGACAGAGTCTTTAAGACAACTCAGAACTTGCCATTTTAAGAGACCTCCAGAACAGCTTAGCTCCTGCACATACATAAAGGAAGAATGAAAAATAATAATAAAAAAACCAAACCCACAACTCTGAAAATGATGAACCAATATAGTTTGAGTATTTTGGGAAACATTTTTTTTAAATATACCTGAAAAAAAATTATCAATATATATACATGTTACACAACTGTACTGTGATGTAGCTATGACTTGCTAAGAACATAAGGTAACGTGAACAAATACAATGAAAGTAAAAAGACGAAAAAAAGCAGGGATTGTGCACACAAAAATCTCATCTTCTTCCCACCCAAAGCTAGACTTTAACAGGTCTAGTGTAAGACTTTACATCTCCTCKCCACCCTGATGAACATAAGTACCATATAAAATAGTTGCACATGGCCTATAATTTTTTTACATTAGACAGTATTTTTCCATCTACAGCTGTAATTAATGTTTATGTATGTTGCTTACTACAGTGTAGCCACATTYTATAGTGAGACCAGGAATATCTTCTGCATACTCTACTAAAGCAACATTTACTTCATTGATGACTTGGCAAAAATAACCCATTTCCAATTATACTTTCACATAAATTTAAATTACACTTAAAAAGAAATAACTGGAAAAAAACTTCTTCTAGTGGCTAAATTAAGTTGCATTAGTGTAAGAAAAACTATGTTAAAAAATAAACTACCAACTGAGTTCTCTTCAGGAATCCATCAATCCTTATCTCAAAACTTGTTGGAGGCTAATTTGACCATTTAGAAATGACTCTTGCAGTATTGAAACTCATTAGCCAGAGTCTTGCCAATTAATATTCTTATTTATACATGCCTAATTCTCATACACATATATTCACTGTGTTGTACATCCAATTTAAAAAAAGAACTAAGAGAAGAGAAGCCTAAAGTCAGTTCATAGATGATGTGCAGCTCAGAAAGTATCTGAAGGATGCAGATGTCTCATCCACATGAGATCAGGCAGAAAAAATCTCCATGCTCAAGATTTGGCAGCTACTTATAGGAAAATCATAATACTCATAAGGTATGCCTTATTTTAATTGTGAATTTAAAAGGCACAAAATTGATACAAGTGAAATGCATACTTGAGCATGCAAGACAGATCTTCCGTGCTTTGCTTTAATAAGAATCTCTTTATACATACAGATTTTGCTTAACCTACAACTTCCTAAATTATTTCGCTCCAGAATTCATATCTAATTCTAATAATATTTTTTAAAAGTCCTGCCTCATCCTCACTCTTCTGCATCCCTCAGAGTCTCACCGATACAGCACTGGAACTACTGAAACCGCTGTTGATGTAGTAGCAAAAGTCAGCTCAGAAAAATGCCTTTGGGGGTTTTTTCACAACCACTAAAATCGCAACCTGGACAAGCTTTTCCTATGATGCAAAAATAAATGCCTCAATTCCTTGCATTCTGTGACAAGCTCTCATATGTTTCCTAAAAATTTCAAAAGCCTCCTACGTATTTACTTTTCAGCAGTTACCTGAAATACTGTCAAAGATTATATAGTTCAATAACTACAGATTCTGGCTCAAAAATATCGCTGCACTAGGCACAACAGAGAAGCAACTCATCCCAGAAGGCTCAAATCTACATATCAGATGGAAAAAACATACAGATGGAGGTGAGGTGGGCCGGAAAGATGAACAGATCAAAGGGATGCATAAAAGAAAAACAGTTTCATTTTATATCCACCCCCTCCAAAGCTTAAGGATAAACACACACAACTCTTTTCAAACTATCAAAATGAACCTTCAGGTCAGGATTTTTCCACTAAAATCCAATTTTATTTTTGCTTTGGGAAAAAATGGGGTATAATAATAATAATAATTAYAACAAAAACAACAATACCAACAAAAATATCATAGAATGGTTTGGGTTAGAAGGAAGCATCTACCATCTTGGTAGGTGGCACCTACCATCTCTCTAGGCAACCTGTTCCACTCTCATTGTAAAAAACTTCTTCCTTCTTACCTTAACAAAAATAATAAACAATCACAACACACAACACCTTTGATATTCCTTGAAAAACTTTCCATTTGCCTTGGGACAGCTGAAGACATGTCCTTCCCTCTCTGCCTAGAGACACCCAGGGATGCTGGTTCCCAACTGCACACCAACTGAACTGCCCCACTCCTTCACCGGACCTAATGAATTCCTGGACTTTCCAAGCCCTTTGCTCACCACTTTGCAGGTGAAGATGCTGGGCTGGCAACCTTCCTGCTTTCTGGCATTCTCTGCCTTTTTCTGTCTATGAGGCTGCCAGATTTGCCAGACCACCAACCAAGCGTGGTGTCACATGGGCTTGTTCTGCCAGCTGCCTGGATTCACAGCAAGGCATGCAGACTCTCTGGGATTCTCTCCTCAGTTCCTTTGAATCCAGCTAGAATGCAAATTTCAAGTCACAATGAAAGCTACAAAATTTCAGCAAGATCTCTATTTCAGCAGTATCTCTTCCTCATGAAGGAAAACCCCAGTTCCTACATGACTCTGACCCTCCTGCCGAGATGCAAAGACAATGTTCAGACACTCTTCCTTTCTTACATGCTTCTTCAGTTCAAAGACACTGGAGAAGTATTTATATAGATACAGAAATAGTGTTCTAATCCTCAGGTTCCAGGTATCTGCCACTGATAGTCACAGCTATCTCACAAGTCTGCAGTGTGCTTGTGAGCATCATGTGAGCGCTGGCAAGATGGTACCAGCTCTCTGCATCTTGCCAACGTGACCCTATGCTAGGTGAAAAGCTATCTTGTGTTACGTCACTGGCCACTGCAGTCAGAAGGAGTCTTGTTTCCTGGCTTCCCTGATTCTTCTCCTTCGCTGTGTCTTGATTCTGTTTTTCTAGTGAAAAACAGTTTTTCTGTTTTGCTTTACTAGTTCAAAGTTGTCTATGTGTATTTCATTTAATGTCTCTTTCATTCTTTCATTTAACATTTTTATTGCAATCTAGAAGCAGAACCCATCAATAGAAGCTTAGACATTAAATACAAGCCTACAGAAATGCATCAGAACCTGCCCACACACCTAGATCATTGCCCCTTCAAAAAGAGACTTTTGATATCCATTATATTCATGGAACTAAAAAGAACATCTCCCTCCTCACCTAAGAAACCCCTGTGAGAGCCACAGCACACAGTAACTGATTTTAATATCCAGGGGGCAAGGGAAGGGAGGTGGGTGAGAAATACCAAAAAAAATAAAAAAAAATAAATGAAATCCTCCTAGCTCTCTTTTTTTTCCTGCCTGAGGTTTTTATGTGCAGGTTTTTGGGTGATTGGGTGGTGAGGTTTTGGCTGGGAGCGTGTGCTTCTTTTGCTTTGCAGCAGCTGCTCTTTTCATCCCCTCTAAAACACTTTGATCTTATACTCATCTCTTTCCCCGCACTTCCTCACAGTTAATCTAAAGAAGATTACAAAAGCAACAAGGATGTGCATCTTAATCTCTTTTTGGACAATATTGGGGAAAGGAGATTATAGATGAAGTTTTCTTAGTGCAATGGAAAAGCAGTCTGCTCTGTAGCAGATTTTAGGTGATTTCCTTAGAAAAGGCTGAGCACATCAGATCTCACAAGCTAAGAGTAAATCCTGTCCACCAACATCTGAGCACTGCTGGCATGACAGAGCTGTTAYAGCAGGGAAGATTAAGGATTCTGCAGATGGCACTCTTGCCCCTGAATCAACACAGACAATAATGCCCCAGAATAAACTTTCTGAGCTCTTATCAGCAGTGTCATTTTTTAATGAAACACTAAGAAGAAAAAGAGAGTTCCATCTACTATTACTAAGCATCAGATGTATTTTACCTTTCATCAAAGAAAAATAAATAACATTTGGGTAACACTGAAATTTCCCCTTCACAAATTCTTTAGCTTATCACCRCTGTCCTCTGTCACAACCCTTAAGTGCCAGTTACATAACTGTACCCTGTTCAATAGATACTTATAAAGCTTTTTTTGGTTTTTGCACTCATATGGCTAGATAAACCTCTAGTCACAGCTAAAAGTTACACATCCTAAGGCAGCAGCAAACAACATTCCATCCCCTTTTAAGGACTACTAAATGGCATCCTTGTTAGCAGGCTGAGAAGAGTTGCATTCAGCTATCAATTGCATCCAACATTCTCAGAGTCACTTCTTGTTCTGTTGTTTCCTGGAGTCTGTCCTAAAGGTCCACTCTAACATAACTCCTGAAAAGTTACATTACAGCAGAGGAATAGTTCTGGTAGGAAGAGTAAGAACCTTTGCATTGTAAAACTGGAAAATCATTAGATTATATAATTCATTCACATTCTTATATAAGCTTAAGTAACCAGCTGCTAATAAAAGTCATTTGAAAGTGTCACAAAAAAAAMCCCTGAAAAAATACTATCTTCAAACTTGACAGTATATCTGTTTAAATAAGGTCATAATCTTAGATAACTACATCTTTACAAAAAGCTCACACACATAATCTTGACAATACAATCTGTGTAGTCCACATATAATGCATCACATTACTCAGCTGATCTGTAAAAGAATACAAAACATAATATTTACTGTTGATTTAACCTCATATAGTCAAAAGAAGTTTGTAGAGACCMTCACACTCTTTCCCTTTTCACTTCTGTGCTTTTAAAATCAGTTGAAAGCTGGTGACATTTTGTCAATAATAAATTATCAGGACAACCTAATTTATATATCAATGTCTGAAAGACTAGCATAATACTTTAATAAATGTAGCAAATCCTTTGCCAACTACTGTCACTTTTATTATTATTATTATTACTACTACTAAAAGGAAGATCACTACTCATGAGTGAGAAGCAAAACAGATAATACACAGGAACCTCCAAAAATTAATTTACCAAATTCTATTAAAGGCACACAGGACCTTACATCTAAAGGTAAAGGATGGATTGAAAATCAACATTATTTTTCAGTAGTTCCCTTTCTGACATTTTCCATATACACAGATATATGTACATATATATCCTTATAATCTGTGGGATTTCTTCCGAGACTTTACAGCATCCCTAAGTAGCCATGACACATTGTGCTGTTTTTCCAGCTCTATTCTCTGATAAGAAACAGGGTTGCTATGAATTCTGCATTATATTTTGCTTTTTCAGACTGTCCACATCGAGTTAAGAGGGAAAGAACACAACTGGGGAGCTCAAAGGAAAGGAAAGGCTTAAATGGTTCTTGTTTGCTCAGGGGATGTCACTGTCTTACACAGAAGTTGAGGGTTTTTTTCCCTAGAGATGCTAAGGCAAATCASGCAAGGCATTCAAGAACAGGGAAAAAAAAACAAGGAAAGATGTCAATATACTACTTAAAGTTGTGGATTTGGTTTGGACTGCATATACCAGCCAGTCTGGAGTTTGGGGTTTTTTTCTGATAAAATAACTTGTTGAAAGTAATCAATGTATTACAACTGTCAGAGTCAGACATTTATGGTCATTTTTATAGAGGTTTGTGAGTCTGTGACAGCTGAGGACGGGCTGCTTCCCAGACTGCCCTGAGGAAACTTGTGTCATTTTGGGCCTGCACATGTCCATGTGAAGCTTTTACTGCTCACAGTTCAGCCCTCTCAACCAACTATAAATGCATGAGTACTGTGTCCATAGCACAGAGATACAACTTAAGAAGAGCAAAATACAGATTAAATAGAGATTTCCTAAATAACACAAGATTACAGAAAGAACATCCTGCTTCCTCTGCAGAGCTTACAGTAAAGTTTCTCATTAGAAGGTTTGAATAATAAGCAAGTCAGCTATTCCCCTACTGAATGCGGGAGCACAACCAAGACATGAATCATAGAATGGTTTTCATTTCTTGCATCTTTCCATAGCTCTTTACTGTTGCCACTGTTGGTGGCAATGCCAGAGCAGAGTCACAATTCGTTAAGTCTGGAAAAGCCTGCACTAGCTTCAGTATTTCAGCTTGCTAAAGTTCACTTTAAATGTTGGCATACCAGTGAGGCATTTGTCACCAACCGAAAAAATATGGATCATAGTCATTTAAGAACGATCCGCTCATTACTYCCTCTGCAGTTTGGAATAAAAATACAACAAATCTTATATAAAAACTACCTACAGGATGATAAGCAAAGTATTTCAGATAACCCTTTTGATTCTCTCCAGTGAAATAACAATCTGAATATGTGCACAGGAACAAAATCAAAATTGCAGGAAAGCTCCTGGGCCTTTGTTTCCATCCCTGCTTCTATCACCACAGAGATCATCTGAGAATATCAAGCAACCTACTAAGGTCCACTTTTACCATAGTTCTCTTTTGCCCTTCATCTTTGTATCCAGGGGCAGCATGAAGTCCTACTCCTCTGAGAATTAGAAACTCTCTTCTAATTTCCAGGTTAAGCTTATTCAGGATCAGTGCCAACTTGTCTTTAAGATTAACTAATTYTTATTCTTCCCTGATGTTCACATCCTCAACATTTTTAAAGGCCACAATCTAAGCTGCATTGTCCTAGGATAAACAAGGCAAGCTCTTCCAAATCTCTCATAAATCAATCTCTSCTTTGTTATAACCAGCCCATAGTCAAATTTCATAGTTCTTGAACAACAGGGGCAAGAACTACAGTTAAAATCACAGAACAGTTCTTAGAAGTGACTTAATACAATGGTATTAATATTCTTTTCTACTGGAAATACCTTTTGTGACATATCCTACATTTGCATTTCCCTTCTTCATAGCTACATTCCATTACTGTTTCACAGCGAGTCCCACAAAATAGGTGATTTACATGCCTTGTGCTGGCTTTGCAAAACATAAAACATCCAATTTGAAATATTTCTTCTGTATCTACACTGCATGTGCAAATGTGAATTTAGTTCAAGATTTATTCCTGTTATTTTTATCATTACTAAAAAAAAAAAAAGAGATGCAATTTTCTCTCTATATGCAGCACAGTATATTTCCCCACTTCAATAAGTAATTCTGTTTTCTCCAACTATGAAACTTTCAACTGTGAGACACCATTTACACTCTGGTCTAGAGCAAAAAGAAAATAATTGGAGCTATCATCTTAAGTACACTGATAAATTGAATATTACTGGGAGCACAGTTAAGAAATTGCCTGATCAACTAGCAAGAAGTAACTTCAAGACTAAAAGTTTAAAACAAATAAGCCATTTAGAGAGAAAATATAAACTTCTAGTCTACAAATAAAGTAATTCTGCACGATCAGCAAACCTTCTGCTTTCTCGCTACAGCTCACCAGCCAAGGAATAAGCAACACTACTCCCAGTAACTTTCCTCCAGAAGAAAAGGCTTCAGCTGTCTAGTAGAATGTATTTTCTTTTATGAGAACTCCCCTCCTGTTTTGGGAGCATAAGAACAGCCTTTAGGACTTTGGGAGACAAGGTCAGAGCCAGGAAAGCTACTTTATATCCAAACATTTAGTTAGCCTAATCCATACATGGTACTGAGGTACTACAAACTTTGCTCCTCTAACTTGCATGTTCCATGCAACTCCATCAGCATTTTTCCAATAATTCATGAATGTGAACAACAGCACTGCTTGACCTCACAGTGTTTTAAAGTAGGAGAAAGAATTCATAGGCTATCAAAGGCCAACCATGTGCATGTCAAGACAAAGGTCTGTGGGTGCCAGGAGCAGAGAAGATCCCCAGGGTGGGGCTGAATCTAGGTCTGGCAGCCAAGGCTCATCCCACCTCCCAGCCCCAGACACTGGGGACCTCCACAGAGTCAGTCCAAAGCTGGGCTGGGACATGGGCCCACCAGTGGGCATGGCTCAGTGTGGCCAGTAGCTGTGCAGAGCTGGAGACTGACCCTCCTGCAGTGTTGCTGGGGCTGAGGGCCAGTGGGGCTGGAAAAGGGTCCCAGTACACGGGCAGGCTGGGAGGGGAGTGCTGAGGGGCTGTGCAGGGACAGCAATGTCTGCGAGCGCCCTCAGGGTCCTTACCGTGTAAACAGACAGGAATGAATGGGTTTGTAATGTGCGCTTTTCATTAAGCTAAACTCTTACCAATCTTCTCTTCTTTGTAAGGCAGAAGAAGAATGCTTCTTGTTTTTGCTCTGTTGATTTCTCTCTAATTTAGTTTCTTTCACATCCACATGGCTCTACACAACACTGGCTATGGAATCACCGAACAATCATTCATTCTCTCTTAAGAGTGGAGTTTCTTTATTGTTTTCATCCATTTCCTCTCCTCCAGGAGAGAAAGACCTTCCACCTTATCATCTTTCTACTACGCTCTAATCTTATCCTCAAAAGCCTTCCTCACTTATGGAATAGCTTCCTCCAACTTTTGTTTTCCAGTCTCTGTTCGCTTTATCTTCCTATTGCTTCTTTTTTTCACCAGCACTTAATCCAAAGGGTTTCCCTTTTCTCCAATCTTAACATTTTCCTACGCTTCTCAGCCTTAAGTCTGCTCCTCATCTGTCAGGCCAATAATCTTAATGATGTAATTTTTTCCTCTTTTTCCTCATACTTTACTATCCACTGACAATATAATGCATTACAATGGTGTCCAAAATTCAGGGACCATAAAGGCAGAGGAAAAAGTTTGGACATCTTGTCTTCTAGTTCTTTTATTCCCAGTCTGCAGTGACAGCCAGAGAGAAGGAGAATGAAAAGGAAGTTCCTCAGCTATGATTCTAAATGGATTGGACCACTAAATTTTCTAATTAATTTTTTTAAGTTAATTCATCTGCACAGTTTTGTATTTTGTTTCGGGGTTTTTTGCTGATTTTAAAGGACAAGAAACACAAAAGAATTTCAGAAAGAAAGTGATCAATTTTCCCTGCCAAAAGTTGCAACTAAACAATGATTTAAAAATTCAGAAGAAGTTACTGCAAATWAAGCAAATGCCAAAGACACAAATCTCAACAAAGAAAGTTCCTTTTTATCACACTATATTTACTATGCTATGCCTTCTTACATAATCCAGTTGTCTTCCACCCATGTAGATGCTCGGAATTGAGCTCTTTCTCACTCTTAACATTGCCATTAATAAGTAGAGGCCACTGTATAATTACATACATCTTTGTCATAGTCTTTTCATTTTCCTGGGATATTCAGTAAGTTCTCTCATGCTAGGCATTAATTAATTAATTTAGTGCTCAAACACTATAAATTTTACTAATGATAGCCTGATGTTCTCTGGATCTTCTCACTACACTGTCACAAACGTCCAGCAGGGGAGGGGGAATGGAGCTGGGGGGAACAGTCACCGCAGCAKGGCAACCTTTCAGTAAGGATGAGAACATCCAACCAAAAGGTTGGCTGTTTCTTTCTCCCAAAGTTTTTGCTGCCTTCTTAGAGAATTTAGGACATACCTCACTATGTACCATACAAGCAGCAGCATAAGCACTGTCACAGGCATAACCTGTTTGCTGCCACATTCACTGAATTCCCAGTAGTTGTGTGCTGAGGGGCTTTAATTCAAGCTCCATTTGATTACTGAATGCAAATGTCACCAAGGGGATACTTACTTCTCCCATTATATTTTAAAGGGACTAATCCAGGGCTCTCTCTTATTCAAGCAGTAATTTCATAATCCTCAAATGACCTCAGAGCTTTACAGCTTCGCCTGACACACTTTTTTCAAGTGCAATGGGACATTACCCTGAGCCTATCTTCTCCTAATGTTCCATAGTGAACTTCATCAAGTTCTGTCAGGAAGATACAGCAATTCTGATGGTAACTCTTAGGAAGATCTTGGAAATAGTTGCATCATTGTAGTCTGGAGGGAAAAAAAATCCTAGTGAGTCACATGCTTAATGACCAAGGGTTAAGCTTCTTATTCTATTTTTTTAACATGAACATCCCTGTTATAATGGTGACAAACTACAAATCCTAATTTGCCAAATTACAGCATATATGTTATGTAAGTATATTTCTGTTAAAGTTTTGTAACACATGTACAAAAGATATGTTACGTAGAATGTTAAAATTTTCCAAAGTTATAGAAGCCATGAATGTCAAATTCCCTACTGCTCACTCTTTACAGCAAAGAAAGTAAAAACATAATGTATTCTGATTAGATTACATTACAGAGATTTTTTAATACAAAGACCCTTCTTTGAAGGATCTTGGACACAATCCACTAAGCCTACCGAGGTAGGCTCTGTTCACATCAATCTTATCTCATTTTCAAATGTTCTTTTCCATTTAACTATACTGATTTTCAGAGTATCAAGGATGTGGCTAAAGCTAAGCAAAGACCCTCCACATTAAGAACTTCCCATTCACCTGTGCATTGGTGTCACTCTCTTGCTTTCAGCAGAGCTCCTGAATATTGCAATTAAAGAGAAGCTGGGATTTCTGATGAGGGCAGAGAGTTACTGGAAGTATTCTTAAGGAAGACAATCCTGAACTAGCCTAGCAAGGACCCTTGCCTCTCCCAGCAGGAATGCAGCAAGACAGAAGATGACGACAGAACTTGCTGACATAGCTGCAAGGAGAGACAGCAATGAATTTAGTCCTATTTCAAAAAGGGGTGCAAGGGAGGTATGTCATTATCTAGTCTTTTTGTTTTAAATGGAAAAACATTTGGAAAGAACAAAATATTAGACTGGTCCAATGAACACAATTCTGGTCAAACTCTGAGCTTGATTATCTTTCCAGCTTTAGACTATTCAGGTGACAGAGGGGCTCTTCCTGCTCAAGAGAAAAATGCCTATGGTACAACAGCACCAAGAAATAAAAGTCATGGCTGAAGGCAAGTTTTAACCACATGACATGTTAAAAAAGGAGAGAGTGAAGATGATGATTCCCCTACCACTTTAAGATACTTAGGACAAGTAAGCTTAAGAAATTTCAGAAGCAAATATATGCCACATTTATGTGGCAAATACACACTAACCTACCATACACTRTGCAGAATATCAAACTGTTTAACGGAACAAACACTTTGACTAGTAAGTATAAACATCTCTCTCAAGATTTCTCATTCCAGAAATACCATATATCTTACTCCAGCAGATGATTCCGCCTTTTTCAAAAGCACCACTTTGCTTCTTGGACATTCTTAGGCTTCAGAGACCCAGTGTATAATGAATGTCAGAGTAAAACATTGCTTTCAAGTTACAATGTTCTTGCTTATATATTTTAAGTCAACATGGATGGAACAGAAACAGCTAGTTTCATGTTTAACTAATAAAAGAGAGAAGATTCTGTTTCAGAACTTTCATTTTCACTATATATCTTTGATTGTATTCAGTCGAATGCAAATTCAACATGTCTGAGTATAATAAAGAAGGACAAGGCCCTCTGGCAGATGAAATTGCCTTAATCAAGACTCTAGTCTAGTAACAGATGCAATTATTAATATATGCAATTATGCACTTCCACCAGCAAGGTTTTACTGCAATACAAATTTTTACACTAGTGACAGAGAAAATAATAAAAAAACCCTAACCAACCAACGAACCAAAACAACTTTCAGAAAACTTTGAATAACGGTAGAATAATCCACATGAACACAAGTTGCATAGAATAAACCCTCACAGAAACATATAAAAGCCTCCATATACTCATAGAAGGAGAGAGTGTGTCTACTGTCATGACTGCTTTTCCATCTTGAAATGCCTACTAGGGCTGAGCAGCTTTGTGACAAAAGGGGCCTTCGAATGGGCTGCCCAGGGAGGTGGCGAAGTCACCATTCYTGGAGTTGTTCAAGGAAAGACTGGACATGGCACTCAGTGCCATGGTCCAGTTGACATGGCGGTGTTCAGCTGGACTCGATGGTCTCAGAGGTCTTTTCCAATTGTTTCTGTGATTCTGTGAAAAACTTTCACAAAACATTCAAATGGCTTAGCATGTCCCAGAGCTGCACAAAGGCCACATACTTCCCTCTCTGTTACCACTAATCATAGCTATTCTTCCACCGGTTTCCTACAGGCTCCACTTTTCATTTCTACTGCCTGTCTGGCCAGAAAACACAACAATTCCATGGGAGCAAGCTGACATAAGCACCAACTAAATCTTACCATTAAGTTCAATCTATATTTTTCTAATTAGAGTTCTAATTCTAACAGAATACAGATCTATCAAGAGAATTATAAAGCAGTGGAATGACTGCTGYACTGTAGCTAGGAGTATGCTACCCACCTGGCGTTTACAGAAGCCAAGGTATGTAACATATTTCTTAGGCCAATCATGTAGCCCAGTGCTTCAGACAATGTTACCTCATGATCATATATACGTATACACACACACACACACACACAAATGCACACCTGTTTTCACATTACCAGATGCACCAGATGTCTTAGCTGCTGTCAGAGAAAAAAACTCTTACAAGAGAAATGCTTAGATCAGACAGCAAAAGACAGTGGAAGTACAAGGCACAAGAGTCTCAACTACTCAACCGATGTGYTTCTAAGACAGACACTTTCTTCCACTCTTCTGTCTCATGCTTCCCACCACCACACAGCTAACAATATATCAAATCTGCCATCATCATGACTTCAATGGTTGCAATTCGAAACAAAATATGCAGTTGCCTTTATAACAATACAGTAATAAAGTTCTGACATMTCACACACTAAAAAAAAAGTATCGACTCAGTATATTCATTGTGAGGACCTAAAATTTTCAATCTGCATAATCCATAAAAATGGAATAATTCAGTGAGATTTTGAAATCAAAATATTACCTATCAGTTTAAAATCAGTCAATAAAAATGAAATAACTCTTCTTAATCTCTATCCCTCTTCCCAGTTTCTTACTAAAAGAACTATAATCAAGGTCTGAATTACTAGGTCTGGAAAACAAAACATTTCTACTAATTCTTGCATGTATCTTAGTGATACATATCTTGTATAAAGCTTAGTGATCTTAGTGTGTGKATCTTAGTGACACAATTCTTGTATCACTAAGAGATACTTTATGGCTTAGCTTGAATACTGCTTTTGGACCTAGTGTAACAGAAATTATGGTCTTTATAAACAAACAAAACAAATCACACCAATACATTCAGCAAGACACTTAATACAAAACAATCAGAACCTTTCCTGGTATTTCTCATGGCTCGTCATTAGTTATTCTGAATCCTAACACCCTGTTATCTTGACCAAAGTTCAGTTCACCACTCAGATGGTGTTCCTCTAGAAACTGAGATAAACTACAGCATGCCTGCTATTTGTGAGCCTGGAAATTCTCTAGAACCACTTGCTATTTTTAAACACATTCTTTAGATGGAACATACTGGCATGCTGTCATTTTTTCCCTAATGAAAGGCAGTATCCAACACATTCTGACTGTCATGAACTCACATAAATTGTTTCTTTGTGACAATGCCATCATGAAATATAGCACATATATTGCTAGGTTATACATAGCTCTTGGTGAGAGTCTAGGGAGAATGACTGAATAAATCCAATATGTGTATACTTGGGAGAAAACTAACGAGAACTTAGTTAGAACTTAGTCACTGCTAGTGAGCTCCTGAAGAGACTCAAAAACAAACAGCATTTGTTCTTGACTATAGCTTCTTCATATGTATTTAGCTAACTCAATGATTCATATTCTTTTATCTGCTACAGTATTAATATTCAGGTTGCAGACTCTGCCCATTTGAAGAAGAGTAATTACATTGTAGATTAAACCTAATGAACTCATGAAAAAACAAACATTAAAAAAAATAACTGCATGACCTTGCTGAAAAGGTGCAGCTCTGCCAAAGTACAGTAACATGGGCCAGTTGGCCAAACAAAAAACAGTGATGGTCACTACTGCTGCAGCCCGGTAGCAGGCAGGAGTCACCACATGCCCAGATTCAGAACACAGTTAACAGAGGGCACTCAGTACTTGGCCACAGCATCTCATATTATGCCTAATAGATCTTCCTCAATTCGCTCTGCCAAAACTAACATCTCTGAGTTCAGCTTTCTCAGCCTGAATCCAGCTCACACTCATCCGCGGGCCAGTCTCATCCAACACTCAGCAGTCTTACCGACTGATCTGGCTACACCATGCTCCTGTGTCAGGAGGGCTGCATTGCATTTGCTTCCCAGACTTCCCACCAGCACAAGGCATACACACACTAGAAGCGGATAGTACGAACACGTAAAGATTGACAGCAGATTTCCAGTACTCTTCCTCACCTATGATAACCAGAGCAGGAAGGTAGCAGGGAGGCACTGAATTTGCATTTCACTGGGATTTGGAGCCCTACATACAGTCAGAACTCTATTTAAAGGAAAACACCCGAAGACATAGTCTTTGCCTCTATCAAAAGCTATCTTCTTATTTTACAGTCCCTTGAAATAGTTTATTATAACCAAAGAAGAAACACAAAATTTAAACATTTCAAAAGGAGATGCTGGCATTTTCCAGCTTGGGGAAAAAGCTGGTCCCTGTCCCTGCCCTCCAAGCAAATATTAAAAAGAATACATCAGTCTCAGATTACAAGTGTGGCTGACTTGAATATCTTAATCACTACTAACCTTATACATGTAAAACCCTGCATTCTCCTTCAAGCTTACCTGCTCATAATTTAACCTGCTCACTGCCATTCCTAGAAGCAATAAGATTATTTTACTTCACAAAAGCAGTGTTGCATGAAAACATTTAGTGTTGTCTCTGACTGCTATTATCTTTATTGAAACCTGATATAAAGAAGGGAATGAATTCTGCAAATAGTCCATAAACAATTTTATTATGGGATTTGAAAAAACAGCATATTACTGAAGGGATATAATGCCCAGATAGTGACTTGATATTATTATTTTAGACCTAAGACTGGATGAAGTAATGCATCATGGAAAATAAAACTGCATCCACAGTAGTTTTGTAGGCTTTTATGTGACTTCAGGAGCTAATAGAATCTAACTGGTTTTATCTCTATAATGCCATTTGAACAGATGCAAACTGCAGAAACAAAAATTTGCAGAACCAGTTGGTTAATAGCTTTATTCTATTAAGAAAGAGTAGAGCTCTCATTAGCCTGCCATTGTTTTTTGTTCCGAAAGAAACGAGCAGTATAATTTGGATGTAATCACACTGGAATCACTTCAGCATTTCTCGTCTCATTTTTTATTCCTATTGTACAACAGTCATTAAGGGTGTAAATGCATTAACATTTACCTTTTGCAAGTCAGCAAGCAGCTCTCTCTCTCAGAACAGAGCTGTCTTTTCATAGAATCATATAGAATCATTATAATTACATCAATTCGAGAAGTGCACCCTGGCTTCAAGCATCTACCTTTAAACCTACTAGGCATTAAGTAAGACAGTAAGTGGGTTTTTCTGCATCAAGAACCAAGGTTCATAAGGAAAGCATCAGCTTAAAAAACAAAACGAAACAACCAACCCCAAACAGATTTCAACGACTGAAATAGCACAATATCTTCTGTAGATTCTTCAGAGGACTGGCCTATTCAAGTTCTTTTGAAATTCATACACCAAACTATGAAGCTAAGAATTTTATCTCAATATCCCATTTTTGAAAAATTTGGTTGATACTCTTACACAATAAATGAATTCAGATTATTTTCTTTTTTTAGGTGTCACAATTACACATATAGTTTGAAGAGCACTTCAATAATTGCTTAATATTTTTCTCAGTGTGCTAGATAGCAACATAATTATTTCCAAAAAATCAAGCTCACATCTTGGGACTATGTATCTAAGTAAATGCACTAGCTATGCTGTATAATATTTTTCGTATTTTTCTTCCAATCTGACCATCTGCAAGAACAATTTATTTTAAATGACACACACACAAAAAAACCCACAACCAAATCATAGCCACACTTTCTATCCAAAAGACCACTTACATTTTATTTTATCAATGGAAGGCTACCTAGTTTTCTTAAATTTTAAAAACACCAGAGAAAGAGGAAATAAATCCATTACCACACAAACCCGCAAGTATTTTCCTTGTGTCAAAAACATTTCTGATCCAAAATGTTATGTATAAGTGCTAGAATGCCCAGAAGTAACAGTTGTTTGCTAATGCCCTGTTCTTGCTGAGGGTATTTGTATTAAATGACCCTTTAAGTTCTCTTCCAGCCCATACTGCCACATTTGTAAGGGATGAAGGAAGTCTTCATATTTAAGCTTCACTTTCTCTTTAACACCCAGGGTATTCACAAAAAAATTTTGTTTAAGTTCTAAGGTATCTTTTTGCCACAGTACTTTGGAAGAACAAAATACATATCCTTGATTAAGAACTAAGAGACCTTCCGATCATTTTTTTCTTTTTTTTTCTTGGACAGGTCCACATGCAAAGAATGCTGTTTAAGTTAATTCTGCCTTATGTCCACTGCTGTCTCTGCTATGCCCTCTCCTCTCTATCACACAGGAATGTTGGACAGATTAAATCACTGCAAATCCCAGAAAGGACGACTAACTCTTAACAGCCAACAGGGATTTCACTAGACTCACATGGTCAAGATATGCAGTCTGTTTCATCAAATATTCAGTAAAGCAAAGCTTCCAAAGGTCTTACCTGCAGCTCTTCCATTTTTTTTTTTATTTTTTTTCTACTCATGAGTCTCTCAAAGCTCTGCCAGGGTTGAGGGTTTTTTGCTACATTTTTTTGTTGGACATTTAGGAAAAAAATTCACCTGTGACCAAATTGTCTCACTTCTTTTAATGCTCAACATCTGCAAAATGGCAGAACAATAAAGCAATTTTAATGCATACCAAGTTCTGCACTGCAGTTTTGTCAAAGCACTACTGGAACTTATATGGCAAGTGAAGATTTAATAACAGAATAATAAAGTTATTTATCTGATTTTAAAATATAGTTTAAGCAAGAGGATGAATGTATGACAATGCTAGAACAGCCCTTCTTAATACCTTGAGTAGTGGAATTAATTCTTCCTAGGAATTATGTTGGTCCCCAAGCATCTTGACACAAGCCTCTGATGAAATTCTCCTGTGAGCACATGTTCACATGAGAACATTATGTGTTTATGCATACTGGCTGGGTTCATCAATCTAAAGATATTCTTACATTAGTTTGTGTATACAGTCTGTAATGCTATTTTACGGGTAAATTTCAAAATGCTATTGACATTATTAGAAATGTATTCATACAATAGGCAAATTTTTTCCACAAGGCCCCCTAAGAAGAGATGATGTATAGTCTTCCTGTCCAGTGCTAGAGTCTACAGAAACTGTATAGACATACTGTACCACTTTATTAATTACATTTTTCTCATAAAATAAGTATTTCACAAGAACATATAAAAGAATGTTTTTATTCAATTCATTGTGGTGACATGGCAGATCTTAGAATGATTGATATTAATTCTAGGCTTCCATTCCCAGTATTTCAAGTCGATTCATGTTGCTGCTATTTACTTTCCAGTGGCATGCAATTTTAGGCTAACAAACTCCGAAAACTAGTATGATGCAATGGGTGAGAAAATTTTTTTAAGAAGTAAATTACTAGATTCAAGATCGACTTTCACATCACTATGTTARTAAGTATTTTAACCCATCCGCAAAATAACAGTATCATCTAATAAATTCTGATATTTTGACATTTTGTAGATATAAAAGCTGTACCTACCCTCAGCTACACCTTCCAAATGATTTTATGAACAAGTGAATTTTTGTTCGTTTCTACCAATAAGATTCTTATATGAAGTCCTCATTTGGATACTGATTTTATTCCATCTTGCTGCACAGATTTGGAAAATATATGCGAGAACTTGGGATGAAAACTTAATGTCCTTCAGGTGAAGTAGAATGCAGGCAAGTAACATACTATTGGATTGCCAGAATTTAACAGCTGCTTCGATTTCCCTCTCAGCACCCACTGTGATATACATCTTTGCTGCTGCTGTCAATGTGCATTTCTTATATGCTATATATTTCCTCCATAATACTGAATGCAGCAGCATTTCTCTTCCTCCCTGCCATTTTCTAAAATAGAGGAAATCGATACAAGCAAATAAAGTTAATCAGGTTTTGTAAGGAATATTATCCTTCAGAATTTTCACCCGTGAAGAATTCCATTAGTTTGCCACAAGGCCTAGAAAATGAACTATGGAAAGGAAAAGCTATCATATGATCATTACCAGTGAACAGAGTCCTGACAAACCCATGTATCAGAGCTATCATGGATACATGGTAAGATAGCTGGAAGAAAACCTACTCACGTTTCTACATCAAAACCAAAATGATTGTAAGCAAAATCATTTCAAAGGGCCACAGATACCAGTTATGTCAGCTTTCTCACTCTGTAACAAACTTTGAATTTTTTTCATTTTGTCAAACTATTTATTTCTAAGGAAAAAAGTAATTCTTTCTAATGTGAAAAGTCTCAGAATCATTTTTAAAAAGCAGTAGACATTTAACATCCAGTTTATTGTTTAAAGTTTGTAACCATTTTTGGATGCAATGCTAAGGAATGCTAAGCAAGTGCCTTTGTTTAGAATTAAATCTCTTGAAAAAATTGTCAGTCCAAACCAAATTTATTTTGTTGAAATCAGTATCCAGGGAACACAAAAGAACAGTAACAATGACAAGACTGTCTTATTGTCCTAGTGGTATATTCTCTGCTCGATCATTCTAAACCTGAAAATATAATATTGTCTAGGAAAGACACTCTAGAGTAATTATTTCCTATGTTCCTGAAAAATTTCTGATAGGGATGGTATCTGAACTAGTATTAATCCTAACCATCATTGACATAAGATAGAAATCAAGTTCTAGCCTAATGAAATTTTWAAAAAAATGTAGGTAATCGTGTGTTTTACTTCAGCAGCACAGAAATCAAGTGAAGCAAAAGCCATCTGAAAATTGAGTCCAGAAAAAAAACCACCAGCTTGTTTAAGTGCCCAATCTCACAAGAAACCCTGCAGATCTTTCAGCTGCTAACAACGGCAGCAGCTTTTCTCCTTCAGTCCTCTCTTGCAGCCTGGGTAGCCAGCTGGACTCAGACCCAGGACAAAAACAGGTGGTAAATAAAGGGACTTACTACTCTTAACAGGAGGATGAGTTAGTTACTAGCAGTTGACAGTGCTAGAGAACAGATGAAGAGTATGGAATCTAGTTCTCTACATAAACCCCTATCATACTTCACTGAAAGGAAGCTTTGCCTTTACAACTCCTTCAGGCTGACCAGAAAAAAACAACACAAAAACAGCATCTAAATAAGTGAAATAACAATTAATTCAAAAGCTACTTTATTTAGAGGGGTTTTCCCCCCATTATTTATTGGACAAAGAAACCTACCACAGGTATCCATCTCACAAATCATTTGACTACTCTTAATTGTAGCTTACTCTGTGGTAAACTAAGTTTTTCTAGTTCTGCTTTATTATTATACCCTCCTTACCTTTAATATCTTTAATCCATTTAATTCTGTTTAAAATGTGAATTGCATGCTCTAAAGATCAATAACTAGGCTTTTTTTKTTTTCCATTTCTTTTAAATGAATCACCTAGCACAAAGGGGGCCCACATCTTTCAGTGAGGTTCCCAGTAGTTACCACATTAGAGAGAGTCATTCTCTCCACATTCCAGATGGCAAGTATCCCAATGACAGCCAGAGTCCTTTTAACCAGCACACTAGGGTGAATATAATGATTCTCTTGGGAAGCATTTCCTGTAAAATGTTGAGAAGTTGGCAGATGGGACAGAAGATTTTAAGACTAACTTTTTTACATGCATCAATTTGGAAGAATTAGAGATGCTATGAAGGCAAGCACTTCGGAGACAGAGAATTTCTAAAGACCTCTTCCAAGAGACAAAAAGTCTCTTGTAGTCAAAGTAGCCAGGAGTTTGTGGAAAAAAAAATAAAAATAAAAATTAAATCTCCTAGTTTGCCATGGCATTTTTTTTTTTCTCACCTGGTACTGTTATGGGGTAAATAAAACAACAGTTTTTACATTTGAGTTTTATCTTAAACACCTCAGAGGAAGACCTAAGCTAATTGTATAGAAAGAATGCCCCTAAGACTTACTGTTTAACCTATTGATTTCTCATTCAGCATAAATGTTGCTACAATACACAACAATATTTGCCTACACTAAAATGTCTTGAATAGAAAACAGAGAAACTATTCTCAAGAACACCTATTTCTTAGGCAGTCACCTAAAAGAAAAAAAAAAGTACATCATGGAACAAAGAGGTAAAGTCTTCAATTCCATCTCATTTACTCAGCTTCCCCTTGCACAAATCTGGGCCACATGTTCCTGACAATAAAGACTGTTAGAAGAGACAAGCAGAGGGGCCCTACCCAAAGGTTTGAAGAGTTCACCTAATGTTTCTATTTTTCCACAGCTAAAATCTTACTTGGCACATATAACAGATTTTAATCCATCTCTGGAGGTCTGTTGCTCCATAAATCAGTACATGTACTGACTCTTACGTCCTTTATTTAGTTTTTAATCCCAATCTGCATTAGAATAAAATTGATAATCTTATTTATTATGTTAGTAATGTTAGACACTAACAAAATCCTTAGAAATGTTCATCTTATTCATCCATTGTACCATTTCTTAGAAAACATTAGAGCAAAGTCTGCCTTCAAAAATGGCAGAGGGTTTGCATATTAATTTGTGGCAAATCTTTAACTTGCTTTAGTTAGTACAAAACTCACCACAATTTAAAAATGCAAACAAGTTTATTTTCTCTGACACAGCATAGGTATAGCCTATTGGAACTTCTGCTTTCTGTGAGGGCTATAAGCCTAATTGCTGGATCCATACCTGGTCATATTAGAAAATAACGGACAAGTTACTCCATGGTTTTCTAGTACCAAGAATGGGACATACAAAGCACACTTTCATACACCAGATGTAAGAAAGTGTAGCTACTTGCATAAAAAGAGATACAAATCTTGAATCTCTGTTATCTTGCACCCTGTGATATGTAATTTACACTTGTGCAAAATAAGCAGAAACGCTTACACTGCACTTATTCTACACTTACTTTCTGCTATACTAATGCCTGCAGCAAGGCGAAAGGGAATGAAAGAAATTTTTAAAAAGTCAATCTTACAYTGCGAAATTTACAGGAATTGCATCTCCATGTACATGTCTTTATTTCTCAGCATTAAATCACTTTATATTTCACCTATGGTAAAAAAGATGATACAGAACCTGCCTTCAAGTGAAAACACAACTTAAAAAGGCATGACGAAAAAGATTGCAGATAAGACAGCAAGAAGGAAAACACCAGACCAATGCATTAGCACTGAATTAACTGAAGCGAAAGAGAAAAGGAAAATAGCTTCTAAACTTATTCAGGAAACATGGACTTCTCAGAGGGCCAAGCTGTGCATAATAGCTGTAACTGCTCCAATGGACCACTCTATATGTGTACAATTACCATAGCATTAGACGATTCCCTCTGGATTTTCTGCAATTAGTATCACTGCATCCTTTGTCTCATAGAGATATGGACTACAAAGTAGTTGTTAATTAATTTTATGAGCAAATGTCTTTTCCCCCACACAGAATGGAGCCTTGTAACAGTGCAGAGTGAAAGATGTTCAATAGATTGTTTCACCTCTGGTGTTCAGTACCTGCCCTGATGTCTTGCCATCTTTATTGCACACCACTTCATTCCATCCACCAGCGTATTTCCTATTTCATATTCATACTCTGCCAGGTGCTCTTTTATAGGAAGCAGCACTTCAGCACCTCACAGCTTCACCAGCACTGAAGGATCCCATGCAGAAGACGTCCAAGGTAAAAATGGCATCACCTTGATTTGCAAACAGGGAAAAGTATTGAAAACCAACTGAAGGTAAAAGAACCAACTAATTCTGAATGTCCAACATGCACTGCCTGGGACCAGCGCTTTTGAAATACTTACAATTAATTAAACAACATGTTCCAAACGCATCCCATACTGGATTCTGTTGCACTTGTGAGCACTCAGCACTTCTCCAAATTAGGTCCAGGTATTTCATATCATATAATCAAGAAAACACAACCATCTACGCAAGTTGGTCCAATAGTGCTCAGCCTTACATAGAAGTCGTGGAAGAGCAGCAGCTATAGCTACCAAACCCTGATGGTGCATGGTTTTGAAATCCCTGCTATTCAGGTGAGGCCTCCACTCAGAGCAAACAGACAAGCATTTGGACATCCTAGAGACAGCTATGTAAGACACAATCTGGTACAATGGTACAATCTGAATTTGAAAAGCAAAGAATAAACCCTTAAGTTCCAAGTTGAGAAGACTTAGTCCAAACTTTTGGATTGTCCTTGTTCGTGCATTCACTGATGGTTTTAAAACTGAAGAAAAAATCACAATTTTGAGCAGGATGGGAACACTGAGTTTTTCTGTTTACACTGTGGATTTGGGACAGCTGAGAGCAGATAAATAGAAATATAGAACTTTGGAAGTTGTGGGTTTTAAGGCAGAGAGAACTCAAATCAATATTGCTACTCCTGAATTTTGTGGCGTCTTAGCAAACACAGCATGCTCAAGTACTATAGAGGCCAGGTTCAGACAACACAGTCTGTTGCTACTCTTCCCACAGCAGTCACAATAGAGAATGTCAATAAACTTTTCAAGTAGATTCAGGGGCCTGAAATTGAATATTTGAAAATCTTCCTTTTCAAGTAATAAGTTATACTTGAAGTCAAACTGAGGACAGACAATTAAAAGAAAAGTGATCATCTCGACAGCCTTTAATGATGGTTGGTCAGGAATCAACAAAAATGTTGTCATTTTATTATTCTTCATTTCTTACAGCCAGGTATCAATAAGACAAAGCCTAATAAACACCTAACACCTATTCAAACAGATAATGGTTTTCATTATGGAAAGAAGAACTAATCTCTCAAAGCACCACTGAAGCCCTCAGTGGCACCCATACTAATTTATGCAGAGTACTTCAGGGAAATTTGATTGACCTAAGAATAAGTCAAACATCAGAATCAAATCTGAACAGTATCAACCTTTGCTGTGCAGTTTATTTGCCTCCTCTGTTCTTGTCATTAAGGGACTCAACACTGAAAAATCCAGTCTCAGAACAGAGTATATCTCAACATCATACCCCACAATAGTGCCTGGAACCAAGGAAAAAGCAGCCCAAGGCTTGGAAAGTAATCTCAGCATTCTTGGTTTAATATTTGTTGGCAGAAGGAGGAAAAAACACCATCCTCATTTATGTCAGCACCTGACTTGGACAAACCATAATACAGCTAACAGCACTGAGAACAAAGACCTGAAGGCAGAAGGAAAATAGGGCCTGATTTTTAACCAGCCTGAGTGGGAAGAAGCCACACCAAGCATATCCTTTGCCAAAAAACCCTGCAAAGAATGCTAAACAGCACTGGCTTGTCACTGAAGCAAAGGCTCTTTCCAATGAAGAGACATTTTTGTCTCCTCAGACAGAGGAAGCACGTGCCATACCACATTTAAGTTTAACATGGAAGACAAGCCTTAGTACCACAGTTGTTGACAACATGGGCAGCAAAGAGAGAGAAATAACTCGAGGCATGATGAAGACTTAGCATCATGAGAAACAGCAAAGGGGTGCTCTGATAACGTTAATATTTTCTAAAATTTGAAGTAGCTTATGAATATGCCATTGGTTTTAAGACGTAACAGTCTAAGAATTTCTCTGCTTCAATCTCTTCTGTAGGGCTTCACAAAAGTTAAACCACTGCATTATTGATCCTGTTATGATTATGGAATGCAGTTGGCACTATGATGTGAAGCCCCACTATGCGTCCTGATCACAAGAGACAATAGAAAAATTGAAAAATTAATGATAAACCAAGCACAGTACAACTACAAAGATGACCATAGCAAAGGGTACAATTTTTGAAAAGGTGCTTTTACATTACTGTGATTTCAACCACTTCTCAAGCCCTAGCCTAGTTTAATTCACTAATAAAAACTGAGACTGTATTGATGTACATATTTTGAACCACAATTTCACATGTGCATATTCATGCACCTTATTTTCAGTTAGTCCATAACCACAGATTGTATATGTACCCAACCCCAACATACACAATATATTTTYTCGCAACTGACACAAGCCAGAAGTACTCATGCATATCTGGGAGCTTCACACTGAGGTGAGCTATGCGAGATCACCATTACGTAAGCAACAGCAGAAAACAAATCTCTGCTGTGAATGAATTTATTTAATCGTTCACATAACAAAAGTCTTAAGATTTAATAAGTCTAAATATACAGTGCAAGACCAACTCTGATAAGCTCATTCACCATCTATTTGTGCACCTAAAAATTGAAAACTGAACCAGTTTCCATCCTTCCTGTGCTTCCCTCTGTTAACAGGCACTGCTGGGGAACATTCTGCATGTCACCACCACATTGCCTTCAGGCTTGCTTGTGATATTACAAATCAAAATCAATACCACAGGCTTTAACAGCAGTTGATCGATTGTTGCAGAGATCTGTAGGACAAATAACTAAATAAAATTTATTTAGTCACGCAACTAAAAAAAAAGCCTACCTTTTATATTTTTTTTACTACGCTACATAACCCGAACTGTGTTTGCACATTCTGACTCCTGCAAAAATACTGATGCACCCTCCTCTGGAAAGATGACATGACTTTTTTATGATAAAAAGCACATAATGCATTTCTTCTGAAATACATAAATGATAACTTACTTGTTCCAGGTAAACAGAAAATGTAATCAACCTTAGAGATGTAAACCAGGAAACAAAAGAAACACAACGTTATCGCCATTACTTGTCAGTAATTAAATACCTAAAAAAAATTAAACTAATACATAAGTTATCCTTATTTGAGAAAAAAATTATAACAGCAATTAAATGAGAAATAAATCATTATTGAATTATGTGAGGAAACTGAAAATTTAAAATAAACCATTACTGAATTATAGAAGAAGACTGAAAAGTTAGTTGACACAATAAAAACAGAAATTACAGGGGGAAAAAATGTCCCAAACTGTGATTTATAACTAGATCAAAACTAGAAACTGTTATAAAGTACTAACTACAAAATCCTGAGGTAGAAAAAAATTACTAAAAGCAGCTGAGATATACATACAATAAAGGATACAGGAAATTATTATGTCCATTTGAATATAATTTATGGTGAAGCCACTGTATAGAAATAACCAGCTCCACACAGAAACAAAACTAAACCTGAGAAAAGGTAGAAATGAGACTGCTGTCATATCTCACAGAAGGACTGCAAGCACCTATACCATTGTAGGTTAGGAATTGATTCTATATTTTTATTTTGGTAATTAAGACACCACTAGAGGACAAATTAGAGCTAAAAAGTCATAGGAAAAGAAAGCATGGTTTTTAACTGTGAGGGTAAATAGCCACAGGAATATATTGTCAAAGGAAATCACTAATTCATAACAGAATACTAGCTGCTTAGGGGTTTAGGCCTTGCTTTCAAAGAAACGTGACTTAGCTTAGCTGTACTTCAGTGGACTTCAGAAWAGTCACTGAATATTCAACCTCAGACACATAAGATGGCCTACCGCAGAAGAGTGGAATCACCGGGCAAAACTTTGACTTGTGCTAAGATGGACAGTGAAACCAAAGAGCAACAGTGGGCTCTGTGAGCCCCAACAACAACAGCTAAATCTGTGATGTGTCTCAATTCAAAGACAGGTGCTATGGCCACTCTCAGAAAAAATTAAAAATAAGCTCAGCCAAGAGACAATAYGTGCAGTTTAGAGAGCGCAGAAATGGCAAACTATGTCTACCATCACCTACTTTTAGACAGATCTTACATATTCAGCATTTGACTCTAAAAAATGGTAGCTACAGCTGCCAGTAAAAATCAGTGAAAGCTTTCAGTGTCAGGCAGTTCTGAGAATATCTTCATCTCAGAGCAGATAACCCAACAAAAGCCTCAGTGCAAAACTGTTTCTGTCCAAGGTACAAAATGCAAATCTCACAGGGTTCTGGTTGAGCAATCCAGGGATACTTAACTCAGTTCAGAGCACCATGTCAAAATCTGCCAGAGATATTACATTGTTCTAGTATGTCATGGTTTAGGAACGGTTCTCTCCAATTCAGTGCCCCCACTCAGACTTTCTAAACAACACTGCCACTCTGTCTTGCTCCCCTACTTTCCTCTCTCTCTCACTCCTGTGACGGGATGGAGAGGAGAATTGGACACAAAAAGGCAAAGATCGTGGGTTGAGATAAGAACAATTTACTGGAAACAGCAATGAGATAAGAAAACGAACAGTAACAGCACAAATGCTGATGACAGAGGGTACAAGAAAGAAACAATTCACACAGAAACCCCCCACAACAGACAAATGCCGGACAGCTCAGCTCCCTCCACCACACTTACAGGACCAGACCAGAACCTTTTCCCCTGCCTCTGGCAATGACATGAGGTGGTACAGAATAACCTTCAGGTCCTAGCCATGGCCCCTCGTGGCTACTTCAAAAATTAACCCTGTCCTGGACAGAACCAGGACACAGTATAAAGTAAAACTGAGCTGTACTGAATAGTACAAGCCTAATCAAACCAGAAAAACAGGTAATTAAAGACTACTTTTGTACAGAGTAGCAACCGACCTCCATTCATTCATGCAACAATCTTCCCATCAGTTCAATATGGGCAACACAATATGTTGTCACTTCTTTGAGGAGGAAAAAGAAGAAAAAGAACAAAAACAAGTTTCGTGCTTCTTATGCAAGGAGGACTGCAAGGGAATAGGGAGGTGTTTCCACAAAAACTGGTGGGCAAGGATACCAGAAGCAGCAAAGAGCAAAAAAGTCAAAAGAGAATTTCTAGGGAAACAGACAGTGACCRTGTCTGTTACAGCTCACTTCTGTTTGTTCGCCCTAACACATGAACTACATTATTTACTTTAAAACCAAGCTATGGGAACGGTTTCACATGGGAAATGGTTTTTTTTTTCTTTATTATTAAAAGCTACTTCCTCGAAATCACCTCTGCTCAATAGTCACTTTGTCCCTGATCAAATGACACAGCTCATTGTTTTCCACAGAAGCAGCAGCAGTTTAGTGCTGAATTCATGCTTATCCTCCTGAAAACTTGCCAAACCTGTAAATGCTGCAGACACCATTTGGGAATGAAGTATTTATTTCTTATCAACACTTATTGTTTAAATGGAGCAGTAATGTAAATGCATCATTCTCTCTATTAGCTTAAGGATGTAAGAAGTACATTTATTGGAGGGGAGGAGTACTTATCCCTCAGGGACACATGCCTCCCCTTGAAAAAAATACACAGCCTAGCAGGTTAAAAAAAAAAAAAAAACACACCAAGTTGGGGGGACTCTCAAAGATCGTAATAATTCTTTGTTTCAGAATAAGAAGTTTGGCTTTTAAAACCCAAAAGCTCAAATGACAGAAACACCCTCAAGGCCAACACAGAAGACTTTCCTGCTCTTTTATGTTCATAATTAAAAATAATGTATGCTTTTTCTTGCTCCTAAATTACAATTAAATATGTTCTTTTCAGGAAATATTGCTTTTGAAAACAGAATGGAGGTGCTCTGAAGAATCTTAACCTTAAATCTTGTATGACAAAAAGGATCTATTACCAAACTTTAAAAACTTGCAACTTTCTTAAAATTGTAACTAAATCGAAACCTACAAGTTCACAATTTTTCCATCTAAACAGTATTTTTAGACAACCCCCTATTTTTCAGTTTTCAACCCTCAGGACCTCCAAGCATTAAGAGCCATCACTGAAAGGTGAGAATTAGTGACCTCCATTTCAGAACATCGGAAGCCCAGAAATGCTCATGCTCACCACATAGCCACCGCACCGTGCATCCTCGTACTTACAGACACTTTGCACAGCTAACACCAAAAGCAGATGTTTTTTCTCTCTTCCCTAAATCTTTACTGTGGGTGTTGCAAACCATGTCTGCTGTCCAGACGGAAAAGCAGCAATAGCAGGTGCAACACCATTTTCTTTGGTACTTGAGGGCATTTCCTTCATCACACTGTCTTTCTAACCTCAGACTGGGAGCTTCAAGAAGAGCCTTCATTTGAATATTTGACTGGGAGGAAGTTCTCATCACAATTAAATTTAAGCATATGGAGCAGCAACAACTATTAATGTTTAGTTTTAATAGAATTCTTATTTCTTACTGTAGTTAAATTCAAGACAGCAGCCCACTTTGAATATTAATCAATTCAGCAACCTTTCAGAGCTTAAAAAAAAATCCACTTTGCAGTTCAACTTATTCTTTACAATCAAAGTCAATTAAAAATACCTATACTGCTGTTTGGGTTTTGTTTGGTTGCTTTTTTAAACAAACTGCAGCTACTGGATGAAATATTTTTCACCTCTAAGGTTTTGTTTGAGCACTGGCACCTACTAGTTAATACTTTGTAGCACTCAAGGACAAGACGTCTGTAATTGCTAAGCACTATTACTGCAAAACTAGACAGGATGCATAAGAGACCTTACTTTGCCTTTTTACCTTATCATTAAAGCACTTAGATTGTAGGTTTGTCCTCCCCCTCGACTAAAGGATGAGCATTTAGCTGTGGCATATTACAGATTGCCTGTCCCCTCACAGCACTGCATAATCCACTGCCTGTTCCCTATTTGCTCTGCTCACCTACACATGCATGAAGGTCAGGGTCTGAATCCCTTCTCATCCTGCCAGTCCTCACAATACAGGAATTCCAGGGGGATATAAGGGATGGATCTCTTCTCCTGCACTGCAAAACAAGCAGCCTGTGCAACCATGGAAGATCATACCTTGTTCTCCATCTGGCTACATGACTATCTGTCCACAGTTGCTGTTGACCTCACAGGCTGTCCTGCCAAAAAGAGCTGCACACCACAACTTCAGGTTTCTTAAGCTCCAACTCAACCACATCTCTCTCAAATATATGAAGGCATCAACATTTCAAAAGGGCAAATGAGAGGGTCAGGAACCAGAGCCCCAAGAAAAGTGGTACTTAGTACCATTTCACTTGAGGCACTCTAATCCCCAACCCCCACGCTGTCATCTGCTTACATCTAGGAAGGATCCAGGAGACTGGAATTCTCCCCCCAAGCAGGATCAGCCAGTTGGGTAGAGCCATCGTGACACTCTCCGTGCACTCTCAGCAATGCTCCTGTGGGCCTTCCAACACAGCCACACAAACCCCATTTCAGGATGCAGAGACTAAACTGTGTAGCAGTGCATCCCTGAGGAAAAAGATTTCAACACAGCAACGAAAACACAATAAGCAAGTAGTAATGATCTCCCTTCAGGTGAAAATCATAAGCATGTTTGACAATATTTCTAGCTCCCTGAACACCTTCCCCAATAGGCACAACTGGAGACAAACAGGCTGCTGCTGCTACAAAGGGTCAGGAAGCCCCCAGAAAGCAGGCTACACACAGATGGACTGTTAAAACCCATGACTATGAAAAGTCAGAAAACCTGCAATTGCAAATCCTTCCACAAACGTGCAAATTAAGGACCACAAAAAGGGAAAAGTGGATAGGGAATGTGAGATTATAGAAAAAACAAAAAGAACCCCAGTTACTGCTAAAAAAAAACCCATCGTTTTTTCAACAATTGATTCTGTTGCAAGACTGAGCAACAGATGAAAAAAGTACTGAACCTTTTGTATAATGCCACCAAAAAAAATTACAATAGTTGCAAACGCATGTAGTAATATTTTCAGTTATGATTCACTGCCCCTTCTAGTACCAGCACTAGGGATTATCAATCAAAAGTTGCACACACCAGCTTCAAAGCAAACAGAAAGCGACACTTCCCCACTCAACATCCACTGCACCTGAGGAACTCAATTTGCTACTAAATTCAGTGTTACCAAGCCTGAGACTAATTCCTCCAAGACACAAATTGCTACAGGCTGATAGCACACAGCAGAAACAGGGAAAGTATATTCTTGTCCTCTTCYCTTTCTGTTATTGACCACTTCTAGAGAAAAAATACTGAACTAAATGTACCCCTTGCTCTTCAGTTATTCCTTCAGTTATTTTTATGTTGTTATGTAATCTATAGCAAATATATAAATACAACACACTAAAGCACCACTATTAAGGATAAAAGCAGTCTGGCCTATTTCTCTGGGAGCACTGATGTGGAGTATAGAAGACACACAGATTTTTGAAACACAATACGTTAGCAAGAGTTAAAAGCCTTAGAATAGCCTTTCTTTTCAGATAGAAGGCACTACTTTAGACTGGAATTTTTATTTCCTGAGCAAGGTAAACTTCTGGCATTAAATCACAAGTTTAAAGTGCAGTCTTGCATAATTTCTTTTAATTATTCCTTTTAAGGCATTATTTTCATATTTTAAGACCACAGAAGGGATCTTTAAAAAAAAAACTGATAAAAAAAAACCTTGTGGCCAACAAAAATATAAACCAGTAAGAGTAATTTGGTACAGTTTTTATTACTATTTTTATAGTGTCTTTCCATCACCTGACGTGAACTAAATACTTTGGCAATTTTATGTAAGGCATTTTAACTGYGAGTCATCTGCAACTATGCTCTTGCATACTAAGTAAGCTGAAAACAGTTGGTACTGCATGCTGAGTGACACCCTTGTTTTGCTTAGATCTTCAGACTCCATCTTCATATGGTATTTCTGTTCGTTTTAGAAACAATGTATTACAGGTTGCACATCTTTGCTTCTGTTTGCCTTTTTTATCCACTAATACAGATTTGCATTCCAGTTTCAGGTGAGTCATTAAATCCAGTGAAAATGCCAGCCTTGGTTCTCACTGGGACTTTACAGCAACAATAAAATCATCTTTTGTTCTTCTTACAATCTCGTAATACCTTGAGAAGACATCTGTGTAGTAACTTGACAAGGAAAATAAAGACAGATCCAGCTAGAAGAGCATCCCTGAACTGTACTGAAACAAAACCAGAAAATCTTGAGCTATGCAAAGCTTACTAAAGGTAGTTTCCGTAAATTAAAAAAATTCATTGTGTTAAAGCATTAAATGTTTTTTTTACTCAAGTTTTTAACTTCACATTCAGTGCTTTACCAGAACACAAACCCCAAAACCTGTAAGGTCGTCTTAATTCATTGTTCTTTCATTGTTTTGCTTGTACTAACAACACAAAATATCTAACAAACAAATTTTAAAAACCTAAAATCAAACCAAATTATCACTGTTTTCACAGAATACACAGAATAACCAGATTGTAAGAATTACTTATCCTCATTTGAAATATTTCATCCAGAATTTCCTACCATAATGATAATCTACTGAAGTTCAGGGAGGGAAACCAACAGCTAACTACAATTCAGTACTTTAGAGTGCAAACAAAGAGTTTAAATTGCACTAGCATTAAGGACCTTTCCTTCTCATTGTGTATGTCTTCATGACTAAGAATGGTCATTCTATGTCATAGCAAACTGCAGTGTGCTTTGATTTCTCATCCAGAAGGTGTCTTGTATTTACACAATATATCTGCAAGGAAATCACATTTAAATAAGCCAGCTTTTAAGTACAAACAAAAGCCACACTGACCACGTATAATATTGGTACACATACAATATGTACAGGATGACAAAATAATTCTATGTACATGACACACAACACATTTTGCAGGTGCACAGAAGAAACAAACATAAGAGTTAAAATTACCTCCAAAACCATCTCCTTGGAAACATTCTCTAATAATTCCTACATTTATCCAACTTTAATTACAATTTCTTTTTAGGCACTTCAGGAAATTCTAACTTTTTAAATCATAGCAGACAAAAAAAAAAAATCAAAAACAAACACCACCCTCACCTTATCAGCCTACCTTCCTTCTTCTAATGGATATTTGAAATCAAAAGAAATAACATATGACATGTAAATTCACAAAGATTATACAGATGCCAAACTTCCCTGCAGGTTTTACAATACGGGGCTGGAGCAGACTTAGAGCTTTTGCRCTAACACTTGAAACTTGAGACAGCTCAATGAACAAATTTGTTGCTGTTTCTGTTCATTTTTAACAAAACAGCCTACTCAAATATTATTTTATGTGAGGATGCATATGCTCCCACACCAGTCAATAAAAGAGGACTCAACACTTTATTGTCTCCAGGATGCATGTTTTACACTTATTACTTGGCTGTACAGTTTTTCAGAATAATTGTTGTGTCCCCCCTTCCCTTTTTACCTTTAAAATTAGCTTCTCAAAAAGAACTTCTTCCCAGTCTTTTTATTCTGGTATGCCATGAACGCAGGAATCGTAATGCATTCCACTTTAAATTAAATATTACCATTAAAGACCAGGCACTATTTCAAACCAACCAGGCAACCACGATTTAGAACCTTCAATTCAATAACTGCAGTGTTTGTTTTTTTCCAACTGTGCTATTATTACCAGTATTATACATTTTGTACAAAGACATGTTCATGTTTCTGATAACAACCATTGAATAAGTTGCAAATAAATTCACCTTTTTTTGTTCAGTCTTCTGTCCTTTAGGCCTTGAATCTATGCACTGACTGCCAGTATCCTCCCAGATAACATCTGTATTGCATGTCTTCATCTTCAAAGGCACAGCTGTCCAAGTCTCCATATTCTAATTCACCATTAATCCAGAGGAGCTCGGAACAAACCCCAAAACATCTTCTGTGTTCCTGGGCACACTACTTCATTTCCCTGTCCCTTCATCTCATCTCAATGTTTCTCCATCTTGTCTATGTGGAGTCTATGCTCTTCCAGGCAGGAATTGTGACACACTGCACATTTGTACGGTAGCGCAGAGGCACCCTTGCCTCAGCTGAACCCTCCAGGCATTACGAAATACAATCAATAACAGTAATTAATTTTGTCCCTTGTTTCCTCTTTTATCCAGCTGCTGTGGTCTTTCCTCTGATAACTGAATATATATTGTAGCTTCTCAGGTTTTGTCTCACAAACAAAGATACCTATTGTTCCCCTCTCCTTAGATCTACCTAGACCCAGTTTTTTAAGAAAGACACAGCAATTGGCTCTCTTTGTTCAAATTCTATCCCAAAATTCATTTCCTTCAGGTATACTTTCATTACTAATTTAAGGCACCATATGTTACTTCAAACTCATAGGTTAAACTAATAAGAGGCAAATACAAGAAGTGTTTTAGAATTAAAATACCAATGTTACATGGAAAATTGTTTTTTCCGTATGTATACATTATCTCTTATCAAACTAATGGGTGACGAGAAGTACCAATCTGTAATCAGGGCAGATCCTGCACTACAGATTGGGCCCTCTGACAAGTGTTTAAATTATTTCAAGATTCCTATTGACACTACACRCAGGAAAACCCTCAGAAAAAACACTCATGTACTTTCATCCATACTTGTACACAAACACCCACACAAGCAGTCAAGAGTCCAACAAAGCCAGAGCTCTTTTGGCAAGACAGACCTCAAATCAAAACTAGTGTTTTGTGCCAGCACCAGTCATGAACAGTTTCTTTGTGTCAGTCTCCTAAATACTGAGCACCTACTGCTAGACAGATAATGCAAGTATTTTCCATGTAGCTATCCCTAACAAGACTATTTAGGAGCTCCCATTATGGAGCAGAGACACAAATGTGGTAAAATCACAAGCAACTTGTGCCACTTTAAGTGACTATGGACACCACACTTCGAGCAAAACTAAGTTAAACTTGGGTTAAACCACGAGCTGGTCATCTGCACTGGCAAATCACATCACTACCACTTGGTTGCTGTCATGAAGGCAGCACCGCACATTAAGAAACATTAACACATCTTACCAAGATCTACATGACTCATTATCATGTCTAGCACTGAAACAGTGCCAAATACAGCCAGGTTTGTTATAACTTGTCCGACAGTTTAGGGACCCCATCCTTAACCAGGAAACACTGAAGAAAAAAATTACCTGGGTTTAGAGACCAAAACATGAAACTTTCCTGTCTTCAGGTTAAAAGTCAGATTGTGACAACACATGAGCTGGACTTACACCATTCAAACAGTGGAGGAAAATTCAGGTTTGCAAATGGAAAGAGATGCCATACTTCTGCGCAATTATCTAAAGACTCCAAATACTTCTTTGCAAAAGACTCTTCAACACTTATTTCTCTCAAAGCTGAATTTAACATTTTAAATTTTATATCTTCTTATTTAGAGATTTGCATAAATAATTCTTCTCGTTCATTGTGGCTATCAGATTAGTTGTGCCTTTTAATCACACCGATAATGATAAAATATTTTACATACATATTCTGCATATTCTACAATACAACCTAAAGGTTCTTGCATGTAATAATTTTCCCCTCGTACCAAAGTCTCTTCTGAGGTTACATATATAGTAAGTAGGTACTGTTCTTTAAAAAATGTAGGTACCTTCCTAATATGGAATACTTATTTTTTTTATTGCTTTGTTGTCATGCTGTTTCTGGAAAATAAAGAAAAGCCATGTGTCAAAAGATCTTGTAATTCACTCCAATGTCCAAGCTGGAATAGGGTAGATTTGGACTGACTTAGTCGGAATTCTGACCTTGTAAGAGCACGCTGATCACTGACCGTTTCAATTCTGAATGTGAATGACTTTTCTTTATTAAGGTCTTCTGAAAGAGTACTTTTATTCATTATGGAAAAGTCCTGTAGTCAAGTTATACAGCTCAGTTCATGATGTGAAAGATAGTCCATGCCGTCTTGCCTGGACCAATACAGGTTCTAAAACTATTGACAAGCTCTGAGGTGAGACAGGCTGAACTCCAGTAATTACTTTTTTTTACCCCTCTCTAGGTGGACATTCCAAACACTGGAATAAATTGCCCCAAGACACTGTGAACTCTGCATCTGTGGAGTTCAAAAGCAAAATGGACTAGACAATCTTAAGAGGTCCCTTTCAACCTCAGTAATTCTGTAAAAAAAATCCAAAAATTGTCAAGTGTTGCATCACTAATAATTTTGACTATTCAGACTGCATTAATCACCAAGACAACACCAGTTCAGTTAAAACACCTGCTCAGTGCCTAGGAGCAGCCAAAAATCAGCCGGAAAACAATGATGGTTATAATTAATTTGGACTTGATAGTTTTGATCAATCAGTCTCCAGACAATTTACAGGGAGTGGAATGTGACTTCATCTTCAAATTATAGATGGAAAACTGGGTATGAATTCCAACACTGATACACATTTTAAGAAATCCAGTTTTAGCAGCAGAGGTAGAGGATACAGTGACTGTATGTCTTAGTTTAGCTGAGGTTTTCTATAGCTAAAGAGGGTTCTGAGGGCTGTTTTACATTCCAACAACATTGTACTTAAGCTGCTTCTTCAGAGGATGAACTTAAAAAAAACAGAAGCCACATTGCCTTAACCAATGTGCTGTCGACTCACACACTCTCTCTAGTAGTAAAAATATATTTTGTCATTGGATCCTCATAATCTTCACTCATAAACACTGATACTCATAGAAGTGCTTCCTACAGAGATTCTTAACCAAGTATTAGGATAGAGGGGCAGGAGTTAATTGAAGACTGAATTGTTCAATATATTTCAAAGATTCCAAATTCCTTATGCAACAAGCAGCCGGAATCCATAATAGTTGTTCCACAGGTGGTCTTTACAACCTCTAGCTAAACAAAGTGGCACTTCATTTCTCAGTTTCCCAGACTCCACCATCTTGCAAGCCCTCCAATCAGATTTCCCTCCCTGATCCAAAGAATAAGCTAAACCCAAGAGAAAAATGGATCACACAGTATTTGCTGTTTAAAAATCAATCCATGTTTAAGTTAAATAGTTATGAGCAGTCATAAATCAGTACATTGCTCATGATTTACGGTTATCATCCAGAAAAAAAAGAATAACCATTTCATTCTTTATCTTGCAACCATCAAGACTAAAAACTTGCTTGATTCATCTCGTCTGTGTAACCTGGTTTGCCAACAAAACCATGCCAGTTGAGCTGTGCAGCTAATGTACTGAAATGTACCAGAACCATGCAACAAGATTTCTGATGCCCAAAGTCTGCAGAATGAAAAAAAAAATAAAAGGGGAAAAAAAAAAAATAGTTCATTAAAACTTTTCAGGAAGCTCAGTGGTTTGATAGCTCCCTGAAGCAACCTTAATAACAAAACAAGTGTTAAAACAAACAAACAAAAAGATCTCAAAACTCCACAAACAACAACAACAAAAAAAACAACAAATAAAGCCACAATCTAAAAATAATCCTTCTGCATAAGAAACGTCTTCAATTTAAAACAATACTGCAGAGGAGAGTTACGCATTGCAATTGCAAACTGTACCACAGTTTCACAGACGTCATGTTGACTAAACAGGTAGGAATGATACCTCTGTCGGCTAATCTCTAATAATACTCTCTTTGTCCCCTGGATCATCTCCAAATCTCCTAACAGCAGCTTCTGTCAACCTCCAGAATCAGTTCACGAGCACCACATTGTGCTGCATCAATTACAATATTTCGAATTGACACATCTCTGAATTTCAAAATATCATTATGGACTCTGTGCAACCTTCTGCTAGAAAGAGTGCCTCTCTACAATTACTTATGTTCTGTAGCATTGGGCTCATCACAATGCTCTGGCTTTTGAATGCTATTTGCCTCTACTACTTGTTAAAACCTATTTCAACACACAGCATGTAAAAATCCGATCCTTGGCACAAATGACAAATCTGAAAATATAACAGGCAAACGACAGCTAAGAGCACTAGCTATCATCCCTAGATGGGATATTAAAAGAACACTATTGACGCAACTGAAGTTACACAACCAAAACCTAGTGAATTCTAACACTGCTCACTTTCTCATTTGAATTCTTACACATCCAATGAAAGCATAGTCCTTGGCCACCAAGAGTTGTGAACTCAGGATCTTCTGTTAGCGCTGAAGTAAAAGGTTCATGTTGCCAGCTGAACCTGACAAAAAAGAAATGTCAGCCAAAATGAGAGAACTTCCTTCCATAGACCAGAGGGTTTGATGGGAGAAGCACAATCCGTTCCTGACCAGCTTCCTCCTTCTGCTGAGAAGTTTGAAGCTACTGCAATTGAAAGCAAATGGGGAATAAATTCCTCCTGGTAGGCAGCACAAAATCTGTGTAGTCCAATTCTAATCTGTTTTCCATCCTGCAGGATTGAAGTAGAGTGATGGAAATCTTTTCTGCAACAAGATTTCCCTCACCTCATACGGTGGGGAAAAAATAGGTATTTTGGGCTATCTTCCTGTAGTATCCAAGTCCACCCAAATTCTTTTCCCTTCTCTGACCCAAACTTTAGTACAGCTTTCAGCARTACATGTCCAGTATAAAAAAATACATGTATTTATGATTTTACTATGCTGTACCTCCTTACTGAGAAATACAAATTACAGCCTAGAACCTGCTTTCCACCTCAAGGGGAAGGGAAAAAAAAAACACCAAACCTATATTTGTTAAATTATAAAACTACTATGAGTTTAAGATACAATGCTCTTATCTCTTTAGGGTATAAAATCTTTATTATGAAAATATATTACATTTTAAAGAAATGCTAAATTTAAATCAAGACATACATTAATCTACTTCAGCAAGAGTTGAATTGGGAGAAGAAAACAATGTAGGTCAGTTTTAAAAGAAAGCAAGAGGTTGTTTACATGTCCTTCAATTTTTCTCAAGATCATCCTCTTCAAGACAAAATATTACCATTTTGGGCTCACCAATCCAGCTCTTCACGAAGAGATACATGTTTTGGAAAGAAATATTGTTTCAATTCCAGATATGGGTTAGACATAAAAAAGATTCCAAAAACCCCATACACAAATCAAACAGCACCAAGAGAACCAGAAGCGAAAATAACACATTTTCATACAAGTATCAGTATTTTCTTAACTCCTGTGATTAAAGGGGAAAAAAACGAACAAAAAAAAAAACAACTGCTATACAGCATTTTAAGTAAACATAGTGATGAGACCACGCCATCATTTGTAGTAATTAGTTTCCAACAGAAGTTTCTGGACAAGACAGATAGAAACTGTAGAATAAACCATATGCAAGGGTTCACAGAGGGCTGGTTATATGTATGGAAAATCCAGTAAATATGAAGAAACTTACAAACTATTTCAGCAGGAAATAAGCTGGAAAAAGTCTATTACCAGATTCTGCCATGCACACCACATGTAACCAAGAAAACTGGTTGAAAATCTTTCCATTTAAGCCTTTCATTTTTTCCAGAAAACAAGACTTCAGGTGCTGGACTAGGCAGATTAGACAAATGTGAGCAGAACACATATTCCTGTGCCTATATTTTTTCTCATTATATATTCTGCTCCAATCCAAGTGCAAGGTAAATTATTCCAATGAACTCAAAACTAGCAGACACATTTTAATGTTTACCTGCTCTCTACAATGAATTTGAAAATGTGCATAATTTTAGCTATCTCACCATTTCCATAGTTAATACACGAGGCTGAAAAAGCAATGTTGCACAGCAAGAGCTCAGTTCCATCAAGTGCTGATATTCCCAAAATGGGATTTAGTTAGGCTTGCAGGCACCAAATAAAAGTCACAGGTGCACTGCTGATGTTTCAGAAACTTTGTGACAAGATAAGTTCTTACACTGAAGTATAATTGATACTTTCTTCAATAACTAAACAAAAGTAATTGTAGTGGTAAACGCTTCAAGACAAACAGATCTCATACTCTTGTAATACAGACCAAGATACATTTTTAAAAAGATATTAATAAAAATATGACACTAAAAGAGTAAAAAAAAAAGTAGGAAAAAGAAGCATTTTGCATGTATCAAGCACCTAAAAAGCAGCACTCCCCCCCCAGCATAGATAACTTTCTGAGAAAATTAAACAGTATACATAATCTCAAATCCAAGTTAGAGTTGACTTTGGGTTCCATGGTGGACATAATAAAATTTATGCTGGACACAGCAAAAGCAACTGTTAACAGAAAAAAATACAAATGCAACTCTGCAAGAATATTTAGCTTTTTAACAAAGACATCAGGGAGATTTGTAGAAAAAGAAAAATCTAACTTTCTTCTCAGAAAAGAGGATCATATGAGGGATTATTACCTTTGCTGAATTGGACAAGATCCTATATCTGAGTGGCAAAGTTGGAACAACTTACCATTAGATGTAAATATTTTGACAGATAGTTAGCAAAGTGCACACAATTTTAAACTAATTGTGTAAAAGCCAGGTCCCGCACTTCTGGCGCATAAGCAAGATAAACATTCATTGTGCTTAAAATGGCAGACAAGGATATGAGCTCAACACGTTTAGGCCATTATATACAACAGCACACAACGCAATTAGTATATGATTCAGCTCTGGTTAAAATCTAGACGAGGTTTGACATTAGCATCATCAAGAACAGAAGCACACTTCTAAAAAACATACGTTGCCATGTATTGCAGTCATGGACTAACAAATCATTTCATGGAATGTTTAACAGATGAATAGATTATCCTGCTAGACAATATACTAAAATCAATTAATTTGCACATTCGGATTGCACTATCACTTAAGCAATAGGTAAGAGAGCCAGGTTTTTATTTGAAGCAGCTTTTGTAATACAGGATTTGTTTTTAGGCTTCTGGCCAAAAAATGTATTTGTACTGTAAGTATTTTCTTCTAGACTTTTATTAAGAGAATAACCTTTAACAACCTGTTATACGAACCTGCCTGTTTTATGTAATTCTTGCATTTAAAAGATTTATTCCTTAGGCAAGGAAAATAAGATCCAGCTACAAATTTTGAAAGAAATATAATTATTCTCTTCAGATGATTACTCTATTTAAAGGTATACAATAAGGTTACAAAGTCATTTCACTTGCAGAACTCCTTGTTTCTCTGCCCCACCCAATAAAAATATTACTAGGGTACAACCCCTAATAGCAAACCATAACTTTTGAATAAGAACTTACTACAACAAAGTGCGCTTCCCAAGCTCTAGATGTGGTTCCAATTGTCAAACTGTAATTCTGTAACAGACATAAATCATCATAAAAAAAACCTCACTCATCAACACAAGTCACATAGGTACATAAAGAAGTAATTTTGTTAGCGCTGACAATCCCACACAGTTCACCACCCAGTCAACCTCATTCCGTCACTGAATGTGTGTTCTGAGCCATGTTAGTTTATTTTGTTAGTAAATCAAAATGTGCAGCAAGGCCTTCCTGTGTAAAGAGAAATGCAAATGCCATGCATAAGAAACAAATGTTCCCCATCAAGTTTGGAAGGTTGAGCACTTCTTATACACTTATATTAATTGGATTACTTTATAGGATTACAGCCTCAGAAAATTGATATAGTAACTCTCACCTAGAGGTTTTTCCCAGACTCAGCAGAAGGCACCTATGTGCAGAGGGCCAGAGTAAAAAATTCCTTAAGTCAGGCACAGGATGTCTGCAATGAGCTGATTTACCAAGTCTGAGGGACAACCCCCCCCAAAAAAACAGGTTTGGAAGGGAAGAATATTGCCACTGATGCTCTTTTATCTTTACAGCTTGTCAAGAGAAAAATAAACTGTAGAACAGAAAGCAGAACAAAAAATGGGCATAAAATAGAAAGTACCTAATTCTGCTTCAGTAACAGATTTATAGTATGAGGAAAGAGGAAATTCAGAAAATTCAGCTGCAACTGCAGCTGACTTACAAATTATAAGATAGAATCCAACTAGAAATTTCAAAAGAAAAACCAGCAATACATTACTTCTGACATAATCAGAATAAGCGATGCTTGTAACATATCGACAAAATATGTCAACGTCACAGCTTGATATGCCTTTAAATCACATCTATTTAATGTTCAGTAGATTAAGAGGTATGAGAATTCCAAGATCAGAAGGGAGAAAAAAAACCCACTTGGTTGTAGTCAATAAATAAGTGTAAATATCTCAGTATTTAAAAATGCAGGTATCCAGTTTTTTGCTGAACTGAGCCACACATCTCACCTAGAAAAAGATACCTCCATTCACCTTTAGGAACATGAAAATCTAATTCACACTACCTAATTACTCATTTTTCACCTCCCACTCATGGAAAATGAAAGTGTTTCTTTCTGCATCTAATCTTAAACTACACTTTCTATGCAAAAGCATCTTTTTTTTTTTAAAGAAAAGCCGGGCAACAAACTATGCCTCTCAAAAGGATGACAAAGCTCACCTGACATCCCTCCCTCCTACATTCCATCCCTCTCCCTTTCTAGACAAATTCTGTTCAATTGAAATTGACGATTTTGGAGTCCTTCAGTTCAATAAATTGAAGATTTACAGAGATGAAGCATGCAAAGGAAAAGAAGAAAGAAAATACAGACTAATCATATATCAATACAAACGATGTTCTGAGCACATTTTACTGAAGTTCTCATTATAACCTCTCACCTACTTAGTAACCTTTATGTGACATCTTTAATAAACTTATTTTCTTGTTCTGAGAGAGAAAAAAAGAACAAAACCTTGTCCTTTGTCAGATCAAGCAAAAAATTAAAAAAGAAGAAAAGAAATAAGAAAGAAAGAAATTCCAAATTTAAGAGCCCCTTCAAGAAAATAATCTATCATCAATTTGAATGAATTCTTAAATTCATTACTAAAGACAACAGCAACTCCTACTACAGGCTTAGGTTGTGCCACACTCAAAATCAAGAGGAGCAATCAAACTCAGTACTGGAAGACAGGGATCTCAGTGGCTCTGACAAGACCAAGGAAAAGTGAGAGGGATTAAACAAAGTTTTAGACTCGGATCTTGAAACTCCAAAGAAAAGCAACTTAAAAAGAACCAGAAGATAGGGTACAGAACAAACACAGTACTCTTCGTGTACAAGATACTGCTGACAGATTCCAGAAATGGACTTGGAGACATAACATTGCAAATAATATTCTGAAACTATCCAAGAATGCAACATTTCTTCTACAGGATTTCAGGAACCTCCTAATACGAAAAAATATTTACAGGATATTTCTACAAGAGCCCTGGTCAGATCAAAATGGAGACCAGGCCCCCATTGATTCTTCTTCCATTGACGGACCAGCATGAAAAGTAGTAACTTTTTAAATGCATTAAAATTCATTACATTAGACATATTAGAAGTGATTAAAGAGTAAATAATGGCTGCCATACCTGATCAGTCAGGCAGTCAGATGATCATGTAAAGAGCTACTGAAAAACATCTTAGGGTATGAATCATTAATTCACAAGCTTACCCTACTGAAATTCAGTCAGCAATGATGGAACACCTATGGCATTTGAGCTTTCTGAATTTACCTGCACAGCTATCACCCTCCTGCAATTATTAAATACTAGACTAGTGGTTTTTCTTTTGCTCACAAGCTTTTCTGAAGGACCCATTACATAACTCCAAGACTACAATAAACTAGGCACACAGCTCAACTAGGCAGCTGAGCCCAGCAAAGCCAGGTGGAGTGGTCCGGGAATGGAGCCGGCGCAGTGCGAAGTCAAACCCCAGCAGACTTGGCACAGCACAGGATGAATCTTTGTTTTCTGTGTTAGCTGGGGAAAAAAAAAAAAAAAACACAACAAAACCCACATGTATTTAATAAAAGCTTTTAAAAGAAGATTAATCTAACCCTTAAGCAATGTAGGGTATTAAATTACCTGTAACACCCAAAGAAAGACTGAAATGGGGATGGAGGGAACCTTACTGAGTATTTCCCTGCATCACATATTCTGAATTTTTTTACTTTCCTCTTGCATGGAAAAGGCAATATGCATTCCACCTCCCTGGTACTTGTAGTAAAGACTGTAAATACATGACTGTCTATGCATTAGCATTGCAAAATCTGCTTCATAAATGGGCAGAAAACAGTAAAAAGTATGAAGTCCCATGATTGATACTTATTTTTTGGTAAATCCCCAGTATTAGGACCACACAGAATTCTTGTGACTGTTGCAGGGCTAATGATTCTTATCTATCTGTACAGGTATTAAGGTTGCCTCCATCAGCATTGGAAACAAATGCTTTAACAAAGACTGCTTCAGGATGAAGACCATGTGTCTGCAGAGAGAGGTTTAATGATCTAGCTTGTGCTTCGCATGCCTCTGTTAGTTCTAACTAAATTATTCCATTTCGCAACTAGGAAATAAACACACCCTGGGTAGTGTTCAAATGTTTATCAGCATGGCTACATTCCTGACGTACGATGAGGATCAGTTCCTAGTGAATAAATCCTACTATCCCGCAGTTTACTGAGTCTTATGCAGATTTATCCAATTGCCTAGGCTTACTTTGAAAACTCTTCAAATTCCATTCATGTCCCCACCTAAATTTATATATAAGGAATTCTGCTTGCCCATCACAGGAATGAAGATGTTCATACACCAAGGGAAATTATCTGGCATATTCAGCAAAGGAAGATAGCTTTCTCTTTCTCTTTTTCCTTTTTATGAAGCCAAAGGATGCATCCCACACAAATCCCAGGTACTTGTTTTTTCCAGCTTTGCCTGCTTTGAAAGGAAGAAATATAGCTGTAAGAGACAGCCATTTCTGGCTTGATTCCACTAATACAACTCCACTTTCTGGCAATCCCCAGGAAAACTCACAGACAGCCAATGCAAATTTTGTTCCTTTTTGCTTCCTTTCATCATTCCTTTGAAAGAAGGATTTAAGCAGAGACATACTTCAAATTCAGTGCACTCAGTTTTCACAGTAGGATTCAGAGAGGTTTTCACAGAGGTAGAGAGATAAGACATGCCAGTGTTTGGCATTTGGTTCTGCCAGCTAATGTCCTTCAGATATTATTTCCCACAGTCACGTAAAAAACAACCAGGTAACACAAGTATGTTGTTATGCAGCATTAATAACTCTGAAATCCTCTGGGAAGCTGCCTCACAAAACGTAATGATCTTGTCACTCCACATCAGTGACAAAAAAACTTGTCCTGCACCAAAATGTCATCCATGTTAAAAATGAACTTATCCATGCATCTTATGGAATGATACCTTGTAGATTTTTGCCAAAGTCCCCTGGGAAGTCTACTGAATTGCTAGGAAACCTAATATACTCACACTTTTCTTCAAGTACATGACAATTATAAGGAAGTCATTCCTGACTACGACAAACATTAAAGTATGCCACAACACTGAAGGAATGACATCATCTTTTTATTTAAAATTTAATGTAGTGGCTAGTGTGAATGCTCTAACAACCACATTAATATTACTTTAAATCTGACTGTTACATTTATATAGAAATTGCAGCTGTCAAATAAATTAATACAGCTCATGTTATGACATCTTACCTATCATATCTTTCCCTTTCCTAACAGAAGGCATGTAGATACCAGTTTGTTTTTATTAAGCAATTCTGAGAAGCTAAGCAAAGCTTCTACTAAATTACATGCCTCAAACAAACACTTGTTCCCACCTATAACTGAGTAACATCACTGGGCTCAAGCAGCAGCAACATATTTGAAGAGTTTAAGCCCTTCACCTCACAAGCTGCACCATGGTTATTATGTTAAAAAAAAAAAAAAAAGTTCTTTAATAAGAGAATATATAATTAGTTAATGAATCTCACGCTTAATAACAAGGGACCACAGCATAAAACTACACTGCAGTAAAACCACTTGGGAGTTCCTGCTAGTCTTTGTTAGGAAACTGGGGTGACCTCTTATGATGTTGCAGGCAGTGCCCTTAAGCCGCTCTATTTGTTACAAGCAGAACAAAGAAATACCATTGCTGTGCCTCTGATAGTCACAGAATATTGCACTAAGCTCCATACTGCTGTGGTTGCCTATAAAAAGCTTAACTGTTATCAAAACTGGTTCCTTTATGCCTTTTCTCAGTTGCTGAGATGCATCAGGCAGACTCAGAGGCCCTTCATTTCCAGAGTGGTATGGACAACACAGCCAGACATGGCTTAAGTGCCATACACCTGCAAAACATAGCATAGCTCTTTAGCAGAATACAGACTGGAGACAGAAGATGACGCCAGGCTATCCTTACTTTGGTATAGGGAGAAGTTCCAGGGTATAACTGTGTCAAACAAACACAGTAAGAAGTTAAAATTCTTTCATTCACCCTGATAAAATGTGGTCATTTTACAGTTCAAAGGTTATTTAGGTACTAGTACCATGATACCAAACAAAACAAATTTATGTCACTAAAGTTTTATAAGCAAATATAGGAATACATACACACTTCTTGACTTTCCTTCTTGACCACCCACACAAAGCTACTTTTTCAGTCAATTCAGGAAATTTAAACAAAAGTCTAGGTGTAATTCAGAAAACAACACCAAAACTAACTCAGAGTTTCAACATGAATCAAAAATCAGAAGAAAGAGATTTCTGTCTTTTCAGTTTAATTCACATATTCCTGGGGTCAGTCCGCTGTCAGTATTTCTCCACACAGTTTCCAATCTTCTACCTGGATTCAGAGAAATACACAACTGTCTCCCTGCTCAAGAAAGACTGTTCTTTTCTTGAATTAGAATCTTCCTGGGCACTTTCCACACAGCCATGCAAGAGGAAAAACCACATTTAAAATACGCTTGTAATAACATAGCATGTAAATAGAGTAAATAGAGAAGTGAAAGTCAGACATAGCTCTCAAGACCATTCTAAATCTTGGGTCAGAAATTAACTGGTATTCTCTCTTTACAGTCTGTCTCCAATTTGAGTTCCTACAGTGGATTTTCCTCAGGCCTTCAAAACTCCAAAGAGCAGGATGCATCAAAACATCTTCAGACCCTGAAAGGAAATGCAGCTCTGTCAACAATAGTCAGCCAACTCACAGGGCTATCAAGAAACTTCCCTGGGGGACCATTTGCTACAGTTTCCTCAGCTGCCTTCGCACACATCTAATAAAGACAACTTCCAGATGCAGAACATGGGACAAGACAGTACATGCACCAGACAAGTGATTTCAGCCAGTAATATAATCTTAATTGTGGTATAAAATGTTTGGCAGCCAATTTTCAAACAAAAAAAAATTATATATAAAATGTTCACGTGTAATTCCTAAAAAAAGAAATGGACTACATGTCCTAGCTAAAACCCATTCACTACAAACAATGTCCAGTTCAATTCCAAAACAGAATTTGAGATCATATTCAGTATCTGTACTGCAGTGCAGTGCCTTAGAGAGGAAGGTACAAATGCTGCAATCTCAGCCACGCCATCCCTCACATGAGCTGTTAAACAGTGGTCTCTTGTGCCAGTCCCTGGTGTATCTTCAAAAGTCACAAACTGACAAGTACAAAAAACACTTTTGAAAATAAACAAAGGGTATCCAAAGTGGTTTGCAGCATTCTTTCATTCTAAAATTGCTTCTAATATCCAAGATTGCTTTTGAGCATTTTCTTCAGTGCATTCTGGCAATAATATGTTTGATGACTGCAGCTACCAGGATCTCACATATTTTAAAATATAAACYCCTTTAAAGATAGGCAACGCATGAAAAGCATTGAGGGATTTAAAAGGAAATAAAAAAGAAACAACCCACAATTTTTTTTTTAATTGTTTCATTGAGAAACTCACATAACAATTCTTCTAATGGTTAGTTACTTATCTTACAATAATCTTCAGCTTTTGTTTTTTCTGGTTCCCTTTGCATCCTCTAATTCCACAGAATCTTCATTTAGGATGGCACATAAGCGTATGACTTTAAGTCAGATTTAAAGTGGCATTCATTGCCTAAATGCTGCCATAATGAGGAATATCTGGAATAGAAGTGACTCTGAAATCACAGAACTCCTGTCCTTGAAATGTGAACATATTACATTCTTCATTTAAAAATGAAGCAAAATTCTCTGCCATAAACTTCATTCTTTTATTACCTAAACTATAAAAACCCAGCACTGAGTGAATAAAATCTTTTGCATGTCAAACATGAATCCTAAGTAATGTTTAAATTTATTTAAAAGTACTCTTCCAGTGTTGCAAAGTACACTTTCCACCGGCAATCACACTCAGAGCTATTAATTCCGCGTAGAAAATAAGGGAGCACAGAATATGTTCACACAAGCAAAAGGTTTTGTTTTACTGCAAGCTAATTAAAAAATGGAAAAACAAAAGGCATTAGAAGAAAGTGCAACATGGAACGTCAGCACTCCAACCTTAAAAAAGAAAAAAAAAAAACGGAAAATTAAAAAAAAGATGACTCCATCGGACCTGGGGAAAATGTGCTGCTCACACTGATTATGCTTCTGATTCCTGACAGGCATGGTAGTCTTCACTGTCTCGGAAGGCAGTGAGAAAGACCATAACACTGTTGGCCCTACTTCAGTGTGTCCTGTTGGTGTCTCCTACCATAAACAGCTAAAAGCAGACCTGCCTCTAATTTAAGAAACTCCACAGCTCCAGGAAACCAGATATACTGGCACCAGGAACATCAAAGATCAAACGGCTAAATTACACATTTCTAATCACTTTTAGGTACATATTGCTCCCAAAAGTCAGGACACCTTTAACAAGTATAAGGGACAAATATAGGCATTATTTGTTGAAACACTGTAATTGTTTTAATCCTCTCACCAGCTTGCCACCCCTCTTCTTGCAATGGGCTTTCCTTATGGGGGTTCTGTGTCACAAGAAACAGTCCTTGCATGTGCACATTAAGGAAGAAGCCTATGCTTTTAGGAAAAAACATTTTCTGTTCTCTCCTGGAACTTTGAATTATTTTCACCCTGGTCAAATTACACATCCTAAAAAAAATGAAATAAAAACAAACAAATAATAGGTAATTTCTGTATCAACTATAAATGTTTTAGATTCTTGACTGTAAAGGCTAAACAGTGAAAGTCTATTTCGTACATACCTTTGGCCTTTCTAATATTAAAAAAAAAACCAAAAACCAGACTCCTCCACAGGGAAGAAGTTCTCCCTAGACACACAATGAAAGCAAGGCAGGATACTCGCTCCCCTTCACTTCTCTTGCACAGTATGTGTGCATTCCACAGGAGAAGGCAGGAGAATGTATGTCCAAGCCTAAAAAAGGCCACACATAATACAAGGTCATCTCCACCTACAGCATTCAGCAAACTAACGAGGGAGATCTCCATTTGCAGAGAAGCATGTAATTCACAGGACTACAGAACAGTTCCTTGAGGACAACCGAACAGCACAGAGCTGAATTCCAGTCCGAAGTTCTCAAACAACGTAAGGTCTGATGCTTCCAGAAACACAGGGCATTAATAGGCTGGATTCACTCCTCAGAAGTGACGTATCAAACTCAAATTATTCCCAGAAGAAACAAAAATCCATCTTAGCAGGAGGTAATGCTTAAAGCCACTTTATAAAAAAAAATAGTAAGATAAGAGCAGCAAGTAAAGAAGAGGAATCACTAGACATATACGAATGTGTGGAGAGGAAAAAAGACATTTCCAATCAACATGTGGCAAATACAAATTCAGTTTAGTAGCTTAATGCAAATAAAGGGCATTTTTAATTAAGTAAACTCTCATGTGCATCTTTAAACATTAAAAAAAATATAGCGTTTACATTGCAGGGTAAACTCTAAAGATTTTAGGAAGTTTATCAGGTCCTACCAAAAGAAAAAAATATGAAGAGCACTGTTTACATGTAGTAGGCCTACAGATGTCATCCTGAAAGTACTCAAAGTACAGAATGCTTTTTGCTTGCATACGGTGTTCTTTGAAAAGTTCTTGTTTATCTACGACACGTTTATGAATCCATCTGTCCCTAATTAGTACTTTTAAAATAAATAACTAAAAAGAAAAACTGCAGTAATTACCACGGTAATATCAAATTTCCAGTGCTTTCGATCAATGGCATTCAGAAAGTTACATCTAATAGCTGTAGAAACCACTAATTCAAGCTTTCTAAGAACAGACAGAAGACTGCATCAAAAAATGTCTTGAAGCAACTGACTTTTCCAAGTAATGCTCATAACTTGGACAAAGTGGAAGGAAGAGAAGAGTAAAAATCACTATTTACATACCACTACAGATCATAGACTCAAAACTTCACATGAAAAGGGTTTCCCAGGCCTTTTCTGATTTAACTACACGATAAGCTCCCCCAAGCCCCAGTTTACCATATTCAAGGTCATTTTACCACTAGTACAACATACTAAAGATTTTTAAGTATTATCTAAGACTGGGTTTGCCAAATCTGTTTTAAGCCTGACACACATTATCAGAAGGGCTGTTTTACATAACATCCTGCTGCTGTCAGGTGCTGGAGTTTAACATTACTGTATATGTGCTCAGCAGTATTAACATGCTCAATGCCTCCCTCTCCCTATTAAGCATTCAGATAACATGAACTAAGCTTATCATTCAAGCCCGCAGTAAGACTGCCATTGTACAAGTCTTCCAAAAATCTTTACCAGTGAGAAGGACTAATAAAAAAAACTCTCATAAATTGAGATGACAAATTATCTTTCACAGAAGTATTTTTCTGTTTTGTCTTTAGGTGTTAGGCAACACTACAATACAAGTCACATAGCACTGACAGGAAAAAAAGTTGCCAATCTTCATGCCAATGTTGCGTAATAGCTGTATTTCCTGTAAAAGCAGATTTTCCAAGAATCTTCAAATAAACAAAAAAATTAATAGTCAGATATACATCCATTTTTGTATGTTTTTTTATAGAAATAGAAGACGACTGAGACCCAGGATTCACAATGCTACAAACAGCATATGAATATGTTTCACACAGGCTATGTGGCTTGCCTTCCCCTCCTTTTCAGATATATTTTCTTACAAGACATCGAACGTGAACATTTTCTAAATCAGACTGTACTAAATAAAAAGGAAGTTGAGCTTTATCCTACAGCCTCAGTGTTTTCAGCTCTACTTAACAAATGTCTCAGCAATTTTTCCTCAAACTGTGACACGGTTTGTATACAGTGCCATTCAAAGATGCCTATCTGCAAAACTTGCTAGGATTGTGCATATAAAAGGCACTTGGGAGATGGCCGAGAAGGTAAATAAAAGCATAGCTTGAAGAAACATAATCCAGATAAGCATTAGATGCAGCAGTCCTGATGTATTAATTAAAGGGGAGGAAGAAACACTCTAGCGCCTTAACATGCTCTAGACCGAAGTAACGAAAGGATGCGCACGCCAGAAAAAGCCGTATTAGTCTGTGCCCAGCGAGGGGAACGCCTGCGAGTTAGCGGGAGCCTCTGTGGGGAGGGGACAGGGTGGGAGAGGTGTTTTTTTCTCTCCAAGCTATTTCTGCAAAAGGAGTGTGACTGCAGCTTTCGCGCTGGGGACGGCTGCTGGGTTAGTATCTGCAGTACGCGAACACATCGGCGGGTGGGAAGGCAGCGCGCAGAGGTGCGACTGGGGAGGCGCCGCTCGCCCCTCGCCCGGCTGCCCGCCCCTCACCCCGCCCGGGTACCCCCGCCCGGGGCAAGCACCGCCGCCTCCCCCTCCCGCTCGTCCCGGCATCGCCAGCAGAGCGGGCGGCCCGGGATCGCCCTGCGCCCGCGGGGACGGGGCCACACGCCGCCAGGTGCGGAGGGACGGGCCGGGGCTCCGGAGCCCGCTCCGACAGCAGCCCCGGGGCGGCGGGGGCAGCGCGCACCCGCCCCCGCTGCCCGGCCCGGGTCCCACCCCGCCGAGTCCGGGCGTCGCCCCCCGCAGCCCCCGGCCCCGGCGCCCTGCCCCGCGGCAGCGCGGAGGTGAGGGAGGCAAGCGCGGCGCTTACAGTTCGCAGGAACTGGATCTCGTCCTCGCCCTCGCCCCCCTCGGCCATGGCTCTCCCTGTCTCTCCTTCCCCCGGGCGCTGCTCTCGGTGCCCGGGCGGGCGGCGGCGGCGGTCTCTCCCCGCGGGCTGACGGAGGCGGGAGGTTCACGGCCGCGCCGCACCGGGCTGGGGCAAGTGCGAGGGCGGCGGAGCCGGCAGCCCCAGCCCGGCCCTGGCTGCGAGCGGGGTGCGGGTGCCCGTGCGCCTGCAGCAGGTTGACAGCGCTGCCCGGCTGCCAGTGCCTGCCGCGGGGAGGGGGATGCGATTAACCGGGGGAGGAGGGGAGGCGGAGCTCCCGGCCCCCCCGCCGCTGCAGGTGATCCGCAGCCCTCTCCTTCCGCACTCCAAACGCGCCGCCCAGCGCCCCTTGCCGGCTGCTCCGCGCAGAGGCGGCTGCCGCCCGGCGCAGAAGTTCGGATCGGGGGCGCCCGGGGCGCCGGCGGCCCCTGCTGCCCGACCCCGACCCCGACCTCGGCCCCGGGCGGGGCGGCCGCCTCGCGTTCACCTCGCACGGCCCCAGCCCGCGGCTGCCTCAGCTCCCCCGGGAGTCACCGGGAAGGCCGGCGCCGTGCCTGCCTCGGCACGTCTGTCCCGCAGGAGTTAGGCGTGATGTGCTTCATCGAGAGATACCTCAGGACAGGGAGAATTAAATGGCTCTGCGCCAGTTTTTTTGCCAGCCGACTGTACTGTCGGGGAGAAGAGGTGGAAAGTACAACATGGCTCCACCGGGTTTTGTACTTGAACCATCGTGTGAGTGGGCTTAGCCCAGCGTGTACATAAGGCTTTAAAATACCATTTCCGTGAAGGATAGCTACCATGCGTTATCCATAGGGTGAAGTCAAGGATTACCATGGAACAGCTCATCTTTCAGGAGCGTTCATGCAGACCGTACCTTACCAAGGACACATAAGTCCGTCAGGGAGGACGCTTGGCCTCCAGCAGAAAGAAGTCTGGCAAGCCAGGGAGCTGCTGGACTTCTAACAGCGACAGCACTCTCGAACAAGTGTATGGCAGAGAGGCTCAGCTAATGTGATGCAATGGTCATGAGGGGAGGACGACAGGATATCTTAGAAAGGAGTAAAATTAACACTGGATCACTGACAGAGTGAAATGTGTGAGGGATGTGTGACTGCAGAAGGCTTCTGAAGGACCAAAATTGGTAAACATAGTGAAATCACAATTAATTTGGTAAACAGACTGTGTGGCTAGCATAACAAAACACATGTAAAGTGTTTCTAGAGAAGCCATACCCATAATCTGTAACTTTATGCTGTTCAAGGACATCATGAAAAAGTGTGGCACTATGAGATTTTATCGTTACTTCCAGCAGTAGAAAACCTGTTCTTCTGACAGATTGGAAACTGCAAGAGCAGTCATGACCCATAAGACCTCTAGAGCAAGTAATGTATGAGTATTTAATGTAGAGGCTCTGCAGATGAATTCAGGAGTTATGGCAGTTTAAGCATTTTCTCCGTAATCTCCTGGTTTCAGTTACTACTGACTTCAAGTGATTTTTACCTCTCAAGCTCACTACTGACTGAAAATATTTTTTTCTAATGATAAAGTAGTTAAAGGCATTTTTTCATATTGTTCATACATATTTCATTCAAACCTCTTAAATATCCCTTCTCCAAATTATTTAGACTGAGCGATATTTCTTGAAATAGACCCCAGTTATGAAGAAAGGTCCTGAATTTGGATGAGTTTAAAAAATTAGGTTTCATGAAAATGCACTGAACAAACATCCTTTATCCTACTACCCTATCACTTTCTCCTGCTTAGAGCACAATTCAGTTCCAGCACAACTATTGTGAATGTACTTCATATGGATGTAAATCTCAGTTCACATGGGTTTACAGATCCAAGGTCTGAATCGCAGAATATCCAGGATACCTTCCACAAGGCTTTGAAGATGGGTAACAGATTAGATGCCTTTTTTAATTGCTGCATGTAAGGCAAGGACATTATAGAGAAAAGAAAGAAAAAAAGTATCAATAGTCCACTATAATATCAGTGCCTGAAACATTTTGTGCAGTTTTTGGCACATTATGACATAATAAAAGTCCTTCCAAGAAGCGTGGAACTGATGATACCTGGTTTCTTATAGATTTGGAGCTCATAATTTGACTCCTTGGTGTTTATCAAGATGAAAACTCCATCTGAAGCTTCTCCATGCTAGGGCAGTAATATTTCTCTAACACACAGATTTGTTCATGTCTAGTACAAGTGAAATATATGCTGCAGTTTTTCAGACACCAAAGAGTGTTATCTCCTATCTTCTTTACCCTTGCATCTGTTCTGATGAAATGGCTAAGAGCATGTATGAGACTATTAACTTCTGTTAAACTGTTGGAATTTTCCAGTTAGTTCAAAAGATATTATGCGGTTACAGAGATACATGCACCACACCCGGCTACATTAGATAATTTGCTTAGGAAGCAAAGTTAAAAAGTAGTAAAGGTGAAAGATTCTTCTGGAAACTTTCTGAACAGGGTTATAAAGGCCTAATGCAGATGGAAGTACAGCTTCTTGTTAAATTATTCATCAAGGACAAGTATTCATATGTGCAGTACACATAGAATATTTTATGTACACGTGCAAAATACATAGTAAATGTAGTTCCAGCATTTTGGCTGATGTGAGGTTTTAATCAGCAGTTATGATTAATTGCATTGAATAATTAAAAACAACTGATTGGTTAAAATAATGGAAAGTAATGGTTAAAAATGGAAATAACATGATATTTTCCATCACACCAGGAAGTAATGTAAAATTCACAGAATTGTTTCTTAGATGAACTAGTGGGAAAAGCAAAAGAATAAACGTTTTCCGTGGTTGATATTTACAGGTGGAATTCAGAAGAATTGCATATTTTGTGTGGGTGGGGAAGAACAGGGCTTCTTGCTCCAGGACTGCCAGTTCCAAGGTTCAAGATGCCAGTCAACCCCAAAGCAATTAACTTTGTGTTTCCCAGTTATTTGCTCTTTTTCAATCTATATTACATCTCATTATGCCCACTGTTTTCCACAAGTCTGAAGATTTTTATCACCAACAACTGTGCTTTCCACAGAAAAAAATGCAGAAAAAACCCGGGTTCTGCTTCTGCCAAAATATTCCTCTACTGATTTGTGAATTCAAGGGTTTTAACACAACCTCTGAAGATTAAGAAAAAGCTTAAGCAAGAAAATTTGTGTTCCCTTTCAGCTTTAGTTTATGTTTTGTTAGTCATCTAGTTAACTTATGACATGCATGTAATATGTCTACTTCTTTTCACCTGATCTAGAAGCAGTCTTTCAAATTTTTGGTCCAGTTCTCCCATATAATATGACCTGCTGCTTACTGTAGACCTTTTGTGGCCCTGTTCTTGTTACGTTCTTCTTAAAAATCTCACTTGAAATCTGCCCGTCTCTGTGCACATTTATAATTGTCACTACGACTTTACTTAGCGCATTTTGCCTTTGCCCAACAAGGGTTTCTTGCTCCTGCAAGCCTAGTTTATCAAGGCAGCAGCACTGTGAGGATCCATAGTATGTCCTTAGCAATTTTTGCAAAGAAAACAGGTTTCTTAATGTGATGCAGAGGCAGTACAGCAGCACCAGTGTGACAGTGCTTCTGAGGTATCACAGCGGGATTCTGAACTGAACATAAATAGACACTATTGTAAGAATTTTAGCACATTAATTTCATAAATTTTAATCACCTGAAATAGATGTTAGAAGATGCATAGATATGTTTGCACACGCCTGAAGTAATAACCTATGTGAAACAATGTTTGCTGTCTATAATAATGATAACAAGTGTTGTGAACATTCAGTATTCAGTAATATGAAGGGAACTCCCAGGTGTTTCTTTGGTTTTTTCCAGCAGAATATACTACCACACTATTTTTTTCTTCTTGGAAGCACAGAATAAGACAACGCCAATAGGAATTAAATGGGGCAGATACTATCCTTTCTTCCTAGTGCTGTTGTTTCTCACAGCATGTCAGACTTTTCAGCCAAATGTCAATCTTGCAAACGTGATTCCAAATGGTGTGAAACTAGAAAGATTGCATCTCCTATCACATGTCATAAATCAAGACCACTGTGGTCAGTGAAATTGAATCAATGTAAAATCTATGCCAGTTTAGGTCCCAAATGTGACTTGGAAAGAAGAATAAAATTAGTAGACCCAATTCCACATTGAATTTTAAAGAAGATTTTATTGCAGATTAGCATAGTTTAAGTGAGCATAATTATATCTAAGATCATTTAGTTATATGCTTTTCATTATCACCCTGGAGTTCAATAATATACTGCATTTCTTCAATTAGTGTTTATCCTGAACCCATAAAATACAGTATAAGTGTTAATTGCATGTCTGTCATTAGGTATACGTTCTGTACTCTATATATAGCATGTATGGAAGAATTTATGCAGTGGTACAGTGTTATAATAAAATTTAGACAGTGCAGCTTTTCCTTTTATAAGTACTTCTGTTCTGCAGATACTGAGCTCATGTCTAAGTGTAGTCTGGAACATGGCTGTGTCAAAGTCTGGAAATCTTCACTTCTCACCCAAGAGCAAGAAACTATCACTGTCTGAAGCATCCTTCTTGGCAAGGCTCAAAGCTTTTAGTTTCTCTTTTCATTATTGGAGAGAGGGGATTATTAACACTAAGGAGGAGCCATTGATCTTGTGGCTTAGATTTTGGGGAAAAATAGTTTGCTTGTTTTTTCATGTTCCTGTCTCCGTTGAGTTTTTATTGCTCTTTTGATATTTTTCTAATGTACTCTCTGATAAATTCACTGGAAGCTGTGGGGAGGCACAAATGCAGAAGAAATATTTTTTGAAGCCTTTTTTTTTCCCTTTGGTCATTTTGGGGGGCAATAGCATATTATGTTTTTATATTGCTTTAAATTAAAAGAGCACATGAAATAGCATCCTCAAAATAGGATTTCCTGGTTTTCTCAGTCTTGTAACAGGTTATGTCATTATGTAACTTCTTACATGTATTATATGGCTATAATGTATATAAGGATATACTCATCTCTCTCACTTTTGTGGATAAATAGAGATATGTTTGGTGCATTCTTCAGGTTCCATTCTTGCAACTGAAATGCCATTAGTGTTTAGCCAATGAAAAGGAATCAATAGGAAGGTAATTCTAATTTTGTTAATAATTTATGTTAACAATATGTCAGTCTCAAAAATCAATGCTGTTGCAGATAGTTGGAGAAAATCAACTCTTCAAGGTTTTTCAAAATATTTTGGAGTAGTTTTCTAGATATTCCATGTTCCTGATTTATTCTGAATGAGTTAATATCTAAGCACCTAAATAACTGCCTGGAACAGACATTGAAATCCCTCCTTCTTATTAATATCCAGCAATCCACTGTATAATTTTCAAGTAAACTTATAAAAGCAGAAAAACTTCACCCCCTGTCTCTACCATGACAATCTTTGCTGTGAAGTTCAGTTCCATGATATTTAACGACCCTGTTTCTAAAGCAACAGGCTTGTCTGGGAGAAATTTGAGTAGCCATAGCATTACTCTGAAACTTGAGGAATGCAAATAATTGTTAAGAGATTTGTCTACCTCAAAAAAAAACTTGTTTGGGAAGGCAGTATTTTCACACTTTCATTTTCAAAAAAATGAAATTTCAGTTATACAGCAGACTTGCATTTTGTTCTAAAGAGATAAAGAATATTTTTTTCCTTCGCTGCTGAGACAACCAATTGTAGGTGGGGGAAGGATGAAGGCAGACAGCACAAACACTAGGAACAACATGAAGTTTCTGCTAGGATGCATTACAGGTGTTAATCAGATACTAGCTACCAAAGATCAAAGTGTTAATCAGATACTAGCTACCAAAGGTCAAAGTGGCAGGTTCTGGAGAAGTAACTAATTGTTTTGTCTTTAAAAACAAGGAAAAGAATATTCTTCCAAGGGGAAATATTTACATTACTTAAAAGGCTTATTAATTAGTTACAATAGAATTTGGTAATCAATGCAAAACTCAGTTGGATTGACCATTCTCCAATTGGATATCCTTTATGCCAGCAGTTGAAATGTATTTTTCTCATAAATATTATGTAAGGTGATGATGTAGTAGCCTGAAAAAGCTGCCAGAATAAAAGGGGGGGAAAATGGGGGGAAACAGAGAAAGGGAAGGAGAAAACTTTAAGGGTCTTCCAATTATAAATATTAAACCTGTGTACCACAATGTCGTTAGATTAATATCTTAATTTTTACCTTTTGTCTGCCTTTCTAGTACACTTTTTTAAGTGTATCATAACATAAAGCCCAAGATTTGAATATTCACACAAGACACAAAAACACCATCCGGCACTTACAACTCAAACTTGAGCTCATCGTAATGCAAACATCTTATTTGGATTGTGATAATGACAACAGAAGTACAGGACTACAACTGTTACTAGGCGAACTATTCACTGTGAACAAATGATTAGAATCATAGAATATGCTGAGTTGGAAGGATCATCCAAGTCCAACTCCTGGCCCTGCAGAGGACACCCCAGGAATACCACCATGTGCCTGAAAGCTTTGTCCAAACACTTCTTGAACTCTGTCAGGCTTGGTGCTGTGACCACTTCCCTGGGGAGCCTCTTCCAGTGCCCAACCACCCTGTGGGTGAAGAACTTACTTTAGTTTTTTTTGAGTAAAAAATTGTGTGCATAGTGGTTCACTAATATATTTGTTATTCATGGTTGTTAACAAAAAATCGGGCCACAGTTTTCGGAGGCATACACTTGGGCTTTGCCTTAGAATACTTCTCACAGCTTTTGTGATGTCTGTGGTGTCATGTAAGTGACAGAGTTATTGTTTCTGCTCCCTCACTGGGTGACAAAGTCAGAAGGATGAGTGTTAAATACCATACGTAAGCACAAATAACCCTGTGCACATGCCAGTGCAGATAACTGAGGGGAAAAATAGATGTTCCCTACATACTCATAGGAGAAATCTGTAATGAGGCTACTTTTTCCCACCATTATTTTGCAGGCAACCATAAACACAGGCCTCCAGATTTCACAGTTAATTATTAATTTCTTTAATATAGTATAATTACACAGGTTAAAGAATTTGTTTTTCTTTATAATTATGATGAGTTTATTCCAGACTTCCTTTAAGTCATTCTAATGTTCTCTGCATGAGCTATTCTGCCTGGAAAGGCATGCATGAGCTATAATTTCCTTTTGACATTAAAAGCCACAAATCTAAACATCACTGCGCTATTGCAGAGGAAAAAATGTTTGGCTCTTAACTCAAGATTAGTCTCTGTAGCCATTAAGAGGTGAAAGCTCCACAGAGGTAACAGAACCAAAACCACTGAGATTACATTCCAGTCACAACAAGCACTTAACTGTGGTAGATAAGGTATCTGGGAAATGATAAATAGTAAATAACCAACACTCAAATAACCAACACTTAATGTGTTTCACTAATATGAAAGAAAATATTCATTAGCACAATTGTAAAATAGAAAAAAATAGATTCATTTATTGAAAAACAATAATTATAAAGGAGCAGCAGAATTCTTGAATTGGAGTCTTCTATCACACACTAGGAAAAAATCAAGACATTAACAGTACTTATGGCATTCTTACTACGGCAAGAGATTCACATTTGCTATGGTTCATTTACTTCTATAATTAAAAAGGAAACTGTTTTCTGAAGGTCTATGTGGAAACTATATTACATAAATATTTAGTTTAGGTACCTAGTATCTCATCCCATAGCACTAATAAAACTCCTCACCTCTAGAAACTGGAAACTGCACCTTTTTGTGACTGTTTACTGAACAAAATAAGGAGTAATGCTGAAATGCATCTAAATCAAAATTTATAGAATATAATATGCTGAATTGTGAAAAGGAAGGATTTGGGGGGTTGTGTTGTTATTTTAAAGACAGATACAGTTTGCTGAACTAGACCTAAAATCTGTGAAGTTTAATTTCTAGTCAGCTTCTGTGGCAAGAGAAGAACTGATGCAAACAGAAACTATCTAGTTTGTCCCTCATTTCCAGTCATAAGCACTTGATCTTGGTTGAGTGTGTGTTTCATAATCTTTCATACAGTTGATTTTTTAATAACAATAAGTTTTCCTATTGTGTACAAAATTCTAACTTAATCTTGCTTAAAACCCGGTGACTGTTGTTGGGTCCAACAATAAACCATGTTCATTGGTTTATTCAATGGAATAATTCATTGTTTCAAAAATATCGTCCACCTTTTAATTGGATCCTCTTGTAGCAGCACTAAAATCTTAGGTGTGACTATTCCGTATTTGGTAGAACTGCTCACATAATTTTCAGGAATACTAGTTCCTTCTAGACCTTATCCTTACTGTTCAGTTCTCGCTTCCATTTCATGGATTCTGCTCTACTTCATGTAGGTCAGACTGATTCCATAGGCAAAGTTCCTTTACATTTCCCAGAACATGGCATTTTAAAAAACAACTCTAACATCTTTCTCAGTTGCAAGGGTATTTCACCAAGTGATCAATGAAAGCAAGCTGAACTGTTTCGTCTTTGCGTCATTGAAAATTATTAACTAAGGTGCTCCTGCTTTCCTGACAACAGAGACTAATTTTGTAGTCATTGAAAGAGAATATCAGACAATATATCAGGTATTTCTCATCTTTATTTTTGATTTTCTCTCTTTGATCTTAATGGTATATAATATAAATCATAGTATTGTGGTATCTTTTCGCTCCTTGTAGTGCACAGCTCTTTTTCTAATGAATAAACATTTTGCAGCCTGTTAAATATGTTTATATGACACTGCATTGTTTGCCTTATGATACAGCAAAATAGCCACGTAAAAACTGTATCCATGAAGTAAAAATTGAAAAGTGGTGTTATTGAGTCACTCTGAGCAGAATGATTTTACTTCATTAAAAGCAAGAAAATCGCCCTTGCTCCACTTATGATCATCTTCTCTTTGAGGTTACAGAGGTCATTTCAATAGCTTTGGAGATTTTATAACTCTAATTCAGAAGGGCTAACCTCCTAGTAATCACAGTGTGCAAAGGGCAGCTCAGGGCAGGATGATTGGTCAGAGTAGAGCAAGCATTCTCACACCATGGGATGACTGAAGCATCCTCCAGTTTCTAACAGGCCAGCATATTCCTAAGCAAGGAAGGGAAACTGCACTCTAGTGTCACCCACCTAGAAATCAGAGAAATCTGTAAATATACAGATATTTATAAACCATAAATTTCCACATGTCATTTCAAGGCAGGCATGGTTTCAGTTGAAACACTCAGCTTTACATTAAAGCAGAACCCCCAGGCTTTCCTGCATATCATAAACCAGGATTTTAATTGTCCAATTAACATTTGCATTTTTAGCACTACATCATGATTTCCAGCATTAACAGCAGCAGTGCAGCTCAGATTTCTCTGACAACTCTGCCTAATCTGCTTACTGAATGTTTTTTAAAAGCTTGCTTCTATGCTTGCCTCTTAGCATGTGTAGTCACCAGCAAAAAAGTGGGTGTAAAGCTCTCCCACAACAGACTGATAATATTTTACACCCACATTATCCAGATGTATATCACTACAAAGCAGCAGAGAAAAAGGATTTTATGCTTTGGAACAATATTAGTAGATTTTGAGCTAACTGTTACAGGAAACTATTAAAAGGAGGTCATAAACAATTAACAATGGGACATTCGTGTTTCTGCGTTTCTGCTTATTTAGCAGAAGGCAACAATTTGTTGGTGATTCATTGCTTATATCCTAACAGAAACACATAATTTGCTAATCCATTTCAGTCCCTGCCTAGCGATCCTAAAGGATAATGTTAACATTCTTCACCTGTCTTACCCACAGAATAGGTATAATGAGACTATACATATATACATAGATAAGACTGTACGTACATCAGCATTAAGTGAGGATGGAGATCTCAGTGCAAATAGAGCAACACCAACTGCAATATCCACTCTGATTTAGACTTTAAGAATGACAGAACTAAGACTGCTTTTCTCCTGTTGCATAAATGTGTTTTTATTACTGATCAAGAGGACAGGCTTCTGTTTAGGCCATGTAACAGATCTTGCCTAATAGCAGCTGAATTTGTTTTTAATTAAAGCCAAGCAAGACCTTAAGGGAGTGAACTGTTTTAATAATTTTCACCCAAATCAAGTAATACTAGCTTTAGGATAACTATTCTCTGCAGCAAAGTTGCTACTGCTTATACTCCCTCCACCCCAGCTTGTATGACCAGTGGTTGGTTGTTGGGTGCTTTGGTTGTATTTTGATGTCTGTCGGCTACAGGGAAAAGAACTGTGACTTTTGTGTGCACAACTTTAATTTTTGCCAAACTAAAAGCAAAATCCTTCAAATTTGTGTAGTATACTTATGCCCATGCTCCAAACAGTGGAGAGCAAAGTCTTAGATCATGTTTTATGTCTGCTGCATTTAAAAAATTAATATTAAAGGGGATTCTTGCATATGGAAGACATCTTGGTCTCTGATTAGGGCTGGGAGAAAGTTGTTGTAGGCACATTTGACTTCTGTCAAGATTATGTAACATTTTTTGGTATTGAATAAAATTGTTTTTGCGAGTCAGAAGTACAAAGTAAGTTTTATGAAGAATTCAGGGTGGGACACCGATCAGGCAGATGTCCAAGTGGTTTCGGTCGTTCCCTAAACACTCAGTGTGGGTTTTTTTCTGCCAAATGACCAGGGAAGTGTATTAATTTTGATAGAAAAGGAGGCTCAAAAGTCTTTGTTTGAATATGACAGTCTATAACATCTGGATTAAGAGTTTCAAACTGTCTGCTTGGTTTCACAGGGAAAATTAAAATACTGTGACTCTTCTTAAATAACTAGGAAAAAAGGAAAAACAATAAAACACACTAAGCAGAACAGTAAACAATTTTCCATTGGCTTTACCTACAGTCTTTAGAGAATGTTTTTATAAGGGAAAATTTCACTTTGTGTGAAAGAGAGCACAAAAGTTACAGTTAGTTGAAATCAGTACTACTAAATCAGTACTACTTCCTTGAGGCAAATCAAAACCCCACAGCAAAGGGCAGAAAAGCATGGAAATTGGACAGGAAAAATAGCTTCTATTTCGACTCACTTGCACTTGGAAAAAGACAGACCCAGCACATGGTCTTATCAGCCACTCCAAAACCTGGCAAACTCCTGTCAGCATCTGATGACTACAATGCTGCTTTTAGCTGCCCTTTCAGTCATGGGTTCATAGCAGGGAAACAAGACATGCCACAGCCTTAATCAGCTAAGTCACACCTCCTAGGAAAACACACACACACAAAGGTCAGAAAAAGACCTCTAAGAGGAAGGTAGAAAAGAAAATGAGATAGGAGGTGATGGTGAAACCCAACCGTTGTACATTATATGGATTCCGTTTGGTGTCATGGATTTAGCTTAACGCAGGGGAATGATAACACCCTTCAGTCTCTCCTCAGTGGAGATGAACAGGATGTCTGTCAGGATTAGATGACAACTGTCCATCAGCCTCATCTGTCCCTTCTCTTCATTTCAACATCTATAGGCCTAGAGAACCAATGACAGGGGGAAAGATGGTGGATTTACTCACAATGTGTAATTATTTTAGAAAAGATCAGTCAGTCATGTATTCTGATTTGTGTTGACACAATCGTGTATTTTACATATTCTGCTTCTTTATAATTAAAAAGAAAAAAAAGTCAGTCTTATTCAGACATGGCAAAAGCAAGCAGATCATTGGAATTGTACTAAAGGAAATGATTCAGCACAAACTGAGATAACCACGTCATTTCCTTAAACCATGCAACGGTCAGTAGGTGCATTTTTCAAAGTACAAAAAGCCTATTTTTCTTAGTTTTCTTAGATTATCAGGTTTGCCCTGGAGCATACAAAAGTCACTAGTTTAAAGTCCAATTGGATTTGCCTTTGATTTGTTCTTGATCCCACAGGATCTTGACATAATAAAGATCAGATCTAGAGATAATAAAGGTTTTCAGCCACCCCAGTATTATTACCAGTTGCAGCTTCCTTACTATTTTGCTGAGATTTATTTGTATCCATCAGCTTCCTTCAGGATATTACTTCATGTCATAAAAACTCTACTGCAAATTTTAAAAACTAGTTATCAATCTGAAATGATCTTGCTTTATTAATTTTTTTGTTATTAATTCTCTAGGATGCTACAAAAATCCCTTTAAGCTTGTATAATTTAGGATATTATTACTAAAGGTTCTGCAGAATGCATATTAGAATTTTGTTTGCATACAGAGGGACTGTTCCTACAACTCTTATTCTTCTAGGTGGCTTTGTTATAATAAGACTGCAAAAATGAGACTTTTTAATGTGACAAAGCAAAAGATTTCTGAACAAGTTTTGGACTCATATGCAGCTGACAAAATGTATAAGGATCAATTCATGTGCAGAAACAATGGCCCAGCAACTGAACATGTGTCAAGAACATACAAGTCATTTGACTTTAAGAAAACTATATAAATACATGAGTCCCATCTTTTTGATCAGAATATGAATCACACAAACTACACATTCCTGAAAAAGCCCTCTCTCACTCCATTTAGTGGAATACATCCAAAGCAGATTTCTCAGAGAGACTGTGCTCCCATCTGTGATGACATTAGTAGTAAAAAAATACCTTTCATGTGCTTGCTACTGGTTTTTTTAAATGAAACAGAGGTCAACACATGAGAGGGAAAAGGCAATGTGACAGCTACAGGCAGGTATGGAGGAGCAGGTTACATCTATGGGATGAAGGGATGTGCTCTGTGGGGAAATGAAGCAGTGGGGCCTGCTCTGGGCCAGTTGGAACCACACTGGCCAGTAGCACCACACTTGCCTGGTCTGCATCTCCTGGCATGCTCAACATGGCAGCAAGAAGTTCTCACAAGTGCCTTCACAGAGGTCCTTTCCACAGAGAAACCTACAGTGACAAGGAAAGCAATTCTAGCCCTGGATACTCAGTATGCCTGGGGTTTGTTTTTGCGTGCCATCCCAAACGTACAGTGCTCGGACTGCAAAATTTTGTTACACGTACTTTAATTACACATTGAGTGTAAGGTGGAAGTGCACAGATCCACAGGACTGTAACAGAGCCATCGCCACCGAAGACAACCAATGCCATAGGGGAAACAGTTGGTGTAGGTGCATCCATGAGAACACTGTTGCATAAGCATACTTCATTCCATTATAACAAACATGACTTTCTGCACCAGATGAGAGTTTCAAACATTGCACTGTCATGGGAGGAAGACCAAGAAACCCAAGCGGATATCAGCAATGCACTATTCCCTTAAAAAAGCAGGGAGTTTATTAATGAAATGCTTACAGGAATAAAGAAAATGAGATGCACCTCAGACTTTCAAGAACAGTAAAAATTAAAATCCCCATCTCCTTGCCCATCAGGTCATCGGAAGCTGCGATGAGGTGAAGATTTCCTTTCTGATCCAAACTCTGGGGTTTTATTTTCATTTTGATCCTGAAAATTCATACAAAACTCACTGTCCAAACATCTCTTGTTTCTTGATATCACCATGAGTAGCAATTCAACCTTGGCAAAATATCTCCCATTTACCTAACAATGCTTTAGAGGAAGGAAATTACAGAATTAGAGTGGGGGAGGGTTTTCTAGGGAATACCCATTGGCTGGAGTGTAAACAGTAAATACTCTTGGTGTCAGCCATCGTGTTCTCTCGTTCCTTGATTTGCCAGAGAGATAAAAATGTCTTGTAACAATAAACCGTATATAAGAAAACATGGTAAGAAATCACTTCGTGTTCGTGCCTTGAGGTTAAGTTCCTACGCATCAATGCCCATTAAAAGCAACATGTCAATATTCTCAGGTGGCCGTATTTAATAACAGTAGGCATAGGAGTAAATGCCTTAACTTTGTTTATAGAATCTAATGTACCAAGGCCTGATCCTAGGAAAATGCTGTTGTCTGGAAGAATCAATTCCTGCCTTGCAAGTTCTGTACAACCTCTATTTTACATAGTGTTTCCCCTCAACACTAACGTCCAAGCATCTTTGAGAGAAGCAATAAGCTTCTGACTAATATTTGTTATATTCAGCTCATTTGAGCTGAATTTGTTATACTCAGCTCATTCAACTCTCCTCCTCTCTCTGTAGGTCAAATAGGACATGCAATTACTCTGAATGGTTTTGACACTTTTTAAATACAACCTTTTATTTAAGGGATTGATTGTGCCCTACACTTGGAGTGAGAAATTGTTGCTTGTATATCAGCTACTCCCTCCCAGAAGATTCATTTCAGAGGATCAGATGTGAGCCCAAAACATCACAGCATTTGAAAATAACACTAATCTCTTAAGGTGATATTTTAGGGGAAACCACTGCAGACAACAAAACATTTGTATGAGTTAGGAAAGTTGTAATTCTATTTGATCGAAGATCAATTTATAAAACAATTTATATAGGTGATGCAATTATGTAATGCCTAACAGCCAAGACAGGAAGAAGTTCCTTGCCCCAACAAACTCTAATATTCTTAGGGTGTGCATCGTAAGAAGCAATGGTAGAGCCTTATGCTTAAAGTGGTTTTTGAAGCAAAAGGTATTTGACAGCGGGAAAGAGTGATACTGTGACTCGTTTGACCATGGAGCCGTACACCACATGACAGAACAGTGAGGAACAGCAGGGCCAGAGAGACACTGAAACAGTAGGAGAGATAAAAGTTTATAAAAGAAGGTTTGATAATTTCAAAGGTTGAGGAAATCACAGAAGCTTAGATTTGAACACACATATTTTGCTTGCAGGATGAATTTCATTGTCCAGATGGTTACTATTTCATCTCAAAGTAAAGACCATTACACTGTATGTGCTGGCTTCTGCTCAACAAATACATTCTGTTTCTTTCCTACCCCCATGAATTTCCCATTTTTCTTTAACATGAATTTTAAGACATTGTAGCTTACATAGTCCCAGATCCAAAAGTTACAGCTGAAACATAGCTCGGAGCTGTTCTCTCGCCTTCCTCCTATACCCAGAGAGAGCTCTGGCAAAGTATAGAGCTGTAAAATTTCCTTTAGGTGACCAGAAGACTTGTATATTTGTGTGCCTCCTGACTGATAATCTTCTCCAGACATTCATACATGTTTTTAGGGATGGTAGTAGACGTAAAACTCAAGAGCTGAAATCTAAAAGTCTGCTATGCAACTGACGGAACGTTTTCTTCTCCGTCTGGTCTTTTCTGTCCCTTTCAGTGTTACATAAAACAACTTTATAGGTTTAATTCCATTTAGTTGTCAGCCATAGTGGATATTTTTAGTACAAAAATTTCGACACTATCTTGAAACAGTGTTAAGCTAAGGACAGCCAGTGATATGAACAAGTGTAACTTGACCCTATTTTCTGAACAATATAGATACTGAAACAGTTAATCTCTCATGCTGTATCTATGTTTTCAAACTAAAACTGCCAAGAGGAAAGGAATGCAGTAAACATCTTTGCATATACAAATAATGTTCCTGGGTATCAGAGAACAGAATCCACTGTAGAGAAGATGACAGATGACAAGTTTCTTAAAAGATTTTAAGAAATCCAGACTTGGAAAATTATTATCTCCTAAATTATCTCCTTATCCGTGACTACTTCTGTGTTTGTCTCAAGTAGCATTCGTCTTCTTCTCATATTCATGTGCAATTTGCTGACTCTTCGTAAAAGAAAATATGTTATTTCACATCGATCGTGTAACAGAAAGGCACGCTTAAAAGAATCACAATAAATACACTAATGCTATCTGACTCTGGCAAGTTTTACAAAGATGCTGGAACCCAGATAGGTACATCCTGTGCAACAGTGATGCCTACACAAACAGTTGAATTTCTGGTAAAGTTTAAGCCATGTAAAGAAACAACCTTAGTTCTACACTGCCCTTCACAGTCACCTGGGCCAGATCAGCACCCTGAAAATCTGCAGGAGATCCTTTCTTTTTAAGAGCTCCCTAGAATTAGGTGAATGATAACAATTTTTGTTACTAGCCTGAGAATGGATGAAGTCTGACACAGAAATCTTCATCTATAGGAGATGTACTCTTTTCTTTCACTTCAATGGAAGAAAATTTAATCCAGTTAAAAGAAATCTTTTGATGCAAAGGAGACTTACTCCCTTCAGTAATATTATTCAGTATTTAAATAACCAGTTTAACAAGAACACAAAGACCTAATTTCAGAACTGGATATCAGGTGGATATGCAATTAACAGTCTAAAGGGAATTAAAGTCTGAGTCTATTTAAATTACTGTTGTGATTAAGATGTTTGACTGTCCTGTTTCTTTCCTATTTGTACTTATTAATAGCCCCATATCTCAGTGATTCTATCTAGGTAAAGGGACTATTAAAGTGTTCCAAATGTACCRTTTAGGGTTGTCAGTCTGAAACTTCATATAACCATATAAAAGTTTTTGTTTACATATCTTTCGTATTTTTATACCAATTACTGTTTCAGATTGCCTATTTTGATCTCTCACTCAATATAAATATTTATTCATTATCCAACCTTAACTTCTACCTGCAAAGGTCATTGATTTTCAGCTTTTATCACCTTTAGATTTGTTTCTGAATTGTCAGCTGTACACATATATATTACCACATGCTGAAAAATTAATTGTTAAACTTCACTTATAGTAGGAATTGCTGCTAGTTGAACAGGTATTTTTGGTGATACTAGATATCATTTTGATTAGAAATAGTRTCTTGTCACATACTGAAGCAAGAACTGTGTTTCTCTAAAATTGAGAAGGTGGCTGGCTATATATCCAGCATTGATCTTAAGTCCTGTCTAGTTAGCTAGCCTTCAGAGCAATTTTCCTAAAATTGAAGGGGTATATGAGAAGAGGGATGCCAAGCTTCCCAGGCAGAATATTCAGCACTTTTAACCTCTCATATTTTGATTTTTACAAGATTTTTTGTTTAATAACTGGCCAAAGTGAGGGCTCTGTGTTGGATTAACTGTTAGCCAGTTTCAATATATAGTACTGTAGAAACATACTTGAACACTAAAGATGCCTGGTCTTCAAAATTTTATAAAGACAACACAATTATGGCAATGCACTCACCAAGAGAACTTTAGATTTGTTTGGATGTTATGGCCTATTTTTGACTTTCCAACTACTGATGAATAACTACATAGTGGGAAACCCCTGCAAATATAAATTCTAAAAGAAAAATCTCATTGCTTTAGTTCTCAAAAGCTAACTTTAACATGTTTTACCTTCCAGTAAACTTAAGTGAAGCCTCCTTATAACTGTTTCTCTTCTTATATCTCTATAAATATTATTCAGAGCTCTCAGAGTGACCCTGAACAGATTCTGATGACTGAGAAAGCTAGCAAGAAATGCCTCCAGTGTTTTTCACCAGTCCTGCCTTTCTATCAGAGCACAACTCACAAAGAATATATTGGAGAATGGAATTGCAAAATTTGGGGAGGGAAAAATAGTAGTCAGAGGTTTTCAGCTGTGTGCTTGTCTCAAAGCACATAAGAAGAATCATATTATCTATAGATAATAGGTATTTCTGAAACAAAATCAAGCACCAGCTAAAGGCAGATATTTTAATCCTACAGCCTACATGGCTTTCTAAGAAAGATGTAATTTAAATCAGAGGTAAAGGTATTATGCAGAATTAACTGATAAGGTTCTCTAATCTTCTTCTGTAAAAGAGATTAGAGTAAGTGATGATTTTAATAGTCTCTTCTGATCTTAAAAACCATAAAAGCTTTGCTCTGCTTTTTTTCCCCCCAAAGTTCATCATCAAGACTGCAGTACCTCTTGACATTCTTGGACAAGTCCCAAGTTAATACAGATACTGACCAGATTTTCAAAACTTAGAACATTTGCTAAAACTTTTGAGAAAAAGAAAATGTTGAAAAAATAGCCCCACACAAAGTTTAGGGAAAAGGATGGGTGTACTAACAGGATTTTTCATGCACAGCATTTGTCTGTTCTTACTGCATTTGCTGTTTTGGTAACTCCTAGTGTGTCCATCCTGCTGGCAATGCTCATGTAAACTTGTTTTGCAGCAGCTCAGTTTTTATCTGGTCTTTGCAGCTTGGGGGGCTGGGAATGCTTCTCTATTTAGTTGTCTGCTACAAAACCACAGAGTCTCTTCCAGCACATAGAAACTATTAGAGTGATGAATTATCCATTCCCTCTGCTCCCAGATGTAACCATCTCAGTTACTCATACAACTAAATATTTGTTGTCATCTCACATTTGTAAGTATTCTACTGTGGCCAAAAGTAGCAAAGCAGCAACACATTAATCAAAAGTTTTAATTTTCCATTCCATATGCCACAGTCCTTTAGAAGATCCAAAACAGACTGAAGAAGCTGTAAAGAAACACAGACCTTACAGCTGTGTACAAGAGAGCAAATGTAGTCATTTACCAGACCAGTTAATGTCATATAGACCTTTTATAACAATTATTTGCTTAGAGCTTTTAGTGTCTCATTTTTATTGTGCTGAATGGAAGAGCAGTTCTGCTGCTGCCCTGAATCTGTCTCCAAATAAGTATTTTTCTTTCCATAGCCCATACCGGGAACCTAGCACAGCTACATTCCTAAATTAGGTGCCCATAGGCAACGTGACTGGCCTTTGCTCAGCGTAGCACACACTGCCATCCACAGCCAAGGCAGCCTTTTGCCATTTGAAGCAGACAGCAGAGCACACTCTCCCAGCAGGGTTCTCTCTGCACTGGCAGAGTTTAGTGCTCAGCTTAAGCCTGTGCAAATAACGTGGATCTGCCAGAAAGTGCCCTATGGCTTTTGCCTTACATGGCCGGCTGGGAGCCCAAGAAAACTTCACACGCTTTCTCAGGCTAATACGAGGTCCAGGTACTGCAGTAGGCTCAGGGAGCGTCAAAGCAAGGTGCTTGCCCTTAGCTATTTATCCTAATACTCACAGCTCCAGGAGAATGGAGAATGTCTGGGGTAATGTGGCTGTGCTGTAAAACCACTCTTCTCCCAGCTCTCAGCTCTGCCAGCAGCACATGATAACACATGAGAGGAAGCTTTAGGCTGGGGGAAGAAAGAGCCCGGACCCGACAGCAGAATGAAGGTGAAAATATAGGCAATGGGAGAGTAGGATTGAGGGCCGACGACTGATGTTTTACAAGAGGTCTGTTGTGCTGGGCTGCATTTTAGTCAGCAGACCTGGGACCTAATTGTAGACCTCTACTCTTGGTTCTGTCTATATTCCAACTTCAGCCTCGCAGTCTTGGTACATTTCTGCGGCAAGGAAGTCTCTAAAAGGGAGATACTCCATGCTTCAGCCAGCCCCATGAGGCTGGAGGACTGTAGGATGATGGGGTGTAGGGCATGGTGATCAGTCAGGACAGCCTCTCTGTCACCTCCCTCTTCCCCTGAGCCTGCCTTCAGCCTCTCCTCCTCAGCATCCCTTATGTCTCTTTGCGTATGAGGAGGAGGGAAGCATTGTTCTTTGCAGGACCCATGGAGAAAGAACACAAGCCCACTGAGAATCATCCTTCCAGCCCTCAAAAGCATCAGGAAAGGCAGCAGATGCTGTCTTGGGGAGGGATTCCCCTTGCAGCAGCCCACATGTTCTCCACTGTCCAGGAAAATTTAAGCCAGAGCTGTCCCTCCCTGTCCTTTTAACCTCTATTTCCTCCCTCTAAGAATTTCCTTACTTCCCACACAGTATGTAAGATTGATGGAGTCTTTTTTCTTTTTGCCATATGCCCAAAGGACCCCGTTGGGGTTTTTTTTTTTTTTGTTTGTTGTTTTTTTTTGGACATGAACAAATTAAAATGTCAGTGACCTGGACTTGCATGAGAGATGTAGTTATTTCACCTTTTCTTTTTTTTTTGGGTACCATTGTGCCTTCCTCCCTTTCCTGCTGTTGGGGACATGGTCAGGGAAGCTGTGTGAAATGACTGGCTTTCTACTATGCTCCAAAGTACACTGTTTAGGGCTTCTTCTCATTGTTTCTAGAAAGTTATTCTGCAGCTTAAACTCCTGAGGTTTATCTCCATGACAGAGAGTTTTTGGTTGACCTTTGGTAAGAGAGCAGAGAGATATTTTGGGGTAGTAGTCCTTTAGTCTGGCCAAAAATAAGTACTATTAAGATAAATAAGGAAAAAAAAAAAGGGACAACTTTTGCCTAAAATTGTGTTGACAGAGCCACCACAACATATTATCCCAGTTACAAGTTTCAGATTTTGACCATATTGTGTCACTTCTCTATAGCACAACAGAGATTTCGCTTTGTGACCCTTGCACAGTAATTGCAGATGAAAAGATTTATATCTTTCAGTAAATTAGTTATCTTAGAAAATCCTTACTATTTTAGCACTTGGTGAGTTGTTGATCAGGTAGTTACCAGACTGTAAAAAAATAAAGGTCTGTCTTTCATTTCCAGTTTGATCTACAGGCTTATGCAGGCCTAGTTCTGCAATATGGGGAGGTGGAAGCAGATTCCTCCTTGACACAAACCGGGAGACAAACTCCTGACTGCAGCCAGAGTTGCACCAGGAAAGCAGCACTGGTCTTGGCAAAGCTTCTCTGTGCCATAAAGAGCAATTTTGTTATGCTATTGTGTAAAGCAAAGTCCCTCCACAGCTGAGCAGGGTGGCAGCTGTTTGATAGCTCACAAAAACATGATACAGCTTTTTAAGACAAGGGATATGGAGTAGTGTGCTGAATATGGGAAGGATGTAGCTGTCCCCATTGGAATATGGTTGCTGTTAACATTTTGGCTCTTGTGAAAATGGCTGTGCTCCTGCACTCTTCCATGACCACATTTGGGCAGGACTTCATTTTAGATCTTACCAAGAAGTCTTTCTTCCCACAAGAAAAGATTTTGCAAAACTGTCGAGATTTTTTTTCTTCATTTACTCCTTCAAATAGTTCAGAGATTCTGAAGCCCTTCATTTTCAGTGCTTAGAATAAGTGGAAGCAACAAAGTTTTGACAGTCTAAAAAATTTATTTACACAGTACTTCTTGCTGTTATAGTTTATACCCCTGCATGGGTATTTTTACAATGCTTTTTAATTCATTGCAATGCCATAACTTGAAACGCAGTCCTTAGATGTCAGTGGTTCAATGCTGAATAAACAAACTTGAGCAATAAGAATCTAAGTCAATTACTCTTTTAGTCAAAGGAGAGTGCATGTCTGAACTGTGGACTTTTCAGCCAGATATCATTACCACACTTTTCAATAAGCATTTCAGAATAGTTTAAACACCACCAGCAAACCAGGAACATAAACATTGGCAGGGTAGGCTAGGTGTCCTGTCAGTAGCATTATACCTTCCAGCTTAAAACATGATGGCTTCTTCTGCCCTTTCTCCCACATTTGTAACTTTAATTACTGTGGAGTCAGGGCTGCCATTTAGCAAACTACTTGAGCTATGCTTTAACAGGTACTTAAGGTGACACTCATCCCTACAAAAAAAGAGTAGTCCTCATACCTTGCCCACCTTTCTCTCTGCATCTCTCTTGCACATTCACAGTAAGCAGCTGGATAGTGGAACAAGACTGGGTTGTCTGGGTGCTTTGGCTTTCCCAGGTAGTGTGGGGAGAGGGTCAGTGCTGCAGCCTCTAAGGTGGCTGAAGTCCCTTCCTGCAGCCACAGGCACTGGAGCCAGCAGGGATGAGTGCGGAGGCTGGGGACAGGGCCAGGCAATGACAGCACCAGCTCCCAGGCACAAACACCACCAGTAGGTCACTGGCAGCCTTCCACTTTGAACAGCCTGCTGTGCATTAGTGCAGTCTAAATAGGCATTTGGCAAGCCTCGCATCACCTCATACAAGAGCATCTCACTCCTTAATGTCATCATTAATTCTGTACTAAGCACATCCCATTTCAAGTAGGAAACAATAAAGAAAGTCAAAATTCTTGAGGCAACAGCACAGAGAAGCCTCAAGAGCTGTGGTTCCAGAGGACAGACCTTGCTGACAATGCTCCAATGCTTTCAATAGGATTACCACAATGCAGTGAAAATGAGAAAAATGGGAGTAGAAGTAGTCAAAAAAGAATATAAATCTGAACACAATCTGATCCAACTCAGTACCATGTTAGGTATTAAAAGTAAATCAAGTAATATTGAAACTCCTAGGAGTTTGTCTTCATTACTCAACAATAAAACCGCACGTCAGTCTTTCACAGAATTCCATTCTAAGCCATGGTGTTGCAGGAGACATGTATATGCCCAGTTTTAACAAACAGAAAATACAAGTTATTTTAAACTGCATGCAAAGAACCTAATAAACTATTATGGTAATAACATGCATGGGAATTAAAATATGCAATCTCAAAAAGAGAAGGTTTGGAAACAAAGGAATTCAAATTTCATTTTTCTGAAGTAACTACTAAAATAATATAAAAGGGTGCAGATAACACCATTCCAAGGGTATCTGTGAAAGCATGTTAAAAAGGTGCTTCTTTTCACAATTTGTCTACAGATATCTCAAAACCTTAATTTCTAGTCAGCTAGCAAAAGGTTCAAACTGTTTATCTGACTTCCACGTGCACAGTACATGCATTTACTCTATTGCTTACCCTCTGATGTGCTGATGCCCAGCAGCTTCTCAAATGTGTACCTGACAACGTAGTGCATCCTATAAATTTGTAACACTTATTGCAACATCAAGAATGATGAAGAAAAGAAAAATACAGTTGCTGTCAGCACAAACCAAATCCATTTTGTTGATAGATTATGAGAATTCCTCAGTAAGAACCTTGGTAAAAAGTTATATTGTTCTTCCTGTATGAATGGCGTCTCTTGGTATCCATTCCTATATGGTACTTAGATCCTTTACATAATCAAAAGTTGTAAGACTAAGTTCCCACTCCAGTACAAAAATTAATCACCCCAATTAACATTTCTGTTGCAGAAGAGGCTGGTATTCTGTATTTCACATGCAACAAAGAACACAAATCCCCACAAAGCATGTGAAGAACTCTGCCTAGCTATACTCAAAAAGGCATATTGTATAAAAGCTGTAAACTCTCAAGCTGAATATAGAAGTCTCACTCTTTCTAAAGAATATTTATGCTGATCCACACAAGCATTGATGATTAACTACGCTGTGCTCCTCCAGCTCTCCTTTATGGAGCATAAGGCTGTGCTTGTAGGATGGCACACCTGCTAAATATATATTTATGGAACAAAATCCAATCTGTGCATTCACAATACTTTCCTCATCTGCTTACATATCCACTGTCCAGTTATCTCTCTGAAAGCAGGAAATATTTTATGCTTATACATCATTTCCTTTCCATCAAAATGTTGTTTCTTAAAACTATTGAGCCTTTGAAAATATAACAAACTCAGCAATGTTTTGTGTCTAATAATATAACATCCACTGCTCATGTATTCCAGAATTAAAAAAGGTATGTAGTAGGTTTCAGATTTTGGGATCAGTAAGAATTTCGTTGGCTAATAAAGCACAACCTTCAGTACAGTATTCTGGGCCTCTGCARAGTAACTGCGTAACTGTATTAAGTAACATTTCATTTTACTGTGAAAAGGCAGCATGGTTGCTCTCTACCAACAGAATACATTTTAAAGTCAGGCCAATTGCATTCTAAGATGGATCAGGTTTATATTACAAATTGGAGTTCAGCCAATCCTTGATTTTTGATTGAAGGATCAAAAGATTACAGGGACTACATTATCTACAGTTTTTCATTAAGAAGTCATATTCATTGGTTTTAAAAGACCCTTCTTGGGGCTCAAATTGGAACACAAATTACAGGCTGCTCAGTCATATCTCAAGTGCTCTGTCACATGGTTATCCAGCTGCCAATTCTGCCATCCTCTAAGTAGTGGTATCTTCCACACTGTGCTACACTGTTGCTTCTACAGGCAAAATTTTCATGCTCTGTTGCAGCTACTCTGTGGCAACAGCTGGTCAAGAATCCCAAGAATTAAGAATAAAATTCACACAAACTATTAGAAGAAAGCAATCTTCTTTTCGTGCTGACAATTTTCTACGGTAGCTTCATAGTAAATCAAGAGGTGACATCTGGGAACCAGATTTCACTGATCCCTAGCCATCAGACAGGATAAGTCTACATCATTCTCCAAGTGCACACTTGGCTCTCCTCCCTGCATACACTTGGGCATACAGCCATGCTGAAGCTGAGTGCACCAGAAACTCGATGCATCCTGCAGTGAACACAGCCCATCTCCCCTTGCAGCAGTGTTCCATGGCAAACGCTCACCAATTTGCACTCACCAGGCTGAAACAAAGTCTTCTTTGTGGATTCTTTTGTTTGTTTGGGGTTTTTTAATTGGCTGGAAACAGAAGTGCTGAGGTGCAACCAGGCTGACTCCTGTTCTTAGCTCTGCCATCAGAGTGGTCCCAAAGCATATCAATATACACATAGGTGTTTTAAATAGGCAAATACTGGCTCATCATTACCAGTAGCAGTCTAGGAATGATTTATTTAAAATATTCCCACGCAAAGACGACTGTTACAGTTTCATGTATATTACCTAAGTGCAGGTGAAGAGTGTAACAGTTCATGGAAATACTAACTGGACTCAACTACTGCAGACTAGCCTGGATACTAGCCTTTAAATTTATGGTTGTGTGCTGTTGGGTTCTTTGTGTTCGTTTTTGTTGGTTTGTTCGAGTTTTTTTCATCCAAGATTCACAACCATTCAAATATGTGGAAGTAGATGCCCTAATGACTGCAGTCTTCAAAAAATTAATTGAGAGCATATCAGAACTCTCCAGTATATTGCCCAGAACTGAACCAAGAAAGTGGTTATTGTGGTTACAAAAGATGGAAATCTATCTCCCAATCATGAATCCAATGACAGATTACAGTTCTTAACCTGAAACATTTCTCTATTTACGTGGCTGTTTCCAGGGACTGACAAAGCAGAATATGACTGGAGGACCAGTCAGCTGTATTGGGTAGAACTAGCAGATGACCAAAATAAGTGTACTTCAATGAAATGCCTAAAAGTTCAATACCAATTTTGGACAAATCTCACTTTTGATAACATGGGATTTTCATCACTTGAACAGCAATCTATGTGGGTGCCTACTACCCTTCAGTCATAGCTGACAAAGAATCCTGAAAAGCTGCATGCTTCTTCCCAGACCTCAGGAGTTACTGCCAGTGCTGCCAGGGGCTACTGCAAGACATGTGCCTTTCAATTTTGCTTATACCAAAAGCAGGGAAAGGGAGTAGTGAAAATTCTCCTCAGCTCCTACCAACCTCCAGCAAAGGCTTGATGCTTGCTCCAAGGGGGAGTGAGACCCAACACAATGAGTAGGCAGCATTCCCTCACCAGCTGTAATTGTAATATTTACATAGAAATATCAACCATTACAGCATGAAGCTGCATCAGGGGAGGTTTASGTTGGGTATCAGGAAAAGATTCTTCACCCAGAGGGTAGTTGGGCACTGGAACAAGTTCCCCAGGGAAGTGGTCACAGCACCAAGCCTGACAGAGTTCAAGAAGTGTTTGGATAAAGCTTTGAGGCACATGGTGTGATTTTTTGGGTATCCTGCACAGGGTCAGGAGTTGGACTCAGCGATCCTGATGGGTCCCTTCCAACTCAGTATATTCAATGATTCTATCATTAAACAATGGCTTTTACCCAATACCCATCAATGCAATAGGTGTACTCCTTACAGCAAGGGAAAGTATCTTCCAGCACAGGTATTAAAAAGCTTGTAATATTTGTGACATGGACATACAAAGTGCTTCAGTTTCTGTTTCAGAGGAAATAGCCACGCAGCTGCACCCACAAAACATCTTATGGAAAACTTATTTCAGAGACAAAAACAAAACCAGTCATGTTTCTTCTTGAGCTAACTTAGGGCTTTTTGGACATATAGCGAAGAGCTATCTTTAGCTGTAGTCTGATGTTTGATTTCCTCAAATCCTGTAATTGTTACTGGCTTTGGAGTAAATAAAGTGATTCTTACCTGGGAAGGGGACAGAAGCACACTCCAGGCATTTTTTAATTTATTTTTTTTTAAGCAATCAGCAAATACATTGTTACAAGCTGTGGAATATTAGGACTCCTTTTCTAGGAAAAAGAAACCCCTGTAACCCAACTGCACAAAGATAAACATTTGCGTTGTTCACACAAACTTACTTGGTCTCCCTAATTTTCAGCACCCTCAACTCTTTAGTCAGCTCTGTGGGCAGTTGGCTTAGAAAGATTCCCAGCAACAATAAAGGGGAGTGCAAAGCATGGACTCTGCCACTGGGGGCATTTCCTATAGAAGATACCAAAATAATAAGTCTGACATCCAAGTTATTTGGCAAACACGCATGAGTTAAAAGAGAATTGTAACAGTCTAGAAGCCAAGTAAAAACTCCAATGGCAAGACTGGAAGCAGCAGCAGCAGAAATACAATGAATGGAAAAAAAAGGTTCCACAGAAGTATAGAGCCAATAAAAGTACCTTAAGAAAATGAAAAGACCCTCTCAGTTTACTTATAATCAAGGCATATTTTACTGACAGATCAAGAGATCACACAATAAGATGTCTTACATAACATTAAGAATTTCACAACATTATAGGCTTCATTTGAGCTACAAAAGCAGGAGAATTTGTGTACTTCATGCTGATAGTCCTGGAGAGAAACCGTAATAAAATTCTCAAATTTATTCAGATTGATTAGCAATAGCCATACCTCAGCAGCTGCCTTGCCACAGCTCAGCACTTCGTGCACATGAAGAGCACGAAAGATGTGACAGTACTGTGATTTTCCTGATATTTGTAGAAATATGTAACATCAAACATATATTTACGGAGGAAGTTTAACTAAAAGGCAGCTCTAAAAATGGCCAAATGAAACTCCAACAGTATACAGAAAGTTAGCACAATATATATTCACGACTATCAAAGACTACGAAGCTCAAACTCTCATTAAACAGTATTTGTTTAAAAATCRCAAGAGGCTTGAAACCACAAAAACGTTTTTGGAGCAGTTGCCAATCCTCACGGGTGGAACCAAGGCACCCTTACACCTTCCATCATTCAGACTGCAGAACAGAATCAATCACTGCTGGCTCTGTTGGGCAATCTCCCTCAAATGTCCCTGAGATGGATAGTTATCATTGATCACACTGAACTGGAAAGTTCATCTATTCCCAGCTTGATAGGGCATCACTTTCTGTCAGGTAAGTGTTTCAGAATGAGAGTTAAAATTACTTTCATAGTCCCAGCCATCTATTTCAACAAAGCTGAGCATTGAAGGAGGTTTAACAGCACATCCTGTTAGTCCTCAAGTATTCTCTACAGGACTCGAACACCAAATACTCTTTCCAGATTACTGCATTAGGACTGATCAAATTTGTGTTTTGGAGAGGTAGTAATTTCTCCATACACTTTAACAGCAGCTGGGTCAGCACTAGAAAACCTGCTAAGAGGTGCTCTAGCTCACTTCAGCTCTGAGGCAATGAATATGACAGCAGACAGATATGCTGATCAAGAACAGAGAGTAAAACAGTACCACAAAAAGTCCTTTCACTCATATTCACTTCCTCCTCCAGCATACTTGGAACTTCGAGGAAATGCAGGCTATTTGATTCTATTCACTGAGTGATAAAAATGCATCAGTACCTGGAGACTTTTTGAGGAAAAACAAGTATTTTATGGTTCAAGAACTTGAATCATTCATCTACAGTGCAGTGCTTTAAACTCCTTTGGAAAAATAATCCTGGAAATGCAAATAAAAATCTTCACCAAAATCCATGTCAAGCCCTTCTTGTGGAATAACCAGGAATTTGGATGAAGTAGCAGGATTCAGTTGTGGGAGACACTTACACAAAAGGAGGCAAAGCATCTGCAAATGCCTAATGAAATGCTGCTGATCCAACATCTGGAAATCTAAAATCCCCACGTGCCCTTAGCTGACTGCTGACTCCTGTCTTAGAGCATCTTCACCCAATGCTTCTCTGAAGACACAAGATGATACTTGGTAAGTACCCCGTACGCTCTTACATCATGTTAAGTTTTGAATGTCTTGTTTTAGTACTTCTCACCGCATGTGTATATGTGGTATTATAACAACTGAATCAAAACTTCTATTCCTTTAGGGTGCCCTGAGAGGTGAGGAACAGTATTTGGAAGAAAGTGAAAGTAAAAGCAAAAAACCCCAAGTGCTTACATTTATTTCCTAAATAAAGCATGAACAAGGTCATGTTTTTGTAAGTAGCAAACTTCTGACTACTGAGATTGGTCTGCAAACCCTTGACCACATGAGTAAAGTTGTTAGATCAAATGTTGATAGTAAAATCTGATCTTATGAACCTTAGAGAAATGACATGTTTATTTGCTCTACATTAGTATTCTGAAGAAAGCCATCTATTTGGTTACAGAAAGGTTAATGAAAGCCAAAACTGTAGCAGCAGAGAGTTACTGCAAAGCCATCCATTATAAATGACTGATTAAGCAGAGGGCCTTGTGCAGGGTTTAGCAAAGCAGGAGCTCTTATGAATAGCGGGTTCGTGAAATAAAAGCAGCTGACTACAGACGACATTGAGACAGCAGTTGAAAACATTCCCTGACCAGGCAGGAGCACACGTTGTACCGATGCATCTCCAAAGAACAGTTTGCTAAATAAGTCTTTTGGCCAGACAGTGAAGCTTTTTATCTCCCTTACTTGCTGTCCCACCACCGCCCAAATCAACGGAGAGATACGACCATATTTATTCTGACAAGGTCATAGCAGGAACAGAAGTGTGGAAGGAGTCCACCAACCACAGAGAACTGACACCTTTTTAGACCTCATGTTTGTGCTCCACTTCTGAACCTCAACCTAGATTTCCAACTGATGGCCAGATTAAAAGGAGTAAAGTTGTCCACTTCCCAGGAAGAAGCCTTTTGGCAAGAACCTTGATGAAAGTCAACAAAACCCAAAAACAATATGTATTTTTAGTTAAAAAAACAAACATGTGGCATTCACAGGCCACTAGAGAGCTCTCAGTCACATCTCCACACCTGTATTGTGAAGCCAGAGAAGGGGAAACGAGTACAGACCAAGTATATAAAAGAGTAAAGTAAGAACAAAACATCCAGTAAAAGTTGCACTGTTATATAGAGGAAAAACCGATCTTTTAAACCTCTTGAGTAAGGAATAAAAATCCATTACACCTACACACCCAGAGCTATTTTATCTACTAGACTGAAGTAATTCTTGGGTCAAAATTGGACTGACACCTATGTGCAGATACAGAGCTGATGCAGAGTTTTAACTCTTGAAGTGGAAACACCAGGATATTTTGTTTTCATTTCTCACATTATTTTGCTAGAGTCAGGGAATGCCAGTGTCACTGAAAATGCTGTCAGAAACAATCACGTAAGTAATGAATCCAACAACTTCAAAAGTGGGGGGAAGGTGTCGTGACATGGGGTATGCTTTTTTTTTAGCAGCTTGTTACTTAATCCTAGAACAAGTTCACGACCTAATTATTATTTCCTCCTCCTTCTCCCACTCCTAAATGTGCAAATATAACTCATCAATCACAAGCATGCATTAGATTAATGAAAGCTCCTTAAAAATTGTGCTGAAATTGCATTTCTTATACTCTGAAGGTATAATAGAATACATAAGGGAAACTTTTATTTTCATTTACTGCAGTTACTAATATTGTGAATACCTGTTTTTAAGAGACTTATGTTTGCCATAACTCTTACTTAATCTTCCAGCTCTTCCCTAAAAAATTGCCTGTTCTTCTGCAATTAAGTTACCCTCTGTGAATCCCATGCTACGCTAGCTTCTTTTGTTATGTATAGTAATCCTACATGCATAGAAAATTTTCCAGGTAGTGCAGCAAAGTTTCCAGGCTCCTAAATAATTTTTATCAGCTATTTCCAGACAGCAGTGATAAAACCTTTTAAGTGAAATTATTAGTGTTTTATAACCTGAATTTGTACTTAAGATAAATTTTGCATCATAAAATATTTAAATCATCAACTACCTAAAGAATTTTAAAAGCATTTGTTACAGCAAGGCACAGATAAATTCTCTACTTCTTAGTAATTCATACCATTAAAATACTTCAGTTGAAAATTACATTAGTTTTATATAGTTTTATTATTATCATCAGCTTATTATTAATTGTAGGCATAAAACAGTACACTGACAAAGGATGCAATTAATACACATTTCAGTTTTGCTATTTAGACGAAAACCACCACGTAATTAAAGACGCAGTTAAAACACAGGGAACGGTTTAGTGTGTCTTGTTGCCTTCTCCTCAGATGTTTAGGAATGAGTAACATACACAGTATAAGGCTCCTGTAGGCAGAGCTATGAACACCATTTATTATTAATATTGTCCAGCACTTGCCAGGTGAAAAATCCTCTCTTTCTGGAACAGTAACTGTTTCAGACTTGTAAAAGAAACTTATTTTAAAAACTTCTACAATTCCCTTTTGGCAGAACCTGACATGCAGCTAAGAAGGGCTGCTGGAGAGAAAAGGAGGAAGAGGAGGCTGATTTGACAGGGAGATAGGGTAGGAAAGACCATGAGCTAAGAACTAACACAGGGTAAGTTTGAGTTTCCACACTCCTTTCGCTTACTTCATGCTCTTTCTGTAGGAAGGAATGACAGAGACCACCCACACTGGCCTGGGATCAGGAGGTGTAGGCACAGAACACACTGGTGCCTAGGACAGTGAGGAAGAAAAGGAGGCCTTTCATTCCAGTCATCACAGCAGCTTCAGGCCAGCAAGGATAATTACCAGCTTGCATTTGCCATTGTGGCTGAAGTTGAATCACAAACCCAAAATGCCAAGTTTGGTAATCTCAGCTGAGGTCTACTTTGCACAGCTATTTATATCAGGCATGTGGCATGGTCAGAAACCTCAGGACAGTCAGCCATTGTGGTATTATTAGAACAAACATGGGGGCGAACTGCACTGGTTTTTCGGTTCCGCCTTTAGCTGGACAGTTTACAAATGCTGTGTGAAATCAGGACTGACATGTTTGCATTCTGTTCACAGTGCATCTTCATTTGAAAACTGGCACCTACAGAAGCCTGACAATCAAATGAAACAACTCAGTAGCGGTGCTGAACAGGCTTTGCCATGACAAGGCCATGATAAATTGAGGGCACGGGAATCCATTTCTCCAGTGACTGAGAACATGTGCTGCTGTTTCTGTGCGGAAACCACCCTCCTGAACTAATTAATGAAGTTATTTCTTTTCTTGCTCTTCATTTTAGGACACTGAATCCACTTTTTCAAGGCATGCTCAGGTAAATCAGACAAAGATTTAAAAGGGAAATTCATAAAACCCAGTCACTAGTAAATGAACCCCTTTCTAAAAAGCAAGGCCCTCAAAGACCTCTCACTATTCCCCTCACTTTCTGGATATGACTTGAGGTTTAAGAAGYAGAAATTAACCGAAAAGGTATATTCACACTGTTGAACAAGAAAGCAGAAGATTCACAAAAAATGCTCAAATACTTGCAGAAAAAAATAAATGTGAGTTTTGAGGAGGTTTTTTGAGGAATGGCCTGACCTTGATAGCACCCTCATGACAAAATAAGCTGCACTAGATTCTTCCCAGGAGTAACAGCAGCACTGAAACAGACCTGATAATGAAGGGGCAGGTTTAAGGGTAATATTCCCTCCTGACAGTCATAAAATATATGTGCCTCAAAATCTCCAGGCTGCTGGCCTGACTTACAAGAAAAAAAATCAGTATCCAAAGTAAAATTACTCACAAGAACTAAACCAGAGTCGTTTCGAAAACATTCTAAATTTTCCATCATCTCTTACATGTAGTATCTTTGTTAGTAGTATTTAGAAAAGCACTGCAAAAAATATTTTATGCATTCTAAAGCTGTAGGTCTTTCAATTAAAATAGCCTTACCTGGTACAATTATGAGACTCTTTTCCTTCACAATTTACCTTAATTCTGGAGAGAAAAATGAAAACTTATCCAAAATGTCAACTGACAATTTAAAATAATAAAGTTTTAAAGCAATTGTCCTTGGTAAAAACATTCGCATAATAACAAGGAGTAATTATTCCAAACARATTCTCCCAATGACAAGTTTTGCAGGCAAACATGAAGATTTTTCTCAGTGTGTGATGCCATGTGTGAAGGGCTAAAGCAACCGCACACCATTCGAAACCCTCTGATTGTACACCAGGTAACACCAGCACTGTTAGACAGCAGGAACCTCCTGCTGTCAGCTGTACTCACTGAAGTGGTTGCCACTGACTTCAGGAAAATAAATCAATAAACAAACGAAGCTGAGCAAGTCAAACTTTGACCCCATTCCCACAATCAAATTTTCAGACTAATAAGGCACTCTGCTTCCAAATGTAAGAATATGGAAGAGTGCTGGAGAGGAGATATTCCAAGCATTAAACTGATTAGCAAAAGTGCAATTACCAAAAACAAAGCATAGAGGATTTCAATTTTCACAGGCTATGTGTTTCAGGAACAAATCTTCTTTTATATTAAGAATGTTATACTGTATTTTTGGCAGTCTAAATGAGTGTTCTAGTGAGGAACTGTTCCCACAACAAGAATCAGCTGATCAGCAAGGACATGTCTCAAGTCCCTTGACATGGAGGGAGGTGGGGGAAGGGAGATCCATTTAGAATTTTTGTAAGTCATTAAAGGATGAGTCGTTCTAAAAGATTCAGTTAAGAACACACACAACTACTTTAAAAACCCCACAGCAGCCTTTATAATTTCAGGTTCATGCTACAAAGTATATATTAATTTTGATATTATCTGTTCAGACTTTTGCACATATTTCATTGTTGCCATTTAAAGGATTCTAATAGGATCACACCATTGACAGCTTAACCTTTATTAAACTGTTGATACAAGATGATTCTTTATGATAAAGTCAGATTACAATATTACAAAAATTATATAGCTATTAATAGATTGTAACAATCTATTAAAAGAATATTTTCTTTACAATATTGGTCTTTTGTTTACAATTAGAGACCAAAAAAATGAGGGGTTTCAGTCTCTGATATTGATCCAGAAGATTGTATCATTCTGATAGTTCTACCATCAAGAAAAACTTGTTTCCAATCACAAAACTAAACACGGAGCAGACAATTTTACAAAGGGAAATTTGTTGTACTTCAGTTGTTCTTGATCACTCAGTATAAAACCTTTTGTGACTTTACAGAAAAATCACATCATATTTCTGTCCCTGTCCCTTGCCAAAACACGCTAAAATAACACAAGTCAAATTCTGTTCTATGCATATCCACAGCCATGTGAGAGAAATTCTTGCCCCTGATTTCAAAGTCTTCCTGAGGACRAGAGAGCCTTGCAGTTTTCCCCATCTCACCCTACACCTAGCTTCTCTGCTAGAGTCTGTGCAAAAAACAAGAATAAATAAAAGTATGCTGCTATGACAGAGATCTGAAATATATTCATGGTCCCAAGCCAAGGGCACCAGGCAGATTTGATTTGAAATATTAAGTTCCTTGATTAAAAATTTAAAACAATCAGACAAGCTATTGGGGAGGATAGAAGAAAGCTGTTTCCAGTGGGAAGGATTTTCTTGTTCCTTCTGGCAAATGGACCATCAAAAAAAAAAGTTCATCCACAAATATCACAGATGTTCAGTATCATATCCCAAAATGGGTTCCAGCCACTTTTCCACCTCTGCCACAGACAAATTTTTTCTCAGTGCATAATCTTCAACCTGCAAAGGGACCGCAAAACATGATGAAGATTTTGAAAGTCCAGCTTTAAGTGTTTACAAAATTTTTGAGACATCTGCTCATAAGTGTTTTTAAATGTTCTAACACTATTACAATGGACAGTTTAAGTTACCTGATCTTTACATATCTTGCCAACAGCAAAATATTTGGAATTGGGACTGGAAAAGTAGAGGCCAGAAACTGCAGAAGCAGGTATCATTGCTAGTGATTCCGTTAGACCAATTCCTGGAAAAGAGAATGAGAATTTTCTTATTCTCTGAATTGAGAATAAACACAAATTCAGTACCTTTTTTTTTTTTACTGGGCAGCTTCAAGCAAACTCAAAAAACCCAAGAAGCTTTCAGATGAACTAAAAACAAACCCTTTTCCCACTTGTTAACTATTAAGAAAACCCACAGAGCTTTAAACATACTGCAGACTTTCATTACAATTACTGTAGAGTAACTGTACGGTTTGAAGGAAAAACTTGGACATTTTGGAAAATGAGGTTTTGAAGCACAGGAAGGTATTTTTGGAATTGTGTAAGTAGCAGTAAAAGAGTTGACGTGTGAAATATCAGAGGAAAACAAATGGATTTAATTCCTTTTTAAGAAATACCATCTCAAGGTTCCTGTGGACCAGGAAATACACTGCTGAATTGGCTTTTTTTCTATCTGGAATGTCTTCTTACAACCATAAGGATGCCAGAAATTTTCTGTGTGCAGCAGAACCCTGTTTGCATGCAATCTGCTAATTAAGGACACAACTCCTTCACCAAAAGCACTGGCAGTGTTTTGCAAATTCTTCCTTGAATCAGGCAAAATAAAAATGGCAATGAAAAGGGGAAGACAGCAATTCCCAGAAGCACTTCAGTTTAGTATTTTAGGTAGTTCTGCACCACCCAATTTGTTTTCTTGGAATTTCAATTTCACATAAAAACAGTTTAAGAACCTTAAAGTAAAGCAGAGTTACCTGTTGTTTCCTCAACGTTTGCAAGTTTCCACATGGTGAGTTTTTCTGTATGGTCAGGCTGGCTTGGATATCCAGGGGCAGGGCGAATTCCCTCATATTTAATTTTGCGTAGGCCAGAGAGATCCAGCTGCTCACTACTACTGTAAGCCCAGAATTCCCTTCGAACCCTTTCATGGAGCTCCTCAGCAAATGCCTTGGAATAGAATGCAAAGACAATTTTAATCTTGAATTTGTACAGACTGATGCAATAGCTATTTGATTAAGACGAACAATGACAGACACTTTCTTGCTTTCCCAATTTCATTTTTAAGGGAGCTCTTAACATAGGTGAGAAATTTCAGAGAATTAAAATTCACATGCAATACTTATTTTTCTAATTCAAGTATTTTAGTTTCTTCTCTTATTGGTAGACAATGTTTTTTTGATTGTCCTGCTTTAAAATCCTACATACTTGAAGATGTGAAGACGTGGACAAGTAACCTGTTCATTAACCTACGGCAGCGACACATCATTATAGCACTGAATTCAGGGCTTGACTATCTGGCTGTCTCATCCAGGTCTAGCTATGGAAGGCCACATCATTCTTGCATCCACACTAGGATCAGATACAAGCATGTGCTGCTGCTCCTTTTAGCAGAGGACCTTTCCTCTAGCTCAAAGTGGGCAACAGCTTTTCTGAACTGCTCCAGCAGCTTACATGATTTTGCCAGCASCAGCTGCCCTTCAGAAAGAATTTCCACTTCAGTAAATGTCTTTAGACAGCATCTAATAGTAATTTCTGAAACCCTGCTGTAGCTTGAAATACACAGTTAAGAGTGTATTTCCCCACTTGCATTGCACTAAAGTGGTTCTAAATTCACTGGAAGTTGCAAGGAAACACACAATAAAACCTCATACCTCTGCCAACCGATCACCGAGAGCCTTCACCATTATGATGTTGTATTCATCATCCTGTTTCCTGAATTCATTGCATAAATCATCTACACCAAAGCAGGCCACAGCAAACAGGCCTAAATAGTCACAAATGCCAGAATCCAGTGGTGCTATGAAGTCAGAGAGGCAGTAATATGGATCTGTGCAGGCAGAGTCCTTTTCAGCCTAAAGTAATGAAATCGATGCAATAAATCAGAACATTTTAAAATACATTATTAGTGCACTATTAAGCTAAAGACCAGTGTTTTTAAGACTAAGCAGCTTAGGGCATTTCTGACAAACACCTAACTAGTCTTTGAGCCATCGTGGCTTTCCTATAGTTAAATTAGAAGAAAACTACCTCTCCTACTCTGAGGGTGTTTGGACCACTGAAGAACAAAACACCAAAGAAGAGAGATGCGGCACTGAACACACATTCTGCTTCTATTCACAGCTTAAGACTTAATAGCTTATACTGCAAACAAATTATTACAGAGTAAGGAACACTCTTGTGCCAACCACTGGGTAAGAGGAGGAATATTTCAGCTCCACCCCTCAGATTCCACATTTGTTAACAAAATTGATGGTTGATAATGAAACTAAAGAATTCTTCAGCAACTTCCACTGTAGAGTAAACCATTTATAAACATTCCTAGCTTCTTACGCTACAAACTATGTGCTCAGTAATCCAGGCAAAACGGCACCCAGGATGCAGAGCTTATACCAGTGACACACAAACACAAACAAAATGCATCTATCACAACTGAAAAGTTGAATTCTAAGCAAAGTTCAAGTGGGTTTATGCAAAGGGAAGTGGCCTGATAGAAAAGGACCTGGAGATGCTGGTCAACACCCAGCTGAACATAAGCCAGCAGGGTGCCCAGGTGGCCAAGAAGGACAATGGCATCTTGGCCTGTATCAGAAACAGTGTGGCCAGCAGGACCAGGAAAGTGATTCTTCCCCTGCACTTGGCACTGGTGAGCCTGCAGCTCGAATACTGTGTTCAGTTTTGGGACCCTCTATTGAGGAAGGACATCGAGATGCTGGAGCGTGTCCAGAGAATGGCAATGAAGTTGGTGAAGGGTCTGGAGCGCATGTCCTATGAGTGGCTGAGGGAGATGGCAAAAATGAGGCTCAGGGGAGACCTTATCACTCTACAACCACCTGAATAGAGGCTGTAGCCAGGTGGGGGTCAGCCTCTTCTCCCAGATAACAACTGACAGGACAAGAGGACAGTCTTAAGCTGTGCCAGGGGAGGTTTAGGTTGGATATTCAGAAGAACTTCTTCACAGAAAACGTGATTAGATACCGGTATGGACTGCCCAAGGAGGTGGTGGAGTCACCATCCCTGGAGGTATTTGAGGAAAGACCGGACATGGCATGTAGTACCATGGTCTAGTTGACTTGGGGGTGTTTAGTCATAGGTTGGACTCAAAAAAGGGCTTTTCCAACCTAATTGATTCTGTGAAATAGGAAATATACTGCTCAATGGATCCTTTTCCAAAATGGGAAAAAAGTAACAGGAAGAGGTGACTGAGCACCCAAAAAGAAATCTTGAATCATATCCGTATATTCATTGCTATTTAAGAGGTGGCACAATTCTTGTAAATCCACTCAACTTACAGAGAAAGAAAACTTATTTAATGGCTATCACTTAGCTGAAGATTCATCTCCAAATTTTTTTTATTCTATAACAATATTTTAGCAATGCTTTTCACCCAATCCCAACTTAAAAGCGTCTCAAAAGCAAATAAAACACCCTCACTCCTGAAAAACAAAGAAAAATGGTCTATTAACCTACTAGGTTACAGAAAGTACCGCAAAACTAAAGAAACATCCTTTTTCCACACAAGTGAAATCTATGTTAATTTAAACATTCTTTTGTAATTATTAGAGTTAGGGAAAATAATACATGCATCTCCAACTTTTAGATTTACATCACATCCTTAATAATGTCAATGTGATGGAGAGAACTCTGTGTACTGAAAGGAACCTTTTATGTAAGAAGCAGAAGACAATTATTCTCTCCTACTTTGCTCTGGTGAGTTATTATGTACACCAGGTTGGAAGAGATGCTGTGAAAATACATGGAGTCCAGAAGAACTGTGCACAATAGCACAGAGTTTCATAGCCTTAACCTTTGAGAGAAGCCTGAATAACTGGGAATATACAAAATAAAAAAGACTTAGGAAAATAATAGTATTCCAATAATAAAAAACATTACAAGAACAACATCAAATCAGATATTCTCCTTGGCAGAAACCTGGGAAAAGGCCAGGAAAGAAACACTAGTAAAGCTGATTTACATGTGATATCAAAACGTTTAACTAAGCCATAAGTCTCTGGAACATCCTTGCCTGCGTGCTTGTTGAGAGCATTTTATATAAACATCTGCCCTGGATTGTCAAGATACACTAGATCCATCTCCATGCAACAGATAAGAGCCATGTATTTTTTAGTACAATTCTGCAATGTTGGCACACGACTGTCCTCATAGAATATCGCACTCCAGAAATTTAGGTAGTTCTTAATTTTTTTTTCTGCCCACATTTGATGACTCTGATTATGTGAACTATGAAGAAGCCAAATCAGAAGATAAGGAAAAAGCAGAGGCAGAACATCTTGAAAGTTCAATCTACCAAATTAAATGCAAATCTAGGTAAGTATGATTCTCTCCATCAGAACTAGCAGCCAACTAATTCTAAACAGCCCCTTCATATAGTGAATTTTAAAAAAAGATTAAGACTATCAAAAACACTTATCTCCATTGAGCTTTATTTTCCAAGGTTTTTTAATTTTAACTGGGTTTAAGCATTAACACATTCAAGCAGAATTTTTCATCTAAAGTAGAATCCAAGGATATTAGAGAACTAAGGTTGGTTAGGTTCTAATTTAGCAACACAAGGTTCATGTGATTAATTTATACAGCGCATTGCTTTAGRACATCTTAAATATTAAAATTGTGGCAGAAAATGCCCATCATACCTGAAGATGTCAAACCTATAAAGCATTTTGTACAATTATTACAATGCAAAATGCTACAAATACTACAATACAAAGACCTGGATCATCACTAACAGGATTTTGTTATTACTGAAAGAAATGACAAGACAATGGCTGCACACAGATTACAACCACCATTTTCTGCAGATTTAAATAGGGCGCTGCTGTTACATTCTTGCAATTCAGGGGGAAAAAAAGTCATTTAACAAATGTGCTGTCACTGTACCTGTTGCCTCAAGCCATAAAATTTTGCTATTGGTTCTGAAGACCCCACTGCCTCCTCTACAGCATACAAGTGGATATCATCTTGAACACTTCGAGCAGGCCAGAACCCAACCACACCTCTGGCTTGTAATTTCTTTTGATTAATCAACGTTTTCAGTAGATCTTGAGCATCATTATAAACTCTCTTTGCTTCTTCACCTATAAAAAAAAAAAGGGGAACCCTTTAGAAAAGGCATGTTTTCATAACAGGCTAAACAAGTTTAAGAATTGTTGGAAGATTGATTCATTTTCCACATAACTCTTCAATGACTGCAATGATCTGTCAGCTACAGCAAATAGGAAGATAGCAGTGTGATTATAGAGCTGTAACAACATATACCTCGGGAAAAAAAAAACAAACCACAAAATGTTTCGGCCAGCACCATTCTAGTAAAGGCAGAGAACGCAGAATAAAATGAGCAACAACTACATTACCACAGTGCAGCAGATCCAGAACACTGCCTTCAGTGTCACACTTGCATTTTCATCACGTATTTCAAGGCCTACTGAATAGTTTCAAAAGGAGACAGAGCTCTCTTGCCATCTTCACCCACAACGGGAACAGAGATATATTACGCCCTCTGCTGCCATTTTCTGTCACTAAAATACCTCCCTGTGCTCTGGGAGGTGAATGCTAAATAAGATGACTGAGCATTTTCCCCCATTTATTTTTCAGCCTCATATGGCAACAGTTGGTTCACTAAGTCTTGCTTTGAACAAATTATGAACAAATTTTTTCAGTGACATTACTTTCCATGTTTTTGCACTATTCCTATGTGTTTCAAAACATTCAGAATCTTAATGCAGCACAGTGGGCCTCTTAGGATTATTTACATGAAGTAAATGTAATTTCAGTACTCACCTACAGTTTTATCACTAAAGATCTTAGGGAAATTYCGGTTGGGATACTTTCCCCTAAGCTGCCAGACATCAAAGAAGGGCTTCCAGTCAATGTACTCTACCAGCCTCTTCAGGTCGTAATCTTCAAAGACTTTTGTGCCAATGAATTTTGGTTTAACTGTAGGAATCAGAAGTACAATCCAATATGATAAAAATAATTTAAAATTGCTTTTACATGTGCAGCATAACTGATGATCAGCAGCCTCCACCACTGCAAATGACCTCTTCCAAACTTATTGTCTTAGAATGCCCATTGTCATATTGTTCCCAAGTCATACAATGCCATTTATACTTCTAGTCTAATTTAAAAAAAAAAAAATCAAAACAAACCAGTACGAAAACTGATGGGGGAAGGGTAGGAAAAAGTGTAAGGAGGAATTTGATAAAAATGCCATATCACAACATGTGTTCCCCCAAATATGTATAGTAAGGTGTGCAATGTAATGAGCCAGGCAGACATTATTTTGCAAAGCAGTCATTAGAGTTTTCTTTGATTATATGTTGGTATGGGTAACTCACTGGTTTAGGATTTTTTTTTCAGTTATTTTCATTAACCATTAATTTATTTTTTAAATAAGCTGTAAAAAAAAGAAAGCAGAAACAGATTGCTCAAAATAATGCAAAAAAAAATCTCTGCTGAGACAGACACCAATTTACTTAAGCTGTTACACTGCTATATTCTGAAGTTTAAAGAACAATTTAATTAAAAATATATCTAAAATAAATACATGAAATAAAATAAAAGCATGGCAACAACAAAAAACAGCATATAAACTGACCTGGTTTATGGCCTGATAACCAGTTATTATGGAAACCTTTTCTTCTAGCTTGCTGTAGAGACAAGTATCTTCTTTCCTATATGGACATAAGTRTTTATTTCAGAAAATCAGCCATCCTTCAGACACACAAACTGTAACTGTTGACTTCATGGTAGAGTTCTACTCAAAATACTCTTCAGGACAAATCTGACAACAGATAATTTCAGTCCCAACAATTCCCAGTTTCCAGTGTAAAGATTAGATCACAACCACATCATTATTTTTTCCTGTATAATTCTAATAGAACTAGCCTGCAAGATTTCTAGTTCCTCTGAACTACACCAGAAGCTCCTTTATTACTTCAAAATACACTAAAATACAGGTACAGCAAGATATTCTCCCGCTACTCTGATCCGTCACCTAAACAAGACTAAGACATTAGGAGAACATGGTGTTTTAAAGTTCTTAATAGAATGTGGCTAAGTACCAGCAAAAGCAACCAGTACCATTTCTATTACCCCAGTTGTAGCTTCGCATATCCAGCTACTGCTCCAGCAGAGCAYGGGTCTCCTGGAGGTTGATTAAGATGACATGACTGCCAGCTCCATGGAGCTCCTAGATACCACTGATTGGCCATTCAAGAGCACAATCAAGAATTTGCCAGTCATGTGTTAAGACTCATGCAGAAGGCCTTATAGGCTAGAAATTCTGATTTCATAAGCACTTCAGGAAGTTTTAAATCAAAACAAATAAACCTGAAGGTCTTCATAAAGAGATGAACAGTGAAAGTAATGAGGCAAGTGCCAACCACTTCAAAGAAGAAGACAATCAATTACATTTATACCTTGAGAGACTCATAGTGTTCTTGTCTAATTTCTTCATATTCCTCTAATATTTCTTCAAAAAAATCATCCTTTATACTATCATCTAAGAGCTGGGAGCACTGAAAAAAACAGGAAAGAGAAGGCACTAAGTACATACTGTAATGCACTATTGTAAGGACAGAGTATGAATTTCAGACTAGACAATTTGTCTTTCAGACTCTCTTGGCAACACTAAACTCAGTCTTACCAATAATCTGAAACCTACATTCAAACTATTCAAACTATCCATATTTAGACTACTATTATTACTGTATATATCACTGCCCTACTACACAGGTAGTATTAGCAGAGCCAAGTCTGGCTCTGGAAAGACCTGAGAGGCGAATATTCCAAAACTTCAGACACTGAATAGTCACAGAAGCAACACACAGCTTGGCCTACTCCTTACCAGCAGGTATTTGCCAGCTAAGACTACCCATTTCTCTGAAATAGAATCCATCCCAAAAAACTCCAGCAACACATTTCTCAGTACTAATGTTGCTATCTAACTAACTTCAGAAATATATCCAAATTAGTCAGAACAGCAGTTCACATCTAACTCCATCAGTCTTCACTACAAAACTACAGTCAAGGACTAAGTGTGAATGGAACCCTCACTAGAGAAATGGGCATTTAAATAAAAGTACCAAGTGATGATAAGTGACCCAAGTCAGATGAGAACCACGTGGCAGCACAAAACAGCTGAAGCAAGCATAATTTAGAAACTTGTCTCTGATGTGCCCCTTCAATTTTCTGCCACAACATTAAGCCTCGGAGGAAAGGATGAAAGGCACAACAGAAAAACAGGGCATGTATCTTTGCATGGATGAGAAACTATAATTTAGAACTTACAACCACAACACTCTTGGATGCATCCAGGACATGAATTACAGGAGCGCTATATCGTGGGGCAATTTTAACAGCTGTGTGTGTTCTTCAATGAAAAAGAAAAAGAGTGAGCATTTTATAACTGAAGCAAAAAAACCAACAAAACCAAAAAAAAACCCACCAAAAAAAGAAAAAACAACAGACAAAACCCCCAGTGAAGTAAATCCTGACTTAATCTATAGACCAGAACTTCAAAAGAAGAAATTCATTCATCCATCTTCTATGCATGAATCATTAAACAGAGATTTTAATAACAGGTATATAAACACTTTTCTTCAAAGACTATCAGAACACTTCATAAATAATGTGCCAACTCACACTCCCTCAATGTCTTACCAGCTGAATGAAAATCAGCAACTCATTAGTTTTGAGTCTCAGAAAATTTCAATAAGAATATTCTAAACGAAGCCTACCAAGAAGTAACAATTTTTTTTAATTCTTTTTGCTCATCTTACATTTTTCTCTCCTACATGCTAATTTTTCGGCCCGTGGATTAGCATTAACCTAATTCAGTGATGATTCGTCCATTTCTCAAAATCAGAGGCACAAGTCCTCTATTCAGCTGAAGAAGGAATTCTGCCAGTGGTCAATAAGTATTACAAACTTGTATCTTGAAGATACAGTGAACTTTACATTATAACTACAGGTGCAATCAGGACAGGACAGAGCCTTCTCTCCAGTCTCAATTATGAGACAGAGCCTTCTCTCCATAGTCTCAATACTATTTGCTGAAGCCACAAAATACGRACTATAAGAGGTCTGCTACAATATGTGCTGCTCTGATAAAGAAAGCAACACTGCTAACAGTTTCTAGTGATGCAAGAATGACCTCTGCTCAGAGTCCTGCCAAAACTCTGCAAGCAAGTGTAGGAAAAAAGACCTTAGAGGCCTTATACTTTGCTTTCTTGTATGTTAAGGTCAAACACCATTTTTTAAATTAAATTTAAATCAGCGCCCAGGAAGCCATCTTCCACAACAAATATGAGATCACCTTTTTCTTCAAGTTCTGTCAAATATTTAAAGCACTTGGACATGGAGGTTTACTCATGAACTGTGCAACACAGCTGTGTAAACAACTGTCAAGCATCTTCTGAATTTGCTTCTAGGAGATGCGCTTTTGATTTTGGCAGCTCTGTTTTTYACAAAAAGATATCATCTCTTCTATTTTGATACGAAACAAAACAGGGCATAGTCCTACAATGGCACTGTATCAACCACTACATACTAATTTTTGTATTTTTTTTAAAGTAAACTTTACGACAATGAGAATGTCACCATTATTTCTCAGCACCTGAATTTACCAAAGTAGCATAATAAGAATGCAAAAACCATCATTACTGTAAATTATGAAGAAACACTATTGTGTGGATTCTGGAGACAAAATTCAGCCTCTCTCTCTTTCAAACTAACCTCGCTATACACTCTTCCTCTGCCTCTGTATTCCAAATAATGCCTACTTATTACAGTGAAAAAACTGCAGATGGTTCTTCATTAGCAACCTCTGACACATACACAACCTTTGAGAATGCACACGGAAGGTTAGACTTAAGACTGGGAAAGTAATATTAAATATACATTAAGAATCCAATCTTCCATAAAKAGTACCTTTACTGGACATATATTTTATAGGCACAGTATTGTGTCTGGGCATATGTACAAGTATATATTTATATACAGTTCATATGAGTAAAATTATTATTTATGTATTCAAAAGTATACACATAGTCTTCAGTAATTTCCATATTCAAGGATAAAACTAGTGCTGCCTCCCTGTTAGCTACATTCATCTCTGTGAATAAATTCTACAAARTTGTTTAATGCTGGTTATTTGACATCAATTACTAGGCCACAATGCCCCGTGTGAAAACACTGAAAAGACCTGAAGAAAAGGCTCTCCTAAGACTTCCAATCAGAATAAAGCCTTTCCTCCACTCCCCCCCTCCACTTTTTACTGTTAATAAGAAAAATCCCTCCATGTTTGTTCTCAGTATCAAAGCCATAGGAAGAGGCTATTTTGAAAAAGGAGAAAAAGGATACAGTGAAACTTGCATTATATGTGCAGGAACAATAAAGACAGGTAGTGATCCTACTCTCCACTGTCTGTCAAATTATGAGATGATTTGCTAAAGGTAAAATTACAGAATACAATACGTGTTGCTCTGATAAAGAAACCAACACTGCTAACAGCTTCTAGTTATGCAAAAAATGACCTCTGCAGTCTTCCGAGCTGTCACCTACTTGAGTATATTGTACACAAACCAGTCAGCAAAGCGTGACCCGTGGCTGTTATACATGCCCAAAACACATTTGAGGTAATGTTCATATTAGGTGTCAGTGAGCTGTCAACACTAGTCTTCAGGAAATCACAGCAGCTGTATTATTTCATTTGAACAGATCTGAGAGAACAAGATCTCAACAGAAAAGCTCACTATCAAAATCAACRTGATAAGTATTTCAAGGCAAGCAGCTAGACTTTATTCCCTATCAGCCTGCTTGAACAGCACCACAGGCTCAACCCAGTCATCACTGTGTTGAACAATGATCCAGGAAAATACTCTAACTTCCTTACYGTATAACTTCTATAACTTAAATAGAAGATAATAGCTCCCTGATATCAACATGGCCATTTCTAGTCTCAAAATCCTGCATTTTAGAATGCTTTGGTTACTCAGAATCTATCATTCAACCTCTTAGAAAACAGAACTGTATTCATACGCATATGTGCATGAACCTTTAGAAGAAATACAGTACTTCTACATATAACATACACTAACAAAAATTAAATGTTTAAGACGTCCATTATTTGTTATGTCCCAACTACATTTTACCCCTATATTCTGGGACTTCTGAAACAAGAAATAACAGTCAATCTTAAGTAAATACATATCAGTATGTGTGCTGCAGAAAAATAAGGGAAGGGGGAAACAAATGGCTATAAATTTTCTTTTTCACTAGTTAATACTGTTTTCATACATGTTGCCCATCTTTCCACCTGAGGTATCTTACTTAGAAGTAGTTGCTCCTCCAATCAGCAAAGGAATCTTTATTGCCAATCTCTCCATTTCCTTGGCGACAAAAATCATCTCATCCAAAGACGGGGTGATGAGACCAGACAGGCCAATTATATCTATTGAAAATTTACAAACACACATACACAAAACTTTTAGCAAATCCACTCTAGGAAGACACAGAAATTACTACAGAAAGGTTTACTTCATACATGAGATAGCTTCACGCATCAGATAGAAAATAATGAGATAAAAAGCAGGGTAGTTGCTAGTCTAGAAGGGAGGTTTGACCCAATTAGAAAGTGAAAGCTTTCCAAGAATGACAGTGATCCCAAATCCCCAGTTTAAGGTATTTCTCAGTCTTCACAGCTGCTGAACACCTACTGCTCTAGTTTCAGCAACAAATAAACAGTACTTTTGATTAGCAAGCTCCAAGTCTCAGAAGTTCAGCACTGACAAGGGAAATAAGACAAAATAATTATAAACTCTGCTCTTAGAAACAGCAAATGCTTTCAAACTTCACCACCTATATTCCACATAATTCATCTTTTCCAAGATGCAGTAGACTGTTCCAAAGCAACTGCAACTTGTTTCAGAAAGTTTATCATTTATTAGAACAATTCATTCCTGATTTCACACTCGCCGATTGGGCAGGCCAAATACCAAGTTCTTTTACTGATTCAAGACCCAACAAGAAGTTACTTAGACCTTTTCCAAGGCTCCATTTATCCATCTGTAAAACAAATACTAAAACATGTCTCTTGGAGTTGTCCTTTTGATATAGGGTTTCAGTTCCTCAAGCTAAGTTTCATGGAAGTGCCAAATGCTAAATAATTTATATTGTTAATGCAGAAGTTCAGATTTCTCTGAAGATAGTCTGACCAAATCATAGACAGCATAGGAATGCACTAAGCAGAAATAAAAAAATGCAAGTGTGATTTAAAAATCAAACAATTCAGAAGTACTAACGAAACCTCTCTATACCTGCTTTGTTCTCAACAGCAGCTCTCAGTATCTTATCGCATGGAGTCATGACTCCTAAATCAATAACTCTGTGAAAAGAAATGAGACGACACAAGATCCTTTAAATAACAAATCAAATTTATGCTAAAGGGCAAATGCATTGCTCTTACCATAAATAACTGACCTAAAATTGAAGCTAGGATTGAGATTTTTGTTTGTTTCCCTTAGACCACTTTGGGAATTTTAATACAGGAAATACCTCTGAGTCTGGTAAAATTTTCAAGACTTCCAGATGGCATAATAGTTAAGAAAATTTAAGTGTAAGAGGTGCTGCTTTTTTTTAAAACAATTTTTTGTGGTTGTACTGTCTGGCTGAGATGAGTTGATTTTCTTCACAGCAGCTGTTTTAGATCTGTGATCAAAACAACACTGCTAAACTAAAGCTTAACTATKGATGAACAATGCTTTCCCAGTATCAAGGCCTTTTCTGTTTCTTTCTCTAGCTCCCCAAGGAATAGATTGTGAGTAGACATAACTAGGCAGATGACCCAAACAAACCAAAGAAATATTCCTTGGCATTTGAAGTCAAGCTCAGCAATAAAAAGGGAGAGTAAGGGCCTTAGCAGGGGTTAGCCACCTTTTGCTCAGGAACTGGCTAGGCACCAGTCTACCCATGGAAAGTGGCAAGGGGATTGCCTTTGTATCACTTGTTTGGTTTTTTTTTCCTCTCTTCTTCCACTTCTTCTTCAGTTATTAAACACTCTTCTCCACCCACAATTTTTCTTGCTTTTTTTCTTCCTTTCCCCATCCCACTGAGGTTGGCTGGGTGGAAGTGAGTGAATGGCTGTGTGGTGCTTAGCCACCTGTCAGGCTACCAACAGCAGTAGCATTTCTGAAGTTACCCAGCTAATACAAAAATGTTTTGTGGACATCATCAGGAATATAAGATGATTCACATCAAAGTTGTTTGCCTTATTAAAGCATACATTTTATGAAATCGGACACTGAACTTCCCTTGTTAGCATTTTATTCCTATTAACCCTAGCCATTGCCAAGGTTTTTATTTTTTCAAGTAAACCACCCCAGCCTGCTGATTTCATCAGCCTCACTCATGGTGACAGASAACACTATGGCTTCCTTTCAGTAAGTATAAATAAAGCTCAAGAAAGACTGAATCCAATCAACAGAATTTCAAGAGGAAATTAAATGGAATGTATTGCATATACACTGCTACTGACTTCAACATTTTGTGTTTTAAAATAAAGGGATAATTTTAGCTCTTTTTAGAGCAAATTACAACCCAAAGTCAAAACTAAACTAAAGGAATGAACAATAAGACAGAGTTCATTCCAAAGCTGATTCAGCTTTGCCCAGTGTCTGACAGACCCTTGAAAAGAGCACTGATGGAAACATGACCATTCATTCCAACACTATTGCCAATCCTTCTGCACGTACACAGGCAATGAAAGATCTGACTTTTCTTGAAGTTCTAACTTTTGAAGTTCAGAAACAGAATCTCATCTTACTTAACAAAACATACCCCAGCAAGTTTTTAAAACCTCACAGTTAACAATGTGAAAAACCGCTACAAGCTTCACTTGAATCTTACAACTTTATTTTTTCCCAGCGCAACCCACATGTAGTATTGCCTACTGCAATTGTCATATCTGATTTCTTCAGACACTATATGTTGAAAACATCATACTTATTATATTTAACTGATATAAAACAAATACAAAAATTGATGTTCTCATCTATGTTCCAATTGATTAAACCGCATTCACCTCAGATATCAATTAATTAGGAAAAACAGTAGTAAAGGAGGCAATACTCCCTCTTGGCTCCCCATTAAGTAATAGCTGCTAAGATCTGTGTTCCCAATCGCAACTTGGGGAATAGAGGACAATTCCCAAGAAATGCCCACCTCTGTCGTGACCATAGCTGCAGTTAGTCCAAGATATGAATTACCAACCCTTCTACAGTTGTGTTCCCAGCTCCTTAATGTCGGTGTCTTTACCTGAAGTTGTTGCAGCCCAGAACAACTCCCACAATGTTCTTGCCGATATCATGTACATCTCCTTTCACAGTTGCCAGTACTATTGTACCCTGGTAAGGATCCTGGAAGTTGAAGAAATAACAAGAGTTAAATCACTCAGAAGCCTTGCTATGTTTGCACAGATCCTTCAACACTGCAATCCTAATCCATGACCCAGACTCCTATTATAGCACAAGTAATTGCAAAGCATAGTAGAGATAATACAGTAAATATTAAAAACTATCTTAAAAGATCTAGGTAATAGAACTTGCGCATGAATTATTCTTTAAAAATGGATGTTATTCAAAAATCTGTGTTTGAAAAAACAAAATAGCAGATAAAACAATTTCAGATCTGGATAGTATTTTTGCAGTGCAATACCTGAACTCCTAAGGTACCTCTGCTCCAAATATACACCTCCCCAATAAAGAGATTAAATATTTAGGAAAAAAGGGAATAAATACTTATAATTACATATCTGTCTGTGCATCAAGATCAGTCTTTTGATGCAATGTTGAGAAGAATGAGAGATCAGCAAAATTAGAAGGAAAATTAGAGGCACTAGCAAAAGCAGAAGAGGCTGTTTTTTACGCAACACGAATAGCAAGGGAGTTTTCAGTGCAGTCATCAGGCTACTTCAGACTACCCAAGCTGAACAAACAGTCTCGAAGAAGGATCTCTTTGAAGAAGGGAAGCTGTTCTGTCACAAGCAGGTCCTAGGCTAGATGGCATTCAGCCCGACAAAGGGTGCTACCAGCAGCACAACAGGGGAACTTCCCACAGCGGTTCTCCACCAGGACACAGGACTTGGCAATACCTTTTTAGTTGTACTATCACTGTTGTCATTTGGAACAGCTCCAGGCTGTAACAGTAGTATGTCTGAGCTGCTGCAGGACCAGATGCCAGTAAGCAACTACACAAATTGCACAGAATTTAAATAAAGTGGAAACCCGAGCATATTTGATGTGAAACTACAAAATATTTTTCCAGATGCTATCTCATCTCCTTTGCACATGGCAGAACTGGATGACTGAATCCTTCTATGAAGCACATGTTATTTCTGGACATATAGAGTTGCTCTCTACTTCATGAACCTATGTTGTCTTCTGCAGCTGCAATATTATGGGTTAAAAAAATCTTCATATATTACCAAGAGTGATATTAGTATTTCCCATGGTTCCAACACATTTGTTGAATAAAATCCCTGGATCCTCACCAATGTTGCTGTTTACTAAAATCTAGTATCTCCCTAGTGCTTCTGTGTTACAGAAGGCCAGAGAACACAGGAGGCAAAATGGAGGTCTGTAAGTCAGCCATCTCAGTATATCAACAAAAAATTTTGCAGCTGAAAATATACTGCTGGAATGCAAGAGAAAAATGGGGAAAGAGATTGATCAAGAACTGGAAGAAGAACAAAAACTGCTGCCTCACATTGTACCATATCTAATCATACCTAATAATTACTGATGATTTAATTAGTGATTGATATCCCCCAAAAATATATTGGATTTGCACATGAGAAGAAGAAAAATCTGTCCTGGGCAGCAAACAACATGGGCCATAGCACATACCACTTTAAATAAACCCTATTTAAGGCACACTGTTATTTCAATTTTCTTAAGCAAGGAGGTCCTCAAATTCTGGGCTTGAAGCCAAAGGGCTTCCTTTTTTCAGTGTTGATAGAGATCCACAGCCACAGCTATTTATCCTCAAATGTAACTATCACCGCTTTGCATTTCCTGGCAGTTTGTGACTAAAACTGTCCTGGAGGGTACAATGGCCTCGGTAACATCAGACAGATCAGTTACTGGAGTCTGCAAATCATTTTCCTTCAAGTCAACATACTTTGGAAACAGATGCAGCTGTTTTATCTCTTTCATTGATTCTCCATACAGTGACGACGTGTTTTTTCAAGAGGAAGGCACTACATCGCTTGCCCAGCAGAAGGTAGACGAAGCAGGATGACAGAAGCCCCACCTTTTCCCTCCTGCTCTCATCAGCCACACAGAACATCTCACTCACTCTCTTAAAGAGTGTTTGCTATCTTTTTTAGAATCTCTCAAATTCCACTTCACTTCTTTTTAGCCAGAGAATTAAGTGCCAGAGGGTTCACAGGAGATCCTAATCCACTGCTCATGGAATCAATGGGGTAGTAATTTTAAACTACTTCAAACAGCATTAGAACAAAACAGAAGGTGCCAAATACCAGCACTGTCATCTGAATTAAAATAAAAGAGAACACCACAAGCTGGAGAGAGATGACAAATAGAAAGGTGACTTGCAGTAGCCAGAGAACAGATCCACTCGAGATAACAGGAGGGAAGACACCTTCATATCCAGAAAGAGCATGCAAGAACARACAAGGCATTCTACTTCTTTCATTAAGATTAGTCAGGCTTGATTATCAGGTCGTTTTTCTTTCCAAATTATTTGCTGTATTCGTTCCTTTTATGCTAGACAGTCACACAATAGATGCATAGCAAACATAAAGATACATTGTAAGAAGATGTCAAGGGAAGAATTAGGAACCATCAATAAACCCACAGAAGAGAAGCCAAAGGAAATACACAATTATCACACTTTGGAGAAATTCTGCTATTCTTCCTTTTTTGTGTGTGTTAAATACCAGATTCTGATCATATCTACTGTCTCTGAGAACTCATGAAGACAAGGTAAGGTTCCACAGGACTAAAGAAGTAAATATATATCAAACCTAAATTTGATAGTTAAAGACCAGAGAAGAAGAAAAATATTTGAAAACCAAAACTGTAAGCACCTATCACATTTTAAATATTCTTGTCTGCTGTTTCCTACTATGTTTGTAATGTGATTCTGTCCAATTCATCTGAACTCTCTCTTCTACTGAATAGAACCTTGTCAGTATGGAGAAACAAGGGACATCCTATATCTTCATCTTCTGGTGGCCCTATCACATAGGCCATTTACCAAATTTGAAAGCAATTAGTTCAAGTATATTCACAGCTGGTTGATAAAACTAACCGCAGGCATCACCAGCTGTTGGCTGTGAAACAGGAAATGTTGCAAAGGAAAGGCCCACAAGGATATGAAAATCACTGATTATTTTAAAATGTATATAGTTTAGATATTAGATAAAAAGTAGTTTTCAGAAACTGGTGGAAAAATACACATATGAGAAGACAACTATATTCAAGAGACCCTGTTCTCTTGTCCCCTGCAAGTTGGTCATGGCTACACATGCAATGAACATACTACTCTATCATAACAAGAGGTCTTGAAGTCACAATCTATGAAGAAAAAGGATGGTTTGTTTAGCTGGAAGAATGATCAGGTCTATGGAAAAGGGAAGAGCTGAATAAAGAGAAATATGCTGACAGTTCACTGAGGGCAGAAGTATTAGAAGCAAGCAGCAAAATCTGCCACAAAGTTAGAAGTACCATGAATAAATAACACTGGAATTAAATGCCTAGAAAAATACAAGAAATTAGTAACATTGATATAAAGGGTTCACAAAGGCTTATGGCATCGTTCAGGAAAATTTGCGACAACAGCTTAGGCTCACACCAAGCAGAGTTCCACAAAATCTGCACTTTATGAATTTCAAACCTACTTCAAATTATGCCAAGATTGTCAGTCTCTGTACAACCGACTCAGCTCTCCAGCATAATAAATGTAAACAGCAACAAATAATTCCTATATTTGTCACAGAATGCTTTGAAAGAGTTACAGCACAAAGGACTGTATCTTGCCTCTTCCTCTTCGCTGCCTTGCTTGACTCTCCTTTCCTCTCTTTCTTTTTCCATATAGGGAATGAGGTGGCCAACTGCTTTCTTCATAACTCGAGCAGACTTTATCACCTGCACAGATAAAGGCAGGGCAGAATAAACAATAAAGACAAGGTACAGAAATAACCTCAGTTTTCTTTCAGCTTTCTCATTCAAGCAATAAATGAAACTTAATTTGCAAAGCCAGGTTCTGGTTTTCAGATCATTCTGTGGCAGCAGGCTGCTGGCCTTACTGGGCTACGGATCTACACACAACACTTCCTTCCACAGTGAGTGCAGCCTCCCGGACCACTCACAGCAGAACTGAAAGCTACAGACGGGCTCAGACCAGAAAGGTGCTAAACACTACAAATTTTATCTGGGCCTTTGTTCTCTCTTGCACTTTTACATGGGCTCAGACTTAAAACTGCATTTCAAATAAAGCAAGAACACTCATGAAGAACAGAAACAAACGTAATTATCCACAAAGAAAGTCAAGTTCCCAAGCAAGAAAAGAAAATGGCTGCTTCCCAGCAGTACCTGAATTTTTACAATTCCTGTGCTGTAGCTGAAAAAACAGCTGGTATAGAATCTTTAGGCTACATTTCACAATGCTAGTTTTGGTAAAATAGGAAAATATATTACATTATTTTCTCATTACCTGAGGCAGAAACATTTTTCCAGCACCAAAAAGATCACCAACGATTTTCATGCCATTCATCAAAGGCCCTTCAATTACATTTAGAGGTCTAGGGTATTTTTCCTGATTTAATCTTGCTTCTTCTGTATCTGCAGTGACATACTTCTCAATGCCCTGGAAAAAAAAAAGAGAAGCTTTTTTCTTGTTAGAAATACAGCTTTTATTTAGTTGCATTCTCCCAAAAAAACTGCCCCAATGACAGTACAAGTCAATACTGTAGATACTGATAGTCTTTAAAAATACCTCCAACATGTATTGAAAAYAGGCCTTCTTAGGAATTAAACGACCCCAGTTCTTACGGGCAGGTAAAGTTATTCAAAGCATGCCCTCAGTATTAAAAGATTTGTTCATTTTTCTTAACCATGTCACAAGAAAAACCCAACACTCAAAGGTTGCTTCCACAGTGCTAGTGCCACTCAGTGCAGTACTACTGAAGGACCAAAAAAAGCCCTAGGAAGTAGGACCCTAGGAAGTTACAAAGTAAAAGCAATATGTTTCTACCAACASTAGTGGAATAAAATATTAAGGGTCAAAGACTTCAGCTTATGAAGTTTAAAGACAAATCACTACAGTTTCCTCTGTAATTGAAGTTAAATACATAAGTTACATTTATTATTCATTATTAATTAATAGCTTGTGAAAAAATRGCAGCTGAAGAACTTTTGAAGTCAAATACATCCCTTAAAGTCTGAGCTGAGATCATGTCTCTGAGAGCAGATGGGTAGGACAGTTTTCTGCACAGATTCACCTTTATGAGAGCATATTCCAGCCTTTCCTCCACAGAGCTTTTACGCCACTCATCAGTCTGTACAACTTTTTTTCCTCCTTGGGCATGATTCTGAAAAGGAAAGACATCCATAGGAGCTTGCAAGCATAAGAAGTACAATTATGGACTTCAGTTTTAGAAAAATGATGATAATTCCAAGTATTGACTCATAAAATAATTTTAGATTATTCAAAAGGTTTTTTATATAGATGCAAATCATGTTGCGAACACTTGTGATGTACTACAGGCACTCATGAAGTCTACATCCCAATAGGTACACACCTCAATGAAAATGTAAACAAAATAATTTTTTTTAAAGAGAGAGAGCAGTTTGACCATTTTTATGCTCGTAAAAATGATGACATGACTAATCTTGAGGGTTTTACTTCTGGGAACATAATTAAATTGATTCCTAGCCCACACACTACATTTAATTTTAAAATTCTAATTAATTTGGCACTAATTCAGTTTCTGCTGGAATAGGTTATGTTATTCCATATCACAGACGTGTTTTCAATCAAGCAGCCTACAAAACTACTGTTTGTCACGCACATAGACTGTCCCAAACTACCACACATTATCTCACACTCTCCATGGCTATGAACACAGAGGCCAAAAGGTCTTCACAGTGCAAGGAAGTTCACAAGCACCCACCCCAGGAAGGCTTGTAGAAGAGCACCCTATCCATTAATTCAGGCATCATGCATCAGGCAAGTAATTTCTTTTCCTCAGTTATTGGACATAATCTGMCATCTTTCAGGCCTTGTAAACCTTCTATACTTTTGAGTGCTTACCAGCAAGTTTTTAAAGGTAAAGCCATGGAAACAAGACCTCGCTCATGGGAACAGAAACCAGAACAAGTTTTCATTCATGGTTATACAAATGTTAGCTAACTTCATAGCTTCTTGTTGCCTAATTTTATTCCCCTCATATGTTTGGTTTGTAAAAAGGAATGAAAGAAGGAAGAAAATGTTGCCTGGAAACAACACAGAGTCCCTATTCTTAGCTATCTTAAAAACCTGACTGGACACGTCCCTGAGTAACCTGATCTTGGCTGGCTCTGCTTTGAGCAGGGGTGTTGCAGTAGATGATCTCCAGGGGTACCTTTCCACCTCAGGAATCACTTTACATGATTCACTGAAATTATACCAAATGCTCCTCAACCTCTGGCCAGACACTTTAACAAGGGAACCATTCCAACCTAAAAATAACCCATGACACTGTAGGGCGGACATGCAGGGACAACAGTGTCAAGCACTATATGAGACCTTTACAATCAGGATGGCTATCCTGCATTGTAAAGATTAAAAAAACCTCTTTTGGAAGCACAACTCCCATTGCCCTAAATGATACAAAGTTTCATTTTGAGAATGTCTGCAGCCATATACTTCAGGGAAAATGTTTCTTAATCTCAAACTTCGAATGAAGACAGATTCCCTAAACCTGCAAGCATTAAGTTCCTCTTTTTTTGCCACTGGGCTATTTCACTCCCACAATAAAACTACCACCACAAATAAAAGCAGAGATTTCAACAATGGCTTCCCAAACTCACAGACSTAGGACCCATCATCCACTTTCACTTCTACTTTTAATGCTCCGTTTAAATTCACATTCTGCCTTCTGCAGAAACACTGCTCAAGTAATCCCTTTATAATTTTTCCTTTTTCTCCTTCGTCTTTATGCAATCTTGAATACCCCAATGGTGCAATTCAGCTTAAACAGACAAGATCACTCCCAGGTGAACTGCTTGGACACTAAGAGCACCATCTGAAAGAGCCCAAGCACAAGGGATAAAGAGAGGCTTCCTGCACTAGTTTCCAACATGTTGCCACTGTTACTATAAAGCATGCACCACCACAGGGCAAAATACAAACCAAATGAAGCTCTGCACAGAAATATTACCTCCAGGAGCTACAAAACAGGTATGCAAACTTTCTTGTGTGCTTGAATCTGAGACCCACCTAACCCAGACAGATTTTTGCTGTATCTTCCACTCAGAACAGGACTTCACCAGTTGTCCCATGGATGATAATCTGGAAACTTTCAAGTGTGTAATCTTTATCCTTTACTACCACCATCATTACAACATCTGAAAAACACTAAATAGCTGATCCTCATTCTTGACATTACATGAACTGGAAATGTATGGCACAGCCACAAACCATAAGCAACTACTTGATCTTTTACATATACTCCAAGCAAACCATTACTGCCAGAGAGAGAGGTTTACTCTTTGTCTCCCACAGTGCACTTGTTGATTAAGTTCCAGCACCAAGATCGGATTGGTTGTGTGTTGGTCTTTTCTGTTTTTGTTTGGTTTGTGAGGGTTTTCTTTGTTTGGGGAAGTCTGTTTGGGATTTTTGCTTCTTATTTTTTGGGGGGTTGTTCTTTTTCTTTAAAGAATGCCTATGCAGCTTGGTCTCCTGAAGCACATTAAGAACTCTGGTACAGGATCTTCCATGGCATGAAATTGGAGAGGCTTGATCTATCACAGATTTCTCACTTTATTCTGTATTAATAACTGAACAACTTGTAGTATCATTAGTAAATTCTAACACCCACTGTTATACTGACACATGCAGTTTATAGGCTGTTTAACCTGTCATCTGCAGGAAGATGTTAAGGCCCAGATGCTAAGCTTAAAACTGGAAGTTACCTGAGCATAATGTAAAAGCTTCTCTGTTGCATCAGGATCTTTGTTCCAGATTAGATTCTCACACAGCTGTAGCAATTCCTTGTGGATATCATCATACACAGGCAGATTCCCAGCATTCACAATTCCCATGTCCATGCCATACTGAAAAAAACCATACAGAATCCCCCAGACAAGGCTGTCAGACATAGCACTGCGCATCTGCCAAGTGCAAACACATGGAAGCCAAAAGCACATCATACCTTAATCGCGTGGTAAAGGAATACTCCATGCATTGCTTCTCGAATGGCATCCAKTCCTCGAAAGGAGAAAGACAGATTGGAAAGACCTCCACTTATCCTGGCTCCCGGCAGTGTTTCCTATAGGAAGTGCACACAGATTTTTAGAAAAGTGCCTTCCAAAAAGGAAAGCTAAGCAAAGCATTCAGTTCATAAAACAGCTGGCCTCTGAGCTCAGTGCATTGGCTATGCACCCTCTCTTCCCTATTCCAGATCCTTCTAGTTACTGAAATTCATAAAAAGCAATTCAAATCTCTGCAGGAAAACACACAAGCAAAGGAAAGATCCAGCCTCGTTATGTGTAAGTATAACCGTGGTTTCCATCATCACAGGTGCTATTCTGAACACATCAGTCCTCCCACTGCAGCATTCCAGATTTTCTCCATGCAAACCTACTTTTGGCTCTTTCTTTCTCACTCCTCTGGAAACAAGAGCAGCCAGTCTGCCTGCTTGTCTGTTTCAGGAGCAGGCTGCGGCTGAGCAGCTGAGCTCAAGGGTGCAGCCCTCCTTTCAGGAGCCCTGTGGTGACAAACCAGCCTGTGTGGTGTTCAAGTCCCAGACTGCTACTGGCAGAGCATCTCCACATCTATCAAGGTGTCTTATGAAATATAACGCTGCAGTCTCCTCGGCTGTTTTCAGGTGATGCTCTTCACGGCTGTACCTCTTTACACTCACTTTGACTACATAAAAAGTCAGGTTACTGCACAAAACCCTTACACAGAAACAGAAATTCGATTTTAAAAAGGCAGCTTTTTGCATACCTTCAAAAAGGTCCTTTTAGCTTGCACATGAATGTGATTGTTCTCTCACTTAATTAAGGTGGTATATTTACAGTAGAGAAAATGGATTGAAAAATATTTATAGAACTATCTGAAGTTATTCTACTGGAAATACAGCAATATTGGGGAATTGTTGCACTTCAGAGGAGTAGTCCTCCTTGTTAAGCTAAAATGTACAACACTTTTCAGCAGTGTTTTGTTGTAGTTTGAGGGGGGCGGGGTGTTCTTCTGTTTTATGGGGGTGTAGGTTTTTAAGTAATCTCAGCAATACACTTCAAGTTAAAATAAGCTTACAACTCACTTTTATGGTTTTAGTAGCATTGATAAAATTTACGGCATAAAGGTTATGTTCTTCCATTCCAGTTCCTATGGTCAAAATATTAGGGTCGAATATTATATCATTTGGATTGAAGTGTACTTTTTCCACAAGGAGATGATAAGCTCTGGAACAGATTGCAATCTTGGTTTCTGTTTCTGTTGCCTAGTGAAGACAAAGAATTTTGACATGAAACTTACAGACCACACAAAAAATAAACTCTCCAGAAATAATTTGCGGCTCCAGTGACTCAATACTGAGAATCTGAACATCGCAAATAKTAGAAAAGGATTATATATAAGAAAATTGTATTAAAAATATTGCCACCCCTATACCTGGAGTTTTTACTCAGCTCATAAAAAACAATCTTGCTGCCCAACGTTTCATCATCCTATGCAAAACTTAATATGTGGTTTTCAACATAACTAAATTAATTCACAAAGATTTCACTCTCATGCAAAACAGTTTCTGAACTAAAAATATCTTTTATAAAGGAAGGAAGAGTTCAGTATGTCTGAATAGCAAGACACACTCTTGTACTAGCAGAGCTACACTTAGATCAGTACCTGGATTCCTCAAACATTTGAGCAGCATGAGAAATGCTTACAAATCAGGGTCAAAACTATTGCTAAGGCTATTTAGACCTTCTTCAAATCAACTGCATCAATGAGACAAAACAACTTTGTCTTGAACAAGAGTAAGAAAGCCWTGCACTCCAGAAGAAATACCTCTTCTTTGAAGTGACACTCACCTGCCCCGTTTCATCAAAAGCCATAACAACCACAGCTGCTCCATATAATTTAATTTTCCTTGCTTTCACCAGAAAGTCTTCCTCACCTTCCTTCAGACTGATACTGTTTACAATGCATTTTCCTTGGCAACATTTCAAACCTGCTTCAATCACTGAAAAATTTGAGGAGTCAATGCATAATGGCACCTGTAAATAACAGAGAAGTAAGCCAGGAGAACACACAAAAGTTATGAATTACAGTTCTATGTGCTGTTTGCCCATTTGGACATAAAAATGCACACAACATTCATCAGCATTGATGAATAAAAGTTTCCATATGATATTCATAGATTCATTTTGCTTTAAATGCAAAACTCAGAGTAAATTTAGCTCAAGAGCTTCCATGGCAGCTCCATCACATATCATATAGAGATCTCTACTTCTCCCTGTATTACCTTGTGTTTCTGATTTAGATACTCATTTTTAGAGAATGCATATTGCAGAACTATCTTTTGAAGCCATCCTATATCCATAGCAACTTTAAGTTTTGTGGAAAGCAATGCCATTATGCACTGCCAACATATACATTATGGCTCATAACTGCTGCAAAACGAACCTGCATTCAGCTTTTCTAACCAGTGAAAAGGACTGGCATATATTTATGTGAAAACAGAGAATGTCAAAGCCCCTGTTTCATCCAAAGGCCTTCCCTATTACAGTATCTTTTCCTCTTGGGGGACAACTACATCTGCCTAAGCACCTAAACTAGTTACTAAATGAAACAGTATCAACATTTTCTAAGTGCAATTTACAGCTCAACAACATGTTCTTTATTGTGACTCAGTTACAACCTTTGCAATATCAGGTTCTGAAGAAATCAAGTTACAAAATCTGGCCATTGCAGCGGAGCCATCCAGCATCCCATCATCCATATTGATGTCAAGAATCTGGGCCCCCATCTCAACCTGCAATTTGGCTACACTCAGGGCTTCCTAAAGAAGAAAGTCAAAAACCAAAACAACAGTGAGTAGAAAAAAATCCTACTTATTCTCACGATAACATTTCACTTCTCCAAACTAAGCATGCAGTCAAAAATTTAGAAATTTCTAAGATATCCTAAAAGAAAATAAGGAAGTGGTCTGTGAGGCACAAGAATACACAACAGTTGCTAATATGGGACAACCTATAGTTAATTTGTTCACAGAACATAACATCAGAGACATAATGTGCTGGTAGCATCACCGACTGTAGACAGTTGGCCTTGAATGATTTAAGAATGCATGGTAAAAAGGACTTCTGACCGCACAAGATTGCGGGCAAACACAGTCTCTGTGATGGTATGAAATAAATGTCTTACATCACAAGCTCCGCTGTTTTATAACATAGGGTATTTAATTTTTAGAGGCTGTTCAACATTTTTGCAGCTGCAAAGTGCTAAGAAGGAAAACTGAAGCTTTTCCCCCAGCCCACATAAATATCTGAACACCCATTTCTCTTCACTTTCTCTTTTTTGTCATTCTGCAGAGTCCCTAACAACCTGTGTTTAAAGTTCTCTTCATTTAATAGAATAGACTTCTAAGAGCTTAAGAGTCAGACTTCCAAAAATACAAACTAAGGCTTTAATTCTGATTTGGTGTAACATCAGAGCATTCTCTGGGGCAGACTCAGCTCTTAAGAGAAGTCACTCTACTATTTGTTTCAGTGTTACAGTATCAATTTACACCAGTAAAGAATGAGTCTTCCAGCCTCTTCATTTCTGCCCTGCAGTGGTTTCAAGAAAGCAATTACCATCTTTTTCYGTAGCATGCTGGAGTCAGTGATCAAAGTAGATAACAATTAGATGCAACCACAATGCAATTGTGACTAGGACTGGGGAAGGGAGGGAGAGGAGAGAGAGCAAAAGCTGCACAGTGCCACAATCTATGCAAAGTCAGATGTACCTCCTGTCTTGAAAGAGGGGATTACACCCACCTTCCTTCACCCCTTCTCTGTAAATCAACCCCACTCCTAATAACTCCTCACCTCACAAAGTTATTAATAGCTGGTAGGCAGATAAACAAAGAACAGTGAAAAAATAAATTCTCCACATTTTCTTACTTTTGTAACTGGTGTAGAACAGTGCTTTGTGCTGGCAAAACAAACAACTAATAACAGTGCAATGGAGCAATGAAATACCAGAGCAACAGCTATAAAGATTATTGTTAAAATGCATACTTCATAGTTGCCTGCCATGATGAGTTTAGCAAACTTCCGTGATCCTGCAACATTGCACCGTTCACCAATATTAACGAAGTTGGTGTATGGCCCAATCCTGAATGGCTCCAGACCTTAAAAAGATATTTTTGAACATATTTGTAAAAACAGAAAAGGAAAAAACCTGTAAGAAAGACAACTTCCCTTTTCTAAACTCTAAAATAAAGGTCTTGCTCTCTCTAAGAAGAGTGATTTCTCAGCACATCAGTGCTCTAATGAATGACCTTGAGGTTAAAATGCCAGACCAAAAAGAAGGTACTGTTTTACTCTGATACATGGCCCAAAGGCTTAAAAGGTGGCCCTGACTGTGGAACATACAGATCTAGACCTGGATGTATTGCTGGAACACAATCCCAGTACAACTGAATCAACATCTGAGGCAAGATAGGGCAGCTCTCTCATAGCAGGTATACAAGGATCTCATCCCAACTCTGCCACCAAGTGTAGTCAAATTATCTGGTCTCTCTGTGCTTGACCCTCCTSTGTTGCAAAGTGAAGATACTCACTTCACCATTACAACATGTCTGAGACTTGCAGAATAAATACGCTGGCTTGATTATACTACACAAGATTGCAACAAAATGTTCCATTACTCTTTTAGCCAAACGGTAAGATTTAGATCTGGTTACACATCCATAAACTTGCTGGATTCAGGTAGAACCAGACATTCACAGTGTTGATGAGCAGAAAACAGCCAATAAATTTATGAACGAAACTTGCACCAATTACGAAGCTCAAACTGTTACACTCCACTTTACCTGACAGTAGCATGTATCCTTGGGAGAGAGAAGGTGGAACACGAGGCTTACAGAATTTCACAGCTTCGGCAATTTTTCTGAGTTACAGAAATAAGAAAGTAAAGTTTTCAATTAAAATTAAATCACTCCAGACAAGACTCAAACAGAATATACCAGACATATACCTACATTTCAAATTTAGCCCAGTAGAGATAAGACTAATTACGTAGTTTCACTTTGTGAGGCCAAAGGCAAAAAGATATTCTCAGATCCTAACGTAGCTATTTGCAGGGAACGTACAACGCTGAAGGTTTTTCAAATACAGAATATAAGATACCGTACCAATGAGATACTTGATGGATTTCAGAACCAGTCCTCAACCACACTGACTCTTACCATATTCATGACTTGCTGAGCTGAGTAATTGCTGATGATTGCAAAAAAACCAAACCAAAAAAAAAAAAAACCAACAAAACACCAAGGGACAAATATCGTTCTGTACTGAGACACACTGCTCAGATGCCAGAATGACTCATGCTGTTCATGTTCACCTTCTCTTCACTCCAGCAAAGAGTGACACACAGTGTCCTCTGCATGTCTACATGTCACCTCTTCCCATTTTATATCAGGGTAAAAATTAATCACAAGGGCCCTTTCTGAGTTTAAGCGAAAAAGGGAGACTTTCCCACTGACCTACTTCCAGTGAGAAAGACATTAAATGCTCCTTCTAGCCAGGACTAGCACCAGCTGTACAGCATTCCTAGAACTTCTGTTTAGGCATTTTCCCAACACACACACCCACACCCCTTCCTTCCATCTACCATCAAAGGAAACTTTAAGTTTCACCTTGTGGCTAAGGCAGTCAAAAAGAGAAAGAGCATACAGCACAAGAAAGCAGACATGGGAAGTCTATGCTATCCATCAGTAAAGGTGGAGGGGTAATTCCAAAACAATTTTAGATGACAAAACCACAGAGGTATAATTCTTGTCTGAACCATGCCTCTACTCATTCTTCACAATACACACAGCTGTGAAAGCCAGGTTGTTCCCACTTCATATACTGCTGCTATCAGCATTCAAGTGATCCATCTTTTCAGGAAACTCTAAGACAAGCCATGGAATATTACTCCACAGAAGCAGAATTTAAGTTTACTTCCCAGTCCACCAGAGCTGTAGCACACGAGGTACCTGATATGTGCTGGTGTAGTACCACAGCAACCTCCAACTATGTTGACCAAACCATCCAAAGCAAAATTCTGTAAAAGGAAGGGAAATTTTGTTCCAAGTTAATAAAGGTATGGTTTGTTTATATATATATATGTATATGTATATGTATATATACKCACACACATATATACATGTATACACACACACATATATATTTAATTATTTTTTCCATATGTTAAGCAATTCAGGGAGATCACAGGAAAAATGCTAAATTAAAAAAACAATCAGCACGGTATCTTCTCCTTAGGATTTGTTTCAAGACATGGATTCCCAAGGCTAACCAGCAATTTCGACACCTAATTTCAGGAAACTGCATTTGAAACTGGCCTATTTTATACTAAAGCCCCAGATGAAAACATGAACAAGTATGAAAGGCTAGTCATACTGTATTATAAAAGGGCATTAGCATGCAGGAAATACTGTGTTCTTGCTGATACACTGCAGCTCCAGAGACACAGTTCTGTCTTGCACAGATCCAGTCACATGTGGAAGGACATTGCACGGAAGACTACCAACATCAGCAGTTCCTGTACACACAAATCGTGCCAGGTTCATAAACACCACTCAGCTCTTTGAACAATTACCAAATATAACAGTAAAACAATCGGATTGCAATGAGTAACATCCACAGCAGCAGGAAATCTTAGCATAGTACATGAAAGTAATTAAGGTTTTCAGAGTTTCCTAAGTAGTTTTCCTAGTGTGATACCTCAAATCACTATCATTCAGCAAATTGTCTATAAACAATCCTAATGACATATATAGCCACCCAAAGGAAAAGAAAAAAACCAACCCCAATATTGTAACAAACATGCACAGAATACAAGGAAAGAGTTCTTGTCTACCAGTACATCAGATGTGACATAATCACAAGAAGTATTTTATACCTTTATATGCTTGGCAGTCACTTCTGGAGTTTCATCATAACCACCAAAAGTATTGGGGAGACCTTGAAACACAATTTTTTTTAGTATTACAATTTGTTTAAAGCTCAGAAGAACAGAATTAAATTCCATAAAARGCACATTTAAAGCAGCTACAATTTTATGAGGACTAAAATGCCTCATCACCCTTGCAGTCACTACTCAGCAGATTATTAATTATGCAAGAAAGCATTCTGGATTCATTGTCACAGAACTAACAACAGTTACTTTCAGCAGTTTAAAATACTCTTACTCTCTTTTTAATAGTAAAACCAATCACTTTTTCAAGCTACTTCAACTCTACTACTGCTAATGAGATGGAACAGGTTAGTTATATTTCATGTGCCTGTAAGCATAGGAACATGTGCACCAACACACCTGCGTTGGGGTAACAGATGATGTAGGCTGTTGTACATTTTCCAATTGTTTCAATGAATGGACGCATTTCAACTGCCCCTAAAGCACAATTTAAGCCAATACTGGAAAATAAATTTTCAAAAATTATGTTGAAGTAAAAACACCTTTTACACACAAAACAGATGAATGTTAGTGCTGGCAACTGCTAACTCCCGCAATCATCTAAAACAAAACCAACCTGATTTCCAATTCCTTTAATCATCATCATCAATACAGCAAGAGTGTGCAAAAGAAGAACTCTCAGGTGGAAGAAAAGCAGGAGGGGGAAGGGGGCTGGACTGAATTGAACTGGGAACAACAAATCAAGATTTCATTTCAAAATCCAGGAGCAAAGTGGCAGCATTTTGACAGCAATTGTGGCAACACGACGGCTCTGTATTTTCTAGGTAAGAGAGAGAACAAGTGGAATGAGAATGACAGATTGGAAAGGAGTCTTGTGCTACAGGAAAAGCTATGAAAAAAGGTTGAGAAGGCAAGACCTACTTCAAGCTGCTAATTCATCATTTTCTTTACAAATTATACATCAATCATGCCAACTTTGGAAGAGACCAAGTGCTTCCCCCAACAGCACTAAGCCTGGGCAACTCAATCTGCTACATCTTAGTAACCAAGACAGCACTACAGCAGAAGAATTTTGCTTCTTAATTTTACCAGTATATGAGATACAACCATATTTTCTTTCATTCAATGACCTCATAAACGAGACTTGCACTCAAAATATCTCCATTTGCATTAAATAGAGAAATTTCTCTTGCAGAAAGTAAGAGATCTTTTACGTATGTTTCCTGATCTTTCTGGACCATTCTAGAAACCACTTTGTGAGCACTGCAAAACTCAAAGGTGCTCACAGTGCTGCCAAAGAGGAAAATGTAAAAAAGCTTTTTTCTTTCCTGGAATAAGAGTCTCAGGATGCAAGCTAACCCACAGTAACAGCCACATCTCCCAGCTAACTGAGCTACAGAGGCAGCCAAGCTAATTAAGTGCCTGTATGCCCACTTAGTTTCACTGAGGTCAAAGGCAATAATGCCCTGCACAGGACTGGGAGCATAAAATGGTTTTTGACTTTACTCCTGTTTCCAAGGAGTAGGCAGGGCCTTGGTAACGTCACAAGTAGTAGCAATAAATGCTTGCAGTCAGATTTACTTGTTGAACAGAATGAAAAATTGCTGAAATCTGAGGGGCTCACAGCAACATCCAAACCCAGGGTCTTGAATACCACAGTCACAAACCAAGATCAAATAATACACAAACCCCTTCTTCCAATAACTTAGAGATGAGGGAGTTGATTTTTTGGTTGTTTTTTTTGGTTTGGCTTTTGGGTTTTTTTGAGGGGAGGTTTGTTGTTTTTTTGAGAGGGGAGGGTATATATGTTTGGGTTTTTTAACCAGCAAGCTCTACCTTCAAAGTGCTTTCCCTAATACATCTCATACTAGCCAGAAAAATTTGAAAATAACCGTTTTATTCTTACTTCAAGATTCAGCATATACATAACTTTAAATCCATCATACAGATCCCCCGGATACAAATAGTAAGCCCAAGGAATACACAATTCATTACAGCAATGAGGTTCTGGAATTTATTTCGGTGTGGGCTCATCCCTCAAGATTTTCAAAGCAAAGCAAGATAAGAATGGTTAGCAAGACTGTCCTTATCAAATAGAGACAAATGTATTTCCTACTGTTAAGTCATTCAATTTACAAGCTTCCAGCTCATACTCCCCACACTCCAAACTACCCATTACAGGGGTTGCTGACAAGTATATTCATGAGCATGACACAATCCAAGCATTACCTGTCTCAGAACTGTACCACAGACATGCACATTCATTCAGAAAAAAAAAGCAGCTTCTGTGGTCAGTATCACCTCCTCACAGCACCCAACTTCATGCAAGAAAACATTTGAGAAAAGCAAACTGTTAACGGTGCCTTAAAAGCCAGCAGCCTTGAGCTGTTGCTGATACGCTATCGCTGCTACCCTAGTGCAATAACCATCACACACTCATCTTAAACATCACCTCCCTTCCTTGCTCATTTCTTCACAGCAGTCACACAAATTCCTGGGAAAGATAAGGCTGCAGAATGCCCTTAGGACCAGAACAAAATCCACTTTAGGGCCCAAAACTCAGTCTATGTCTTCTTCACACTACCACAGTGGAAACAACCACAGGATCTGAAAGAACACATCTGAGCATCTTTCATGGCAAGCAGCTTGCCACACATCTTTCAGCACTTACTAAGCACAGTTCATGAGTTTCTCAGCTACCACCTCCATCACCCTGACACGAAGCACACACTTTTAAGCGTGGGCCCCAAAACAAACTGAATTAAGCAAGACACATCAGCCTAATCAGGGTGTACACAATCTACATGGAAACATGTGAACACATATAATATGACTTCTAGGATATTACTATTAATCAGCTTTTTCACAACCGTAAAGCCACTCTGCACCAATTTGGCCACAGAAACAACATTAAATGCAATCTGTTCCCACAACTAAAACCCTTTCTGCCACAGRGCTGTATAGCAGCCTTTTCACAAAGGAGAAACAGGCCCTAAGCATTCAGATCCATAAGACAGTTTTAYGAACTATGCTTTAATAAATTCTTGGTTTTTGCTCCAGTGCCCTTCTCACTTCTTCAGAAGCAAGACAGTTAGAGCAAAATTATCTGAGACAGACTCATGCCAAATATGGATCACGAGGCCGTGATGCTGAGAGAAGGAGTCAACTACCACCCTGTTCCAAGAGGCTCCATATGTTACTTCTGGAACACCGTCTGGTCTGGGAAAGTGGAGCCTCAAGGGCAGTCAGGAAAACTGTGAATGCAGTCTTCTGCTTCTGCATCACTGAGATGACAGATTGCACGCTTTAGCTGAAATTTTGTTGTAAAAACAAACAATGGCTCATCACAATGTGCATGGTGTGCACTACTAACACTGAACTAAATGTTTTCAGTTAGAATATTCCAGGAAAAAAATATCTATTTCTGGTGTAGGCTTTTGTGTGAAGAACCAACCTGAGAGTAAAAATGGCAAAAGGGGAAGAGGAGGCAAGAAAGAGGTAGAACAGGGTATAGAAACACAGAAGAACAGATAAACAGGGGACGGTATTAAAATGAACATGCAAAACCTTGCACAATGACCAAATTTGACACATTATCCATTTGCACAGATCTTAATCTCATACTTATTTCAACTTTTCTGCCTGAACAGAAAAGAACAAAAGTAAATGGAGACATCAGAAGTTCTAACAAACATGCATATCCTTGAGAAAAATACTCAGGGCACATTCTTATAAGAGTTCAGTACAAAAAATCCTGCAATGGTATCTTACGATTTGCTCTTTTCAGACACCCTGAAACACTCCCAGCTGGCACTGCTTCCCTCTAAGAAAGAGATGTAAGTCCTGCCTGTACCAGGGATTGGCTCCTTGCACAGCCCAAGACAGTAGGAGATGGCAAACTACAGTTTCAGATTTTGACCTAATTGTGATTTCAGTGTAAACACAAAGCCCCAAATTATCTGAAGCAATGAATTAAAATTTCAGCTTTCTTTGGAAACATAATTTCTGCTGAGGGAACAATAGCAAAACACGTTAGCAATACATATGATCACAGTTTGTATAGCTTCCATTTAGCCCCACACAAGGGTTAAAACAGAAAAGAACCACAATCTACAGGTAACTAACTAGAGAATGAATGATACATTTTCTTACCAAAGTGGCTTACTGTGGGAAACACTAATGACAAATGCCTCTCCTGTCTGGCCTGATAGGGTACGCCCACTCTTATCCACAATGGTTCCAGAAACCTAAATATGAATTGAACAGAGACACAGGAGAAGAATTAAATGCACAACAAAATGAAAAATTTAAACGGCTGAACTGCTATAAGTCAAAGCAGAGGGACCTGTGCTCCACTCCAAGCGATGAGGCACAACTCAAACAGAAAAATTAAACCCTTTTCACCCTATAAATGTTTAAATATTTATCTAGGAGAAAGAAGACTGGTGAAAGGTTTGTCTTTCTCCCTCTCCCCCCTCTTCACAGCAGGAAAAAAGGAAACAAAAGCAAAAAAAAGAGAAAACTACCATGAACCCTCAGCAGCCAGGTAGCATGAGTACCATGATATCATTCTGATGACAGCCTCTGAATCAGTCCACAGGGGTTTTGTTTAGGCAGCTATCAGCAGTCACCTTCTCCTCACCTCCCCATTTAAGTTATATTTCAGGTCTAGGACCGCTGTTAAGTTGGTTGGTGGTGGCTGGTGGGAAGGTGGGACTGACCTTAAAAACAAGTTACTCCTTTTGCCACAAGGGAACATCAAATGTTGCAACTTGGCAGGTGGAAATATAAGTCTTAACCTGTATAATCACACCTCTTTAGTAGTATATAGAAAGAGATGTGCAAATAATAAATAATGTCTTGACCCCAGCTAACAACTACCAAGTAGAGAATTTGGGAGGCATCAGGCTGAGCCAGGAAGGCCTTCTCAGGTGTCCTGGTCCTGGCCAGAAGAAGGTTAATTCTTGCAGTAGCCAGGAGGGGGCATGGCTAGGACACAGAGGTTATACCACGTCATTGTCAGATGGGGAAGAAGGGAGTCTCTCCCACGGAGGAGTTTCTTCTGGTGGGATGGAGCAGTGGGCTAACACCAGTTCCGAGCCGGAAGGAACGGTCATGGCTGCAGTCGGGTCGAGCTCCATGGTGGGCATGGAGCAGTTAAATAGACAAGGACTCTTCAAGCTTAGAAAAGATGACTAAAGGAGGCTCTCACAAAGGACTACAAACGCCACGACTATGCAGCAAAGGGAACATAGAACAGCTGCTCATTGTCACTTTCAAGAGACAAATGGCAAGACACAATAGAAGTTATCAGGTGGACTACCCAAAACTAAGCAAACTTTCAAACCAGAACATTCATAAGCTGCAAAAGTTACTGACAGATTATTTTGTGGATGCCTGGGTCCCACATAGATTTGAACATAGATGCAAGGAGGAAGTAAACACATTCAACAAAAGCCTACGAACAGATACAAACTGCCAATCAGAAAGCCCGGGCTGCAAACTGTAGAAAACTGGAAGAATACATCAGAACTTTCAAAACAATCTTTTTCTGTATTTGTTCCAATGCACTCATGACCGGCAATTGTCAGAAAATGACACACCAGAGAAAGAAGATGGAGTTAGGCAGATTTTTCTGACTTCAAATGGCCACTCATTCTACTTGAAAATGTCAGAATTTGCTTAGTTTCATCCTTGAAGCACTGGTTCCTATTGCCCTCAAGACAGCAAGCCTGAAAAAAAATCATTAGACCTTTTCCTGTGGAAATACACAGAATGAATACACACTGGAATAAAGTCATTCCTTAGTCTGTGGCTTGATCAGCTGAACAGAGCTATCCAAGGCTGATTTCACAAAACTCTTCCTGTAACAGTTTTCACTTTCACAGTCATGTGAAAAAACTGCATTTCCAATACACTCATCTCCCTCATTTCAAAGCACTTTAATCAACTGCCATCTCAGCTAGTTCAGAAATGAAGCTTAAGCATATGTAAAATATTAAAATATACTTACAAATATGGGTCGGGAAGCATACTCTTCCTCAAACAACATCTGGAGTGCAAAAAGAGCTGCCTACACAAGAATATGTTGGAAAATATTAATGATTTTTTGAGAGTTCTTCAGTTTGTTCATTTTTTTGTTTCTATGGGTTTGATGCCCTTTTATAAAATTTATTTATTTTTAATTTTTATGGCTGTTTATGCAACTTGCTATCTTATATGGCCTGCCAGAACTTATTACACTCAACAAGTTTTACCCTCACCCCCAACATCTTCCAGATGGTCCAGAACACATTTTGGTAACAATTAGAAACGAGTATCACAGGGTAACCAAATAAGACCAAGACTATTTTGAAACCTAAATCACACCAGCAAGTACTTCTCCCTCATACCTGCAGCACAACCCCCATCCCAAACATGGCTGTAGGTACTATTCTCAGTACACATTTACTGCCCTTGAGTCTGTTTAGATATGTAGTTTCCAAAGGGTTCCAACCACCACAAATTTTTACAGTAAGAACTGCAAGCAGCTCCTCTGAAGGCCCTGAAAATGTCCTGCCTCCTTACGGTAAGAAAGTTGCACGTGAACCTGAGCTCAGCATTAAGTTCAGCCTATAGCCTCTTAGGCAAACCTCCCTGATGACAGGTCAAATCTGCAAAGCGCAGGACATACCACTGCACACGTTAACCAGCCTGTGGCAAAAGCCTATAGAAACGCAGTGTGCATATCCAGCCAGACTTTTCCACATAAAATTGCAAGACAGTTTTAAGTGCCCTAACAACTCTACCACCTGCAGTGAGCAGTTATTAGATAAAGAAGAAGGTGTCAAAATCACATGAACTGGGGCATATTTCAACATTTTATTCCTTCTATCCCTTCTAATCTTCTACTCCAAATTGTTCTTTCTTAAAACTAATGGCAGAGTTCTCCCGGCAAAAAAGCACCTTTTAATAGAACTATCTCACAAGCCTTCCCGTGCCTGAAAGCATACACTGGACGTTCCCTCTCCAGTGCGCATCACAAGCATCCTTTGGACAGACGTGCTTACATTGAAAAATACAAACACCCAGAAGCACTTGGAGATGTTGTGCAATACAGCAGAGCTTCTGGGAATAAGAGGACAGCTGGCACAGCCAGCCAGAAAGATACAAATGGCACATATTAAAAGACAAAGGAAACATTCTGGAAAAGGCTAATTAAAAACCATCTCCTCACATTCTAACCACTTGCTACCAAATGAAGAGTCTTTTCACGTATTTAGTAAGCAGTAGCTGATAGCTCTTAAAGAATACTATGTTGAATTTCCTTAGGTAGTAGTACATTAGTGAGGTGGTTTCTTTCCCCAGAAGTCTCACCTTAGCATTGGCAGTATCAAATATGGTTTCCACTAACAAGATATCAACTCCTCCATCCAAAAGTCCTTTGGCTTGTTCTGTATAGGCTTCAACCAGTTCATCAAAAGCTGTAAAACAGGAATTATGTTAATTTCATCTGGAGGTATGTCTGTCAAGACTACTGCCTAAGTCAAATTACTTGATGGTTATAAATACTTACTTATGTTCCTGTAATCTGGTCTCTCCACAGATGGTGACACAGACAGTGTCCTGTTAGTTGGACCCATGGCTCCAGCAACGTATCTCCTAATTCCTAGACCAAGACATGAGAGGGCAAAAAAAAAGGGAAAAAAAAAAACCCAAACTCTTTATCTCTGGCTTTACAATGACAGTTAATGTAAAATACCTCCAAGGACACCAAGACATGCATATCATACAGGGATGAAGAACTATGAAAGAGGAAACTTGTCTCAAATCTAAAGTTCAGTCAGCACAAGATCACCTAGCACAGCCAACTTTTTTATTTTAATCCAACAGGATGTTCAATGTATACACACCAGACAGAACATCTGTGAAAAGGGCAATTGCCTCAATTAATCTGTCTTCTAAGAATCATTTGTCTCTGACACAGGAAACTTCATTCAATTACTCTAAATGCACAGCATAGAATTGGCCTGGCCTTTTTCACTAGACAACCTTATTTGAATATTCTGGCATGTGTCATAATCCCCCCCACTTTTTTAGAGCATATTTCAAATCTTACATTTTTATTGCATACTATCACATCAGTAAAGTGTTATCTGAACAGCAGCAGCACTGTTAGCTTGAAATACAGTTTGATTGTAGAATACGAGCAAAAATTATAGTCTTTGAAAGACAGCATTGTCTACAGCAGTGTAAAGGAGCTATAACCCCTCCCACATAATGCCTGGAAGGTAAAAGACTGAATGTTTACAGATGACAGTCACATACTAAGACCATTCCATTAATTGTTGAATAAAGTTAAACCACTAGACAAACACTAGGATTAACTGGTAATCCACGTTTACCTACAATTAGCTATCCCAGTTCTGGAGTACGAAGACTTGTGCCCTACAAAGGAACTTTTAACAATCCCCGCTGAATTTATTTTCTCTAAAACACATCGAAGATGTGTATCACCTGCAGTGTTAAACAGGCAGGCACAGGACAGCTATCCTGAAGAACATAAGAATTACATTTCAAACATGATGAAATTAGTGGGATATATAGAGAGATATGAAATTGCTGCTACTGTGCCTAACTTGCAAACATGCACAATCTCATTTTATGTCCCCATAATGTAAACCATCAAGCTTTCCTCTAGTTAGCAACATTTCAAAGATTATAGCATTGTCAAAACACAAGTAAAAAATTAAAACAATACTGCTTACCTGTCTGAGTAGTTACAGTGTCCGCTGCTTTTCTGGCCAGCTGTGCAGAGGCTCTGTTTAACCGATATGCCTGGAACATTTACAGAAAATTGCTGAGCAACCTTTAGCTCAGTCCAGTGTAACTCATCCTCAAAGAAACACACCACTTCCATTCGTACACTCTGAGGGTTCCCCAAGTAACACAAGTATGTATCAGCACTATCACAAAGCTTCAAAAGGAACAGCTCGATACATCTCAGCAACAGAGTTACACAGGTCTCATCCCATCCACGCCCCAGCCTGCAGCTGCTAATCATAAAATTTCATTCTGTAAGGTAGTAAATAAATCCTGCTGAAGTCAACAAAAGCTGAAGAACAGGACTTTGACGGCAAAATTAACCCACTCTTCAGTTCCCTCTATTCAAGCAGCATATTTCCAAGTATTTTCTTTCACATATTTCCTTGAATTCACAAAACAATGCATAACAAAGAATAACAAATGCAAACTAGAAAGGGCTTCTACATACACCAGCACAAACAACACAACATCCAGGAGAGAAGCAGTTCCCTTGTGGCATTCAGTAAGTTGGAAGGACTGAAGCAAAACATCCCTGTTCACAGAACCGAGAGATTCTGCGAATGCTCAAACAAAATCTAGGACTAATGATGACTGCCTGTACCTTTGTCAATAACACAATAGCAACGAACCCTGACACTAAAATAATCTTGGCTGCTGGGACATGATTAATATTTTAATGTGTAAATAGTTTAGCATTCTTACCAAATGCTCAAGGCCATAGTCAGCCTGTGCAATTCGGGTGCTGCTGAAAGTGTTGGTTTCAATGATGTCAGCACCTGACAGCAAGTATTCCTGCAAGACATGAAAGAAAAAAGGCCTGAGGTATGGAATGAGAGTAAATCAACTACTTTGTCTCATCCAGTTGTCAAAAAGCAACAAATCATTTCCCAATTCAAAGCTGATCAAGGCCTTATTCAAAAGCACAGGGCCAAGGCAATAGAAGTGTTCCATGTAACCAATTTTCAGAATTTCAGTGTCAGCCACACTCTCCATTAATGAGTGACATTTATAGAGTCACCTCTGCCACTAATCACAGTACTTGGAGCACATTCTAGATTCCTGCACATGGTCAGACACGGTCCAACTGCCATCAGCAAGCAAGGGCTGCTGTGGGCAGTCTCAGAAAAGACACCAATTAAACAACAACGGAAAAGATTAGAAAATTTAAATGTTCTGAAGGGATTTGTACAGCACAAGAGCATACCAGGACACAATACAAGCTTAGGAGAATTATGTTTTGTGCAGATCTTATTTAAAGTTTAACTAATGGCTGAGATTCACRAAACATTTAAGCCTTCTGCTTCATTTTGGTTACCTAATTCCCACTGAGGTAAAGTGAAATCAATGTAAACCGAAATATTTTCGCAGATTCTAGCCTGCAATTGTATAACCTCTATCAGTTGCCCTTCTCCCTTCCTAGCTCCTCTTTTTGATCCCTTTGAACCACTACGTGATCCCTGCACATTCAAAGAAATTAGAACAGTTGAAGTGCTAGTAAATCAAAAATACTGATGGCACCATTGAACGTAAATCATATAGATTTTCCTAGAAGCAGCAGATGAAGTCAGCGAGTTCAACAGTGCAAGTAAAGTCTTGACCCAAATGACAGCATAAAATAATTAAATTTGTTTTAAAACATGTTCTGCTGCAAGCAAATATGCTTTCTCCCAACTCCTGCTGAAAACATATGAAAATACCTACAAATAGATGAAAATATACAAGCTCTTACATGACTAACAATAACAAAATAATTAAGTTTCTGAAAATCATCTAAACAAGTTAAATGTGTACAAGCCATCCAACTTTACTGTCTACCACCACAGAAGGAAATAACATACTCAAAGCAAGAAGGTAATTTTTGCCTTTGAAAACACATCATGTCTCTTACCTCTAAATCTGACTTTGCCACACCAGGTACAGCCAACATTTGCTTTTTAAGTGACTGATATCTGTGAGATCTGACTCACTGGGCCATTAACAAAAAACCAAAACAAAAAACACCCACCATACAGATAGTGGGATTATAGTGACTTTGTAAGAATATTTTCATCTATTATTTCAAGTTCCTTCTGTCCAATTCTCAGAAGAAATAACCACTGGTTGATGTAAAATATGCTCAGAAAGCCCCTAACACAATAGTTGCTGCAGGCATGGGGACCACAAGAGACACCTCCTTTTTTACACTCTTCCTAAAGCACCTACAACTGGCCATTAGAGAGACACCAGCAGGTTACTTGGTTTGAGTCAATACACATATTCTCAAGTCCCACCACTATTGCTCCACTAAACCTGACAAATTGAACTATTAAAGCAGCTTACTCTATTAAAACCACAAACTATTATAAATTCCAAGGTTCATGAGCACTATARCTCAGTTGATAGTGCAGGGACTGAACTCAATCTACAAATACTTCCTTCTGAAATTTTTATAGGTCAAAGACTGATTCTTTCCAGCTCATCATTCTTAAAATGCAAAGAATGGCAGTTAGAATGTAAATCAAAAAATACAGATTACCTACCAAGTTTAACAAGCATAAGCCAAATACGATTCTCATCAATGAAATACAGATTTTGTCAATGAATACTTGGAAAAACCCAGAACAGATGTGAGGCTTCAACTGAATAACAAAWAGCTGTGATGCTATTCAAGCATTCCAGTCATTACAGTAAGACCTATGAATACCTGTAACTCAATAAATACAAGACTTAGGAGGTTGTTTCTTAAAGTCTAATTGAAGACAGGAAAATAATGAAACCTGTTTGCAAATTCCAAATCATCAGCAGATTAGACTGTTTTATTCTCTGGGCCACACATTAATATTCTAGGGAAAAACCAAGAATATGGAAGCACATATACTCATTAGGAAGCTTATATACTCATTACCTACAGAGAGRCCTGCTTCAGGCTGCCACATTTAACAGCCCTTTAATACACAATTATAGAAACGCATCTAGAATTCAGATATGTCCTACTTAGATGCATTACAAGTGCTGGCTGAGGAGAAGAACGGGAAATAAAAATGAAATAAAACAGAATCTACAATTAATAGAAATACATCAGGGACATAAGTCAAAAAGGGATTTAAAAATAGCACTGCCTGGGTGACATCAGGAACCAAGACACAAATGCTGTGCTCACACAACCAGAACAGTCAAATCTGCTCATTCCTTTTCATATGGTTACCTAGCACTCTCTTCCCTATCCCCAAAAGACACTGGACAGCCAGGAGCCTGTGGTATGGAAAGGGGGAGTGCAGAGGCCAAGTTCTCTCTCCTTCTCTTGTCAAGAAACAGAAACAAGAACCACCTACCTTGTGTATGTCACAGATTATATCAGGTTGAGTTATACTGAGAAGGTCATTATTGCCTTTCAAAGGCCTGGAATGATCTTTAAATTCATGACCTCGGAAATCCTCTTCTGACAGGGCATGTTGCTGGATCATGGTCCCCATGCCCCCATCCAAAACCATTATCCGCTCCTGCAGAATAGATTCAATTTCATCTTCCACACTTTTCTGGGGATCTGCTGTAAAAAAATAAATCCAATATTTAAGTAGATCTGAAGTTTCCTATCTACACACTTGTGCAACCTGAGCTCTTCCCATTCACAAAACAAAATAAAGTAACTAATCCTCTACTGAAATCAGACAGTATTTGGTTTACTCCACCTACAGTTCCAATGACCTGATGTCAGGTAACAGCTGCATTTATCTAAATAGATTTAGACTCAATTGGTCCTTTACCTAAGTACAGTCACCTGCACACAGTCAACCACAGAAAAACCTATCAAAAATTCACAAGGGCACACGTGAAAGTCTCCATATAAACTAGTCTCCAAAACTAAAAGTGTGGTAATTTCCACCACAGCAACATTTGAACAGCAATGCAGAGCTGCCTCTTAGTACCAGACACCATACTGTGATACACACGTGCAAAACAGAAATTAGTATATCTCTTTAAAAAACCAAACCAAACAAATACCCRCATCTACTTTAATTGCCTATATCGTAACAATAGAGAAAGAGACATAAACTGAGCAAACAACAACAATTCTTCAACTGAGTCCTAAATTCTTTTASGATTACAGTAGTAAATAACATTTTGGCAAATGCCAAGATTTGACAACAGATAATAGCCAGGCTTTACTTTCTTTTGCACAAACATAGGAAGATTCTCTTTTCATGTAATGCAACTTCTGTTTTGACATCAGTACTGTTAAAAAACAACGTTTGAGAGAAGCTGAGGTCGAGACGAAAGCATTGCAAAGCTGCATTTATACCAACACTCTGGAAAAACAGCTCTAAATCAGAAGTAGTCTCAGCATGAAGAGAAGGCAAAGAAAATTTGCTCTCTAACAAGTATGAAGCATTTGAAGGCAGATTACAATACCAAAAAGCAAGCCACCCTCACCTCAAGTTGAAAGTTTTAACACCACACGGGAAGGCTCAGCAGGTTCTTACACAAGAGCTTAAACCTACTCACGTTAAACCATCAAATTATTCATGAACATAAAATCAGTCCTTGAGCTGAAGGCTTTTAGAGGAAAGGCACGAAAAATTGTATCTGAAAGTAGGTCTGCAGTGCAGACTCCCATGGAGCGTAACTCATGTGCTTTGCAAGAGCTACAGCCCAGTGAGACACAGAGGCATTAGGGCTTGCTGGTGCTTTAATGAGCCTCCCAAGTCAGCTCCCTGGCCCTGAGAGCTGCAGCCCAGACAGCTGACACAGGCTATCCCAATCCTCCCAGAACCAGTTCTGCTTTCTGTAGGCTTCTATCCCTTTAACCTACGTGATTCCCAACTATCTTCCCACGCACACTGGGAAGCAAAGATTTACCCTTTGGTTGTAATCCTGCACCTCATCTGGTCCATTTTGCTTTCTCTACGGCTTGCTTCACAGTGAACAGATGCCACTTCGGTGTACGGTTTTCTGCTCATAGAAGCACAGATCTCTGCCTCATCACTGCAAGAGTCTTATTCTGAAGTTTTCAAAATCTGTGCTTCTTCAGCAGCATCTCAGAAAGCTGCAGGAAATAGGGTCGGAATCATAAAGGTGGCCATCAGTGCCAGAMGTATGCAGACTCTAGGCATAAAAATGGCACAGCTCCAAGCCCACCAAAACCCAATTTACTAGCCCTTGCTATGGTTAAGACCCRACTCTTCTTCCAACAGGAGTGTGCACTTCTTGAAGTCGTGCTCTGGCACACTGATGGTGCAATTTCAAGTTGAAAACAAAGTCTGCAGACAGACCAAAAAACACTCCAGAAATCAAAGAAGATTGATTCATAAAGCCATGCTAGGCAGTGCTGAACTATGCCCTTGGAACAAAAGCAGGGAGGAAGCTGGGCGTCAGCTCTACTCTACAAGTACCATCATCTTATTTCAGCATTCAACTCCCATAATTCACCTCTGGTGAGGGTGCAAGAGCTTGTTACAGAATAACAGAAAAAAATGTTTGGAGAAATTCCTAAACAGACAAAAATCAGGTCAGCCTTTTCTTTCTTGTTGTTTTTGCTTACGAACCCTGCTCCTACCCCGGCTCAGCCAGAAGCTGATTAAAATTTTGTTTAATAAAGGTCCCTGGTGAACCTTGGTAAATGGATATCCTTTTCCATTCAGAAGTGTCCAGGAAAAAAAACTGCTTCTACAGTTATAATAGAAATAGTAGCAAGCCAGCAGTAGTAACAGGACCCAGGACCAATTACCTTGATTTTACACTCTACTGCAACTTAAAATATAAAGCACATTACCACAGAATGTTCTAGTGCTGGAACTAGTTTCGAAGACCATAGCAAGTGAACAAAAATAACAGCACCGGCCTAAAAGTTAACGGCATACAGAACGCAAAATAAAAAATCCTAATACCCTGCTTCACTTCTCCAAGGTAAACACTCTGTCTTGAAATCACATGAACAAGGGAATTACTCATCTTCAATGGAGGAATGATCTGAGTTAAAGAACCTTTACTCCTTGTAGATTTTTCCATGTAAATTTGCATAGCACACAAGGTGTCCCTCTGGTACAGCTGTTCACCCCTACAGTCAATCACTAACAATTATAAACTTCACCCAACTGTAACCTTCCATTTTACACAATGGAAGCAACTAAACAGTCAGGGAATAAGGTAAGCTGATGCTCCTTCACCTCCTTATCCCAACTCAACCACATACAGGCCATATATGCAGAATTGAAGGGATAAATGTGTGTTCTCCCAAGAAACAGGACTTCAAACGTTGCTATTTGTTCTAAACCAAGCTTTTCTGATGGCTGCAATGATTCTCAAAAGGTATTGTTTTTTTATTAATTATGCACTTCCATTACTAATTTATTTTTAGTATAAAATAGTCTTGTATACAAGTACTTGGAACGGAATAAAGGATTACAAGTTGCTTCCAAAGCTTTTATAAAGGAGCAACCCAACTGTGACAGTATTAAAGTATTTTCATCACAATAAGGTGCCTGAACACAAATGGAAGAACTACATGGATAGACAGGCACTTAGAGTACCCACTGTTTCCTAGGCTGACCAGCTACTCTCTTGATGGGAAACAAGGCCTCTCCATATTTGCACATTCAAATTCAACAAAACAGCATTGCCCTGCACGAGCTCCAAGCACAAGTTTCCCCATCATTCAAAATATTACTGTGCAGCATGCAGAAATTACAGTATTAGTGGATAGAAAGGATGCTTTTGCTACCATATCAGCCTGCCACAGACAGCTCACGATAACCTCAGCACTATTTGCTGTTCAATTAATTAAATCCTTGTCAACTAGATGCCCTCAGGCAATAGTAAGAGTTTTGTGAACTGTACCAGCAGATGGTACACAGGTTCTCTGCAACAGTGGGCAGCAGCACCCTATTGCTATGCTATTTGTTACCCAGGCTATCCAAAGAGAGAAGCACTGGATCTTACCACTTCACCTTGGGCACCTATACGCACCTTGCTAATATTTCCATGCCGGCATTTGCCTTATGAACCATTCAGTCCTTACATAAAGGACAAACAAGATACCTATGTAGCCAATGCATTTGCAAAGTTAGATTGAAAGGCAAACAACCACCACAAAAGTCACTACATTTTCAGAATAAGAGAGTCCTACTAGCTGTGCCCGTTGTCTCTAGCTAAACATGCAAATCCCAGGTTCAGAAAGCTCCCTGTGTTATAACCATAACTGTCCATCCTCTTGACAATAAATTGTTCACAAGAGATATTCATTGCAGGTAGGAATCACAGGGAAACAGACCTGCACGGCCTCGGTTTGTGGGATGTCCTGCCCCTCAAAGGCTAGGAAGAAGCACTGTGCTCAGCTTCTCCATGACCCACTCCTGAATGCACTTCCTTTGCCTCACTGCCAGATGGACACACCACCACCTACTGCCTTGCGCCTGCTCAGTGGAGCGCCAGAAACACCCCTGGCACACAATTTTTGCTTCCATCTATGCAGAACTTCGCTCCAGCTGTCTCCAACTTCTCCAGCTGCTGCTGCAACACATTCCTGTTTCCCATGTCAGTCAAATCCGTTCGGTTCTGCAGCAGGACAGTCGCTAGCCCATGGCTTGACGCCAAACGGCACAGGAGAAAGGGCAGGGCAGGTCAGCATCATCTTTGCCAGAGGAACCTGGAGAAACCTCAGACCACAGAAGCTGACTATGGAGTCGGTGCCGAGGACTGCAGGCCTGTTTCGATGTGCCGAGTGATGCAAGCCCGAGCTGAAGCATAGGCTCAGCAGCAGGCACTCCCTCAGAAATATTAAAAAGGGAAGTCCTTGGGATCTCTGTTGGCAGCAGCACCACCGAAAGCAGCCACTGACAGACCCGCCCATTTTAAAACACCAACAACGCCAATTAGGAGCCGTAATTTTACTTATTCTCCCCATCCAACGACTTCTGTTTAACCCGCGAAATGGCACTTTCGGCTCAGAGCCCCGAGCAGTCGGAGCACACCCAGTCCGTACCACCGAGCTCCAGTCCTTATCTTCCCTGCATAACCGTGTGGTCGGACGGGGCGGTGCGGGTACCCCGGCGGTCCCTCCCGACCCCTCCCTGGCAAGGCGCAGCTGCTCCAAGGGGCCAGCGCCAACAAGCGCGCGCACTCGCGCACGCACTCRCGCACTCCCTCCCGACACTGATACGCCACATACGGCTTCTGCAAAAGTTACACGCGGTGAGTAAGTGACGCCCCYGCCTGCACCGAGCCACGGGCAGCACCACAGACTGAAGGGAGGGCGCGCCCGCCGCCCGCTCAGAGACCGCCCGCCGCCCCCGCCATGTCCCCGTTACCCGGGGGGCCCGTGGGCGCCATCGCTGCCGAGACGTCACCGCCCGCGGCCGGGGGGCCCGCGCGCAGCCCGTGACGCGCGAGCCCCGCCCCGAGCGCGGGCAGGAAGCGCGCGCTGCCCTTGGCCTGCGGGGAGCGGCACCCTCCCGTCCCTGAGGGAGGCGCGCACAGGCAGGCGCACACACAGACACACAGACACACGCAGACGGTCACACAGACCCAGACCACAGCTTGGTCTTCGAACTAACTCACCTACCGTTAAATGCCCCGGAAAGATGGGGGGGGGGGGRGGGGGGCAGCGGGGGGAGCGGTGATTTTGTAGCCAGGCTCAACAAAATTGAGTCGTGCCTCATCGCGGGGGGAAGCAGGGCGAGGATGTGGTGTAGGGTCATAATTCTTCCAAACGCAAACGAGAAATGTGCTGCAATTAGAGGCGGGTTTAGTGTTGAGAGGAGGCATGTAAATACGCCTTACATAAACTGGAAGTCGGACTTGCCAGTGATGTATTGGGTGCATGCTACTGCCATGTAAACCCGGAAGCACGATTACACTAAAGGAATCAAGGCAGTTTGCTTGACAATCGAGCAAAACAAATAAAATGGGGAATATTTTGACACAAGGGTTTCACTTCTGGTGGTACATCCTTTGAACTTCTTACATGAGGACTCAACCTTTAAAAGACACAAATACCTGCAGAGCAGCCCTGCGATCACCACGCTGTGTATGGTACGTGCTGCCAAGAGTTGGAATAGCTCAAGGGAATAACCGCTGCTCTCATTTCATGTTCGTAATTCATGTGCCAGTAATAGCCATGAAGAGCATTGTCATTTAAACTGGTTAAATGGTCGATATATGACAAGAAGGAAGCCCGTAAAATGGGTTATTGACCAGCCTTTCCTGTTTTGCCTGCATGTTGCAATAAGTTAAGCAAGCAAAGCGAATGCTGCAGGTGAAGATGCAGGGATTGCTGGTTCTGTGTTAACATGAACGAACTGAGGTGGCCTCCCTCCTTCAGGTGCCTGGGCCTCAGCTCTGTGCAGCAACATAAAGCCTTCTGTCAGCTAAGAATATGGGTTTCTACTTAATAATGGCTTCTGCATTTTCCCTGGAAAGTCTTTAGGAGACTCATAGTGAGTTGGAAGCCATTAGTGTACATGATTCCTGAAGGCTAAATATTCACTCTCTTTTGAGTCACAGAAAGAGTGGTTACAAACTCTTTTGAGTCCAGTGTGATCTAGGAACTTTCGTAATCAACTATCACTTTGGTCAATGATGACTCAAGTGTATATACATAAAAAAATTAGCATTATGTATAAATAATGTATATGTTYAATTCATTTTCAGAGGAAAGACAGGTAGTCCTCAAATCAGCTGGGTAGTAGTCCGACTTCAGTTGTAGAGGCCACGCTACAGTTTTGAATGCCAGGAGAAATTGTTGGAGAACAGACCATGTGTCAGCAAACCATTGCAGAGGTCAGCCTGAGCTCCCACTGCAAAAATGTGTCGCAAAATTCCAGTGCAAGATGTGATGGTCAGGAAACCCATGCTCTTTAAAAACCTAAAAACAGAAGAGGAATACACTAAACAGAAGTTAGGTACTCCTAGAGAGTGCTTAATTTGATCCCTATTACACATAATTTGCACATATTAGAGAGATTCGCAATGCTTTAAGAACCCTTCATTATGAGATTTTAGGGTGTGTATTTCCTTGCTTGACTTTTGGACAGCTTCCAACCTTATTGTCATGTCACATAACACTATGAAAATTTCCTCTGGCAGCAATGCAGGTTAAAAAGCTCACTGTCTACACAGTTGCTTTGTGGCGACAGATCTTTGTACCACAGCTCAGCACGTCCTTGCGTGTGCTGATGCAGTTGTTTGTGTAACTGCTGCAAAGTAGGTCAGTGGGGCAAAAAAAAAAAAAAAAAGCTGACAACTTGAAGGTGTTTTTGAAAAGGATCGTTTCACATGTTCCATTTCCTGTGTGGTTTCACAACCAGATTGAGCCAGTTTGACTGTGTGGTGCTGTGAAAAGTCAGACCGAAATTCCACCCTGTGCCATCCTCCTATTTCCATACTTTTCCTTGTGCAGGTGCTGGTTCTTGAATACAGTTCTTCTGTAAAGGTCAGTTATCAATGGAAGCAGATCTCTGATCGAATTCATCTGCAGCAGAATGATCTCCACAGCTGATGTAGGAGCAGCAGCAGGAGGGGAGCGCGGCAACCATCCAGCCTCAGACTGTGTTTAATCTGCGTGAGAAACTGAAGTTGTACTAACAACAGAATGAGCACAACCAAAGCAAGAAATGCTTCAGAGGGTGAAGGGAAGAAGAATGAGTTCTTAGAGGTAGAATTCATCCAACAAAGAAGTAACAACACAGAACTTCAGCCTTAATTTGTTTTGCAATGTTAAAGAATCTCAGGTCCCTTTCCYTGGTTTAGTTTCAATGCTGACAGTATTGCACAGTGCTGGGAGTCCTGGTGCAAATCCCTGTCCCAAGGCTGACACACACCTGCAGTTACCAAGGGATGCTCTAACACGTGGTGTGTTTGGAGGAAACATTCAAAGATTTGTAGTGAACATGGCCTTAAGCTTGAAAACTGCTTTTTGTCTTATCGAGCGTTGTTCTTGTTTTGCTAAATCAGGCCGTCAAAATACTGTTCCCTTTAATACATTTAGAGCAATACCGGGAGCAGCTCAGAGTTGCGGAGCAGCAGAGTAAAGGAGGGGAGAACACAAAGGTGTCACCATTCCCATGTGTGAGAAACCCGACCTTAGCACTGTTGGGAATTAGTCCTATTTAAACATCAGGTGTGACTCATGCAAACACCATCATGGTGAGAATGCTGGTTTCTAAAGTTCGTTATAGGTGGTGATTTAGTGAAGCTGGCATTTTCCTAATTGCAACAGGAATAAATCCAGATTAATACCCTTAACAAAAGAAATTAAAAATCTCTAAGTCGGATTGAGTTCTGGTATTCCAAGTATATTGAAGGTATTTTCAAACCACTGTTTTCCCCAGCTCCTCCCACACATACAGTGTAACTCTCACAGATCTCTTAAAACCAGGCAGTGTTTGAAGCAAACAAAGCCATCTTCATATGTTGATTTTTTTCCAGTCCCAAGGATCTGTTCACCAGTTTGTTACTCTGCTTGCACACCCATGTATTCAAATAACATACTCACCTTATGCATGTGTAAGATCAAACACAGTGGTTTAGCCCACTCTTTCAGCTTCTGGGGTTGCATTTTAAATATCTCCATAATATTAATTACAAAAATATGCCTTTCATTCCCGTAGTATCTGCCTTTATTCCTGAGGATGCTGTTCCCGATGGGTTATTCACGTGAGTAAGCCTTATTTAAACAAGAACAGTGGGATTATTCATGTTACTATAGAACAGTTGCATTTCAGAGAATTATATCCAAGCGAAGCATTCACAACTCCATGCAGAAGTCTGAAGGAGAAAACAGATTAACCTGATTTCAGAGCACAGCTCTTGGCACTCTGTTCTGTGAAGTTACCACTTTTGCTGTTTGGCTGCAACTGGACTCTTGCCCTATTTTGGATTACTAAATTGCATTGCTTGGTGKTTTTTTATTTTCAGAAATTCCTTTGGGGTTAAGAATTACCATTTCTTTTTAGTAATTTTGTAGACCCACAACTTAGAAGGCAATTTTTTTGTGATCCAAATACAAATTATGTGTTCCATATAAGTCAAATTATGATCTTAACATTTTTCTTCCAGGATCAAAATATTACCCAAAWCCAAAAGAAAGCTGAGTGTTTCAAGATCAATTCTAAGCACACTCCAAATGTCAGAATAGCCTATTAGAGATGTGCAGCTCAGGGGAATACCAACAAATTTATTCTACTTATTTATCATAGATTTTGGACTTCACTATTTTAAAAAAAGCCCAAAGTCTCCATCACAGTGAAATGAAACGAAACACACTAGAGTGAACTGAGTGTAACCTTTTGTATCACTTTAGAGAATCTTTGTTGATGAAAGGGTGTATAAATGCCTAGAAGGACTGAAATGCAGGCATGAGAGGATTGGGAATTCAATAGGGGGTATAGTCTTACAGCTTATTCATACTGCCAGCAAACTGTGTTAATCGCTTTCAACTAGTTACAGGTTTGTGCCTCTAAATATTTTATATTTATTTAATTATGAAATTTTGTAGCATTTTTAGAACTTTCAGTATGCACCTTTCAGGCATCCACATCAAAATCATAGAAGAGAGCCTGATGGTGTTCTCAGGCCCATACCAGTCAATAGACTAGCTCAGAGATACAGACTCAAGCAGTTGAAGGGGACTGTCAGAGCAGAAGCCCTAGGCATCCTTTTGCTGCCTGTGCACTATAAATGGGATTACACTTCTCCTGACAAGCACATTGGTTTGTGTTTGACACAGCTTGAGGTGTATGAAAATAGGTCGAACAAGGAGGGTTGTACAAAGGTTTGACCAGCTTTGAATGGTGAACAATGAGAAGACGTGGTGCAACCATCTGCATCCTGGTAGTGCAAACATGGCACAACAGGGCAGAGAAAAAGGACATGCACAGGTCACATGATGTGTGAGTGGCACTGGAGTGCTTCCAGCAGTGCGTCCGGCTGTCAGGCATGACTCCATCCCAGGGAGAGAGCAGTCTCAATTCTATCACTTTCTTTCATTGAACAGCAAACCTTGTAAGATTTTTTTGCAAGGGCAGAAGGAATCTTTCCGTGGAAAATAGCTTGAAAGACCAGTGCCCTCAATTACACATAGAAACAGTCCAGTATGTTGTCAACAGTCTCTTAAAAAAACCCTGTTTTATAGGCAGTTCCCTTCTCTTTAAAGGACTTTGCACGGTTCATTCAGTTTGTTTTAAAGTCTAACATGCTAGGTTTCAAAACTTTGTGGAAATTGCTTCTGATCACAGACATAGCAGTGACATTTTCCCTACCCKTTCTATAGGCAGTCACCATCTCCCTTATCTTGAGAGGGGCTTGAGCAATGCTATCCCCTCCCATGMGTTCAATTCATTCTAGAATAGCAGAAACAGAGAGGGGAGAAGGAAGCTCATGAGGTCAGGAGCAAGGAGACAGCAGCATGTCCCAGGCATGAGCTAGAAAACAAGTTTAAGGAGCCATTTCCAGAAATAGAAACTCTTCTAGAGAACCAATTTTGCTGGAGATATTAACTATGAATAAAGAATTTTTTTTTTCAAATCAACATATTAAATGAAAGAAAAATGCAAGTGGTATAACAATATAAAATTATCAGCCAAAAATAACCTTAATGCTCAAAGTCTTGTGGATGACTGTGAATGAAGAAATATGAAGAAATACTCAAAGGTGATTTTGGTTCTAAATCTTGCCTAAGCTTCAGAAATAAAATTGTGAGGAAGAAGTAGCCTCTCGCATCTGCAAGCAGTAGCAACAGCATGAGCAAGAGACACTGACAGGGAATACTCCTCTAAGGCAGAATCTTTCTTTAGTTACCAGTAATACACATTTACATTAAAAAAAGTATGCCCAGAGTGTACTTCATCATCCTAAAGGCCCAATATTTCCACCCTGTTGGTTACTTATACCAGTCAGGTCTTACTCTTTGGCAAGTTTTCAACATAGAAGTGAAAAGTTACTTCTGTTAGCCTGTGGTCTACAATAATTCCCTTTGGGTTTATTTTTCCTTGACATCTCTTTTTTTGTCTTGTCAAACTAAAAGACTTGACTTCGGGCCTTAACACTTGTTAAGCCTAAAATGCATTAAGCTATCTAAGATCTGCTGACAAGTCCTCAGAAGTCTCTATTAGCATTGCTACAGCCTGTTAGCATTTTCCATGTATATTTCTCAGCTGTTTCTTGGATCAGGAGCAGTCTTTATATACTGTACAACCCCTCATGTAATAGGGTTGTCAATGACTTGAGCTTGGAGGTACCCTTAGAGAGCTGCAAGAGAAAGTAGATCCAAGTCTCCCRGTATATTCTGGCACATGTATTATCCTTCCCTTCTCCCCTGTTGGCACTTCTACATGCAAGCAGAGCAGGTACATTGGGAGCTGGCAAAGCCTCCAGAAGAGTATGAAGAGGGTACAAGGTGGGATGTAGGTAAATCACGCTTAAGTCTCCTGTCCCCTCTTCAGTGTGTAGAGCTAAGCTCACTGCAAGCACGTGGATTTTGATGCCAGCAGGTGCTGGTGGAATAATCTGGGGTTTATATCTTAAATTTTGATGTCATACACAAACATCTTTCCATACAGGGCTGATGGCTGAAGAGCATACTATCATTCCTGTTTATTGGAGGGTCTAATAAGTACTTCAAGAGTAGCAGGTAAAGCTAAAGATATTAAATAAAAACAAAAGGAAGAATATTTATTGCCTTGGTAAAAATCAAGAATAACTTCATTCTGATCAAGCAGAAATAAAGTGTCTCCCTTTAAAATCCAATTCAAGGGAGCCTTGAGATCATTAGACTAGATTTAAGTCAACATCTCTAGTCGGAATCATTTAAGCTCTAAAGGACAGTTGTTAAAAGTGGGGAAAGGGCAGTGGCAGACAGAGGCTGGTGTCTGAGTTAGAAGGGAAAGTAATCTGCCAGGAGACAGGAATGCTGGCAGGAAGGGAGGTGCCTCCTCAGAAAAGGCAAATGAATGGCCACTGCTRAAGGCAATCCTGTCTGCAGAGCAACATTTCAAGTAAAGGCCACCAGTACAAGAAGGGGCAGTGACCCTGAGCAGGATGTTGCCATAAGGAGCTATTCCAAAAGGACTTTGGCAGAATGTTCTTTCCACTATAGCTATCCCAGTTGTCCCTTGCAAATAAGGCCAGCCAGGCCATCTGGGTTCATGGTCTGGCTTGAAGAAACAATGAGTCTTACAGAAAATCGGCTCAAGCTCCCAGAAGAGGGAGAGTATTGGGGTGGTCAGGTGGGGTCATAAATTAATGTTTTCAGTTTTTCATGCTGAAAGAAAATAAAAAAGCCAGTTATTCATTTTTGATGGAAAGAAGGTGTTTGCACGACCGTAATCAAAATATTTAACTTGGAGTGCTGTTGGGGCCAGTTTTCTTAAGTTTAGGTGGCTGATAGAAATGGATTCTTTGTTAAGGGGAAGAATTAAAATTGTTTAAAAATGTGTTGTCTTTTTTTTTAATATAAAGTTTACATTTGTCTTTTTGCCACAAGCATAATTTCAGCTTCTTACAAGTGCATATACAACTATACTAAAATGAAAAATGGGGAAAAATTTAATATAATACAATACCTAAAGAATATAATTGTGCTTGTATATTTTTATTTACATATCAAAATACTGACATTTCAGCCCCTCTAGCCCACAAGTCACTTCAGATAATGAGACAGTTATTATTGCCGAGTGGCAAAAGTGTCTGCTGGACAGTACAGGGGTGCTCGCCATCTTGCTGTGGCAAATCAGGCCTTGTCACCTTCCATTAACAAACAACAAAGGTAAAAGTTAGCGCTGCCGTAGAGTGTTGTCCCTAGACGCTGCACAAATAAGAGACTGTTGTTCATCACACTACCCGATGTTAAATTCTGTGCCTGTGGTTTAATGATAGCGGCAGTAGACAGGATCTCAGCGATGTGGTGTCTGGCAGCATTGTGTCTGCCACACTCACCTGGGCACCCACCAAACATTACTGGGTGTCTGATTTTCATTTAAATAGGTTTGCTAAAGAGTTTGTTAAAACTGTAACTGGGGTTTATTTCACGGGAGGTGGGATTTCCTCTCTCTTGGGTTGCCTGCATTTTGCAAACATCCTTCAGAAAGCTGGCATCGTGTCCATATTAATTCTGGTAGGTTAAGTGTAAACAGATAATCAAGGAAACCAAAAAGACTTTGGGGAACAGTTTGCAAAAGATAAAGGAATGAAAAGTAATTCTTTTTTCAAGCATATCCAAYAGGCTCATGGAGAATTTATAGATGCAGTAGGTCCTACTGAGAGGAATACAAAAAGAGCTCTCAGAGGAGATACATTACTTTGGCRGAAAAACAGACTAAATTTTTGGCACCAGTGTGCAGTGTTCCACAAGTTCGTGATCCACAAATTACTGTCAGCTTGGAGACTCTTTTGGGCACACGTGGCCACATGCTGTCTCGTTTTTAGGCTTTTCCATTATTCCTCCTGTTCATAATGGTCAGAGCCAGAATAAGTCTGAACAAGATGTTTGATACAGCCATTCTTTGCTTTTTTTAGTTATATTAATTTGGAGTGCCTCTACTGACAGTTCCATTCAAATCAAGGCCAGACTTGCTGGCAATTTATGCAAACATTTCTTCTTTTTTAGTCTTATCAGCAGACCAGCTAAAACCTGAAACAGGGCCTTCAGTGTTTGAGCCAAAAGAGTTCTATACCTGGGCTTCTGCCACAAGTATCCCTTATGCATCTGGAAGGCTCCAGCTCAGGAGAGCACATAGGATAACTATTCCTCCCGAGGACAGTGCTCAAGGTCATTTTTCACTCAAAGCATTAACCGAAATCCTGAAATGAAGAAGGTTTCCATGAGTTGGGGCAAAGTAAAATAGCCAGGTTTTGAAACAAAACAGCCAGGTGCAAGTAAAAGAGGGATGGATGGGTGTTAAAATAGCCTTGGGACATTTATCCTCTCAGGACATTCATCCAATATATTTGATTTCCAAGTAATTAAAGCAATATGCTGATAAACAAATTTGTGAAAAGCAGTCTTACAAATGCTAATGAAATTTCCCAAAACCTAGCAAATTGGCAGAGGAATTTCTTTTGGAGATTAGAATATGAAATCCTAGTCAAGCTCATACATGGAAAAGATTTGGCTTATTGTTTAATATAGCTCCCTTAATTAATGAGGGAAATGAGTGGCACACCTAGTACTGGCTCAAGGTTTGTTGTTGGCACATAAATGTTTTTTTGTTGTGAATAATAAAGGACTTTCAGTGAAAGTGGGTGGCTGGGTCCCTAATTCCACAGTTATACAACCACTTTAAGGTAATGTAAATACAGGCTGCTGCTCCAGGGGATAATCTACAGTTTTAAGCCCTCTAGATATGCATTCCCAGCCAGCATGGTAACCAGACCAGGGAACTGTTCTATTTATAAATAAATGGGATCATGGAAAAAGTGGAGATAGACTTGTCCTTTGTGATGGCAGCCCACACCTTGGGTTAAAATTAGAAAGGAATTACACATTTTTAAAAGAGACTGGCATGAAATAAAATCCAGCTTAGAACAGTCAGTTTTCCCATATAAAAATACTTGGTCTGAAACAAGTAGAATCTCACCAGAACATACTAACAACTGTCTATACTGCAGGCTTAACGCTGTTGAAGTGGCTCCCCAAATAAAATGCCCTCTGAACATAAGTAGAAGGTAGACTGATGCACAAGCAAGTAAGTCCACCAGTTGTTAGCCATAAAACTTGGGGAAGAGTGGCACAAGTATTGTTTTCTCATTAAATATTACTGGAACTGTTTGTAGAAGCCCACCAAAAAATGTTGATACCTTACAGTGCTGGAAGCATGCTCCAAAGCACCTGTTCATGTACTAGCAGAGATCAAACAATTACTTCCTTRCAGAATTAGTCTCAACCACAAGCTATTTAAGTCAATAAAGGAAACTGTTTACCATCCAAATCTAGCTGCTAACATGAACTATTTTCCTCCTTCAGTGAGACCACTTGTGTCTGGGATAACCTTTACAGACACCATAAACAACCTGAATAAAAGAACGTGATCTCCTCCAAGAACTGGGAGACTGAACAGCAGGATGTTCTGATTAAAATACAAGCCTCTAGCAGTGGCTCTGACCCAAGCCTTTTGTGGTCAGTGGGTAAGAAAAGCAGTGCTGGAAACTCTATGAAGAAGCGAGGTGTGAAGGTAGCATAGAGCTGACAGGAGATTTTTACCTGTATCAGCACCTTTCTAAAATCACTGTCTGAAAATTATTACTATAAAATCAAAATTATCTTGGCAGGAAGTTTTTCAAAGAACTGTTGCATCCATGTAAAGTCAAAGAAGACATCTTTATGACAGTCATTAAAGCAACTGAAAATCTTACTGACTTTTTTGAATTGTAATTTATTCTACAACCCTCATTCACATGATCATCAAAATAATGCTGTACCTCCAGCCCCTGTGATTGGCACATTGATTACCCTGGACTCAGTTACTGTACTTATTTTATAGTAAAACTAGTTTGCTGCCAGAATTGCATGGACAGAAAATGTTGCTGCTTTAAGTCCCATTGTGAAGAGTCATCCTGCAGAAATACACAAATGCCACCTACTAAAAAAGGAGCCTTAGAGGAAAACAAAATCTCTTTGTAAAACCCATAGCCCCAGAATGCAATCACAGAATATTTTAAAGGACCTTGAGGATTACCCTCTTTAGGGTAAAATAACACCGTTTATTTATTTTGAAATTGCTCCCACTCCATGCACCTTTCCTGCAGGGTGCCTGCTTTAGGACTGGAATCACGCACAGATTTTTAATGCTTGCCAGCCACAGATTTCCAAACAAAGGCCAGTGAAAGCACCATTGCATAATTAACATCTGCTTTTTTGCACATGAGGAAAAAGAGAAATACAGAAAAGTTAAGACTAATGTGCTCGAAAGCAGGAATACCTAAGTCTCACTGAAATCAATCTAAGCTTGGAGTCTAACAAGCTATGGACATCTGTGCTCAGGTGACCTAAATGGAAACTCTCCCACTCATTCTGAGCTCCATCTCTCTTCATGAGACCAGACCCATCCCTCCAGCACACAGTGACTGTTGTTCATGCAAACACAGTGTATTGAAATGTGTGACATACTTTGAACTTTTAGCATTTGAAAACTCCTTTGATGTTCAGAAACGTTTCCAGTTCTTAGAGGGAACCACTAGGTGATCGCCAACGACAGAGTCTCATAAGGTTTTGAAAAGCAGACTTTATTTAATAGGCACATCATTGCTTTAATAGCACTGGGCTGCACAGCTGGCTTCACCATTTGTAAATGGTTTTTTGTTTGATTACATTGCATTTCCTCAGTGTCAGTAGGATTCAAGTAAAAAAGTTACTGCTTTTACTTCTCTATCATTTCTCAAGATGGAAAAAAAACAGTAAACGAGTAGCGCACAGGAGCAGGGTACAGACAGAATTGCCTGCAACGCAGTAGAAGTCAAGACAAACTGAATTTGGAGCGTTGAACAGTTAAAAGCTGCAAGACAACCACACTACATTTGCTCAGATGGGAGTTTGCATTATGCAGGATAGAGATGAATGTTGCCCACTAATACACATAATGCATTCTTATACTGAGAAACAAAGACTGTCCAACATAGACAAGAATGAGGGTTTCAAAGCAAAACAGTTCACATGAAATTAGCTTCCTTATTATTTCTGATTATAAAAGTTGTACTCCCTCAGCTGTAAAAGTTAAAGGCCTAAAAGAAAAGAACTGCTTTACAGAACTCTAAACCTGCACTTTAATCAGCTTTTCAGCTTTCCCCCCTTATATTACAATTCTTTGTGACAAAAGCATAGCATTCTGGATTATTTTTGTAATTAAGTAGTTTACCTGGTTGTTATATTTCTTCCTTGAAAAACTGCATTTTAATATTTTATTAAATTCCACCAGTAGAAGCATACAAAATCAGAAATCATGAGAGGAAAATAATATTGCTCTATGAAAGAAAAAAGCATGACTTCTAACATAGTTTTATGAACATTGTAAAAGAAGCGCATATGGCGTTGAAACATTTTGAAAATGGAGAAATATTTCATGAGTTTCAATGTTTTTAGGTCTTACATTCTATTTTCTGAATGTATATTTTCAAAGTTACTATCTTGCAATTTTTTGGATAGATTTTCTAGCATTGTATAGGACAGACAACCTAAAACCAACAAGGCAGATATCTAGCGTGCCGCACACTTTAATATACACCGGTTACTTTAGTTACTAGCACTTTACACTGACGGTACCTACTGCATTTGTAAAATTTGTTTTTAAATCAGCTTGTCAAAGCTTTTGAGAAGCAATCTGGGCAATAAGGTGGGTATTTTTATGTCTACCGTGAAGACGGCCAATTACAGAATCAGAGGTCGCTCTCTCCATACAGTGCTGATGAAAAAGAGGTGTAATCCAAAGCCCCAGGAACAGAACCTGGGCCAGTGTACGGAGGCATTCTCTTGATGCAGTACTGAGCCTGCTCAGGAGGCAGCTCTCGACGCAACTCATCTGCCAGGATATAAGGCTGGGAGGGGAAAAAGGGTTGACAAATTCAGTATGTGTTCTTCAAAAACACAAAATATATTTCTTTTCTGTAGCTGTGACTAATAAAATTGGACATCCGGCCTATTTTTCTGAGACCAAATATTTTCCTTGGTAAATTCCATCCCGAATTATGAGTTGAAGGGGACAATTCCACCAACAAACTGATTAGGTCAAAATGCAGTCTCAGGATATGTGACTGTGTGTGTTAGCTACCAAGCACTGTGCAGCTGTGGGTAGACTGCTACAGATACAGCTCATCCCTGAGTAGTCAGTATCTCTGAAGTACACTACTGCCCCTTCTGCAGTGACAGGACAGACGCAGGTAGTTCCTGTTAGTTTCAAGGTTCTAATATATGTGTAATGAAAGATGCATTATTGTTCTTAATGGTTTCCATTTATGGTATGACAGATACCCTCTGTTAACATTAGCAATGTATGAAAACATTGTAATGAAAACATTTTTTCCTGAGACCATCTTCCACATGAATTGCTACTGAAAACATGTCTGGAATTCAAAATGTGGTCCACATTAACTGAGATTACAAAATCAATACAAGCAGCTGAAATGAGAAAATCAATAGAGCGACCTTGGGCAAATAGACCTGTACTGCTGTGATCTCTCCTTTCTCCACAGCACAGGATTGGTTTCCTGGCAGCACTGTTTATGGCCCTGACTCCTCCAGAAGCTTTTGTGTTGCCTTTATTCTTCCTTTCACCTTCATACACCACTCATTCACCAGTGGATCTGGCAGTGGGGACGAAGGTATGCCAAATTCAGGAGCTTCCTCTACAAACCCAGTAACTAGAGGAGGCCTCTTCCTCCTGCTCCTCCTAGGACAGGGGTACACCCCATTGCATTGCCCTGTTGAGTGAGCTGTTCGGTCACAACATGGCTCACAATTAGGTGTAGTCTAGTGCACTTGACCTAGGCTATGTTCCAGAGGGCCAAACTTTGCATTGAAACATCCAAACAACAGCATGAAAGGCAGAATGAAGGCTGTTGTGTGGAAATAACCTGATGTACAATGTATCCATTACACAGACTAAGTCTTGTCTAAGACGTCTAATTTTATGTTGGCTCTCTGTGATATGAGGATACACAGACCAAGCCTTGTATTCTGCAGCCATTTCAGGTAAGAGTCTCGGTTCCAAACAAGAAGAAAAGGCAAGTGTTTTCTCTGAAGTCTGACAAACTGCAAACAAAGCTTCGCTATTACTAAAAGGCTTGTAATAAGAGGAGCTAAACAGGAGAGCGATTGAATCCCTACAGGCAGCAGCACAGTGACTGACCTTATCAGAAGCCAGGATTCTGAAGGAAGCGATCACTTGCTCAGCCGTGTCAGTGTCTGCTGTTTCTCTGGTCATGAAGTCAATGAAGGACTGGAAAGTGACAGTTCCTTGCCCATTGGGGTCAACCAGAGACATGATTCGGGCAAACTCAGCTTCACCCTTTCACAGAATACAAAACAAAACAAATGGTCACCGTAATACCAATCTCCAGCAGCCCGAGCCTCTAATGAACCAGTCAGAGCCACTGGTTACAGAGCTTTTAAAGCATCTTCCTGACTTGGGAACATCAACATCAGAGCCGATGAAATCTGGGTCTTAAATACCCACCCCACTTTCGTAAAAAGGACTGTGCTTTTGGAAAATGTATCCTTGGTCCTAAATACATAATATTTACCTCTCAATTAACTGTCTCCAGCTTCTCTCCTTCCCACCCTCCCACAATGCCTGTTCAACTTAAGTTAACACTTCGTTTTCCATCTCATCCTAAAACCACTGTAATTTAGGTACCATGCAGGGAGGTGAAACAATAGCCCAAGAAGCAATGTAGTTGCAGACCCACTGAACTAAGAAGGAGAACAATTCTAAAAATTTCATGCCAATTACAGGACAGTTTAACTACGGGTAAACCTTTTCATTTCCATTAAAAAGGATAAATTTTGAGGAAATTTTTAGGCTAAATAATTGAAGCAAGAAAAATGCAACTCCCAAAGCAAGTTTATGAAAATTAAACAGCATCAAACTCATTCTTCATCATGCAGATAGAAAAGGACAAAAATTTTTTAAAGATAGTGTAATAACTGTTAATTTCAACTTTTAAAGCTTCCTTAATTCAAAGAGCAATGCAGTGGACCAGAGAATATGGTTTTCAAGTATCTAGGTTTACTTTTAACTTCCCTTTCAACCCTTTGAAATCAGAGAAAAAGCAAAGAAACAAGAAAGTAGTATCTCTAGTGTAAATGACATTAGTATTCTCTCTATTTAGATAAGCTTTAGTGTTGCTGTGGTTAACATTTTAGCTGTAAGCAGAATCAGTTGACATTGTTTCTTAAAGCTCGTACCAAATCATAACCCATTGAAATTAAGCAAGCTCTGAAATCATCATGGTCCATCAATCCATTCTTCCTCTATTGACCAAAACAACGTAAGGAATATAGAAGGGAGGGTTTGAAGAATCCAAGGTAATTTCCAGAGAAATGTCGAGTTTAGACCATTGGCATGTTGGATCCAGTGCATGAACAGTATTCATTGATGTTGCCCGATCAGGTCACCAGAATCATCATCAGTTTTAAAGGAGGAAGAAGTAACTAACATATTACACACAGGAAAGAGACATTTCCACCACAAAAAGTAACATCAGGAAAGGTCAGGGGAGAGATAAGGGAGGAGATGAATTGGACAAGAATAGAGAGAACACAACCAGAGAAGACAAAGAGAAGGGCAAGGAGAAAAATTTGTTACTAAACCAGTCAAACCCAAGAGATGCTCAAGCTGCCTCCTTGATATGAAATGTCTTTGAAACGTTCTGCATGGAATCTGTAGTGGCTAAAAGTACAATTAAAAACAGCCAAATACTTYGCTCCAAGGCCAAGGTAGGTACATTATGAGAGCTGTCTGCTGACATATGGGAAATAAGTACAGGGATTCTCCTTCTGACTGTAGGCTGTCAAGACCTGGACTACTGCAGAGATGTGCATACTGGCTTAAAGGATGAGACTTGCAAGACTTAGAAGGAGGTCAGTTGAAGACCTTGTATAAAATGACATTGCTCATTTTCCAGGCAATAACATATCTGCAACATTCCGTACTCAAAGCTGAGTAAACATTAAATGGCATGATAGTAAGAAGGTCAACAAATGTTTCCTCTGTGCTGTGATATAATGCAGTGGTTTGGAGAGAATCGTGTCATCCTATGTCAGGAAAGAGTCTAAGAGAACTTGTATTGAGTCTGAGGAAAGGAAAATTGACAAAAGCATGAATGCAATAAGCATAGGAGCTGCCCATGGTATCTAGTACGGTCCAAATAAAATATCTCGAACCAAGTAAAACAAACAAACGAACTGAAAAATCATTGAAAAATGCAAAGAAAAAATACAGCTTGAAGTGATGCTGACAGTCCATCTAATCTACTTGTCTTCCTAGAGGCAGGATCTTTTCAAAGCATTATGACCAATAGACTGGAGTTTAAACACACAATCTCTTTAGGTATTATTATATTGGTCTATCTGAAAACAATTATTTCAGTTTCCTCTACCTGCAGGTCATTTCCAACCTGTCCTAGACTGATGAGGCAGGCTTTAAATTCATCAGACTGTAGATTGTCAGATTCGTCCTAGCATCCCATCACAGGTCATGCATTTGGGAAGGTGAAAGGAAAGAAAGAAAAGTCACAGATCAGGTTAGTTGATTAGTAAAGAACATTCTACTCTCATATCCATAATCACATTCTTAGAGAATTTAATGGAAATGTAATGTCAACATATTGCAATGAATTACGTAAAAAGTGTACAGTTTTTGCAGTTCCATGCTTTAGGGTTTTTCTTAGTGGAAGAGGGTCCTCACTTCAGCTACAGTCAAAGCAGTTAAAACTCTGCTTCCTTCCAGGGTTTTTTTTTTAACATTTTTGCTGACAAGTCATTTTTCATTCTATGAACTGCCATTTGCTTCCTACTTTTTCTATTGTCATGCAGTGTAAGTGAGATGCAATAAAAATATCAGTGAACCTGGGCAAAACATGTTTTCCCCACTCAACTACTGTTACTTCATTCTTGATCTGGTAATATTACTTAACATAATATGCATATCTCAAAAGAGATAAGTACAAAATAAGTTTATAATTGACAATCTATTTTCAGCTTCTCTCTCTTCTTTAATAACATATACATTCAGGTTTTGCTTGAAACCTGACTAAAAAAGAGCCATTGAATTCCAGGTTAAATGGTTCCAAGTAACACCACATCAAACTGGAACATAGTTTGATATATCTTTTTCTATTTTGCAAGTTAAGAAATTCACACTAACTTCTTAAAAACAGTCTAGCTTGTCTTTTTCTTCATGTTCATACAAAATGTGTCCTATCAGAGGGGTACTTTAGGGTGAGTTAACATAAATACAATTAAAGAGATGTTCCAAGATGAAAAATTATTACCCTTATTGATTTTACAGAGAGTTTGGAGAAGATCCAAGATTTTCTGTCTGCTACATATTTGCCTGCTAGATGAATAATTTATTTTTGAAAACTTCTATATAGCTATGCATACATAAAATTATAGACATTTTAACAAATGCACTGGGCTTATTTAATATACTAATAGAATGAAGCGGTGCTTTAGTAAGTTAATAACATCATGCATTTTTAAAATATCATGCTGTTATTGAGTCCCTCTGTATCAACATCCACTAGTCCCACAAAGGAAAGATGAAAAATAACAGTGGGAAGTCGATGAAGAGAAAAAAAGCAAAGTTAGAAATCTGGAGCAGCATTTAGTTAAAAGCCATAATCACAGTAAAGTTTTTATCCTTTAGTATTTCCATTTTATGTGATAATTCCTGTAATAAAGCATTCAAAATTTCTTATTTTATCATTCTCAAAATTTTAATCTAGCCTGGCTTGAAACTTTCCAAAACCATCCTGGAGACAGGCTATGGCAGGTCTCACCAGGGATGAAGTCAGTTCATTTTACCCTATTTCTAAAGCCGAAGATACTGCTGTGTGACTGCAAACAAACTGATATACAAATGGGAGCTAAGGGCCAAATCCTGCCCCTCCGTGTCCTCTAGCAGGTGTTGGTAGAGGAGTATCAGCTGCCTGACTACTTGGGTGGTGGGTGGGCACAGTGTGCGTGAGCTCCCAAACCAGGCACACACAGCGGCAAAGGGCAGATGGAGTGAGAGGCCGGCACATCTTCCACGAAACCATTTTCCTTAGAAGGGAAGTGCAGTGGTTGTGCTGGAGCTCAGAACAGTCATCTGGTTAAGTGGGACTCCCTAGTGAGGGTCCAAGTAGTAGTGCCAAGTGCTATAGCAGGTTCTCACATTCTTGTAGTGAAATTTTATGATCTTCATCATATGTTGCCTAAAAAGGCATCTTTGCCTTTGCAGAATATCAGAGTTTCATGGAATTCAATGGGATTTTGCAATTAAGGCATAGATCAAGCCCACGTGAAGGCTTTCTCAATAGAAAATGGTTCTTGATATTTATTTTTATTGTTTGCAGACCAGTATTAGGCACTGAAATTAATCTTTTAAAGCATACAAATAACTTTGCCTTGTTTATCTTTTCCTGCCAGTACAAAGTAAAACACTAAAAACCCCCATCATGTTTCATTATGAGTCCCCAGAAATCTGTGATTTATATGTCACCTTATAAAACAAGTGAGCTTCTGGGTCAAACTAATCCATTCTTAAATATGTCCTTCATTTTCCTGAATGCTAATTGGCCTGCATAAGCCTGAACATGTGCTTCCTCTAGTAGGGAGCTGTTGTTTTTCTGTTAGCAAAATATAGGGTGGCATGATGCTATGCGGAGCTCCTACTTGAAATCTGTAGTTTGCACAAAAATCAATAGTAGAATGTGTTAGCAGCCATTAGGATAGTACAGGCAGAGCAGCTGCAGATATTTTATCACATACTTCACAGTCTTATTTAGAATTTACTAAATATACTGAATCTGAAAAAGGAATCCCTGCATAAAAAGATGTCAAAACCAGTGACTGACAACCTGTGTGGTATCCTAATTTGGCTGCATACCATTATTCAGCTGTGCACCATTTGGAACACTTTTAAACTGCTTCTGTGATTCAGACATTGTGTCCCACTTTCTCTTTTTTTTCTCCATGCAGTCACATTAAGGAAGGAAATATAGCAGCACTGCTAAAGATTTATATTTATATCTACAACTTGACTGTGCCTTCAGGCACAGTCTCCAGCAAGGAGTGAGGCAGCAGCACTCTCAGGGAAGTGGGAATGGGAAGCACGAGTGAGCAGCAGCACTCTCAGGAATAACCTCTGAGTCACCAGCGTGTGTACATGCCTGGTGGGAGCACAAGAGCCAAGAGGGCTACCCCGATGACCCAAGGGAGAGAGCGTGTTTGCCACTTGCCTTTCCAAGGATGACTTGTAAAACTTTCTGTGCCAGCACATCTCTGCTGGTGGATGCACTGAGAGAAACACGACTCTTCCTGCCCTTGTAATTTTCTCATGCACAGTGCCCACACACAGCAGTATTAGAATCAGGGACGTGTGGCCCCCCCCCCTTCAAAAAAATTTGTAAAATGCTGAATACTTTTCTTTCAAATATTTGAGATGTAGAAGCCACTTAAAACTAATCACCTGATTATTCAGCTTTCTTTCAAAAGATTAACAACTGCAAAATTAAGCCACATAATGGATTACGAACGTAAGATTTTTAATATTTTAATATATTCTTCCTGAGAAGGAAGACAGGGGTTCCTTTCTCAGACTCATAAGCAAAGGAAGTTGTTTCTAGAAGCGCTCTCTAAAAAGTTGTTATATATATGTATACCAAAATACATCCTTTAAAATGGGGAAAGGAGCTGGTCTGCATATTAGTACTTTGCTGACATCCTCAACACACACTGTCAGACATTAAGAAATGTCTTAAATGGAAGAAATGCCACAGAAGTCAGAGCTATAGCATGCATAAATTATTCTGTTGTGCTTAGGTATTTAAAGCCTCCTTGTCAGCGACAGTATTAACTTTGGGGATCCTTTCTGGCTATTCATCATTGCGAACAGTAGTCCAATCCTTTCAGTGAATTTGTTAAAATATATCAGGCATTCAGAAATGCTGCTAAGTGCAACAAAATTTTTACATACACTGTTAATTCCATCTGACATGAAGAGGACAGTATTTTTTATGGTAGTGCTTATGTTCAGAAAATCCAGTTTTATCTTCATTTCTATTTAAGGAAATCAAGACCATAAAAGAATCCATTGCTGCCTTCTCTAAATACCAAGTTTAAAGTCTTCATACTTTTGTGTACACTTGCGTACACACAAGTAACTCTGAAGCACCCTGGGTTTCCTATATTCAGCAACACCAAATATTCGAGTGTGCAAGGACATAGGAAAGATAGAAAGATGAAAAACAAGGCTGCCTTTCTCAAATATGTTTGTTCAATGTCTCCTTTTAGCCTGTGTAGATTGATTTGCATCCATCCATTAAGTACCAGTGTAATTTAACCCTTATAAGCTTCTCTTTTATCAGTGTTTCTACTGTCTGTTCCCTGCATAAAGCCTGGCTTGATGGCTGAGTGGGTTTAGATCTTACCTTCTTCTTTTCTTTAACTTGCATTGCTACAGAGAAAATAATTGTTACATTCTGTCAGTGAGAGAGTCCTCCCAGACCAGTTTCCCATGTCTGATTCTGAGGTAAGGGATATACTAAAGAGGGCATTTGGAAAATGACCCTTCCCTTGCATGATCCTTCCAGACCTCTTTTTTAAAGCCATTGGATTATATCTGTAATGGGGGAGTGTAAGGTCTACAGCTAAACTTGCAGGCCGGGCCCAGGTTGTTGAGGCCATAGAAACAGATGAGGATGTATGAGAGATGAATCATCTGTCTCCTTCTGATTCTGATCTGGCCACTCCGGCTTCCTGCAACAGAAGCCAGGGCCGAAGAGACACAGCCCAAAGCCATGACTCATTATAGCCTGAGAAAAGGAGACAGTCAGGGATAGGTAAAAATCTAGGAGCTGGGAAGCAAGTTTGTGTTACACATTATTGTTGTAGCCCATCTCCAGTGTGCCGGCAGCTGTGTGACACGATCACCTTCTTCCAGGTCATACAACATTTTCTAAGGCTTGCGCCATTGTATCCCTTGGTATCTCAATGTCTTACTGTATCTGCAAAGCCTAAAAATCCATAACAATAGGGCTGGTTGGTGTAGAATTTAGCTTCTGCCTTCAGGCATTCTGAGGCACCAAGAGCTGACCATGATATCTCCTCAGCCACTGAGCCAACCTTGCTGCGAGCATGCCAGAGAACTCATCTATGAACTACAAAGGTACAGGGATGCCAGCAATGGCCATCCAGTGTAAGATACACTTGGATTCAGTCACCTTGTTTCCTTATCTTTAGGAAGCTGTCAAATCTTTGTGCAAAGCCCCCGGTTTCCCTTAGTGAGGTCTCTCAAATACAGGCGTGTAATTTATCCAGGCCTGGTACTCTGTCTGCTTTTAATAGCTCTAATTGCTCAATTATCTGCTCCAGTGCATTGGGAAAGCCATTTGGTATGCTACTTCCTTCCACCCCAGGAAATCTATCTGTGCTTTTGTGTGGTTATCTTCTGCTTCCTTAAAAAATACAAAAAAGAATTATGCTGCACTAGAATCACATTAAGCTTTTTCCATAAAATCCATTCCTGGTTCCTGTGTAGCTAAACTTTCCTAAGCTTGTGTGTTTCTTCAGAAAGCAGAGGTTTGACAATTCTATTTTTCTTCCCAAGCAGTTAGGGGTATTCTAAAGAAGCTTTAGCAAACTATGACTGTCAGCATCCAATGCCTATCAAGTGTAAGTGCAGGTATGGGTAACCAGTTTGAGTAGAGCTGGACAAACAGGATGTCAGTGAAAAAAAAACTGGCGTTTTGCTGTAGCCTGAAAAGATTTGAAGGAGCTGACTCCTGTGATAAAAGAATATAAGTCAAGTGTTAAGCACAGACTGCTAACTACAGAAATCTATACTGGTAGAAAGACATCAGATTGGTGCTACATTATGATAAGCTTTTTTCAGTATTTGAACCATGAACTTGGTTTTAAAGGTGAGTTCAAGTGAGCACAGAGCCATCAGAACTAAATCACATTCAGATTGTTCTCCAACTGCAAATTTCAGATCCCCATCTGCATATATTTTACTGTGTCTATTAATAGTTATCTTTATAACCCTCTGCCCATGAATACTGCATAACTGACAGAAGTGAGTTAAGTTTCTTCACAGTCGAGTTTTCCTCCCTACTTTTTTATTCATCTAAATTTAGATGAATAAAAAAAACCAGCCTCTTATTTCCCACAGACAGCCAGAAAAATACAGGATATTCCTGGACAGCTATCAGTGTCCCAACTAAATTCCCTGGAAATATATTTATACGGAGACAAGTTGTGATTCAAAGGGGAAAAAAACCTCTGTAATACAGATTACAGCTAAATTTAATGAGATGGAAGCAACAGCAAGTACTTAAAACATGCTGTACTGTCTTAAAATAAAGGGCCATGTTATTTTCCAAAACACACAGATTTATTCAGTTCTGCTTATTATTTGAACAAATATTAAACCGCATTAGCAGAACTCTAATTCTGCATTACATTTAAAATGCAGAAGTGAATCTTAATTTATGTGTACAATGCTACTAGGTTGTGGGGAGCCCTGAGCAACATGATCTAGTGGATACTATCTGCCCATGGCAGGGAGAGTGGAATTAGATGATCTTTAAGGTCCCTTCCAACCCAAGCCGTCCTATGACTTTATAAGGCTGTAAATTCTTTCTTAACTGATCTTTCTTCCTCTTTTAAAAAGAGCCCATTGCTACTGCATTTGCAGGTTTTTAAAAGGCTTACATTTCAAATGAAAAGAAACTTGCTTTTGGGAAGAATAAATATTGCTAGTTGAGAAAAAGCAGGAGTACTGTACCCTGTCAAAATGATTGAATGATGCTCTGAAGTCATTCATTTGTTCCTGGGTGATACCCTTGGCATCTCTTGTGAGGATCTGAGTCTCAACCTCATTGATAGTTCGAGCAATGGTGGTAAGTAGGAGCTCCCATCCAACACGGATGTGCTGTGAGAGAGAAAATACTGATTTATTACAGAACCAAATACATTCTTCTAAGAGTATAAAAAATACAATAAGAAAAAAATCAGCTCTAAATATTTATGTGATACTTTTTCCATATCACTAACTCTGTATTATGACCAAGGATCACTAAAAATAAAAATGGCCTTCAGAAAAATATGAAACTAATTTCTAAATGGCTACTTCTTCACTAAAAGTGAAAATAAATGAAAAGAAAACAAGTCTTATGAGATTATCAGAAAGCCTTCAAATTCCATCTTCTGTGGCAGTCTCTTCAGATCAGGGAAGGCAGTTACACAGCAGAAGAGGGCAGAATAATCTAAGTACAAAAGGGAGTAAATGGCTACCTCCATGGTATAGTTGGTGTGTTTGTTGTCAAACACCAGGGCTTCTTGTATAAGTTGATGATCTCCTTCCAGTTTGTCAATATTGTGTTTATAATTAATGATATTGTGCTCATATTGCTTCAGCTGATTCATCTGGTCCTCCAAAGGCCCTGTCATTTCAATAGAACTGCGGGCGATTTCCTGTCAAAAGAAACAAGACACCCCCGGTGCCACAAAATTTAAGCTTCAGATATGCTAATTTGACCAATGTCCACATAAATACATTATATTTTCATACTAAGAAGCAATGGTAATAAAACCTTCATACAGTGGTGGAGATGAGCAATTTTATTGTAGAAATCACATTTCAAAAGAAATGTGACACATTTATACCTGGAATTAATATTGAGACCCCATTGACCCTGGTATCTTTTCTATGAAGAGCAGAAGCTAAACAGTAATTGTTAGCGATTGATTTTTCAAAGCTGAATCTCCTGCTCACCATCAAGATACCACCTGTACAAGGTTCCAATTTTAAAACCACCTCAACAGGTGCTAAATAGCTTAGGATCAAACAGCTGGTGAGCTATCATGGACATTGCTGTTGCCCTGTAGATAAAGTAGAGGTTAAAAAATTGTAAACCACTTTGTTCATCAGCTTCTGCATGAGGGTCTGACACTCACCTCCATCTTGGTCTGGATCCATGGCCCAATAACATTGGCCTGAGCAGCAAATTGGCGGCGCAGGCGCTCGTTGGCGTGCTGGCGGGCTAATTCCTCCTGCAAGGATTGATCCCTCTGAGGCACCAGCTGCTTCACCTGTTACAGGGGGAAAGCACTAAACRTGAGTAGGCACAACTGAATAGTTTCAAAACAAATGGAAGGAATAAATCTACAGCTACTAATTTTTGTTATTGGTCTGAAGGCTGATATCAGAAGAACAAGCCAGAATGATCACTATTTTATTTACAAATTCTGTGCTAACATAAGAAATTGGTAACATGGTCTTGGGCAGCCTGACCAGTGAGACTGGCATGCAAAGAGAAGGAATTCTCACCTGGCTGGATTCAAGTTCGAGACAATTATTTCACTTTAACTGCTGTTAGAGCAGTTACTTTGTTTTTCTTTTGAAACACACATGATTTTTCAATCTCTAAGTAATTGTTCTAAGAACAGTTGGCATAAAACATTTTATTTGAGCACAGCCATTACAATAGGATAATATGAGACACGTTCTGTCCACCACGCATGTGATGAACATCATGTCTCTAACTCATTGCAAATGCTTTTGTTTGGCTTACCCTTCTGAATTGCCCTGGGAGATTCTAACCTTAGACCTTACTGCTTGGTTTTTATAACCCATTGAGGGCATGTTCTTGTCCATGTAAGTTTATGTAATTCTACATTTTACACAATCATTTACCTTCAGTATTTTATCTGTCTTGGTTCCCAATGAAAAAAGTTTGTGTGATTGCCTAGGAGCCTCTCTTTAATCCCTTCCCAGTACTTTTCAATTGCTAATGTCAATTCTAATCTAATTGGACAGAACATTAATGGTCCCAAAGATGCTGATTTTATACAACATTTTTGAAAAGCAGCATCTGGGTAGAAGAAACACACAAATTACTGTTTATACTAAGAGAAAGAATACAATCATTGTCTGTTCTTTTAACAGCACCCCTTGGCCAGGCACCAGCTCTGCAGTAGCCTCAACACATGCTTCTCTTGCCCTGGCAGAAAGCCAAAGAGGACATAGGTAATATTGCATGACGGGAGTAAGGGATATTGTGAAGCAAGCCTGGCAAACATAAGGGAGAGCATAAGGTACTGTAGAAATTCATTCTGGCATCTGATGATCTAGAATAATTTAGAGACTTATTGTAATATCCTATTCTCAGTATTCCTAAACTGGAATACTGTGTTACAATGTCCTTTATGTATTTAGCATACATTACCTTTTCCCACTTGCTACGAATCTCTTCGACAGTAACAGTGCTGTAAGGATTGGTTGCACTTATTCTCATGCTGTAACTCTGGATAACTTTTTCAACTTCATTCTGGATTGACAGGATGGCCTGTCGCTCACCATCTGCCTCCGGCAAAGTAGCTTTAAATTGATCATGTGCAGAGATTAAACTCTAAAATCAGAAACAGAGAGGGAAACCATGAAAACCTTAACATTTCTTCCAACATCTGGCAGATCTGCTGTAAATAAACACAGCTCCTCTCTCAGCCTCTCAAACACCCTGTCTATTGGGTGTAGATACAGGAAATAATCCATTTAGATACATTCAAGAAACAGCCCTCATTGATTTTATCAAGACCATCATTTTTTCCATGTTCTCTGGAATATGCTTTCATACCAACAAAAAAACCTATTTATAGTAGAGCAGAGCAGACATGGCCTATCACAAAGAAAACATAAAGACAGATATGTGGTTTTTTCTTACATGTGTTCTACTCTCCCAGAAGGAAAATCTTCCCTTCTTGTTTTCCCTATGACGTTAAGCCAAAAAAGCCCAGCAGATAACCATTTACCTGAATTTCCTCTATGCTGTGAACAATAAACATGTCCTGTAGGTCTTCCATAGCACCTTCCATCCAGTTGTTGAAAGGAGCAGCTCTTTTGGCAAACTCCAGGTGAAGCTGATCAATTGTTTCGAGCAATTTCTCCGTCCTCTGTACAGGTTGGGAAAAGTGCATTCTTTTGTTATTAGGGCAAGGTCTAGCTCCACACGCATACCCACCCATAGACAAAGTCCTGCCTCATCTTTTCAAAAGCATTTGATTGTATTGATTGATTTCACCACCTTCTTTAAGGATTCTCACTCCAGGCAATAGGACTAATTGCAGTAAAGATACTTTCATATCCAACACATTAAAAGCGGTGGGCGTATGCCTCTGAAGTATAACTATTGATCTTTTAAGTATTTTTTTTATTGGGGTCTATCTGCAAATGAGTTAAAATCTGCTAATTTTGGTTTAGTAATTTCTTGTAAGTACAAAAAGGAAGAATTAGACATATGTTTGCCGCCTTGGCATTTCTGAGTGACTTCCTCTTTTCCTAAGGAACAAGGCTTTGGAAAGTATGTCAGTGCTTTGGAATACTCACTGCCAAAAATTTAACTTACTGCTGGACAGAAAAGTATGCAAGACTGCAAATTCAGACTAGTATGAAAAGGTAACTAACGAATAGTTTTTGTTAGCCTTGCTGGACACCAGATTCCCACAGAGGGGTGCTACAAACCACATGCCATTTGTTGCTGCTTTAGAACTGTCCCTGGCAGCTGAGTACTGTCAAATCTACTCTGAGCAATTCAATCTGTTTGCAAAAGTAACCACTCCAAAATGAAATGGAGATCTGAGGAAAGGGTTTATTCCTATTTGGATTCCAAAGTGGACACTCAATGATGCCATTTCCAGATCTGAAATAAATGGTTCATTTCCCTCTCCCTGCCTCAGCTGAGCCGTTGATCTTTGTTACATGGTTTACCTCCAGTGCCTCTCTCCTTTTCTGAGTGAGTGTTCCCAGGCTGTCCCATTGGTCACATATCTTTTGACATCTATCATTGACACTTGCAGCATCATGGTAGTCCAGTTCACTAAGAAAGAGTGAAGACAAAAATCTCTGTGACTTTTTGAAAGACAGGAGCAGTTGCACTGTCCGCACTTCCACTGGCCCTCAGTAATTCTTYCTCTCTTGTTTGCAACATTTCTCGTAAGGTAAGCAAATGTTGCCGTACAGAAATGTGATCTAGGCATTCAGCATTTCAAGAAGCACAGCACAGGAATAGCATCAATCTCCTCTGTTGTGAGAAAAATCTAGTACCTATCTGTGACATCCAGGTATTAAAGACAATTAAGCTGTCTAAGCATCTTTGTCTTAGCTATTCTTGTGACACAAGCAATTAGATTCCCTGAAGACCAGAATGCTTCAGTCTCGGTCTTTATCAAGTTTGTGAAGATCGATACAATTTTAAATTAATTGGCCTGAAATACCCATTTTGTTTTAAATAATCCAATGATCCTTTCCAGCCTTATATGCTCTGAAATTATCTAACTGAGAAACATATGTCAGGCTGCATTCAAACCATAATCTATCTCACAAGCCTGGCAATAYTAATAGGGGCTGCCCAGATCTGGGACACAGAAAACAATTTTCATCCTCCTCTCCAGGAATTCCTCACAGATCTACACCCCAGAATTAGCTGGTTCAGAGAACAGGGATCTCCAGACCCACATATGCCACCAGCATGAATCAGTGCATCCACAAAGGATAGCACTTACCATTGCTTTTTCACCTGCTTAATAGGCTTATGTTACCCTGACAGGAAGCAACTTACTATTCTGCCTGAGACTGGAATAAATTTTTAAGGCTCTGTCCTGAGATTTTGCACTGAGCTTGCCTCAAACTGAACTTTTGATCTCTGTGGCAGAAGATATCCATCCATAATACATGTGTTCGACACTTCGGAAACTCACTTTTATTCGTGTATCACCATCCATTGAATTTAGCTCTTGGCTTTTCCTTGAGAACACTTTGCCCAGTACTAAACATTGCAGAGATTGTAATTATGTGGCACATGGCAATATGAATCTGCGATTTACTTTGAGGCTTGAACAAGGCAGTAAATGCAGATAGAATTTGTTCCCCTTTTTTTGAGCATTCTTCTCTAGGCAATTGGCAAGAGGAATGTGCAGATCCCACTGCCAGTAACATAGAGAATCACAGAGGACAAAATGAGAACAGAGGCAGCTTTCCTGTGTGAAGCCAGAGCCCAGAAGCCAGAAGCTCTGGAGGCCAGGGGCAGTGTTCATGTTTCCTCTTCTAAGCCCAGTCAGACCAATCTGGTTTGGGATGAAACTGAGAAGTCTATGAAGCATTCTGTTTAAAAGAGGCTTCAGGTATTCCGCAATCAATTGGCTGTTGAAAGTGAAGAATGGTAGAACAGGTAAAATAAAATGCCATAACAGAATCATAGACTAGGTAAGATTGGAAGGGACCACAGTGGGTCATCTGGTCCAACCTCCCTGCTAGAGCAGGGTCATCCTAGAGCACATGGCACAAGGATTGTGTCCAGATGGTTCTTCAATATCTCCAGTGAAGCAGACTCCACAACCTCTCTGGGCAACCTGTTCCAGTGCTCGGTCACCTGCACAGTAAAGAAGTTCTTCCTCATATTCAGATGAAACTTCCTGTGCATCAGTTTCTGCCCTTTGCATCTTGTCCTATTGCCTGGCACCACCAAGAAGAGCCTGGCTCCATCCTCTTGACACCCTCCCTTCAGACACTGATAGATATTGATGAGGTCCCATCTCAGTCATCTCTTCTCAAGATTGAACAGGCCCAGCTCCCTCACTTTTCAAATAAGAGAGATGCTCCAGTCCCCTCATCATCTTTGTAGCTCTCTGCTGGACCCACTCCAGGAGCTCCATGCCCCTCTTGTACTGAGGATCCCAGAACTGGATACAGCACTCCACATGTGGCCTCACCAGGGCTCAGTAGAGGGGCAGGACCACCTCCCTTGACCTGCTGGCAATGCCCTTCCTGATGCATCCCAGAATACCATTGGCCTTCTTGGCCACAAGGACTCACTGCTGGCTCATGGACAGCTTGTTGTCCACCAGGACCCCCAGGCCTTTCTCCACAGAGCTGCTTTCCAGCAGATCAGTCCCCAGCCTGTGCTGGTGCAGGGGGTTATTCCTGCTCAGGTGCAGGACCCTGCACGTGCCTTTGTTGAACTTCAGACGGTTCTGCTCTGCCCATCTCTCCAGCCTGTTGAGGTGCCTCTGAAGGGCTGCACAGCCCTCTGGGGTGTCAGCCACTCCTCCCAGCTTTGTTCTGTCAGAACTTGCTGAGGAGGCATCTGCTCCTTCATCCAAGTCACTGAGAATAAGGTAAACATCGCTGGGGTACACCATGAGCAACAGGCCTCCAACTCAACCACATGCCACTGGCTATGACCCTCTGGGATCTGCTGTTCAGCCAGTTCTGGATCCACCTCACTGTCCGCTCATCCAGCCCACACTTCTTGACTTTGCCTACAAGGATGTTGTGAGAGACAGTGTTAAAAGCCTCACTGAAGTCAAGGCAGACAATATCCACTGCTCTCTCCTCATCCATACGGGTAGTTGACTCTTTGTAGAAGGCAATCAGGTCAGTCAAACATGATTTATCTGACTGCTCCTGTTCATCTTCTTGTCTTCCATGTGGATAGAGATGGCCTCTGGAACGAGACACTCCATCACCTTTCCAAGGATTGAAATGAGGCTGACTGGCTGGTAGTTCCCTGGGTCCTCTTTTTGCCCCTTTTGAAGACTGGGGTGACATTTGCTTATTTCCAGTCCTCAGGCATCTCTCCTGACTGCCATGGCCTTTCAAAGATGATCGTGAGCAGCCTCACTATGGTGTCCACTATTCTTTTAGCACTCGTGGATGCATCCCATCAGGACCCATGGACTTGTGGATGTCAAGTTTACCCAGATATTCTTAAATCCAATCCTCCTAACAATTTTAAAAAAATAACAAAAACAGCCCAAAATTGTGAAAGAAAATTGTTATATGTAAGGAGAAAGCTGCCAGCAAGTCATACTATACAAGGGCTCCTTAACTGGAAAACTTGCTTCCTTCTTTGGAAGCCTTTTTGTTAGCCTTCAAGGGATGCAAAAAAAGCCACCTATCTGTTAAGAAATTTTAAGTCAGGAGCAGAGAGTCTTGCATGAAACAGGCTGAGATTTATTCTGCTGCCATGAGGTTTTGGCTGAAAGTTGGGGTTTTTTCATTATAGCATATTGAGATTATTGATTATGTTCCTGAGTGAGCAAATTTTATTTTTGCTTCAATGGCTCACTTATCTCCTTTTGTCAATTAGGATAAGGGCAGGTCGTTCCCATGAAAGTGAGGGACTGATTGTACCAGCTGTGGTCAAAGTCCTGGAAGGTAATGTGTCACCTTCCTCCACCAGCTCTGCCAGGGAGGTTCAGTCATTTCCTGTAAGATCTCTACTTTCCTATTTCTTCCAGGGATGTGTGCTGTGGACAAATAGGTAGGAGCAAAATATCAAAACAACTTTTAAAAAGAGGACCCATAGGTCAAAAATCCTAAGTTAGTTTACCAAGTGGCATTAAACAGTGTAGCTCCACTACCTTTCTGGTCCTGCTGTTTACTTCAAATAAGTGCATTATCGGTATCAAAGGACATTTTCCTGCTCAAAGCAGGAGCAGAGGAAGAAATAACTCATGAAAGATTAATTACTTGTAAATAAAACACAAGCTTACATTCCTTGTCCTGTTAATTTTTGTATCTTTCTCAACATTGAAGAGACTAGATTTCACAGTTTGTAAGAATTTTTGCTTTGCAGTGCGTGAAGTACTGCTGCTTATGTGTCACAGACCTTCTAAGAAAACAGTCACTTCTGTTTGTTCGGTCATTTGAAACCTACAGCCTTTGGAATTTAAAAATCATTACGTTATCCCTATTGATCTTACAAGTAATTCAATCTTATCTGTCAAAAATTAAAAATTTAGTCAAATTTTGACCTGATCCGGAGAAGCACTTAAGTGTGAGCTCACTTTAGGAACATTGATAGTGCCACAAAAATAACTTGCTGAGCAACGTGCTTTAGCAGTGCTTCAGAACAAGGCTCATGTTAACCATGCACATAAGCACAATTTGAGCCTAGGTCTCCAGAATCAAAGACTCTCAAATCAGTGTTACAGATAATGGTCTGCTTGCCTGAAAATGAGTCGCTATACTAAAAGTGATGGATATACAAGAAACTACATTCCAAAAATTTTGCCTTGATGATTGGAAATATTGAAATGAGCACATAAGGTCGTAAATTAATACAGCTTTTCATAGTACAGCTCACTCAACTGAGCATTTGCTATGTCATAAATGGCAAATCCCGTTTTAGAAATGCCTGTCTTCCTTCAGCTTTGTATAAAGGCCTATCCAAGCCCTGCCATGCATCTTTGCCAAGGAATATCTAAGCCTATACAGGCTGGGAACACAACAATCTTATAGCAGCATCCTGGCTGGAATCAACTGTTTGCATACACACAAAAATCCTTTATCCAAACAGCACCAATCAACAAGCTTGTAGCAACTTTAACCTTAAGCACACAGTGGACTGAGCTGCTGCAGCAGAAAATACCAGAACAGACAGGAAACTGTAACTAGCAGAGTTCAAGGTCAGCAATAGTTCTCCTTTGAAATAGCAAATTATTAAAATCCAAAAGATTGACTAAAACAAAACATGGAGGTGTACTGACTTGGAATTTAGACACAGATGATGATGGTTTCTGTAAAGGCCTGCTCTGGTGATGAGGAAAACGAACAAACAAAGAAAAACCAAGAAAAAAATACCCACATTGACTTCAACAGGCTTTTTTCAGGTGCCAATGCACATTTCTTAGCATTCAGACATTAATCCTTCATTAAAAATATGGATGAACAAATAAATTAGCATTTTCTTCCATAATTTTGTGCAAGGAATTATGTATAAATAATTAAAATCAGTATTTAAATAGAAGCTGCCAATTTGCTTGCAGCAAAGATAAAACTGGACCTTTATGACCTTTCATTCAGTGTTCTCCAGGGGCATTAAAGCCTGAGTTACAGAGTCAGAGTGAAAAATCAGGCACTGATAGCCCCATTGTATGGAGAAGCAGAGAATCAAATTAGAGCATCTCTAAATGCAATCAGCTTTCGGCACCTTTGCAGCCCAGGCCACAAATAACTTGTTTAACTTCACACAGCAAATTACTGAAACAACTGAGAAGAGACAATCCCAAAATAGACAGGATACAGTGTTCATTGGTGTCAGCAGAGGTAAAGGACAGAAGGTTCAAAACACTGGTAAGCAGATGCTGTGCTATGTATACTACATTCCCAAAGTTTCTCATAATTCACAAAGCTGAAGCTGAATTAACAATGATTAGGTGTTACAGAAACTTTCTTTAGTATAAAAAGAAACAAATCTTGGGGCAATCCCAAGCACAAATACAGGCTGGGTGGAGAATGGATTGAGAGCAGCCCTGGGGGGAAGGRCTTGGGAATGTTGGTTTACAAGAAGCTAAATATGACCCAGCAAGGTGCACTCACAGCCCAGAAAGCCAGTCGTGTCCTGGGCTGCATCCAAAGCAGTGCGGCCAGCAGGGCAAGGGAGGGGATTCTGTCCCACTGCTCTGCTCTGGTGAGACCCCACCTGGAGTGCAGAATCCAGCTCTGAGACCCCAACAAAGACATGCATCTCTTGGAGTGGGTCCAGAGAAGAACTACAAAGATGATTAGAGGGGTGGAGCATCTTTCCTAAGAAGACAGGCTGAGACAGCTGGGGCTGTGCGGCGTGTAGAGGAGGAGGTTCTGGGGAGACCTTATAGCAGCCTTCCAGTGACTAAAAGGGACCTACAAGAGAGCTGGAGAGCGACTTTTAACAAGGACAAGGTGGAATAGCTTTAAACAGAAAGAGGGTAGGTTTAGACTGGATATTAGGCAGCAATTCTTTACTGTGAGGGTGGTGAGGCACTGGAACAGGTTGGCCAGAGAAGCTGTGGATGCCCCGTCTGCGGAAGTGTTGAAGATGAGGTTGGATGGAGCTCTGAGCAACCTGTTCTAGTGGAAGGTGTCCCTGCCCATGGCAAGCATCTTGGAACTAAATGATCATTAAGGTCCCTTCCAACCCAAGCTATTCTGTAAGTCTATGAAATAACTCCACAACAGAGATCAAGGCATGCCAGAAGGTGTTTCACAAGCTCACAAGTGGAATCTCCATTCTCTGTGTTTTTCAGATTTCTTTCACATTAACTAAAAACCAGTACTTACTCTGTCCATTGTGCTTTATTTTTCCTCCTTTAAATAATCTTGAAGATGGGATTTTTCTTCTAACTCCATTTGAATTACACAATAACTGTAAGTGCTGCTGCTATCAGGTATGAACTACATTTTTAGACAAGTCTCTGATTTTTAAATCATTAATGAATATGGAGCTGTTTATGAGTCATGGTCCTTCACAAAATGAAAAGAGGGCATGTTTTTAAGACTTGATTTTTGAGCAGTAACTGTTCTGCCTGTTCAAGGTGAGAAATTGAAACTTGGAGAGCTGAAGCCAAGGGCAGGAATCTGAGAATTTTGCTCTTGGCTCCGGTTTCAAACAGTACTGCACATTTGTTCCTGTTGGCTTTAGATTTATACTGAGAGTGCCAAATTGCCAAGACCAGGAGTGGCATCACTGATTTACAGTACAAAACCACTGCAGTTAACTGCATAAGGTGATAAAATCAAATGTGCTTACCTTGGTGTAGGCACCAAGATGGCTTTACCAGAATAAGGACATCAGTATATAGTGCCACAGTCCTATCAGTGTGGGCAGAGCTTCACTCATGAAACTGTGCTTCACACTGATGAATTAACAACCTTTCCACAAACAAAAGCAAGCTCCACCAACAAGGACAGAGTTTGGCCAGACTRACTTGAACAACACTCAGGACTTTGCTGCCATAAGGGGTTGGTCAGGAGCCTTGACTTTTCACATTGCTGACCTATGCAGCTGATGTCAGCAATACAGATGTAACCTGATTGTGTTGCAGAGTTGTTCTCAGCTTTGGCTGTGTTTTCTCGGGGTATAGTATGCTGGGTGAGCAAGTGTTGGTGGCTAAATTGATGGAATTGTGGGTGAAAACTCTAGCTCTCCTACAGGAGAGCCCTATGTGTGCGTGATTTTTTGTGTGACCCTGATCAAGTTATTTAGTTTCCATATGCTCCACTGTCCTTTCTGTAAAATGGAGACAATGGCACTTCCAAAAATAATATGAAGAGATTGTGAAAATAAGCATACTACAGACAATTACATCTTCAGGAAAGTCAGTGCATTACCCACTATTATAGAGATAACACAGGCATGTGAAGCCTTTTGAAAGGACCAATATACTTGTGAAGATACTTGATCTGTAATTTGTGTGAGTGAAATTATTTTCTAAGTGGAACAACTTACAGCCAGTATCTCTCAGCAGACCATACGAACTGAGAAATAAACACCTCCAGGATTCCCATCAACACACAATGGACTCATGGGTAGAGCTAATGCTAAAAGATTACTGTTAAGTCAAGTTGAAAATGTTTGTTTTCAAAGAATTTTGGTCAGTTGAATATCTATATTTGGTTGGGGGTAAGGGGGAGACAAGGGAAAGGTCTCAGTGACCAGCTCAGATAATATACTTGTGAAGCTATGTCTGGAATTCTTACGTTGGTACCTATGACACTATCAAATTCATTGGAAAGAGTTTATCGCAAAGTTAAATGTCAGCAGCTGCAAGCCTTTAAATGGAACATACTTCAGCTCCTGGGCAATGGCAGCGATCTGTTCCACCCTGTCCTGGTGAGCAGCCAAATCGCTCTCAAAAGCCTCATGTTTCCTTAACATGGCACGGACTTCTGTCAGAGAAGCAGACTCATAATCCTTCTGAAGCAAGGTCTGCTCTTTGCCTGAAAGAGGAAATTAAAATATTACTCATTTTTTACTAATTTATTTGTTAGGAAAATTGCAAATTTAATCAGCTTTTTCATCTGAGGTATCGTGAAAATCATATGTATGAAATTAAATCCCAATCCCACTGAAATCGGCCACAAATTGTCAGCACAAGAGTGTTAATTAGAAACATATTTTTTAAGATCTCACAGTAATTTCTTGATTTTTGCATAGGCTGATAATACAGGTCTAAAACAGTGAGTATTACACTGCTGGAGAAACTGGCATAAAAATGGTATATTAGCAAAAACTGGATCTCTAAACCATTGTGATAAGTTTTTGTATAATAGACTTATGAAACCAGAAATCACACTGCTATGCTCAGCTTCACTCTTACTAATGATCTATTATTCTTTTTTATTTTCTGCCTTCAATTCATTATTCATTTCAGCACTTACAAAGAAAAAATAAACCAAACCCTGAGATGTGTGACTGCCTTTTGTATCGAATACTGAATTTTAAGTGGAAAATGCCAACATATTTACCAAAGGCTAGAGAAGCAAAGATTAAGTAGAAACTGATATACTACTGCTGAGTAGTTCCTGTCTTGGACAACTGAATCCACACAGACAAGCCCTGCAGCTGCAGCTCACCACATGGCATTACACAGCTCTATGAATCCTAGAGCCAGAAGCGACTATTGTTTCACTTGCTGTGTACCAGCTTATGTGAAGTTTTCCCCACACAGTAGCTATAACTTGTCACCATGAGTAGTTTATGCTCAGAAAATAGGCTCTCAGGGCTGAAAAACGCTGTAGTTTCCCTTCTAGTATCTGCTTGGCAGCCATTTACAGCCTTGCAGCAATTCTGTTACAGGATGGACTCTGATTCACTTTCACAGTGTCAGAAGAATCTAGATGGAAAAAGCCAGAAGCATGGCAGAAACAGGAAGACAGTTGTTAGGATGATAGGGCAGACCTATGTTTAATAGTCCCCAACAAAACTGAATGCCACTGTATGGTCCTACAGGTGTTACAACTATATGTAAGGTTAGGTTACCATTAAAAGCCAAAATTATACATGGCGTGTAATCCAGGGTTTGGAGCAAAGCAGAAACAAGTCCATTATCACATAGTTTATCTGGGCTATCCAAAACATCATGATGACCAAATAATAATAAACTCWGAATACCTCCGTTAATAATTTCACTCTCAACCAGTGGGATCACTGTATTCCTGGTTGGATTGCTGATGTAGGAAGACACTAGCACTAATGGCCTCTATTCAAATGCTGAATATTCCCATTAAGTTTGACTCACTACCTCAAGTATGATTTTTACAGTTACATTTCATTAGCAACATGCCAACAAGTTAGGATCCTGACTACAGTCAACAAAACCTGACATTTTATCTGTTATTATTTTAGATTTCTAAAATTGTTCAAAGTACTTATGAGTGAGTTCCTGGCAGGCAAATACTCAGCACTGACAGTTCAACTTTGAACTTTAAAATATTAAAAATTTTAAAAGCCATCTCTGCTCACCATATGCCCACTGTTCATGGGTGGAAGCCTTCTGCCTAAATTTCTCAGCCAAGTGTTCAAGTCTTTCCAGTCGTCGTATTTCATTCAGTAGCCACTCTTCATAGCCTTTCTCAGCTTGTTCAAGTCTCTGCCAAGCACCGGCAATATCCTGGGAAGGGAATACATGGGAGAGATGGGTGAAACTATAACCTCTTTTTATCTAAATTTACAGATTTTTCATTCATTCATTCACAATCTGGCTTCAAAAAGAGAAGTTTTTATGTCCAGATTTTGTAAAATAACAGAATCGTAGAAAATGTTGTCAGGCAGTTGTCTTTCAGTGCAGTTACCTGCTCTTCAGTAGTGCGTTGTATTCAGGTAGGTTCATGAAAGGAGGCCCTATACAAATGATTTCCAAGCATGGCTACATGTTCAATGTCTTCACGATATATTGCTTATATCTCCCATTTTACAGTGTGTGTGTTCTTTTATGACATACCTTTCTGTTATCAAAATGAAAGTGCTTTGCTTTCACAAGTTGACAATAGCAAAATAATTAGTATCAAGAGGATTTGATGTGTATTTTACCTGGAATACAAATTTATTTCACCTTCTGTGGTACACAAAGTTTTGTGAACTTCCTTGGAAACTCAAAAATATGAGTAGGGAGCTGAAGTAACAGAGCCCTTATTTTCTGCATATGGGGAGTGCACAATGGCCCTTTTCAGATAGAGCAATTTTTTTGTTTATGAAATGTGAGAAACCAGTTTGCTATATTCCACAGGAAATGGTTTGATCCACAGTCAAGTCACAGTACTTATCATCAAATGAGAGTTCTTGCTACGGACTATTATCTTCACAGATATAAGAAAAAGACAGAATAAAATTTTTAAAAGCAGAAAAATGGAGAAACGTGTATTGAGCAATGTCTGTTTCTGTAAGTTTGATGACTAAAATGTCAGCGAAACCACTATGAATTTTGCTTAAATAAACATTACTTGGCCTCACTGATACAGAAGTATTGATAATACTCCCAAAGAAAGCTCTATATTGTCTTGCATCTCCAGATAATTTTCTTTTATGAAAGCCTTCAGAGAGGCAGGAGCATGCCTATTAGAAAGCAAGATTCTAGAATGAAAGGGAATGTGTAAAAAGAGTTTGGTATTGAAAAAGTGCAACAAACTCGTGTTTCTGAGGATGACTCAGAATGGCCTGTCAATCCTTTACATTGACATTAATAAAGCAAACAGAATATTGATGCTTCCTTTACTTACTGAAACCATTTTCCCCTCTGATGGCATGAAAGCTGGCCGATTGCTGATCCTCAGTTTTGTCTGCAGGGTGTTGAAATTGATCTCCAACTGACATTTCTCTTGGACTTTGGGAGGTTTGTGTTTGCGGCGGTAGTCCCGGAAATCCTCTAACTTCTTCTGCATGGCCTGCATTGTTTTTTCTGGGGTCCTGTTTTCCAGCCAAGGAATTGTCCGGCGAATCCATTCTAAAAGCTTTCAAAGCAACATAAACAAGTCAAATAAAGGCAATGCAAAAGCAACCAAAAAAAGATTATATTGAATGCACAATTCTTAACTAAGTTTGTTCCATTTTAATATTATTGACTTCAGTTGGTACTGATGGTGAGTAAGCACAAGATATTCAAAGCTGAACAATACTTTTACAGTAAATTTGCCCAGATATTCTAGGTATTTCTAAAAATACCCTGATTTTCAGAAAGATTGGCAAAGATGTAAGGTGTCTTTAGCTAATTACTCAAAATCTGAGTTACCTAAAATAATTTGCCACTTTCAAAAGTATTGATCTGGATGTTTTAGGTAGTCACAGTTATGGGATCGGGACACAAACAAGCCAAGTACTCCAGGTCATATAAAAATCTTCACTCAGAAGCGCATTAGTGAAAATTTAGACACAGAAAGAAGTGCTGTGATCTCAGTATGTTGTTTCAAGTTATGCGTAGAAGACAAGAGATCTCACACTTGTGCACTGTACATCTGTAGTCCTGCTCAACAGATTTGCCATCTAACAAGAAAGGACAAGAGGAGCACATTCATCTGTACATTCACCTGCCATCTATGCTCACAGGTGAATTTTGAACAGCCTGACAGACCCTCTCCAGGTGTGCTTTGAAGTACACAAAGCCAATGGGCTTGCTTGKATTGACAGGATGCAGTGTGTTCCACATGTGGTCAAGGATGGCTATCTTTGAAGATTCGAGAGACGGGAAGCTTGGTCCTGGAGCAGATGGACGACAGTCCTCAAGACACCCTTTTGGAAACATTAACAGGACTGACTGACTTGCTGAAAGTCACACAGGAAGTCTGTGGCAAAGGAGTCACCTGAACCTTGATATCTTGCGCAACTGGGCTTTGTAACCCGCCATTGTGAGATCTACCCTTACAGCGTCTCCACTTTGCTGTCTTGCAGAGAGTGCATGAATCTCTCAGCTCTCAATGAACATAATGTCATTAACGTACTTGTCACCACATTACAGATACAGCATCCTTACCTCACTTGCTAGTCTCTCATACTCTTCCATCAACCTCTCATTTTCCTGATTCACAGCAAGCACCTTACAGATCCGGTTAGCTGCAGTCTCAGCCTGTAACACAGCACAAATAAACAGGACATTTTCATAAACACATTCTGAGAAGGGTATAGGCTTGGAGAAAGAGAGAGAACATGGCTGCTGCAAATAAAAGATCACATTCTTTTATAGTTGTTGATTTATGCTCCTAGGTTGCGTAGATACTTATTTTCTCTCCTTCTGCAGTTGTAGATTCCAATGGCCTGAATGAGGCACAGACCAGCACAGAAGTCCCGTTGTTGTACAATGAAGCCTTATTACGTGGTTGTCTAATAAATCTTTTCTTTCCAAAGACAACTTAAGCCATTCTTAAAGATATCTTATTAGGTTATTTTTTTTTTAAATCACATCAAAAAAGTATTAGATTTGTTAGCCACACTGGAAAGACACCACGTGATTCAGAAGTCTCAGACCACTCTATATCTGCATATCATATGTACACATACCCTTGAGAATAAATGCAGCCCAACCACTGACAGCAAATCTTTTCATGACTCCTGACAAATTTATATGTGAAGGCACTGTGTAGCTCTGCCATATTTAAAATTTACTAGTTTGATATCACAGAGCAATACTTTCACACAAATATGACTCTGGAGTATATCCAATCAAATAAATAACCATGTAGACTCCTGTGTTACAGAGTATTTGGAATTTTCCTTTTGTATGAATAGTAAAACCTTCACGCCCAGAAGCGAGCGAGTGCAAAGCGTATTGTGCTGTGAAAAGGTGTAGGCAACCTAGCAGACAGGAGGGGAAATTAAATCCTGAGGATGAAGGGAAAATACCAACTACTTTAAAGGTTCTTCTTTTATTTTTTTTTTACATAAGTTGGGTTATGTCCATTTGTAGGCTAGAAATGTACAAACCAGAAGAGTGGGAAATGCCACATTTATAAGTGACAATCCCATCCCGTATGACAGGTCTGCTGCTGACATTCATGCCTTTTATACTAGTACTTTCATCCACAAATAATTCTGTTGGCTTCGGTGGAAACCAGGCACTACTACTGTGTTGGATGCATTCTGTGCCTTTCCATGTCTTTAGGCATCTTTGAAAATCTAGTCCTAAATTACTACTCAGCATGAGTAAGTCTCAATCTCCAAAAGTCAAACATTCTGTTCTGCAGCAAACACATAAGACATTGTTGTAGCAACAAGGAACAACTCCACTTTACAATATCTTCAAATATGTTTTTTCTGAAACAGTCTTTATAATCATCTAATAAAGACCCAGAATTAGAAACAGGAATGTCTATTTGAATTAAAGAAGTTAACTTGTTACACAATATTTAACTAAAACAGGTTTGAGAGTTGGTTAAAATCAAATATTAGTAATCAAGTAATACTTGCAAATGTTAATTAAAACCACATAGTACTAAATTAGTTTTTTTTAAAATAAGGTAGTGGAAATGTGAAACAACCAATCAAAACCACAGCACCCTGAAGGGACAGTTGATTAATACCTGCTCTGCTCCAGCAAAAGCATGGTAGAAGCAGGACACATATGTCATGATAGCTCTCTCATCAGGTTTGGGAGTGTTCACAATATCTACAAGAGGGGTGAGAAATTAAAACAAAGCAAGAAAAAAAGGAATCAAGGAGTAGAAAACAGGATGAATTAATAAATGCATAACTTCGTGTCCTTTTCTGTTTTCTTGTCTTTCATAGCTCTGTATTCTAGAAACTCTACAAAGCTGTAAAAATTTAGTGTTAGATTGACAGCTGCTGACAGAATAAAATGTACACTTATAATTCAGTATAAGCTTTTACAAAGACGAGGATTTTTTTTTTTTTTTAATAAGCTTGATCCTGCAGTATTTTCACAGAGGAATGACCTTAATTTTACCACGACTGTCTGCTTCAGAACAGGCACACATATGTCTGGTGACTTAGATTGGGGCGTTTTTGACTAAGACACAGGAAAGGCAGACTACATTTCTATCTGGGAAGATGTTCTCTGGAAGTTGCATGTGGATTAGTTATAACTTTAGCATTATATACCAGTATTCTTTATATTACCGATACCTGAAGCATGCCCAACTCCAAACTGCCTTATTTTTAAGAATTTTCCTTCTTTTCCTTAGGACATGATTCCAGAGCTTGTCTGAGATGTCTGTATGTGTTTTTATGTCTGTTTTGCATAATAGCATCATTTTATATTGCTGTTTGTACTTACCATTAAGAATTTAACATTTTAAAAACAATCCTGAAAGCATAARAGAAGGGTTTATTTTCTGAGCACGTTATGATGATCTTGACATCTTTAGCAGAAATAATATCCAGCAGAGAGAAGAAAGATGGCATTCTACTATTGAATTTGGTTTTCTCTCTGAGCTCATTTTCATCTTGTATTTTTAATGGTGCTTCAAATGAATGCACACATGTTCATTTAAAGGGAATATCATCCTTTATCCCATTCAGTAACCAGCTGTCAAAAACCTACTGGATATTATTAGTAAATATGCAGAAAGATGAGACAGGAAGGTTTGTTTCTATGGAACAAATGGATAGACTACTACTGGCTCTACCAAGACAGTGGCCCACAGAGAAAATCAGGCGACAGGAAATGAGCTCAGCTCTAAGATGCTGTTCTAGTAACTAGTGAGGAAAAGATCAGAAAAGGAAAAATTGCTGAAAGAAACAAGACAGAAGGTGAAGGATGAGATCTGATCCATCTACAATCTCACCTTCTGAGCACCAGCAAATGCATGGTAGTAACAGGAAACATAAGTCATAATGGCTCTTTCATCAGGTCTGGCAGTGTTTACTACATCTGTGTGGAGAGAAGAGGGTTAACTGCTCAGAAATTCTCACATGGTACTTTCATCTGATTGTGCTAATGGTGTCAGTGCTGTAAGGGTTCCAAATAAATACACCATTATTCAGGTTGCATCTTTTTACTGATATGAGTGCAAAGCTACCTAAGCTTTAGGAATCAGTAAACACAAATGATACTCTCCATGAAATAGCAAAACATCTGAAGGCTGAGACTGTACAGAAGGGTATTGCTACCTTCTGGTTTGTGGAAACTTCCAAGCAGATGGCATGGCTGGCAGATCTACTGGGTTCAGCTTCACTGCCCCTCCAAAGCAACTTCATCTAAATCACTGGAATTATTGCAAAGCTAAAGACAGCCCCTGACAGTCACAAACCAGAACTGCACACAGTGTGTATCAGCACAGGGTCCCCATGGCTGACAGGGATACTGACATATATTGGAAACCTGTACAACTCCTGCAGTCCAGAAATACATTTTGTGCTAAGAAAAGCTTGGATAGTAGCAGTTCTGCAATCGCTGTGCCAGCCCAGCTTTTTAGTTAATTGCATAAATCACAGGAGAATTTGGCTTGGCTGGCTAATAGCTTTGTCCCTACCACGGCAGGMAAGAGTGAAAATATAAAGTGGATGCAACCAAGGTATGGATACATGGGTAAAAATGGACCTTTTCAATACTTCACAGAGAAAGGCACAAAAAGGTGTTTTTACACCAGTTATGGCTGAGTAATGAACAATTCTAGTGCAAGCTGCAAGGATTCCTGTCAATGTAAGGAGTGGGAAGAAACTGACATGAAAAGACACAGGAATGAGGTGACAATTTCTAATTTTAACAGTGAGATTTCTAAGTTCAGGACCAATATATTTACTGATTTTGCATCTACTTTACATAGCTGTGAATAAAACTTTGCAAAATTTCCACGGAGGTCACAGTGGAAGTAAAGAATAGTAAAAAGTGACCGTAAATACTTAGAGGGTATTAGAAGAAATATAATTTCATTACCTTCTCCCCTGCCAAGAGGAGAACAGTGAGATAAGGGCTAGAATGTGTAGAAAATCTGGTGAGGAAAATAAAAGGTTTCTTATATTGACAGAGAAGAGAAGAGAAGAGAAGAGAAGAGAAGAGAAGAGAAGAGAAGAGAAGAGAAGAGAAGAGAAGAGAAGAGAAGAGAAGAGAAAAGAAGAAGAGAAGCATGCAGAAAGGAGAATGATAGTAGAAGCTGCTCAATGGCAAGGAGACAGCACTTCTCTGTTTATTCCTTGCACAGTATTTCAGAGGAAAATAATTAAGCGGTATTTGAAAGGGGAATTGCAATTCAAAAGATGAAAACAACTTGTTTTAAAGCATGAAAGTGAAACTACTCTTCAACGAAGAGGTTACAACCTGGATTTTCCAAATCATCCTGCCTAACTTTCCAAATGAAGACTTCAAGAGCAGCAGGCACAATCAGTTTGAGTGCTCTGGATAATTCCCATGTTATCACTGCTCTGCTGACAAGCCACCAGCACAGAGTTTCCATTCTTGGAGAATGCTTTGAACTACTGTAGGCAAATTCCAGTATTTTGATGGCATTTTTTGCCCAAGGTACAGAAGTTTGGTTATCTTGAAGAAATTCAGGAAACTCTARAGATTATTGGAGACACACAAATTATTTGTTAAAACTATCACTGCAGAAAAGTTTACAACTAAAATAATCCAAAAAAATCCTTCCCTCAACCTAGCTCTCTTTCAGAGGAGGCATGTGTTAGTATATTTTGAAAGTTCTGTACTTCTATTTCTATTTTTGGTCTCTCACTTAAACATTTAAAAAACTGAATATGCTTTAAGCTGCTAACAGTTATATTTCCTTTTATTAGACTTAGACTTTAATTATTAAAGGCAAGGATTAACTTTTGAGCCTGCATTTTACCTCAATTAACACAGGGGGCCATGTGCTGAGGTTAGGGTCCAAAGTACTATAATAAAGGTAAACAGGAACAAACAATAAATAATGAAGCAAAAAGTGAGTGAAATTATCCAATGCATGGGGGAAAAGAATGAAAATATTGTTTGAAAACGAAGCAGGTTGCTACATTACGATTCATATGGAAGGAATATTGAAAATCTGCTAGGAAAAAAAAAAAGAAAGAAATTTTACTGTGTCCTGCTTATGTGCAACACAAACTTCAGTAAGCTATAACCCTCACCTTCTGCATCCAGCATCTTTGGGATATCCAAATGCTTTTCAGCAATTTCCATGGCAAGGTTGATATTCCCTATAGGGTCATCCTGCATTAAAGAAAAAAATACAATGAGTTAAAGACAGAAGTTTTTCTTTAAAGCAAGACTAGAGTAGGTACACTTAAACTTAGCTTCTGTTTTTCCAGACTGTAAACTGGAGACACAACTATTATTCATCAAAAAACAGTCTAGGTACATGAACTTTTGGTCTGTCTGCTGCTATGCCTTCGAAAGAAAACTTTAGTAAGCTATTATCTACCACTAGAACTCTGCTGCCAATACATTCTGGAGGGGAACATAGGTGACATATGCAGTGAACACTCAATTCTGAGCTAATTCTGAATGAAGTACAGCAGCAATACAGACAGTAAAGGCCACTGGACCAGCAGGCTAAGCTAGACTGTTCAACACAAAGTTAGTCCTGCCTGTCTTATACCCTATACAGTACATCACAGGGATACGACTTCTACTGAGTTCTCTGCTGGTCAGGTGCATGCTTGAGAAGAAGCAAGCACAGACAGAGCAGTTCTCCAGAAGGAGCAAAACTTGCCAGTTTGGGCTTGGAAATAAAAATCTGTAATGCCACTATAAACTGAATTTTAGGGTTGAGGAAATTCAAGCACTTCCTCTGGTTTTGAGATTTTGGTTTTTGAAGGAAAGAGAAAGGAAGCAGTGAGCACAGTTCAGACAGAGAGCACGCATTTCGTGTCTTACATTACAGACAGCTGTTGCTGACAATGAAAGAGTGTGTCAGATTAGGGTTGCCATTAAGGCAGCCTTCCCGTATCAGCTTGGACAGAAAACACCCTATGTGAAATGGCAGTTCATGCCATTAATGCTATTATTATTTTCACATTGTCACAAACTGCTAAATGGTCATAGCCACTCTGAACAATGCCCATGTCTACAGAGAGAGACTGGGAAAATAAGATGCAGAAAAGAAATGTAAATACAGTAAATCTAAGTGAGACCTATTGACTAGGTTAAAGCACTTTGCTTATGAATGAGTGATGAGCACCTCCTATTTGTGTGCTTATACTAAGTCCATGAGTAAATAATGCTCCACTGGTAAAGGATTGCTTTAAAATCATAGCAGCTTCTGAATAATTGGAGATTTCCATCACCCATCCTTTTAAACAAAACTACAAGCCACAGTAACTAAAAATCTCTGCTACAGCTAAAGAAATACCTCATCTAACTTGTCATAGTCAAGGAGATCAGGCCTGTGTCTATGGATAAGGGCGTTGAAAGCAAGGCCATCTTTCCAGCTACAAGTTCACACAAAACACATTGGTGAGAAAAGGAAAGGACAGCATGCAGGAGATAAGAAACAAGACACCAAGACAGCTGTTAATGTAACCAAAATGAAGAGTCAATCAAACACAGCCAGATCAGAAAAGCAAGATCTATTTTAGGATTTTTTTTCTGCATGTGCTTGATGTGCAACAGCTCAGCCTCAATTTGAAACCTGACCTGTTCTTATTTTGGAAACCTCAAAGAGGGAAATAGTAAYGTTGAAGCAGACCTGCTTATGTTCTGTTCCCTTTTCTCAGCACTTATCTATAGGATGGTTATACTGTGAAGTTCTTTAGTACTGTGTACCACTTTCCAAAGTACAAATTCAATCAAACTCACTTCTCTTCATGCCATGCATAATAAGCACGTGCACAGAGACAGGTAGCTTATTCATTCCATTAATCTCTTTATCTGTAGGAAAGGTTGTATATAGAATTAGAGAACAAGCTGGTATTGGCTAATATTTTGCCCTTTGGTTCAGATCTGCAGTTATCTTAACAGCTGCCTAAATTAAAATCTTACGTGTTCAGTACTAAGTTCATTTAATTTTCATCACTGCACACTTTGGGGACCCTGGCATAAATTGAACATATACATATATATATATAAAGCAGACTAAGTTTTAAAATAATTTCAGTTCATTCATATATCTTTTCCTTCATCAAGGACTTTCCAATAACAGTTGATTCCACTAGTAAATCAATTTGTAATGAAAGGGCATGAAATGGAAAAATACAGTTGATGTTTTACCAGTCTCTCTCATCAATGCAAAGTTGCAGTCAACAGATTAAAACCATAATTAAGGTTTCTGTTGTACTGGTGTTTACATGAGACCTCAAGAAGCATTCATTCCAGAGAGCAGAAAACAGCATGTATATATTGAAACCTAACACGAAACAACAACATTCTACTTCCTTTCTAGGTTTTATTCTTCAGTAATGACACCAAAAAATTCTGACATTACTGCTTGTTCCTCATTCCTCCCTCTTGAACCAAAGTGGCTGGTAGCTTTTAGAAAACATGCATTTTGCCATAAGTAGCACACAGTAATAAAACAATTTTGTAATCCCCATGAGGTACTACTTAAGGAAGTTAGGATATCAGTTTTGTTTCCACTTGTCTGGAAGTATAGGTAGAAGTATAGTCTGAGAATCAGTGAATATTTTCTATGTAAGACTAGTAACTCATTGTGTATTTCTAATTAGCAAGGGTAGTGTTTGTTCTAAGGAATTTTAGGATTAATCATCATGTCATTGTTTACTGCTCTGCAATCTACAGTCATTTACACCAGATAAAAACAGGATGGACAATACTACCACTGGTAAATGGATAATTCCAATGTATTTGATTCAACATCCATATTGGGCAGTGTAAAAGACTTCATCAACTGCCAGCAGCTGAGGACCAGATTATTTGCAATTAAATGCTGAAGTCATTGTAATGGGAAGGAAAGGACACAGGACAGTCAGGAGGTCCTCTCCCCCATGTCACTGTTTTTTTTGGAAGGACCTTAGAAAGTCAGTCAGAATTAGTATGCACTCCTCAGCCTGTCTTTTAGAAAACATGCTAAGCAAACCAGAAGCCAGCCAAATCACTGCAGGACAGCATGCTGTACCACCCAGACTGATGACCTTATTTAGCTTGGAGTAGTCAATAAGATCAGGTCGGTGTCTGTGGATAAGTGCACATAATCCAAGGCCATCTTTCCAGCTTCACAACAAAAAAATAAAATGGAAAAAAATTAGTTAATAAAGTCATGGCATTTTACAGTTTGATCCTTGCTCAAGGCTTAAAATCAAGCAGGAATTCTGTCAAATCCTGACACTTATGTCCTGTCAACTCATTCTGAGATGTTCTGTTACTGTACTTTTTTACTACAGTACATATCTTACTCTACAGTCCACACACACTTAAGGACTCCATATACTTTCTAGGCAATGTACATTTTGTGCAACAGTCCCTGATTTCAATTGCTTAGTTCATGCAGTGTTCTAGGACAGCTCAAGTACACATTTGTCAATGAAAGTGCATCATCTCCCATTACACTCACAGCGTATTGTGAAAAAATAAAAGGAGAGCAAACCTGCAATTACTTGAATTTGCTGAAGCACTTGGCTTTTTCTCTGTTATTTCGGAGAATTTTAATTGCACAACCATGTGCTCAGAGAAGTAAAAAGTCATAAATCAGCTCAGTTTGTTTAAAACACTTCACACATATGACAGCTTTGATCTAGGTTCTTACAGTTCATCATGGCTTCAGACCCACTACCTTTTGTGGCAAGAACAGGAAATGAATGGAGCTACAAAAAACATCTGTTTGGAAAGATTATGAGAGGTTCCTTTCAGCCAGAAGCAATTATTCCAAAAGATACTTTATGTAAACACTTCAAGCAATCACAGGGACTGAGGGTTTGAGGTCTTGTCCTGTGCAGTAATGATGTGAGCCTAAGCATATTAAGACTGTTAAAATCCCTGTTACTGAGATGTCTGGGTAGGTCCTTCAAATAACAGAACCATCATCTCCAATAAAAATGTAACAAAATCAAGCAGAATATACCTACATTGTATAATACAAAATCATCCAGAATGTAAAACTGAATCAAACTGACCACCAAATGAACAATTTTTATTTTTTTTTCCCAAAAAGTGTAAACTAAAATGATCTGGACAGGCCACTGCAAAGTAGTCTTGTAAGAGCCAATCCACCCAAAAATAAATCAAGGTATTCSCATTCAAGATGTTTTCCCCATATCATGTATCAGACATATGCACCAAGATTCTGATACTGTAACTTACAGTATACCATGGATCCATATAAGGTTCTACTAAMTATACCTTTGCATATTCTAGGAAAGTAACACACAACAAATTTCAGATCTCTGAAAGGCAATACAAGGACTGTAAATCAAACAAATTTTTCTTATTTTGGAATGCATGTATGAACAGTATCGTCTCTGTCACTGAATGTGTTTTATTCCTAATGTGTAGTGCCTAAAGCACCTGTTTTAAATACTAGAAGGGTGTCAGGAAAAGGAAGATCACTTGGTTAAACAGTGCAAATGGCAAGTCATGTAGTGTAATAAGGTATGTCAGAGGCACAGCTTCAGGAATTAGCCCAGTGAAATCCCCAAACCAGGCAGTCTGAATATGGCCTGGAACTCCCATTCTAGGTCTTAATGAAAACACAGAACCACAAGGCTGGAGGTTCACTAAATTTTCCAACTTAAGTTATAATCCTGATTCTGAAAACAAACGTCTTTGAAGTGCTGCTATTGTGTATGTACTAAGTGCATTTTATGCTCCTTACTTATAGTTACATTACAAAATAATAAAGACTGATTCATCATAATGAGACATTTGCATGCTCAACACACTGGTATTTTTGCCAGAAAAGATTCTCTGTGGCTCTCATTTGAAAGCAGTCATTGGCCACAATGTGCTGCAGTACTCTGGAATTCCCATATACAAAGGATGTCTGAAAATGTAATATGGTCATTCTGGTCATATAGCAGGATTTTTTTCTTTTAAATCATAACTATGGAAGTCATAGTAAATAATGCCAAAGGCTAACCAAAATAATATTCTGAAGATAGAGCATGAGAATTTGAGAAAAGTCTAGTTAACGGTGAAGAGCAAAATTCTCATGTCAAATATATACCTACACAACTGTGGGAAAAAATTTACATAAAATTTTTTAGATTGCTTCTACCTCTTGAAATAATGGAAGTTTACCTAAGATGGAAGTTCTGAATGTTCACATTTCTGTAAGGAGCAGTTTTCCTTTGACACCACAGCAGCAGCCCTTCTTTGGCAGAGGTCTCTGTAAAAGACACAAGGGAGCAAAAAAAAGGAAAAATTTTAAAAGTGCTCAAGTAGTTAATTTCTTGTCATCTTAAATGTGGTTGGCCTCCAGTGGTTTATTGGCATAAACCAACATTTAATCCTAAACGATACTCATATAAATGGACTGCTGGGGCTTCATTAAAATACAGAGGCCAGTTAAGATTAGAGTCTCAGCCTGCACAATAGTTCTGGGATGTTAGAAGCTGAAGGAATTGTATTGGTTGGACAGCAGGCTATATATTTGCAGAAAAATACCCAATAAAAGTATAATACAAATAGACATAAAAGACTATGTTGGTGCCTACATGAAATATGCTTGTAGTCTCAGTTCATTTACTTACATGGAGGTTTAAGTGCTCAAAAAATACCTTTATTATCTGAACCCTGTGCGCATCTGAATGCAAAGGACAGAAATTATTAAATAAACCATTAGGTCCACTTTTAATGGCCCACAAATTTTGTGGGCGGGACAGCATACAGAGCTTGAATTGATTCTACTTTTGTTGAAAATTGAGATTAGTATCTAGAATTCTAAACTTTTCAAAGCTTAGACTTGATTTAAAGAGTATCGTAACTACAACATGCTTTTTGGAGTCAGTTACCAAGTGGAAGGTAGGAAAAAAAAAAATCTGAAACAGTGAGGGGAAAAAAGTGATAGAAAGAAGATGGATTTAATCAGATCATATTTATTTGCAAAGAACATGACAAATAGACAGGACTAAAAAATATGTTGGAAATAGGACCAAACACAAAGGGTACAGCGTAAGTTTTAGGCCACTGAAGCTCAGAAACATAATCATGTTTCTGTAGCTGAGAGACATGACCAGAATTTCTGCACACAGACAACTGGCTCAAGGTCTCTGTCAAGATAAGGAATAATTCGTTTTCCCTCCAGAAATTCATTTTGTCGCCAAATAGGAAATTTATGGTATCATTTTTTGTGAAAAAAATTATTTTTAAAACACTGCTCTCACTTGTGCACAATTCATATAAAAGTGTCTTCATACAAATTTCTTAATTATTTAACATAATTGTATTACTATTACCTTCCACTGAAATATCCTGAATAGCAAAGCGAAGGATGATAGTCCAGATCATACCCAGTGTCATTTTCACATTGCCGTCCACGATTTCTAAGAGGAAAAATAGATATAGTAGTAGTATTTAGAAGGTTTTTTCAGTTTCATCTTATTTTAATAATATATTTTTATAAATAATACATTGTAACAAGTAAATTAATTATTCTTCTACTATAATTCTTCGTTCACACAGAGCTCACCTGGGTTAATTTTTCAACAAACTCATGCTTGTGCTACTCTGGCACTAGGACTGAAGATTACTGAGGTTAAGGCCACTTCAGTCCTTCCATTCTGAAAGGCTTCTCTCCAGGTAGTTGTAACAGTTTCAAATCTTTACCTTTTAGGGTGACTTTTCAGAGAGAGTGTGAAGGGAAATATTGAAAGTTTGAACAGTATCAGCATTAACTGTTTTCAAATACAAAGGAACCAAAAACCATATGGTCTTACCCCAATTTTTAAGAAACTAGAGGACATTAACAGTACTATTTTTTAATAAAATGGTACTCAAAATTTCCCCTATACTATTTAGGTATGTTTGAGAATTTACCTATTGTGCYGCCCCAGACTAAATATGAAGAACAGTTCACGAGACACAGCACCTCCTGACACTGAGCTACGCAGCTTCCTGCCAAGCCATTCAGAACACAGCCAYGAGGCTGTAATGTCTTACAGCTCTCAAGCATAGACACATTTCCGTATCTTTAATATAAATGGGTTTTCTTACTTGTGGGGTTTCAATTTGTTTCAAGACTGCCTGAGTCTACCTGTAACATAGGGAACATGGGAACCCCAGCCACAAGCCAGGTCAGAATCCAGTGCTCCTACATTGTAATTAAGTGATACCACTTACATTTCTCAACACCAAAAAATGTACTGTTAGACCACTTGAGTGTGGTGGTAATGTTAAATCAATCTGAAAAGTAAGTCAAGAGACTTGGAAAAACATAGTGAGACTATAAGGAGGGGCCAGCCTTGGAAAGGGGGCAGATGGGACAATGAGGGATGGGAACTGCAGACTGACTTTCCAGTCACCTCACACTGAAAGAGCAGTGGAGCAGAGAATGCACCAGCTGCTCCCCTACTTGAAAGTCACCTCCAGCCTTTCTCAAAAAACGGAGCAGCTGTGTCTGCCTGGGGGCTCACTGGTGTTCTGGGGAAGGAGCAGGAGGAACTTGCAGCAGGAGGAATTTCCTCAATTTAACATCAAATGCCAAGAGAGGTGCCAGCAGAAAATGCAGTCGCTACTTAAAAGTTGCCTGAATCCAGGGGCAACTTTTACAGAACAAAGCAGCTGCTGTCTCCAAGATTTGAGATACATGTTAAATTGCAGTAGGACGTGACACAATCTGTCATCTGAACCTATGGAATTAACAAATGTGATAGGAAATATGTAACCCATCACTACTCTATATTTATTTTGTTAGTGTGATAATTCAAGTTTATATATGAATGGCTATTTTTCCACTTATCCCTTTGGATCCTGCACTAATTTTCCAGAATTCTTACACCGCTCTGGCCTGCCTTCCATGCATCCTATCTTATTGGCCCTGAAAGACCTCAAATCTCTTAATATCTCAAAACTAAACCCTGTCAGACAAAAAAAGACCAAATGGTAATTAGAGTATGTAGCTACTTCTCCTTCTTCCCTCCTCCTGGGTCAAGTACTTCACTGTATTTTGATCAGATGTCTGATATGTATATATAGTAAAGACAAATTTCTTCAAATGTAAAATAAATGTATTTAAATACTCAGGAGGCATTGCTGATTGTCAGGCAATCAATTCATGGATTTGCATAATCACTACATCGTTGTTTTGATTTACATATCCATATGTACACACAGACAGAATGAAAGAGCAAGAGAGGGAATTTTCTATGTTGTGCCTCAGGAGGATTTTCAAATTATTCACCAGCTTTGGTTTCTCATTATCTACTGCTAGCATAAAAAAAAAAAAAATACTCATATAAAAGACAATGAAGAAAAACAAAGTCGCTAAAATATTGAAAAGTATCAGTGACAAAAAAATATTGATTCATTCCTATAATTTTCCTCTACAGGTCAATAGAAGACTTCATTAATTTTTTCACACTGCCTGTTTGCTCTGGCAGGAATATAGTTCCTACCCCTCCCATACACAAAGCTACAGCTTTCTGGGGATGAGGGCAGAAAAGGAGAGAAGGGAAAGTGAAGGGGAAACAATAAAAACTGTCTAGGGAAAAAGCTAAGCAAAGCAGTGTGGCAAGTTCTCAAAGGTTTTAGTCCCATTTATTTAATTCTGCTTTGGTTTTACGGATTAATTTTTTTTTTATTCTAACCTTCTTGAAGCAGATTCACAGATCATTTGGTCTTTAACATTTTTCCCACTYCCCAGAAAAGCAATACAGAAGTGTTTCCAATTTAAAGGATACGTATCTTTTGTGGTTCTCCATATCTAGCTGATTTCATCAGGATGCAATTACCTCGCAAATGGAGTTACTGCTAGGGTAGTACTGTTAGGGAAAACTACTAACTYCTAGACTGTGAATGGCTCATAAGGACTACTTTCACAGTTTTTTGTTTTATCTTCTTGACTCTCTAGTCTCATTTCATGACCAGTGGAGAGATTCTCCAACAAGACAGATCAGARTGGCTAAATTTGGCTTCTGCTCAGCATCACAGTTAAAAGTGATCAGCTCTCCCACTGCATAGACAGCCCAGAGAAGTCAGGCTTAGAACAACAATAACTTCAAAGAATATCCCTGGCCCCTTAAAAATACTAATTTGATCTTTGTACTGATGTCCCACAGGAATCACCATTTTGAGGCCCCATTTTAAATGCCAGTTGCTCCCCTTGGGCCTACATGCTCTTCACCATTCCTATGTCAGATAATAGAACATGATCCTCCGCAGATTTAGATACAAAACTTTCATGCTTTGGAAATTAAAAAGTATTCCAAGCATTCATGCAACTCAGAGAATGCCAAAACAGATGGGTGCGGGCAAGCCCACATGCMCTGTGCTCACACACCGGGGCGGTGAGTTAAGGGGTTGTGGACTTTGATAACAATACAAGCTTAAGGAGACTGTGCTCTGCCTCCTTGCTGGCATTCACTCCAACCTACTGTAATGACTGCCCGGTCAACAATGCTGAAAAATGCAACAAAAGAAAAAAAAGAGGTGGAGTGTGTTTTAAAAACAGATCAGATTGCTGAACCAGTCTCCAGCAGAGCTACAGCAACAGTTGTCAGCCCAAGCAAGAGGGTAGGGCTGTCAAGTGTGGGAGCAAGTATGCAGGGCCAGGGGGCACAGGGACTCTTTAAAAACACACTGGTGCCAGAGGTCCCACACTGTGAAACCATACCCAGTCAGATGCGATACTGTATTGCTGCATCAGCACCGCACCGGGCCTTAAGCAACAACTTGAGTGGAGGGGATGTAGTAAACTTAACAGGGCACTAAGCACCGCTGTGCCAGAGCTGACTTTTGTGCAGCCTGTTTAGAGTGGGAGTGGAAGGCACATGCATCTATCTGCTCCTGCCCACATGGATGTAATCTAATGTGGGCGTCAGGCCATACTTGACATAGTGTAATGTCTTACAATGACAGGTTCCTCTCTGCACTTAAGCTATGACAGTAGCTGTGAATTTTTCTCCCATGCTTCCATCCAATAATTTTTTTTTTTAACACTAGTACATTAATTTTGCTTTCAATCCACCCATTTTATGGACTGAGAATTCCCAAAACAGGGAATAAAAGCTAAAAACATCACCTTAATCTCTTGGGTTACTAGGTATGGCCTACTGTTACATTCAAGAATAAATACTGAGTGCATGGACAGTCAACTCACAGCAAGTGGCTGAAAAGCTGGAAGAGGTTACTACCCTTTGCTCCTGCCACGTCCCCAAAGGGAATTATCCCAGAGCACCTAAATCACAGGGCATTTGAACTCATGTCAGTTCCTGCCAAGGAGAACCACAGGGTTAGWTTAAATGATTTCACTGTCTGATCTGATCTATCCCAGATGCTTTGCCTTCAGAAAGTACTCAAGTGCTGTTCCCCAGCCTGAACACCCTGGCAGTAATGAGCAGAAATAAACAGGGCAAAATAAGGGAGGTGGGGGTGCAGAGGCTTGGCTTGCTCCTTTCAGGAGCAGATATGAACTGATGTATCTCGGTTTAAATACTCCAGGTTTACGCAAACTGTGATCAGAGAGAACAACCAGAAGATACTCCCTTTGCTACACTCTGTTTTTTGTTAGGAAGCCTCAGAGTCTCCTGCATGACATGACGGAAACTACCTTTCATTTGCTCCACGTTATGTAATCTCAGCATTTCTTCGCCAGCTATCAAATAGGCTTCTGTATTCTTAATTTTCATTTCCACACATAAATTGTCTCTTCAGTACCCTCTGCTGTCCATTCAATGCCATGTCGCTCTTAGAAGAACTTTAACTGCAGAGGTTTAAAGTAGCTGCATCTTTTTCCACCCACTTCATTTAATTGAGCAAAGGGCCCAGGTGCCCCAGCAGCCTGTACAACTGATGGAGGGAGCCAGGCACCTCTGAAATGCAGTAGAGCTCTTCTGAGATCTGAAGTGCCTTTGGGAATTGCCCATTTCTCCCCACTGATGACATTCCCAAAAAAAGGTCTCTGTTATGTGCCTGACGATAGATGGTATGGATTTGGACTCAGGTAGCCCATCCAGTTCAGCCTCAAATAAATAGAGAGTTCAAACAAATGTTTTGCCCAGGGAACCTGTTTCTTGGGATTTTTGAGTTCTAGATCTGGAAAATGAACACGTTTGGTAAACAATACTTGAGGAACCAAGTGGGCTAGGTCAAACCATGTTGGGATCAATGAATGCTGACAGATCTCTGTGTTACTTCTACAGACACCCTTATCCCACATAATGAAACTCCTGTTCCATCCACAATTACAGAAAGCTCCCTGAGATCAAGGCTTGGAAGCCAGAATAAGGACATACATAAGCCTGTAGAAATCAGGAAACAGAAAGAAGAGGCTCATAAATCAATCTAAAAATAGCCTAACAATGTCAATAGAATATAGGAGTGCTTCCCATTACACTGAGGTTACAGCCAAAATTTTGCTCTAAGGATATGTTAGTGAAAAAAAAAGCACAGAAAGCACATCATTGAGGCTATGGAATCAAAATTAGTTGGATGTCATGCTAGCCACATCATTCTGTGTATGGTAATGGCTATGCAAACCACTATGCAAATATCTTCACAGAGCAACTAGTTCTACACAGACCTTGGTCATTTTTAAACAATCAATTGAATCTCCTAGGGAAGCATAGGTTCACCTGCAGTGAGAGCCTGCCTTCTTTAGCTCAATTAGATCTATCAGAATCTAGCTAACCAACCACATGTTTGTACTTGGCTACCTGAACAGCACAGCAATAAAAAAGCAATTACTTTAGTAAATAGCATCCAGCTCCATTTTCTTCATATGTTCAGTTTCTCCCCAGCTACCACAGTTTGTTTTGATCACTCCCTCAACTCTACATCTGAATTTTAGAAACACAGCCGCAGTCAGTCTCATAATAAAATGGGAGTAGGTTCCAGCCACTCAGTAGTGATGTCAGCCTCTGTCTTGTCCGAATAATATCTCCTAAAGATCCCAGTTTGGATAAAGCACACCCTAGAATCCAACACGGTTTCTAAAGAAGTTCCTTATTTTTAACAATATGTAGGAAAAACCCAGTGCTCTGTAAGAAAAAAATCATTATCTGAACACCCACTGAAACACAGGCAATTCAATTTAACCTTGGAGATAAACTAATCTTAGTGCTTGTTTATACCTTTATCCCTCTCCAGGTGTCCACAAATTTCCACCTCTTGTCCTTTCCCAGATACAATTCAACAATCAATATTAAGAGATTTTTGAGGCACCCATATATAGAGAACAGTCCACATAATGTGGCCAAGGGTCTCCATCRGAGTACTTTGTAAAGTGACCCAAGTAAGGTGCACTGTCAAGATCTGTCACATACCTTCTGCACCAATTGAGACAAGTTTCACTCCTTTGCTGGCGATGTAATCCAGAGCTTTGTTGACATTAGCAATTTTATGGAAGCGCATCTTCCCTCTGTCTGGTTTCGGTAGCCTTTCCCCTGCAGAACAACAGATGTAATGTGTTTATTGTTACATACACCTTGCTACAGACATACAAGTGATTAGAAATAGAGTGGATGTGACCTAACAGTGCCTAAAAGTTAGCAGTTATTTTAACAGGTATTTTTCTGAAAGAATGCCTAAGGGGTTTGAACAAAACCCTGAAAAGAAAATTCAAATGTTGAAGCACCTTTGAAAGACTGATCTTTCTAATACAGCAGTAAAACCAGAGTAAAATTTTTGTTTGCCCTAGACATTTGGAAGCTATGCGTACTTCCTGCTACTCAGCTTCTGGTTCATTGCTACTGTCTGTTACAGTAGCTGAATATTAAAAAGGCAGAATGTTCTCAGAGCTCATCATCCTTATCTGCCCGACTGTAAAGAGAGGTTGGATTCTATCCAGCAGATCAACCATAACATCCTTCCACATCTGACCAAGAGGAACAGCTTTTAACAACTTCATCCAGCACAGCAGAGCGGCTCATTTAAGAGCATAGGGCTGATGTGTTTGAACAAACTTATCTTTTCAAATGATCACAAAGAAGAATAATTTCTAAAAAGATGATTCTCCATTTCATGAGGAACGATCATTTGAAGATCTTCTTTCCACACTGAAATCTCCAGCAAAAATCTAAACTGTCTTGTGTATCTGTAACTTGAGCTATTCCCTTTGCCTTCAGGGGCATTCTGAGTATACCTTGGGGACAGCCTCTCTGAATAATGCATAACAAAGGTGACATAGTGAGTTGACGTCAGGTAGTCAAAAGTTCTTGGATGTTCCACTCTTTTGAAAAAYAAGACCTTTTACTTGTGACTGAATATTGATCTAGTTTTGCTTTAGGCACTCACTTCTGAAAGCGTTAGTCCATCCAGTAAAGTCATTTAAAGCAAAGCAAAACTTTTATACTAAAAGCAGAATAAAATGGATTTGTGTAAGGGCTTTTTAATTGTTAGGGGCTAAGACAAAGTCTTCTATACTTTTGGTTTGTCCAATGCTGTGATGTCAATGATACCCTGATACACTGTGATATCCTGGAACACAATCACAAACCAGAAAATTTTGAAGACAAGGAAAAAGCAAAGATTTTTCTTCCTCCCTTTTGCTTTACAATGTGTTTCATCTGTCACTTTTCAGTTTACTTAGGGTTTGTGTTCACTGTTTTGAATCATTAACAATTTTTGTTCTTTTGTGTTTCAGTTAGTGTGCTGTAAATACATAGAAAAGTTTATTTTAGCTAACCTGAGATAACTTCCAAGAGGAGCATCAGTTTGAGGCCATTTCTGAAGTCTTCCTCAATGTTCTCAATCTGTGTGCCTGCTTTCCTGAGGTGGGAATTGCACCAGGCTGTAAATGTCTGTAATAGTAATTAAAAAAAAAGACTTATCAACAAGACATTTTCCACACAACTGCTAAGCCATCTGAGTAAACACTGCATCTAGGATTTGGATGTCCAACTCCCATTCATTCTATACATATTGCCAAGTTCAACATTCTTATCCCAGATGTTCACGAAGATGCAAAGGATTTCTCTAATAGAAGCAATTTTGTGCTAGATTCTGCTTGCAAATGCATCTCCAGACAAAAGTTCTACATATAAAGGCAAAATTTGCACACAAATGTAGATACTTAAGTTTGCAGGGAAAAAAATTATCACAAAAGCAACCATGAATATTTTTCTGTCCATAGAGAATAACCAAGTCTGCTTTTACYTGCAGAGGTGAAAAGCAGAAATAATTCCATTGCAGAGGTCATATACATGTTACCTTTCTTATGAATGAAGTCAAAACACAGGCTACTATAAAATTTAGTAGTTAAATTGGGGTTTTCTTAAACATCCATTACTCCTCTCAGCCTTCTGACAAATTTTCCTTGCTTTTCAGTGTCTGTTAAAATATATAAAGCAAGTTTATATTTACTAGGTATCTTAGCAGATATTTAACTCTACTTATATAACAATGCCATACGTTTATAGTAAGTTAGACTTCTGCTACTTAAAATTGTCACATATTTGGAATTCCTCTTCTTTTGTTGTTTCAAATTACCACAGTTTTAAAAACATTTAATTCAAATAGTTTAAAAAAATAAAATATATCTCAAATCCCAATTGTCAATATGAAATTCCCATTGGCCCTCTTTATTCTTGCCTGTTTCTTTAGACTATTTAATTTCTGATCTCTCAGAAACAGAATAAGGAAGGCCAGTAGATTAAGATGAAAATTTTCCCTGGAACTGAATTTTGTACATTCTAGGCAGATGTCATACGTTAAGAAGACATGGACTGAATTTTCCCAAATGGTCTATTCTTAAAAATGGAACTTTTTGTTAAAGAATAACATTTTGACTATTGTTGGGTTTGACTCAATTTATGTGAAGAATTGATGTGCAACTTACTGGGCTCTTTTCTCAGTGATTCCACACTGACAAGGAACAGCTCCGTAAATTTTAGTTTTATCAGTTTCTCCTATTGAATTGAAAGGAAGCAAGAAGTTCTATCGATATGGCAGAGCTGTGCAGTGAAATCCATAATTCTAGGCACCCAGAAAGAGGAGGAGAGAGAAGAAAGTATTGGAAGTGGTTCTGGGCAGYGGTCCTGTTGACCTGCAGAGGATGAATTGCAGGTAGAGATATAAGTTGTTCTGTGTGCAGATGGGCCGCATGATGAAATGAGGCTGCAGCTGAAGCATCTCTGCAAATACATCTATTTTAATAAAGGGGTGTTAGCTTCCATTCAGGAAGGTAGAACATGCCCCATTTTAACTAGCTTTACTGAGTTCRTGAGAGGCCTGAAACCAGAGTGCACCAATCCTCACAACACAGAATCTAGGCACCTCTACCCTCAGGGCAGGACATGATGGAGTGTTAGGATGGCATTTGRTTTGGATCATTATAGGGTTAGGATCTAGTTTATAAGACTAATTTGTCTGCCTCAAGCCATATCTTGTTCTAGTGATATGTATCTAAAAAGACTTAGCACCACAGGAAGTCATTTGCAAACACTAAAAATTATTACAAGCATCTTGGAAGGAAAAGTACTATAGTAATACAGAAAACACAGCTTAAATGCACTTCAACCTTGCATGGCAATTTGGCAACAAATATTAGAAAGCTGAACCTGAATAAATGAGCCTTTCATAAATTAAGCTTAAGTGATGGACATGTGCTTATMTGTAAATACTACTGCAGTTTGTAGAACTGTTCCAAGAACACCACACTAAATTCAGAGAGGAACTTGGAGAAAAAAATCAGCCATTTCCATCTCTTCTTTTAGATATTTATGGTAAATGTTCTGACCTTGCACCACTCAAATGAATGAGTTTTCCTTGTTTTTCATTTTATTAAGAATTTAATGGCAACAATCCCACCGGTTGAGAAGTCTTAAAATACAAATCTGATCCCTACAGTAAAGAAGGCTACTTCTCAGTTTCTTAAGAAGAAATGAATCTTGGCACTTCTTAGCTCATATAAAAATATATATATATATATATATATATATGATTCAACTTACTGGATGCTACACTGATAGACAAAAAAATGTAAGTTTTATACAAAGATCACAAAGTTTTCAAATAATTTAAATAGTTTATGGACATTTTGCTATGGACAATAGCAAATGGACATTTTTATGGCAGTGAATTTGCTGAGAGACAAATGGTTTTTTCTCAATCTCATTCATTTTACACAGACACTAAGCAGCCAATGTCACTGTGATATAAAAAAGGAAAAGATGTTRCTGCTGAGTCAAGCTGTTTTCAATAAATAATTTGATGGCAGACAGTGGTTTTATGATCTGCCTTTTTATATTTGTAGGTTAATTAAGATTCTTTCCAGTAGTATTGGCGTTTGTAAGCATTCTGAAGAATAAACTCGGAATTACCACAAAGCTTCCATTCATGAGATAACAAGTTCTACTGAAGCATTCTACTGTGCTTGGATTCTTTTTTTAAACCATCTGTATCTAGATATTTTAGATTACCTTCTGTATCTCCAATAAGAGAGTTACATCTTTTATTTAAACTACAGTTTCTCAGAGCTTTCTGTTTCATCAGTGCACCAGGCCATGAAATGGTGCTACCTGTCCCCTTCTGACAGTTGTCCTGTGCCTCATGGAAATGCCACTGCCATACTTCACAGCAGACTCTCAGCATGTGGCTTCAGAGCCTGGTGCCTTCCAAACTAGCTTATTTTTCCTAGGACTAAACATGCGTTTAGGAACGATACTCAGAGAAGTGTTTACTATGTTTCAGCGATGCAATTCTTTAGTGACTGCATTAAGGCTACTGCAAAACTTAACTTGGCAATTCTAACAATTTCCACAATCCACATTTTGTTTAACCCTCATCCSTCTATTCTTACTGTGATACCACTTGTTCTCACTGCTTTGGCTTTAACTAACAATTCTATTCATAGTTATTGAGAAACAATTCAAAGCACGTTTAAGTCCTGGAGATCAAGATACAGCCAACATATAGTACCCTGGAAATTTGTAATCCATTGGGATTTAAAAGCTATTAAATGACTTAGACAAAGCAAATTCCTTTTTCTGCTGAGCTGTACAGAACATTTCAGAGTATCAGATTGCCCAGAGAAACAAGGCAGGACTGAAGGCACCAAGCTGAATACCAGGAAGGATACAAATAAGTGTCTAGAAAGCCAGACATTTCTTTTTAGAATTTATTTACCATACGTGGCTCTACAAATTGAAAAGATAAAAAAATAAAAGTTTCTCCTTTCCAAATTTGCTATTACAAAAGAAAGTTTGCTAACACTCTCAGATGAGAGATCCCAGAAGAGGGGATGCAGGGCAGGAAGCCAAACAATTTGCAGTCCCACAGGTGAATGTTCTCTTAATGCACCATTAATTGTCTACTGCTGTCACGGGTCTATTTTGGAAGCACTAACTCCAGGAAAGAGAGTGCAGTTTATGTTCTATGCCCAGTTAGCTTCCTTGTGAAGACTGCCAATAGCATATTCTCCATAATTCAGATTCACAGATCTGTGATGGCAAAGTGTATACCTATGGAAAAAAACCCTCACCTGGTACTTACTCAGGCCACGTAATTTTACAAGCCTGTGACAAGCAGAATTGCAGCCAAGGGGCAGAAAAAGGAGATATTCCTAATTAATTAACAATCAACTGCAGATAATGCCAAAAAAAATAATAGGGTATGCCCACTTGGTGCAAATATTTTTACACTGGCACAATGAAGGACATGCTTTGCCGGAAAAAATGGTGTCTTTGAGATTTGAATTGTCCTACAATTCTGAGGAAGCCCACGTGTCCTTTTTATGTGATCATAATGATAACTTACTTTTGACAGTGGTTTAAAGCCACAAAACAAGATGTTATGGGAACAAGTTTCACATGTGCAGGTGACAATATGGATAAAGGCAATTGAGAAAGCATCAGTCACCGCATTCTCCAATACTGTTACCCACTGGTGAGTCAAGACCACTTGTTCCACGTCCTGAAGATGCAAAGTAAATTTCTAGTTTGGCACCAACAACGGGTCTGTAACGAAAATCACTAAAGCAGCAGCATAACTTTGGTGCACTCCACAAGTTCAGAAAGGTTTATTTGCTTGCACTCAGTATTGAAATTGAGAAGTGGATCCAGACTAATGAAGGGCTGGGGACCTGTATCCTGTTTAGTACATACAGTCTCATATCAAGGCTAACTCTGCCTTTCACTCCCTCCGACTCAAATCAGTTTCTGTCTCCTATAGTATTTATAAGTGTTCAAAATTAATATTTATTTTAAAAGGCATGTGTCTGCTTGTCTGTACCCCTACCAGTAACCCAAGTAAGGCTATTTGCTCACAGAAGTCATTTGGTTTTGCTTGAACTGGAAATTTAATACTTTCTGTGCCTGCTAAGAAAAACAGAAGCACAACTTATTTCACATGAACCTTAGATTCTGATAACCAGAGCAGGAGAACACACCTGACTAAAATTAACTTCAAATACAAACATTCAACATGGTTATATACATATGTATTATCCTGAGTTATTTCAGTCTGATAGAGTTGTTTCTTAAAACTGCTTTACAGACCTTCTTCTAAAGGGTTTTTCCTCTCTCTTTGTGTTAGCTGAGGGTCTTCATTACTTCTAGGCTAAATGGGATGCAGTGATTCACTCTGTAATTATACAGAACATTACTGGGCTCTGAGTGCATGGCAAGGGTGTTACAGAAGGAGCTCTGCCAGAACATTCCCAGTAGGCCAGACTGAGGTTTCCCCTTGAAGAATTTCCCATCTGTCTGTTATCCATGTTTTAAAATATAAGTTGTGAACGTGCAACATGATCTCCTAGCTCCTGTGTCCGCGGAGTGTTCTGATGACTGCAGAATCAGGGGTTTTCTCTGGGCTTAAGATACAGTCTGTGTTGGCTTGAATTATTATTAACTGTTCCCTTGCTCTTCTTTTCCCTTGAAGTGGAAGCCTAAATGCATGTTAGTAAAATAACTGGAATGACTGTAACAGGAGAGGTAGTTCACCAGTACAGCTGGATCACATCAGAACACCACTAAGCAAAGTGGGATTTTAACACCAAATGTACCAGGCACAGCAACAACTCCAGTGAAGCAGACTGAAAGCATGGTGAAGGATGCTATGAAGGCTAAGGTAGGGGAAATGTTTAGCATATTCCAAAAGGTTATTAAAAGGAAACCCTCAAATCACAGGCACTATGCCAAAACCAAATTCCTGGGAACAGCAGAAAGGATAAGCACAGAATCACCTCACAATGGAAGTTAGTAGAAGTGCCATCACAAGGACCCCAAATCCAAAGTTGAGGAAAGCCCTTCCTGCTCCAGCACACCCATCCACAGAGCTGAACAGATGGTGTCAGAGATGATACACTGGCACATTCTGCACTGTCAGCAGATGTGCTCTACTAACTAAGGGAACTTCCAGTCCCTTCGTTTTATCACTCACAGAAGTCCCCAAAGGGATGCATTCATCACACAGGACATCACACATGTCTTACTAGCACTCTGCATTTTGCTTGCATGGAAATGCGTGGGGAGACCTCAGTCCTTGCAAAGCAGGTGGCCTAATCCTGTGTGAGTCTAGGGTTTCCTGTAAAACATGCAACTCCCTCCAGTACTGAATGACTGCACGTCTGTTTTACAGTGCTTGCTATTACCAAAAGAAAACAGAGCATGTAAATATCCCTTCAAGAATGATTTGGCAAGGCKGAACCCCAAAAAATGTCAGTATTACTGAGCCTTTTGTTACAAAGTGAGTGACATTAGTTCTTTCTTTCAGAGGAGACAACAGACAAAGATTATGTTGTCCCAGTGGTCTAAACTGGAAGAAAACTCAGGAGGTAGCAAGATGCATGGAAAATTCAGTATCGGTCACTGCCTGCACTATCCTCACCTCAGCCTTTTTTCCTAAGAAAAGAACAGGAAAGAAAGGAAGGAAGCTAAGAGGTTTCCAAGGTCTTTGAAGAGGCTGAAACAGTTAAAACACTGCAAGGTTTGTTAGAAGAAGGCAGATACCTTTATTGGATCACCTGAGATAGCTGGAAAAGACAGAGAAGTTTTCAGGCACATACCTGTGAGAGAGAAGCATCGCTCTTAAGCGTGAAAATTTAGGTAAGTCTTCAGACAACTCAGGACTTTGATGGACCATTAATATAATGCTCCAAGAGTGCTATTCCCTGAAGGAAGTCCCTTCCTTTTTCAGTACTGTTGATGACAACCCACCATTTAAGAAAGCTTTACAGCAGCAAGCATCCGTAAAATCCAACTATGTGACTTCTCAAAATACATGCTGTACCATAGGGTTGTCTGTTCAAGCATTTTTTCAATTTAAAATAATTCTGTCTATTCAAAATGTATTTTCAAACAAAAATATTGATATTTTAGAAGTAGGAACACATGCAATGTTAGAAATCCCATATGAAAATAAGAGGTACTCGGGATCTGTAGGAAAATTCTGGTCTAAATCTACTTTTAATTTTTGGAATTTCAAGAATCACACAAATAAGAGCAACCTGCTCAGAAAAATAACACAGAAATAAAAGAGGTAGGGATCCAATGAAAATCTTTAGTAAAAGCATGGATATGGTTTTACCTTGCATTATAAAAATGGTAGGATACCTTTACCCCCCCCCCATTCTTATCTTTACAACAACTGCAACCTACCCAATTTGTTAAGGTGAAGGAATTAAAAAGACAAAGGAACTGTCAGAGAAAAAAAACCACTCCTGTCTACTTCTGATGTGTTCTCTGAATTCTGAATATTTTTTTAACACACTCCTATCATTAAGCAGACCAGAGTGATCTGTGGCAAATTTACATGTGGCAATCTTAAAAAAAAAGGGGGGGAAACAGTCTTACAGGTGATAAAAGGTCTGGCATATTTTGTTTAGACAAAAGTGGGAAACTCTGCTAGGCAAGTAAGCATCAACTTTTGCTAAATCCAATCTTATATTAAAAATTAAACTTCCAAGGACAAGCAAACAAAAACTTATGTTGYACTACAGTTCTAAGCCTGCATTTAGGTACATGCATGTCCTCTGCTCATGATTTTGTCTATTTAAACTCTAGCCATGTGTCCTACTTCCACTGGTTAAGCCAGAGTGTTTTAAAGGTCCCCCTACCAGGACTCTACAGATGCAGATCTCCTTTTTATCATGTACCTAAGCTGGTTGCAATAGCAAATAGGAAAACTAAACACAAAACCATATGAAAAAAAAGAAAAAAAAAGAGTACTTAGCAAGTCAGAGAGTTTACTCCTACTAATGATGAGTAGTGGCCCACTGAAAGTGGAAGGGCTTACTAAGCAGACTTCTGCAGGAATCTGCCCTGAAGCATTTCCTATCCTACACTTACTCATTTAGATGACAGAACAGGGTGCATGCTTATCATATTTGAGTAAGACAGCAAAACAATGGGTCTGTAAGCATGTTTCTTGACAGAGCTACAATTCAAACCAACCTTAGCAGATCAGCGAAATAACTTGAAGAAAGCCAGATTCAGCAAGCAAGAAGTCTGAAGTACTGCCATCCTCCAGTAATAAACAACAGCAGAACATAGGATGGAAAACTTTTGGCAGCACAGTAGCACTGAAGGTTCTGGAAATAACAGTGAATCACTACCTAACCTGATTAAGAAATGAACCATTATAAATGCAAAWACAATACTGAAATGTCTATGCCAGAAGAATGGTGTATCAATTTCTGAATTATTTCTTCCAATATCCTCAGTGCTGGAAAGGGGTCAGCTGTAATACTGTCCCCTCTTTTGGGGACCAATTTCAAGTAGAATGTGGACCAGTTGAAGAGAATCCACAAAACATCCATGAAAAGAATAAAATTCTAAAAAACTTCATCTATGAAAAATACAGAATGATTGGGTGGCTTTAATCACAAAAAGTTTGAAAAGAGAATAATACTTGTCTCAACCATTTAAGAAGTAGAGAGAAGATAAATCAGTTCTCTATGTTCATTGAACACAGAACTTAGATGGTCATATGGAAGACTTAATCTTTAATTCTAGAAGCAATAAAGCACTGGAATAGATTGGCTGGGTAAATGTGGAAACCTTCTGCTTGGACATCACTAAGAGCAAGTTGGATAAAGAAGTCGAGAACAGCATGAGCATACTCGTTTCTACCCAAAAGTATGGAAATGGACTAAATGCTTTCCTTGATTCTCCAATCATACTTTCTATGACGTTCATGGAAGATTCCTATCCTAACTGACRTCTACACTGCAGCCTTGAAAAGGAAGAATAGCATGAATACTGTTTTTCCTTTCAGATTCTGTGTCTGAAAAGCCCTAAAACTTAGGTATATAAGTTATTCAAAGACTACAAAATAAGAAGTCACTCAGCAGAAAACAACTCCCTTGTAGGAATCCAAGGCRTGCAGCAGATAGCTGTAAATTTTGTTTCTGTCAGGGTGTTCTTTCCTTGGTGATCCCCATTTCCCTCTTCTATTTTCATACGACCCTTTAATTTCCCTTAGCAAAAAGAAATCTAATATTGGAGATTTGTCAGTGATATTGGAGAAAAAGAAAGAAGATGGTGAAGACAGAGAATAATAATGAAACAAATCTGAAGAAATGTAACAGGATAGAGGGAAAGAACATTCAAAGTCAATAGGCAGAAGAGTGTTCATGGAAAGTTAAACAAACCAAATTAAAATGAAAGTGGATTCCACGATCTATTCTATGGGTACATATATTTCCCAAGGTCTGTATTATGATCTTCGAGAAGAGACTCTGAGACTTGTGTTTTCTCCCCAGCTTTGCAACAGCCTTTAAGGCACTTAAGACAGGAATTTTAAAATTGTTTTTATTGTCCCAAATGCTGAGCAAATTACGACCCATGATTCCTYATATGGGACTATAATCCTTTTAATAACAATGGGAGCAGATATTAGCCATAGCTGAGTACTTTTAAGCATCCCACTTCTGTATTCAAGGATAATAAGAATAATAAACCCTGCATATTCCACAGCATTATTGGGGAGGAAAATTAACCATTGTTTTTGAGATGTTCGAACACTACCCTGAAAAAAAGCCCAATAAAGAAATAGTAGCAAGAAAGATTAGAAAGCTGATGAAACTATAAATATCTTGTCAATAAAGAACTGTGAAAAAATGAATCAAAACCAGAACCTACTGTGAACAGATGGAAAACAACATATAACTACCAACATCTTCAGCATCTGTTCTCTGTCATCCAAATCAAATCAGGCTGTTTAGTAGAAACCAGTTACCTATGACAGTAAATCTAGTTACACGCGTGTTATCCTTCCCTCCTTAAACTCCTAGCGAATTATGAAATGTGCCAGCCTCTCCAGTATGGAGAAAGCAGTGGCTCAGGGAACTGTTAAGAATAGCAGTGACTGTGAGTAACCCCACAGATGCAATCTGAGAAAGCATTTTCACATACAGAAATTTTTTTAGCTTTCACCTCTAGGATGAAAAGTCACTGTCCCTACCTCTCACTAATAAGGTCAGTTTTGAGYACCTCCAATGAAGCTGCCATTTCTGGTGGTTTAAGTGATGGGGACACCTGTCCCCCCAAGAGCTAAACTGAGCGTACAACTCACCTCATAGATATTACCAAACAGCCTGCATGTGTTAGCAACCTTGTCACTTACTCACCTGGCCTGGGTTCAAAACACTGACCTAAAAGTGAAAGGTTCCCGTCAACCACACATTCCCAACCAATAAATTAGAAGTCCATCTTCAGCACAAGGTTATCTTTCATCATGAGCTGGGGTGTAGGAGCTGTTAAAATATTCCACTCAGAAGGCTTTGCAATACTGAGACTTTTAATTAATAATGTCACCACCCTGCTAAGCAGTGCAAGTCAGCTTTCTCTTGGATGTGAATGACTATTTTTGCAGTATAGTTTGTTCAYTCATGTCATATGCATGAATCCTTGAAAAAAGATGGTCACTAACAGCATCCAGGCAACACTCTATGAGAATCCTCTGTCCAAATGTGCATGTCCAACCGTATTATGGCAGCCCTGGATAATTCATACTAGCTACAGTAATGGGGAACAATCTCTTGCTATTTGCAATGATCTTACCTCTTCATTTTCCATTCTACTTCATTAACAATATGCATGACATCATTTATAGTTATACAGCTACCTTTTGATGACACTACTCTCTTTGCCTTTTATGTAAAACAACAGGTATGTTAATACCTCACCATAACAGAATTAATACCTCTGGATTTTGGACTACATACCATTATTCAATGCACATTCTCAACATACAAGATTAGCACTACAGAATGGTAAATAATGGTATAGTCTGTGAAGTAAACAAAGTTCTCAAATTACTAACAAATTTCCAAGTTATAATAGTCCCCATATTAAATTGCATTCTCCAAAGAGAGTGAAAAGACAGATTGTGAGTAATGACTCAGTGTTTGAGTTCTTGCTCTCCCGCAACTTTTTGTACAACTTCTTTCAAGTTATAAAACCTCTTTACATGTCCAAAATCTTTATTCTACTATAGAGGTAAAATATAAATACGTTCCATGGACTGAGACCTCTAAATGCAGAATTAGAAAGGCTCTGTTATGCTTTACAATGGAGGCTATTTYACAGTCTCGTGTACATTTTGCAAATTTAAAATGCTGTAGCAAGTGAAAGAACTTGTATTTCATAATCCTTAAAAAACAAATATTGGAGACAAAAATTATCTGTGAATCAAGTATAGTCAGAACACAGTTCTTAAATGGCAGTAAACCTTTAAAAACAAAATAAGACCAAACACAAAAAAAAGGAATCAATGGAACAACACACATGCAAAGTTTTGAATAATCTATTTTTGGTCAATGGCTTTTGTTTTCTTTTCTTTTCAGATGTTGATTTTGTATTTCCCTCAAAGGAAAAGTTTATGAACATGCTGATCTCTTTAAACTGGCCATATTGTTTCTCGCATTTAATAATTCAACAATTAACAGATCATGGGAGAYTTTTTTTTTTGTTACATGCAGCACTGTCAAATTTTGCCCTTCAAAATGCCTCCTACTGAAATCCGCAGAAATAGAGATGCATCACCCMCAAGGACTGTGCCTTTCTGACAGAATCAGGGTAGTCTTACACGGCATGACAGAAAGTTTRCAGCATCCAGCCTGAACCTTTGAGGACCACCAGCTATTTGCATGGCACGACAGTATTTTCCTCTAACAGGGTAAGCTAACTTCAGAGCATGCTAACCAAATATTCTCTGCTCTGATGGACTGCACTTTGCAGAGCTTCCATGTGCACTATATAAACAAGTAAGCCTGACACGACAGCCTGAGGTAGTATGGCTACTAACATCTTACACAGCACTCCTGATCACTTTACGCCACAGAACCTTACAGTACATAACTAGAGAGAAATTAGTTCTCACTCAGTTGTCAGGGCATTAAAATAGATTTGCCACTACACTGCACAAAGTTGAGTGCAGCAAAGAAATGCACACATTTTTATAAGAGTTTTAATGGACTCTGTCACCCGTGTAATAAAGTCCGCATCTTTGCATTTATACAGGTACATATTCACTCCTCATAAAGTGCTGTCCAAATACCCCTCCCCAACCAGTCAGGTAGGGCGCTAGGGACCTAAGCCGAGAGCTTGCAGAGCGTGAAGTGTGCAGGTTCTGTTAGAAACCCCAAAGTACTGTGGCATCTCTTTTTCATGCACMCTTTTTCTTGCTCTCTATAAGACTTTTAGATACAGATCTTGGGTAAATAAAATTAAGACAACTCCTGATACTCTTGAAGGCATGCTCAGTTAATGGAACTGAGACCTATTTGCATTCTGGTACTTTCTGGATCGCTTTTGAGCAAAGTGACATTTGGGAGGTCTCACTGTAAGTGCTAGTTAGGCGAAGAGCTGTATTTAAGGAACTGTATTTTTTGGATCAAAGTACTGAAAAACCAAGAAACAAGAGGATAGGAAAAGGTATTTCATATGTCATGGGACCAAAATACCCAACAAAAAGTTGAAATGTGGTAGGGTCAAAAGAAATTCACCCATTTCCACATGGCTCAGAATGAGTCAGTTCTGGAACATCAAATTTCCTGTATTTCTGCTACACAAGAGTATCAACAAATTAGAAGGCCTCTTCAGAAAAAAAAGATTTGCATTAAAAATCCCAACAGGTTTGGAGGGAATTGTTTCAGCAATCATAAAGTATCTGAGACCAGCCATTTTACTATTTTCTCTCTCCCTCTATGTTCTTTTCCAATTGGCCACTTCTTCGCTATTATAGAAGAAAAGAATAACCTGTTACATTTGCTTCTCCCTGTGGGGAGTTGAAAATGAAGTAYAGGTAATCCAAAAAGGGATACTGTGGCGGAGAAATCTGCAGGTGTGTTTTAAAGGTGAAGTCAATGCCCCTTATACTGCCCGGGGCTTTCTCTCAAGTATATTAAACAAAGAACATGCATTACCACTCCCCTATCAGTGCCAAACGAACCTTCTTAATAAAGAGATAGGATCTCCTATTATTTCCAGTCTCGCATCCTTCTTTCACCAGCTGTACACTACAGTGCTCCTCCTGGTTTCCCAAGAGCTTGTGAATTATCACAGATAGTGCTGGCTAACTGTTTTGTTTCAGCAGATACATATTTAAATGGCCAAATACAATTTAGGATGAGATGAAAGAAGCATTCACACATTACAGTATGGAAGGAACTAAAGGTATGCCCTCTGGAAATAGAAGGATTAATTAAAGTAGGCTAATCCAGGATTTAGTTGACTGGATTTCCAAATGTCTTTCCCTTGCTTTCTCTGTTGATTTYCTTCACCATGCTATCTTTATCCAGTAATTATATACTACATTGCCAGGTGAGTAAGTATATCCATTATAAGTCGGTCAATACAGTCAGGGTGGGATAAAACTATGTTCCTAGCCAATTTAGCAACACTCTTTAAAGTACTTCCATAATCATAAAAGCAGGTCTTCTGACAGATATTGAATGTTTTTTCAACTTTACACTCACCAACACACACATCCTTAAGTCCCTGACACCAATAAATGATGGGAAATACGTCAATAGTCAGATCCCAAAATATTTACACAGTAAATGTTGTCTTTGCACTCTGTTATGTAGTACATTTGAAGATAACCAAAACTAACTTCACTTGTAATCTATACTGAGGTTTCAGTTGAGACTCTTACAGAGAAAGGAAAACCTCAYGTGTTAATTCCCAATTATGCAACAAAAAGCCCCTGTGGCATATATGCCACACTACTTAATGCACGATTTCTCAATGCACAAAGCATATAATCTGTCCATGTGAATTTCTTCACTGTTGTAACTGATGACTAAAAAAAAATTTCAATTTTTATTTCATGYTTGTTTTAAGAAACAGATTTTTAATTAATTTAGTTATTTCTGTGCCTAAAGATACTACTTAAATATACTGGGTTAATTTGTTTAAGCTTTAAATTTTTTTATGAAGCATTAGCAATAGAATAACATTTTCTAAAACATTTTAAATATCCTGTAAGCCAGCTGACTTTCAGACAAATTTCTAAATAATATTTAGTGAGGCTCAGGTTCCTAAATTACTGACTTTTTCTTTAAAACAGAATAAATAGCAAAACATTATCAGGTCTTTGGATGACTTGATTATATAGGAATAAGAAATTTAACTAAGTAACCTGTTCTCAAGCACTTAGTTAGGAATAGATGGGTAAATAAACAATGATGACTGTAACTGCTGAAGGCATAAACAATACTATTATACAGTACAGTGTTTGCGATAAGCAAACTGCCTTGTCAATTAAATAAACAGTTATTTGTTTATAGCATATCTCTCCTCAACAGCAGCCATGSTGGGACCTGTGCTCAGTCATGGAAAGGAAGGCCATAGACAAAAGAAAGCCAACTTCAGCCTCAGGTATGGTGTTTTGCTTGTCTTTTAATATTAATGCCAGATGGATGGTAAGAGCATTATACATAACATGTGCATGTGCAGATAGAGCTGCTTGTGGGGCTGCACTGCAAACTACATTACTGAAATCATTTAGGATTAAGAAGTAGTAAGAAGAGGGAGGGTTCTGTCAAATTTCTTCAGTGATCTGCTATATAGCAGAAGATCATTGTACCAGCAAATGAATGGGACCGGAAGTCTATGGATAGATGGAGAGTCAAAGATGGTCAGCTACTCTGCCAAAGAAAATGCACTGTGGAACTACTCTCCAGAGGAGAGTTGGACATGAGCTTGGACTATAGAGGTTTTCATGGCCCAAAGAAACTCCTCTAGGTGAAATAATACCCCAGAGCTACACAATCATCTATGGYTGGGTGTTCGGGGTATTTTGCTTTTTTTAAATTTGAGTTTAATGCAGCTGGGGACCAGTTTTCTTCACATTAAAGACTGCAATGTCTTAAGTCTTGTAGCGGTGAAAAGCTATGCTGGTGCCAAGATTAAATCTAAAACCGAGTTTAAAAAAAAAAATCATTTAATGCTAGATGGTTAAGCCTTTCTGTGACTGCCAAAATAGTAGGCTGATTTTCAAAGGTGCAAAATAGACACAAGTTCCTCCTGACGTCAGTGGAAATGCCTGGGTGTTCAACACCTATAAAACATATGAGTGTTTCCTTAGATGCTTAAGGAATAATCATGGATGCTAATTTTAGCCTGGGGTAGTCACTTTCTGCAGACTCCTGCTATGGTAGTAGGGGTGAGCAAGGCTTTTCTGGGGTGCAGTTAAGATTAGAATCTGTCTGCTCTAAATTAGGTTCTGCAAGTTATCAAAGTAACGGATGGCTGGACTTCTTTACCTTAAAGGTATTTGAAGAGAAATAAAAACAAACATCAGATTTCAATTTGAAGGAATTCTGGCAGTTAAGAGGAGTTGGGAGGAAGCATTTGAAGTAAATGGAAAATCTTACTTGTATCAAGTAAAGTAAACATTTAGCACTTCCATCTCCAAAGCCAGYAGGTATTACAACCATTGTTTTGGAGATGAAGACATGGACAAAGAGATGTGTCCTTATAACTCAAAAGCAGGGAAAACCAGGACCAGACCTAGGAGCAGCAGTGCCCGTTTTTGCATTTAGGACATAAACTTAGGATTTCGTTTCTCCCCTGTGTGCACACTCAGAAGTTTTAGGTCCAAATATAGAAAGTAACTAAAAATCAGCCAGACAGCTGTCACCTTCTGCTTCCCTCTGAACAGGCCTTCAAAAGCATGAAGTGTATTTCTACAAGCTACCATTTCAAGTAGGAGACACTTTCATAAAAGGAGATCATTGCATTTCAAAGTCTTCTGCCTCTGTCTCTTCCTGCAAAGCAGTAACACCTGCCCTGTGAGCCTTTCACACCAGTAGTTTCAGGATTACTGAGACCATGCTGTCTTGATCCGTACTGAAGTGTTCCTTGTACTGCCAGCAGGAACAGCTACTGCAGGCTCTGTACAGGAAGAAGCACAGAGGGTGACTGTGTTTGCTGGTTTAACAATGTGGAAAGAGGAAACTTCTATCTTTAAATACATGCCCTATTTTATAGTGTCAAAATAGATCATTGAATAGGACCTATATAGTTATGATAACCTTTATTCATCAAGTCTTTCAACCCGAGGCATATTTGAAACCAATAAATCCAGTGATGTAAGAAAAAATGTCACACACCCTTATCACAGCATTTCATGAAATGGTGTTCCTCAAACACTGAAGATGTGAAAATCACCCCAAACTACTGGGAATGAAATTTAATTTAGGAAGAAATGGAGTGTTCGATGTGAATACACTTTCCTTCTAGTATCAGCTGACAGTAAAGAATGCATAGCCATAAAAGACAGTCTCTCAGAGTCAGCAACTTTTCASTGCTCACAGTGGAGGAATACCACATCAGCTACATATTGTTTATCCCAACAGTCATGGCTCAGAAGAAATTATGCTTGGCAGTAAAGCCATTCAAACCAACTCAACTTTGCCCACTGTGTAAGCACTTTTATATTTGTTTGTTTGTAAGGATATAAAGTAACACAGAGGAGGGATATTTTTTGACTTGAGACAAACCAAAGCAGCACAAATTCCCATCTAATTCTATTTCACTCACATGTTTCTTCCAGCATCATGTCTACCTGCATTCCAGCTACAAGTCCAAGCATCGTTCTGTAACCAGAGTGCGCAGTACAATTTCTAAAATACTATTAAATCTATATAATATTCCCCATTTGCAACTAAAGTAAATCTTAATGCTTGTTCTTTTTGAAATTTATCAGTAGAACTGTACAGTACAATAAAGTTACTACCTAAACTAAAAATCATTAAATAGATCAAAATATATGCAACAGTGATTAATTTATGTTAGGCATTTTTTGGTATCTGATTTTGTCTTGTAAGAGGATGGAAGAGTTTTGGTGACAGATTTTGACCTGTGTTGCCCCATTGGCTAAAAGCAGTTAAAATTCATCTTGCAGAGCTGTTCTAGTTTTATTTGGAAATTGATGATGTAATCATGATATTTTCTTACTGATATTCATTAGTTTACAGAATTCACCCCAGTCCTGCTTTTGCTTGCACAGCGGTAGAAATTGCATAAGCGTGGATTCCTTTTTACTGCGGTCTCAAGGCTGAAAATCCTCAGAGGTCTTCCAAGCAAACACCTTCCATGCCTCTCTCTCCAGCTCTCCAGCCACCCAAACAGAGATGCAGGCAAGATGCAGATATCCCACCCCCAAGAGATTATTGCAAAGTCCACTGCTTAACACACAGCTTTTCTCTAGCTCTTAAGCACCTTGGTTGCAGCTTATGGAAACCCACTTAGATCCATACTTTCTTCCAATCCTTATTGTTTTACTAATTGGATTAGTGTATCTACAGACAGACATTTTACTATACGAATTTCAGGGGAGGCTGTGGTGTGTATCTATGAGTGAAGGTAGGAGGTAGCCTTTGCTTCCCATTATAAAACGGTTCTTGTAATTTCATAATCATACAGTTCTGTTGCTGGCAGATATTTGGGGGTGAATGGCAATTAACAGCTGACTTGAGACTGGGGGAATTATCAATTTGACAACACTTATAAGCATACAGTGCCTGAAATGGCTCAACATTGAGAAGTCCATTTGAGTTTAAACAGAAAACATAATATTGAGTAATATATTGATTTCTCTTACTCAGTATTGGTAAAGAAAACCCTCCCATTCAAACAAACTACCTACATAATAATTTCTAGTAAAGTGATTTTCACAATAGTTTGCTTTGAATTTTCCTTCACACACCGGCACCACAACATTCAGGGCTGCACACCTTATTGATGGCTTCCAAGACAAAATATGATCGTTCCACTATCCTTTCAGCATGCTCCTCTCAAGCACCATTCCATGCAAGTAACATCAGCAAGAGGAATTTAACATGTTACTATTTTAACAAGCACTAATCTCTAAGAGGCCAATTGCACAGAACAAGCCATAAACACGTCCCATATTTCTACAGAGGCTCCTTCTGCCCTGATGGCAACTCTTCATAGGATGAGAGAAACAGCCACTCCATGGTCTTCTGTTGCACCAGTGTCTGATACTTGGGACAGTTACAGTATATCCTGAAAAATCAAAACATGCTGTTGCAGAAAAAAAAAAAGGTTATGTTTGTCCATTGACTACCAAATTCTGAGTCAGACCTTCTATGGGGCCATCTCCCACTGAGAACRTCACTCAAAGAGCACCAGGATTTAAAAGAAAACAAGAGATGCTTTTGTGTGTTCTTAATACTAGAGCTTTCGGCATCCACTGTTTGAAAAGAAAATTCTAAATGCACCTGGAGGAGGAGCATTTGGCCTTGGAATGCTGAAATTTGATGTTTCCTAAGGCTCATTCTGCATCTATAGCAGTGTGTATCATTTGGCAAGACATTGCTATTCCATAGAAAGCAAATACTTGCTGAATATTAGAAAAAAGAAAAGTCTAAAAAAGGTGAAATTGTTGGCGCTTTTTAACAGTGAACACTAGTAGAAAATCCTACATTTCAATGAACAGAATTCCCAAGACACCTACATCATCTTAATTATCTGCATAAAAGGGAGGGAGAGAATTGCAGTGTAGGACTCAGCATATYGATATAGCATATGCTACAACAGCACATGGTTTTTTCCATTATCATTCCACTTTTGACTCTGGATGGTTTTCCTCCTGGCATATTAAATCCCCTCCTGAAACTAATTCTAAAGCCACTCAACTCAGGACCCTCATCTTTATAAGAAACATGCAACTGCTAAGAGGTAAGTACTAGGAATAAGTAATGAGAAGGTTCATACTCTCTTAGAAAGAAGTGTACCTTTTCCTTCCCTCACACCTCCTACATTCATGGCCAGACCCTGCCCATGTTGTTCACTTGTAGAGGGGAATCTGTGCCTTCTCAACAATCCCACTGGTATTCCAAGTGGGTAAAAAGTGTCACCTCAGTAAAAACCCTCTACTGGTGGTTTCTGTGTGCGCCATGGGAGCCTAACCCCAAGGCTCATTACTCAAGGAAAGAATTTTACATGGTTTAAAACAAACAAACAAAACAACACGCAAAGCAATTTTATTTCCAGACAATCTCAGTAAAAGACGAAGACCTAGGCTGGAACGCCCTCTACACATTGCAGATATTGTTATATTCTCCACAACAGTGATTTCAATCTGGAGCCTGCAAATCCATGAGAAGTGTTTCTACAGTACTGAATTTTGCTGGTGGCATCCAGCCTCTCCTGCCAACCCTCTTCTGCCTTACATTTATTTTTCACTCATTCAGGCTTGGTTATTTTTCTCCTCCGTTGAAGAATGAAGCTGTTACCTTCCACTACATCTGCCTTCTCATTCACCAGTAGAATTCTTACAGGAAGAGGTTTCTGATAAGAAATCAATTTAGATTCCATCCATAGAAGACCAGGCAAACTTCAGAGTAAAGCCGGGACACTGACTGTAATTCTATTTATAGGCACTGAACTCAGCCTGAACACAAGGTCAATTTCTCTTTGAGGCTGCAATGAACCTCTCAAATCTGCTGAACTTAATGAAGCTGCAGCAACATAAGAAAAATATTGTCCATAATCCATAGTCCTGATAGCTTCTGCCAAATAATTTGCCATACATGTAACTTCCAAATGCATTTTTTTTACTTGCAAGGACAACAGGAGTTATATTACCAGCCCAAGGAGGTAATGCAGATAAATCCTTACAGGTCACACTGAAAATGTAATCTGATATGTACTGCTGAGGAGTGGAAAGACACAGCTTCTTTCCTTAAGAATCTTTTCCAAAGTCCTCACTCATGGACAATGTTCAGTGTCATCAAGATTTGCATTCACAAAGAGGGCAATATCAAAGTAAATAAATATTCTAATTCTTCTTGTTTATTCTATAACAGTATAAAACCCCCACAAAAATGGTCATAATTTACATTGACACTTATATTAAAACCCTTCTGCATTAACACAGTGGTGATACCAGGGCTATATCACAAGCTAGAATAAGATCATTCATTTATAATAACATCAGTAAGGCAAGGACCATATTCTCAGTTCTTCCCTTATGTGTATTAGTGCAACAGTGTCAGACATGTTTGAGTGACTGCAGAAGGCACATGTTAAATATATGAAGCCAGTTTAGTGCTTTACAATACAACTGTCCTGAAGAAGGGATCACACTTGTTTCCCATCCTTCCTTGGAAAACTAACAAAACACATTTCATGTCAAAGTCTAGGAAAGCACACTCACCCCTAGAATTATTAATACAAAAGTTGCAAACAAGCAAGAGTGCTGTTTAACACATGGCTCACCAAGCAGCGTTGGCAGATCAAACACACTGCGAAAATACAGTGCGTGTGCATTTTGAGTAGCATTGGTGTGCTTGGTTTCCTACACTAAGGGACATTGCACTTCCTTGTGTTCCCTTTAGTTATATTGAGACATAGGGTAGCAAAAACAAAAAGGTTTGTGGAGTCTGTTGAGCTTTTCTTGAAAACTTTATAAATAAATTTATTATGAAGAAAAGAGAACTTATGTTTTAAGTGTTCCACTATAAGCTAATATGATTTCCACTTCCGCTCCACCCCAGAAGAGTAGGGACTGAAAGACAGCTGATCTCTAGTCTGACAGACCATAGAACAAACCACCTCTACCAGTTCTTACAAATATCACTGCTATCCTCTTTCTACCAGTGGGAAAACCAAGGTCTGAGGTGAGCTGACCTTGTCTAGGGTTACAGGGCAGAATGTAGAAGAGAATCCCACCCTCTCTGGCCAGACTTTCTTACTTCCAATACTTTTTTTATTTCTGTGTAGTATTGAAGAAATAAGGGGCCACTTCCATATATCTTTCAGCTGCTGTTTAAGGGCACATGGGCAGTGGAAGTGTACTGAGTCAAGGAGCAGACTTCACAAGTTTCCCATCTCATGGTACCTATTTGCATATTCAAAAGACACAAAGGCCATAGTTCTCTAATTAGTTTCTACTGTAGACAGTATTCAAAATACAATTTTTTCTTTCTTTAGAGTTGCTGCCTGAAATGCCTAACCATATGAGCCTGTTTAAGTTTTTCTGAGTAGTGTCTAATGCAGCAAATGGTTGAATTGTTGCATTTTTTTTTTATTTCCTGAGTTGACACAGGCTAAATGTTACCTCAATTAAGTCATTGAAGTTGCTGTTCACATTCAGAGAGAAAGTGCTAAACTACAACTCAGCTTTCTTTCCTGTAGTGTACTTCATATAATTTTGGACATCTGCGACCACCAAGGAGTCTGGATTACAGCAGACCATAATACTCTATGAACCATGGTTATAATTAGGCGTCACATCCATTGTAATCCTATGGACGTCATCATGTGTTACCAGCATCTGTTGACAGATTTCATACCAGGCATATCACTGAAATGGCAAGTCTGGAGAGGGCAGCCCACAATAGAAACAATGGCATTTATTTTTGGTTTGTTCCAAGACTGTCTAATAGAAAATATATGCTGCCAACTGCCAGGGCTCCACCAAGATCACTTTTGGATATTGTATTACCAGTTAGAACAAAGATCTGTGCACATGTACTTGCAATCTTCTCCTAATAAATAAGGAAACTAAGAAAGCACTTTCTGCAACTGTCTTAGCACAAATTAGGAAAAGAGAGATGCCTTGAAATTTTACAAAGTTTATCAGGCCCTTTATCATGTGAGTACTTACTTTCCATGTAAAAATAAATTCAGACTCCTTTCCAAAATGAGGAATAAGGATCCCCTCTTGCAAATTTTATTTAAATATGGTATCATATTAATATTAAAACTAAACCGTGGCAACATAAAGTAGCAAAACCACACTCTCTACTCTATGGAAGTGAAGCAGAGTCTGCTTTAATTTGTCAATGTGGAAATCTGACTTCCTGCTGAAATACTGCCTGTTCAGAGGAATGGAAACAAAATTTGCAATGTAGTATAGTTACTCCCTGCTTTCCTGTCAAAGTCAAAAGACTTACTGTAACCGTAAGAAAGTCTGCCTAATCCAAATTCTCTTTACTTTTTAACATTTATCTGCATTGAAGGAAAACTGCATTAGAGTGCATTACTATCTAGTAACCTGTCCATTTTATTTTGAAAACAGCATTCTCTGAAATATTGGACAATTGAATCCTAATTAGATGTAACACAACCTCTTACAGCTGAGCAGTTCCAAATCGCTAAAGCACTTTAGCACTAAGATAATTTCCATTCTTATTATAAAACATAAAAGTGTAGTTCACCATCTGAAGAGTGTCAAATTAAAACAAATGCCAGTGTTGATGAGTATAACTTAATTATTGGTTAGGAGTTGGAGCAGCTGGTAGATCAAGAAAAGTGAACTTCAACTTAGAACAGAACTTCTCCTCCTATCCTCATTCAGCAGAATCTGAACAGGTGTGAATGGAAGAAAATTAACAAAACCAGATAAAAATCACAGAAGGAGGGAGGCTACAAGTTAAATCCGAGGGGAAAAATATTGGTTCTACAAATTTTAATGGAAAAGCAAACCCACTGGCCCCAACAATTCTAACAGCTCTTACTTTTATATTTATACTTTTATAGTATAGCTTTTATAGAAGCTGTGACTCTAACAGTGGGACAGACTCTGTCATAAGATCTAAATGGGCACCTTCTACTTAAGTTGCTCACCTATGCAAAATGCATATTCAAGCTTATTGTCCAGAGCACTGTCTCTCTCTCTCTCCTTTTTTCACTCTTGTAACCAGCAGATAACCTTTTAATCCCAGATCTGTCAGCTGTGACTTCAACATCACCTTTTAAATTAGGAAGCAATAAATCCTTTACATTATTTCATCGTTCTTTACCAGATGCTACTTAAAACTTAATATTATGAAATTAGATATTGCAAATATTACAAAAGTACCGAAGCATTGACATGACTGCAGATGGGATCATAATTTCTGTCTATGTTCAGAAAAAGAACATGGACAGTATTGGTGGCACAATAGCTTTCTTATACCTAAAAGACAAGAAGCATTTCTTCCAAAGCTGGGTATTCCAAGGAGTTTACAGTCTTAGTTTTTTTTTCCCAGACAGTGAACTGGCATGTGGAAACCTAATCGTGACATAGAGTTTTCCAAATATAGCCTGGATATATTTCTAGGCAATATTTTCCTTGTCAGATCATTCAGTCAGAATGAAGATAAATAATAAATTCTAATAAGAGCTGACTTGCAAGATCACAATTTCAAAAGTGATTTCTCAGTCTGCTTTCAAAATATTGCAAACTTTTTTGCACACTAATTTTGAACAATCTCCTTCATCTCTGCTTATAATCGCAATTTACTCTTTTTGAAAATCAATCAGGCACAGGCATCAATTCAGAGTCTGCTTTCTGAAAGGAAGACCCAGGAAGTGAAGTGAAAAGTTACTGAAATACTTATACATAAATCTAAAGGTACTGACAGAATATTTGCAGCGCAATATGAACTCCTGACTCCCATAAATTATTTTCATCTGACATAAGTTTCACTGAAGAATCAAAAAAATGAATGCTTTATCCTCAAAACACAGTGTAGCTACTATACATTATACACATGGTTTATACAATGCAAAATATTTTATTAGAACCTCTTGCTGTACAACCCTAACAATTCCAGACACAGCATGGCAGTAAGATAGGACATCATTCCACACAGAAGCACACAGACACATTATTTCCAGACCTTCCTTTGCTGTTTCTCCCATGCTGGGTCCAGGAGCAGGTCCCTGTCCCATTCTTCTTCTTGGGTCATGTACTCATCTTCTTCATAGTTGTAGGTGTACTGCATGTTTGTTTCTATCTGGTTCATGCTATTCATGCTACCCGGGGATCAGCTTCAGCTGCTGTGTCTTCTACTACGATTTAAGCTTAGTTTACTTGCTGATGGTAGCAGTGTCCTTTTTCTTTTTTTTTTCCTTTCTTTTTCCAAGGTGACAGGGAGTGAATATTGACAAATCTTGCTGAGAGCTGAGGCTGAAACTCAGGTAGGTGCTGACCTGTGGTGACCTCCCTTCCCTGTCTCCCCTGCCCTCCTTCCCTGTCTCTCTCCCTGTCTGGAGGCTGCTGCTGTCGGTCCCTGTGGCTGACCCTCCGGAGGAGCCCAGGGCGGCTCTTTGCCGCGGCTTATTATCCCCGCCGCGCCGTCACGTGGCGCTCGGGCGGCGGCCCCGGCCCCTGCCCCGCTCGGGGCACGCGGGCGGTCACGGCTGCAGGAAGGCACGGATGAGCGGGGTTCGCCTCCCCTGAGCGCCCCCGCCAAAAATTACCGACCGTAATGCCCGTCTGTCTTGTCTTCCAATTCAATACACACCTGTCTCTTTTTTTTCTTTCTCTTACATGTATTTCTACTCCCCAAGACCCGCCCACGATTTGCTAATGCGGTTGGACATTGTCTATCATTAGTCTGAAGTCCGTGTCCCGCCTTGAGCCACTTGGCACTTTCAGATTAAGGATCACACGAGCCAGCGCAGACAAAGACACCCAAGAGATGAAACGTTCTCCAGTGGAGATGGGTCTGGAGTGAACCAGAAAGCATGGAAGCACAATTTAAAAAAGCAACACATCATTTCGTCCAGGAAACACGCTCAGAAGATTCAAAAGCAGGCACCAAGAAGCACATACAAAGGTCCATGGAACCAGCAATTTTACAAATGTGGGACATGAACCATTTACCCTTGCTTTCCACAGGGCAAAATCTCAAAGGATAGCACTGGGATTAAGCACCCTGGCAAGCATGTCCGGTATCTCCCTTGCCATATCATTTCAGTTGCTTCGGCAACAATGTTTCTTCTGGGAATTGGCAAGTTTACTCCGTTCTTCATGTAGCTTGTCATTAATGCCTGCACCTATCATCAGCCAAGGTCATCTTCTCTAGCGGTGTCTACACTGCATCCAATTCAAGCCTCATTTAGAAAAAAAAATGCTCGCCAAAGCTGAGCTTTTGGAAGCCAAAAGTTACTAAGTCAGGTATAAGGGAAAGCTATGTTCAGTAAAGGCAACCACAGATCTCTAAGCCAATGGAAATGAATAACCAGAACAATTTACAGTTAGACAGCACATGTCCTCTGTTTCATAGTGCTAGCTAAAGCTCTGCTTTCTGCCAAGTCACCTTCTATCCCATAAGTCCATGCAATATAGAATGTGCACACATGCACACAAAATACCTACTCCTCAGCTCAAAAACACTTCATAAATGCAGCGCTAAGGTTGCAAATTGGAATTTGGAAGAGGATTGCAACGTTTCACGCAATAAAATCAAGCTGAATTTCTGAAGACTGATGTACATACTGTAAGATAAACAGTCTAAAAATGAAATTCCAAATCTAAGCAGCAAGTCAGAACCACATGCTTTTTGCCTGCTCAGTGCAAATATTCTCAAGGTTGCTACACTTCCATCCACATAAGCAAACGTTGGTGAATGCTACGCCTAGACTTTTTTGTTCAAGTGCAGATGAGCATTCTCTTAGGATACTCTCAGACAATATCAAATAGCAATTACAAAACAAAATAGTTCATGTACGTACACATTATATGTATGCTGGTGCAATTTGTGTGGTTTATTTTATAGCTGGGTAGTCAACTTTGGTTTGCAATACAAGTCCAACTGCAAACACTTAAATGATAACTTAAGCCTTCGAAGTCAGTAAAACCTTTTCTTCTTATTCACTATATAAAGCACAGGAGAAGTTTCAAAAGGGAATGCCGGAAGAAGTCAGAGGAATCCCAGAAGTATACACATAAATCTGTAATGCTGTGACTCAGAGCTGTCCCCTGTGCAAAGAGCTCTCCTGCATTGATGAAACCTGTGACCTTTCATGCACTCCCTCATCAGAAGCGAGCCACTGCAACCAGCTTTATGCCTTTCCTCAGCACTGCCTTGTCTGGGGATCTACATGGATGAAGATGCATGGTTCTGCACCACTCTCCACTCTGCAGTACAGGTGAGCCTTAGAGGTACTGGAGGATTCATATAGGGAGGCATCAGCTAAAACCCACATTTTGTTTGTTGGCCCTCATCCTCTAACATAGGCCACGGTGCCTGTGTCATGAAATAAAAACTGAGGTGTTATAGTGACAAAGAATATCCAATCACACTGTGGATTAGGACTGGGATCAGACCCATGCCTAGAATTCTAGAAATCAAAGGACATTCTAACCAAATTTTCCAGAATTCTGAAAGAAGACTATTAAGTTATTTCATAAAATAACTGGATTTGCTATAAACATAGCTAGCTAGTGCTGCAAAGGTACTGTTCATTTTTTCATGTTTACTTGGTACATAGGTAAACAGTACTTGGTAGCAAAGCAAACAAAACAAAAGTATCTTCATTGTTCCAAAGAATCAACAGCCAGAACCACAGTATCTCTCAGCTAGTCTGAGAGATTAAAAAAAATCAAGTATTTCAAGATCCACTTTGGCTAGGTTATATTAGTCCACTTTGTATCAAAAAATATTTCAGAATGAAAAATCTTTTTAATTGTGAAAATCTCAAAATAGGAGGCTTCAACTTTGTCAGTGTGCATTTTGAGAACACTGGGCTTTTTACCTATGAAACATGAAGCTAAATGGAATAGCCCAATTTAAAAAAAAAACCCTACCTTATCTTGATGGAATCTGACCTGCTTTAGGTTCTCTAACTAACTGCTTACTGCCTCTTAATCAGACAGCATGAGTAGGCAGGGGAGATATTTATAGATGGAGCTTTAGGAGGAGTATCTGGTATTTTGTTTACTACTTTAATTTAATTTTATAAACTAACTGTGTGGATGGTAATGAGAAGCATATGAATGGAGGTCCGTAGTGGAAAGAGAGCCAAAATGGAACTCTAATGCCAAACTTGAAGTGGAAAGGGAGCTGCCTCTTTCAGCTCAACAAGAGAAAAGGAAAGTTGTGCCCCGCACAGTAGCATGAATAAAGCAGTTTACTTCAACCAGCTTCTTCCCACATCAGAGGGAGGGTAGGACTATCCCAAATAAAGCCAGCAGAGTCACACAGCTATGAACTATGTGTGCCTAAGGAGAAAGAAAATAAAACCAAAACAGAAATAAGCAACCTCAGCAGGAAAGAAAAGACAAAAGTCTCAAATAGACAAAAAGAAAGAAACACAATGAACCATAAGGATAGGGAATTTTAAGTTGACGTGGCAAGATACCTGAGAGTCAGCAAGTACATTTAAGGTAGAAATGACACAGGTTGTTTACATTGTGGCAAGACAAAAGAATACTCATGATTGCCAAATGGACTAGAAGAAATAAGGTGGCCGGGGGAGATCAGAAATGGAGATGGCAGAGCTGAATCATCAGCTACTTTTGTCCTTTATTTGGAAAAGGTGTGCAGTTGCAGTTCATGCTAACATAAACACTAGTAAGGGCCTACCGTTACTAGCAGGGAGAACGATGCCTTTAACAGGAGAACACTGTGGCAACCAGGAATCACTTCCTATGCATAAGGAGCACCAAAAAGGCCAGATCCTTCCTAGCAGGTGCAGCAGGTCTGTGAGTTCACACAAGTGGATAACACCCAAGCAAAAGCCTTCTGGTACACTTTGCATGAAGCTCCTTGGGAATCAAAGGGCTTTTCTAGCTAAAGGAATTCAATCTTTATCATTCTTTTTAATGAAATCGAAAGTGTTTCACACAGTCTATATTTAACCTTCATTTACTCGTCAAAAGCCATCATATCATTCTTTCAAGAACTCATTCATTTGCATTTTTACTGTTTCTCAGATTTTCAATCCTTCAACAGGCTTCTTATGCCTCTCCCTTCACAAAACCGTAGAACGAGAATAAAACCACAACTTTTTAATAAAACTTAAAAAAATGCTAAACACTGAAACAAGGTTTCACCAGATAATTCTTCTATTTGAACTTAATGAAATATAGAATAAGAAATGAGCCAGATTTCTCTACTTAAATAATCACCTGTGAAACAATCAACTGACATGGAAATGGTCACTATTAATTTACAGCTGCAACCCTTCTGTGTAGGAACACAATAGTTCATATCTGCCAAAACTGTCCCAGAAAGGCCACAGGAAGATAAAGAACCTTAAGAGAGCTCAATCAGTCATTGAGTCTTTAAGTATTCATGTTGTCATGAAACATGTCATGTTGTCATGTTGTCATGAAACAGCCTGTTTCTTTGTGAAAAAGCACAGTAGAATGCTTTCTCAAGAAAAAAGTCAATGAAAGGTAAAAGAAAATAAATTCAAAGTGACTATTCTTTTGTGTAAACTGTTCATGGAATCTTAAAGAGGGATCAAAAAGCCCTTTTCTTTTCAATGCGTGCCATAACTGTCGCTTGTACACAAATATACTTTTGCTTGTAGCAAATATCCAGTTGTTTAAAGCTTAAGCAACAAAAATCTTAATTATTTAAAGAAAAGGATAATGTAGACTGGGCCAAAATGTTGGATTCCATTAAAAATTATGCATAAATTTCCCAAACACAGCTAAGCAGAAAGGTAAGGTATGTTATAGAATGTATTGATCAATTATCAGAGGTGTTTAGAAGGGATTTTTTTGCAATACAATGAATATAACCCGCCTTCTTCAATGTAAGAAACACACTACATTGTAAGTTCACTAAAAGAAGAAAACCAAGGAATTAAATTCATTATGTAAAGGTAGTATGAATAAACTTTAAGCTCACTTCATATTCCTGAAATGAACACATACATTAGGAAAACAGAAAGAGAGCAGAGAACAAAGCCATACATCTGGAAACCAAATGTCTGATTTTGTCCAAGCTAAGGAAAAGCACTGTGGGCACTGAGTATATTAGCCCTGCCACATGTAGCACCAAGAGGCAAAAATTTTGCCTCTGAAAAATCTCCATACTACTCATACACGGTGATATTAACTATACAGTAGCTAATCACTTTTAAAAAGTATATTATTTCAAATGACAGATTTGGAAATAAAAATTAAGAAAGAACAGAAAAAATGCATTTGCTGGCTTCATAGTAACAACTGTCATTGTCAGAAGATCCCGAAGTGTTTCATCAGCTATATATAGAGACGACTTACTCTGTCCCTGGAATTCAGCCATGGATGAAGTGTAGCAAGAAATATTTATGAGACCAACAAATACTACCAAAGCATAGCTTGGGCTTTGGGGTATGGAGAAAATGCTGACTGCACTGACATCACTGGCTTTTGCCAACCCTTTGTGCGGAAGGAAAATCACGGGGCTGAGATGTGGGGTGATCATGCCAGCTTGAGATGCCCTTATGTGACCTTGAGCAAGTCAATTCAGAAAAAATTTTCCCAAAAAGCTGAGTGTTGGCTTATTAGACTACACTCACTGAGAGAAACAAGCTTATCATGCTGCACTCTGCCATCTCTGAAASAGTGTCAACAATGCTTCCTTTGGTCCTTAATGTCCACCTCAAAAACAATTCTCTGGAAAAGAGGCTTTGTCTGTCTGAAAGCCCTGAGGAGTCTACACAACCATTGTGAATATAGTGTGCTTTAACTATCACACCCCCTTCACCTCCACATTTGCCTCTCCAGACTGTGCGTGGCCTGCACCCAAAAACGTCTATTATTCTAGGATGTCAGGCTTGCTCAGGCATTTAGGGTCTCTTATGCCCTGAAGGCAGTATTCCTACTGTTTGTAGGGCCATGCTTGGAGCCCTGCATCCTGCAGAGCAGATGGTCCTGGTTCTCGGAGAGAGTTCAAGGCAGGTAACAGTAGGAATCAGTCAACACCTGGTCTGTGCCACAGTGTCACTAGGCAATACTGTGATACGTAATAACAATCACAAACTGCAATGTGTTGAGTGCTGAAAGAAAGATGTAATGTAGCTGGGCAAACCCTCTAGCGATGGCACTGCCAAGCAGCGCTGCACGAAATTATACCTTTCATGAATGAGAAGAGCCCTCAAACCTCACATTCTGACTTATTTCTATTCATAAGGAACCATGATACCTGAACTCCCTTATCCCAGGTGCTAGCCTCTGGAGGGTGCCTTTTTGGTTTAATGGTTCTTGGGTAGGTGTAACTCACAAAGACAGATTAGATCATGGATTAAATAAATAATATCAGAAGCTCTGATAGATGCTTTGCACAGATTAGAAATGTGCAAAGGAAAAACTAGGAAAAGTATATTGTAATTTATATACCACACTGCAGTCAGTCTGTTGGCACACTGAAGTGGTAGAGTAACATGCAGTCAGCTACAACGCAATACACACAGTAACAGGTGGGGAAACTACAAATAGTGCTGGCATAAGAGCGGAAAAAATGGTGAGACAGATCCAGGATTTTAAAAATGGTTCAGTGACGAGAATTCAAGGGGAAGGACTAGGGGTATAGCATGGCCTATTACAAACCTTTTGAAGGAACCTTCACACATCATGTGTTCCCAGAATCCTGCCTGTGTTCCTATTTTATGCTGGCTTAGCCTTACCACACAGAGATACTAAGCAAGGAAGAAACTGTGTGACTAGGGCAATGTGAAAGCTGCAACTGATGATACAATTTGTACTTCATGAATACAACCAGTTAAAAAAAACCCTTCGTAGATCAGCCTGTGACCTGCAACTGATTTACCTAAGACCATCATCTAAAATGGCACCACATTGTTCAGCAATAGTTTTGGTCACATTGAGAGAAGAGAGGTGCGTATGTGAGAGACAACGAATGCAAAGACGATATGCCTTTATTTATCTAGAAACAAACACTGCCAACTAAGTCAGAATTTCCAGATAACAATTATCTAAGGGACACAGATGAGACCTGGCAGGTTTTAAATCACTGAGGTATGAGGTAGAGATTATGGGCACAAGACTTGGGCACTAGATATGAGACACTGCTGAGTTCTACACTCGGCATTTGTACCGATTGACTGAATGACCTTTGACCAGTTGCAGTCTCAATGCCCTCATTTCTCCATCCAGTTACACCAGTGTAACACCACTAACATCAATGATAATAAAGTTACACACTCAAGAAGGCAACCTGGTTGAACAAATTGCCAGTTTGTAAATATGAATACTAGCTACTTGTTATTCATTCCACAGGCGTAATATAAAGATTAGTAAAAGCAGCCAATTCATCCCTGTATACAGCAGCATTAGGCACAACCTGAATTACTGCCAAACAGGGATAACATGTTCTTTATGCAGCACGTATAGTGCAAGTTTTCCTTTCCCAGAACTGTTGCCCTTCCATGCTGTTCAACAAAGCTTTACTCTGACACTCAGCAGCATTAAGAACCAGCACCGAGAAAATGAGCAATGTCCTGCCGTGCCTGACGTGAAAGCAGCAAGGCCTTAATTTTCCAATTCCAGTTCTGAAGACAATTGTTTCCTTCCAGCTATGATCCCTCTCACTAACTTTAGACATATTCTTATGTCAGGAGAAATGAGTATCAGTTTTGCACAGCACACTTTCCAATATGAGACTGGTTGCTCTTGAGATATACCAGAAACAACCTACTCTTAGTGAAGGCTCTTGTCTATTCTCAATCCTGCTGAATGTGGACAAGTCCTTTGTTTCTTAACCAGCTCACCTCTCTCCCTCCCTAAGAGCAGTTAAGCATAAGCAAAGGAGGACAGGAGAGCATTTAAATGTTTCTTGACTTTGAAACTAGTTAGTCTATAGGATAAATGCAGTGGACCTGTGCTAATGGGCAGTCTAGATCTCTGTTGTGTCCCATAGTTAAATCTGGAACAGCTGTAATCTTCCAGAATTTCATAACTGAACCAAACTCAACATGGGGAGGAGGGAGGTGGTGTTAAGCCAGAAGCTGTTTTATGTAATTTTCCAGTTCAAATGAACAGTTACTGGAGGTGGAGTCAGCAACAAAGGTGAAATTACCCCTATAGATTGTAAGGCTCCACGTGTATTTATACAAACTTCCACATTAATTAAAATCTGAACACATGTTCCCCTGATAAAAGCATTCTGCAGAAAGCTTATTTTGCAGTTCAAATGAATGGACTCAAACATATTTTAACTTCTCTATGGGAGATCATTTTGTTATGAATGTGCTCCTAGAACACCGTGACACTTTTTCATTTCTTGCCTATAGCTCAGTAACCTCTCTTGTACCACTTTCATAGGCAACCCTGGCACACAGATGATCTATGGAAGATCAGGCTGATTAGGCCCTAAATTTGTAGGGCCTGATTTTTTACTGTTAAAGTATCAGTGATGGGAGTTGGGAGGGTCACTGCACCTTCAACTGCAGGAGAGAATGTTTAAAACAGTGCATGACGAACATACCAGACAAATATAGGATTCTGCTGGGCCTGAATGCTCAAACCATCAGGCTTACTCAGTGAGGAAAAGTGCAGTATGTAACCGTACTCTGTAAAGCACTTACGGGAAAAGACAAATTCCATAGTACCAGCATTCATTATACTAAAACTATCTACTGGATGGGGAAATTGAACTATGTACAGTTTGGAGCATGTGCCTCAGTTTTCTTTCTACAGACCAGGAATAATACTAATACTGTGAAGTATAAGGAAGTATGTGAAAATCAACTACCAGATAGATTTGGAATGCTTTAAGACAAGTACAAATACTGTGAAAATCATAAATTATRTATTTGGGAATATGCTTCAACTGATTGCAACAGACCTTCACTGAATAAAGAAGAGAAATCATAATGCTGTTGAGCACTGCTTATGCAGTACATTGAACAAAGCACAATTTCTGGAAAAAAAAGTAGTTTGTGACTATAAAGTCTGCATTCTGATACCTACAAAACAACCTGGAAAACTTAACTCTGGCATAGTCCACCATTAATTAACTTGTGACCCTGATCTTCTTTTAAGATAACTGCACTACACTAATTATAAATAAATTATAAATTAACTGCAAACGGGTTCTAAATTGGAAGATAGTTCATACACAATGATGAAAGCACTAAAGGCTTCCAATGCAGCCCAGCAGTTGCATAACCACTACAGCTTCTGCACAAGAAAGAACATCATGTTTTGCATCTTAGATCTGTCTTTTGCAGTTCACACACACATCATTAAATGTTAGTGACACAGACAGACTAGACACATTTTTTAGACTAAATTAGCCATAAATTGTTTAAAGTTTGTTTTGTTTGCCCTCTGCAGACTAAAATGAGGCACATACATCACCATACTGTTAAGAATCAGCAGGTAATACAAACCAAAGAGATCATACCATAAGTGAGAAAGACTGTGAAGTGTAACCTCTCCCATACTTGAGAGTATCACAGTGTTTTGCCACCAGGCTTATTTAAAAGCAACATATCAGCATCAGTGCCAGAAGCACCTGATGCTTAGTGCTACACACTCTTCTTCACTACATGTTCAAGTCCAGGCTGCCTTCCTACCCCTATATTATGTGCCTGTCAAGACTTCTGTAGAAATAGTACGCTCCTCTCCATGTATCCAAGGAATTGCCCCTGATGTCACTGGGTCTCTAAGTCTCTCTCAAGTAGTTTCTCTGCAGAGAACTGCCTGAAGTCCCTAGTATGCACAGTGCAGGCAGGTGTCAGAGTAAGAAATGCAATAGAGAAACCACTGACATACACTTGTCAGTAAGGGTTGTTAGCAGTTATCTAAAACACTGCCAGTTGTCAAGACTACTTTATGTAAGGTTGCAAGGCACAGAGACAGCAGGGCCACTATTTTAAGTCTGAAAACGTGACGCCTCTAGTAACCAGCAAATCTGGAGATCTAGGCTTATCAGTAAAAATCAGATGCATAACCTCATCAAACACACTATTTCTTCTAAGAACAGGGGGTTTTTTCCCCCCAAGAATTCCCACAATACACAACAGCATGAACAGTTTCAAATCCACAATGAAAGCAAATACAAAAGCCAAACATTTTTTTAAATGGCACTGAAATGCAAAGAAAAGACTACGGGATTTTTGTGACTGCAGATACTCTGTGTCACTCAGTATCATGAAAATGCACTTTCTGACTCTTTAATACTTTTAAAATATAACAGTATTAATATCTCTCACACATATATATATATATACACACATATTAAGAAATGTTCAGTTTTTCGCAGTGTTTGCAGTGCCACTGTGCCAGGCATTACATGAACACATAACTCATTCCTATACAACAGATACGTAAAATAATTAAACTTTAGAAAGTGAATAAACAAAATATGTAACTGAATACAATTGAACAGCAAAACCGGCAGATAAACATTCTCCTCTCTGCTACTGAATGTGGATTGTAACTGTTTTCAGGGATTATCATACAAAGTTGTGGTTCAAACCATGTATTCACCAGCTCCAGAAAAGGCCTGTGGACTGGCAGTGATCGGGGCAAATGAAGAAATGAAAGTAGCACAGGCTTCACTGGCCAGCCTGGCAAAAGACTGAAATCCATATTTAGTGCATCCAGATAGGAATGACATTATTTCTCCTTCAGGGAAAGGGCTATGATTCATCTTAACATTTCATAAAAGACCCAGAAAGTGGCTGGGTGACAAGCAAATAGAGGTTTGAGAGGCTGCAGGTCAGGAATGGGTAAGTGCACTATGTGAGATCCACTGCTGTTCCAACACCTGTCAGTTGCTTGATTAACAGGCAATTGAAGGAGGTGACAGCAAGACTGTATACTGCAGTAAGAAAAGTGTGTGAAGCATGTTCCCCCATTGATCACTTCTTCCTCCTTCCCATCCCTCAGTTTATTGTCTCTTTTACTGTTTACAGCCCTGCTATGAACAATGAGACATGTTTAGCACACAACACTCTCCTTATTGCTTATTACATCCAAGTCCCCAATGGCCGCATTGCTACACTCTGATTACCAAGTTCTCCCGAAGCATTAAACAATGTGACTCACAAACACCACACAGTAGATCTATGACACCTACTCTCTCAGCAGATTGTCTGGCACAGATACCTTTTCATGATAATAAACAGCTAATTTATACACACAGTATTGTATTCCCTAGCCTAAGAAATATCAAAGCATGACAAAGGACCTTCACATTCACAGCAATCATGAGAAACATTTTCCTACTTTTCATTGCAACTATTATGCAGTCTCTATAATCTAGCTTTCTAGTTGACTTTCTACACAATAAACAAAAAAGTCACAATTCATCAAGCAGCTCAGCACTGAAAAGGACAGCTTTTTTCTTCCATTATTTAACATCTCCATTTGTCTTCCTTACTCTCCCTGATGCTCCTAGGATAAACTAGACCTATCTCAAATGGATATAAATGGATTTACAAGGATGACTATTGCCTACCCATTTCAAGACAATGCTTTCTCTGCATGTATCTAGCTGAAGCTAGTTTGTTTACTTGGGGTTTATTTCTCCTTATCTAGAACATATATTTAAAAGCTTCTTCTACGACAATTTTGATTCAAAAACCCTTAGTCTATGTTACCATATCAGAAAGACTTTAATAGAGTAAAATCCCCAAAACAGCTTTCCACCACCCCATCCAGAGGGTTTCTATTTATTATTAGATCTGGAATGTAGCTAAATATGAGAACTTAAGGGTGGGGGAAGCTGCAATAGATTTTTCAAGAAAATACTGGAAAACATGACACTGCCTGCCACAGTGGTCAATGATGTGCGGGATGCACTGTCTAGCAAGGAAGCTTATTCCAGTCTTTCAGTTCAACTGAAGAATTATTCTCCCTTCAGACCTGTTCTAGCAGTGAGAACTGCAATTCTCTATAACCTCAACCACCATTGAACGGTGATGGTTGACAAAAAACTCAATATGACCCAGCAACGTGGGCTCACAGGCCAGAGAGCCAATGGAATCCTGGGCAGCATCCAAAGCAGCATGGCCAGCAGCGCAAGGGAGGGGATTCTGCCCCTCTACTCTGCACTTGTGAGACCCCACTCGGAGCGCTGCATCCAGCACTGGTGTCTCCAACATAAGGACATGGAACTGTTGGAGCAAGGCCACGAAGTTAATAAGAGGACTGGAGAGAGCACCTCCCCTATGAACACAGACTGAGAGAGTTGGGGCTGTTCAGCCTGGAGAAGAGAAGGTTGTGTGGAGACCTCACAGCAACTTTCTGGTATCTGAAGGGGGCTACAGGGAAGCCGGAGAATGACTCTAAGGAACTGATAGGACAAGGGGGAACAGCTTCAAACTGAAAGAGGGTAGGTTTAGATTAGATGTTAGGAAGACATTGTTTACCGTGAGGGTGGTGAGGCACTGCAACAGGTTCCCCAAAGAAGTGGTGGATGCTTCAACCTTGACAGTGTTCAAAGCCAGGTTCAATGGGGCTCTGAGCAACCTGGCCTAGTGGAAGGTGTCCCTGCCCATGGTAGGGAGGTTGGAACTAAATGATCTTTAAGGTCCCTTCCAACCCAAACCATTCTGTGATTCTATGATTCTATGAATTATGCTTGATTGTGTCTGCCTCCAGTTGCATCAGCTGCGTGCTCATACAGCTTCACTGACCTCATCAGAATTACTCCTGAGTTTCACTGATGCAAGCATAAAAAGATCAAGCCCTTAGGGGAGAAAGGGGAGAAAGGGCAGAAAGGGAAAGCAAATTTTAACTCTCTCATTTTAGCTATGTGCATTGCTATATGACAAAGTGGCTCCCATCTCTTTGCTTCTAACAAAAGCCTAGCCAAGGGAATAATGGCCTCAAGGCCTTATCAATGTGTATCCTGCAGAAAAGTACTGCCTCATCATTTCACAGTGCCCACTGGTGAAGGGTGACTGCTGCATTGTCACAGAGTACAGAAAGAACTGAAAATAGAGAAAAATACATAATGCAGCCTAAAGACACAATAAAGCAGTTTTTTCCTGATAATTACAGTAGCTCTACAAATTCAGAGACCCCAGATGTATTCTTATGAATTATAACCTTTTAATAGGGAGCAGATATGTTCATGAATTAAGAACAAAGGACATGGATTAGTAGTAGCAGAGTAGCAGAGTAGCTACTCTGGATCAGAGTAGCAGATTTAACTGCACAGCCCCCAAACTACAAAACTTCAGCATGCCTCCTACAACCAACAGGAAAACACAATATATTCCTTGTCAAAAAGATTACCTTGGGTGAACAAGATGTTCAAGCCACTGCTCTGAAACACAGATCGGTTTACAGTTCAGTTAGCAGCCATATACCCACATTAAACACACAGATCTGTTAACACCTACTTTTGCTTAAAATGTTAGAGAACTTGATAAGAAAGTTGCAGTCTCCTTTGCATATCCTAGAAAGGTTCTGCTCTTACTTCATTATGCTGCAATCAGATTGTATTTTAGATGCCAGGCACTGTCACATTCCCAGTTAGAAATGGCATGGACAAATGTCAGAGAACATACCAAGATTATTAGCAAGTGATGGTGAAGTGCAGGGAAGGTGGCTTTCTTCTGTCTCCTTCAGAACTGTTTATCATGGTGGCTCACTAGATTAGAGAAGGTGGTGCAAGAAGGCAAAAAGAAGCATCATATTAGTAAATTATTTAATAACAATTTGAGAATGCTTAAGAGCATTTAATACAAACACTCTCTAACTTGGTATGAAAAGAGCAAATTGCATAGGTAGTATGCAATTCCTTTATATTCATTTTGATATATTACAATTGAATGCTACTGAACATTCCTTTTTTTGTATCAGAAGGGATTCCCTTTTCCTCTCTAAATGAAATTCCTCCCCATCTCTTGCTTACAAATGAGACCAAACCAGAAAGATGCATTCCAGGAACACAACTCATGCGAATTTGTTCAGATAGAACAAGATCTGGTCTGCATAAAACCTCTGATCTGCACAGTGTGATGAGGGTTCCTCAGCACCACTTCATTCTACAAATCTCTTCCTCCTGGGTTGCATTACTTACCAAGGTGGATGTAGCTCTGCATATGCACAGCTGGTGAGGTGAGTTGGAAGAAAAGGAATATAAAGACTAGGCCTTTATATAAAAAGACATCCATTATATTGGCTCCAGCAGTACCACAAACTGACCCAGATGTAAAGAACATTAAAAGTTTAATAGCGTTTGCCTTTCTCAACCAAACCTTGTCAAACACACCAACGCTTACAAGTGAATAACTTACAGAAAATGCTTGAAACAGGTCACATTTTTCCCAAATAAAAATTAGCATGTGACAATTTATATTCTAAGACTCTAAGAATTTTAACAGACAATACAATCTTTCAAATGCAGTTTAGTAGCAGCCATCAGCAAAGGTGATCCCAGTCGCAGTGTGGCTACAAGACTTCCACCCATACAGACCATCTCTGTGATGAGAAGCTAAAAGGACTAGTTAAAACAGGTTTGGATTGCAGTTAAAAAAAATGTGCCTTTGGAGCGCAGCATGGAGCAAACCTCCATGATGCTCAGCTTCAACACTGGGTAATTACCAAGCATGTTTCCTAACAGACTTTCTGAGCTTATATTTTCCCACAAAAACACTTTTTTATAATCAAATCAAGAACACGTATTTTTTCCCTCTACAGAAGGTGTCTCTGTTCCTCCAATAAACTTCCAAAGGGAATCCCAGCTTTACTCTGAAATCAAACAAGGGTGGAACAGAAAGCACAAAGGTATAAAACCTTTGTCTTGCAGTTCTCCATAGGAAAGAATAGAACGGGATAGGAGCACTGAAAAACCTGAATACATTTCAGCATTTACAGATTCCAGTGTATCTTCCTGGTTAGAACACTTAAATAATGAACCACATTGCTAAAAAAAACCAACCAAACAAAAAAAGGCTAGTTTTCTTGTTTTAGAACCGACTTTCTGTCCCTTGCATATTTTCTAGATATTTTAATGTTCGGTATTTTTAGGTGTGGAAACATGCATATTTCTGGAGGTTTAAATTATGCTAAAAGTAAGGTCACATGAAGGCTTCAAGAAAGAAAAATATGCACAGAAGCCACAGGGAATGTGAAAAAGTGCAATAAACCAGCCTCTTGGTTTGCAACAGCCCCAGCCAGCTCATTCACTAGATGGTCAGTATCTCAAGTGTTATAACAATCAGAAAAGTAATATCAATTCCTGTTAACTCAGTAATATCCTCCAATCACCTTAACACAGTTATAACTGCAGTGGTACCAACACTTACCAGCTCGGCAATTGCTGTCATTACATCCAGATCATACCATGTCAGAAGGAACGTGATATAACGCTATAGTGTCTCTAACAAGACACTGGCAAATATAATCAGGCACAAAGTCAGACATGCAGCTGCATTTCATCCCTCTGCTCCCACTCCTACAAAGGTTTAACTTAAAAGAATAAAAGAAAAATTAGAGAAAAATAAAAAAAAAGTTGAAATCAGTGGATACTCCTAATGGATAAAATTAAGCATTTAAATAATTCTTTGCAGCCCCAAACTTTTATCAGCATTTTGTATTTCTATTGCACATTAAATGGCTGCCAAATAAAGCAGCCTTACAAACAAATTTGTTATTTCTACCATAGCTATGAAGCTTCTCAACAATATATGGAAATAGTTTTACAGAACTGGTGCTGGAATTGTTATATTTGGCATCAGTTTGTCCATCTGCTGACATCGATTGGAATACATTTTATTTCTGATTTTTGTGGCAGGCTCCTCCTGATTTGTCACAAGCCATTTTCCCTTTCTGGCTTTGTGCACCAACTTCCAGGTGTGGAACACTGCAACCTTGAATGCAAACTGATGGGACACATCATGGGGTTTAATATTAGAAATTTCTTTTTAATCTGAGGGTAACCAAATCATGGATGAGAGGCTCAGTGAAGCCATGGGATTTCCATCCTTGGGAGATATTCCAAACACAAGCGGACAAAACTCTGAGCAAATTGCTCTAAGTTGGCCCTGCTCTGGGGCTGGATCAGACAACTTTTAGAGGACTCCTCCAGCCTACATCATTCTGTGGTTCTGCAGCTGGGATCTAGCCCATACATACTACTGTAGCCTTCAATACCTTCTGCTCATGGGAGTCCTGCACTTCCCCTAACACCACTCACTCCAGATATGGAAAAATCCTAAAGTGGAACAACTCCAGTTGCTCTAGTTGTTGCGTCTCTTATCTATGAAGAGATGCTGACCATGTTTGGTGGATCCTCACCCCCTGCCTGGGCTGCTTTGCTGGGCTCAGCACTGAGCCAGCCGCAGCCTTGCACAGACACCTCGCTGAGGCGTCTCCATCCATCCATTGCTGCTGCCTTCACACCCTGGCTGGTGCCTGGGCTGGGTGCTGCCTCAGGGAAGGCAGGCTGGGCCCTGCCCCAGACCTACCTGATGCTTTCACATAGGCATTGCACTCCGAGGCATCTGCCCAAATGTGTGATATCATCCACAACGGCCACAATTGCCACTTCCCTCACGGAAACCATTCCTGGAGGTGGCACACACTCAGCGGAATCATAGAATCGCTTAGGTTGGAAAAGACCTCTAAGGTCAGTGTGTCCAACCACTAACCCAGCACTGCAAGTCCACCAGTAAACTGTGTCCCTAAGAGCCACATCTACACGTCTTCTAAATACCTCCAGGGATGGTGACTCCATCACTTCCCTGGGCCACTCATTCCAATCCCTGACCACCTTTCCAGCGAAACAATTTTTCTTAATATCCAATCTCAACTGGCACAACTTGAGGCCATTCCTCTTGTCCTGTCGCTGGCTGCCTGGAGGAAGAGGCCAACCCCCACCTGGCTACATTCTCCTTTCAGGGAGTTGTAGAGAGCTATGAGGTCCCTCCTGAGCTTCCTTTTCTCCAGGGTAAACACCCCCAGCTCCCCCAGTACTCCTCAGAGCACCTGTGCTTCGGACTCTTCACCCGCTCCATTGCCCTTCTCTGGACTCGCCCCAGCACCTCAGTGTACTTCTTGTAGTGGGGGGCCTAGGCCTGGACAAGGGATCTAACGATCCCTTCCCTGGTCCTGCTGGCCACACTATTCCTGACAGGCCAGGATGTCATGGCCCCCTAGACACACTGCTGCCTCACGCTCAGCGGCTCCCGACCCGCACCTCCAGCTCCTTTTCCGCCGGGCCGCTCTCCAGCCACTCTCGGGGCGGAGCACGGCCGAGAGCAGGGCCGGGTCGGGCTCTCCGCCAGCGGGGCGGGAACTTCCCGAGCCTCTGGAGCAGCCGCTTCCGGGTGAGCGGCGCGCGCAGTCCACGTGGGGCCCGGCGGGGAGCGGCGGGCGCCAGGTCGGTGGCGGGGACCGGGACCGGGACCGGGGTCGGGACACGCGTCACCGCCGGGCGCCGTCCTTCTGCTTCCTCGGCAGACGGCCGAGGCGCCTGCCCGGCCCGGCCCGACGTGTGCGCGCCCCCGAGGGGCAGCGGGGCCGCGCCGGGGCCGGGAGAGGCGCTTGTCTGCCTGCGGCCGCTTCATCGGCGGGCCTGCTGTGCTTTTCTTCCCCCAGTTTTCTCTGGAGGCTCCCTTTCTCCGTAGCGCGAAGCCATGACGTCCCTCGCGGAGCAGCTGAAGCGGCTGGCGCTTCCCCAGAACGATCCCAGCCTCCTGGACCGCAGYGAGGTGGCATCGCTGCTCTTCACCTGCAAGGAAGCCGCAACTATTGACAGGGACACGTTCTTTGCCATCGGTGAGTTTGGCTGCGTGGATGCCAGCGGTTTTAAACACAATCTATCCAGAAAAACAGCTAGAAAAAGATAAGCAGGAAAGGCAAATCTGTACTCAAAAAAGGCCAAAAGGATAATTCAAGAAACTGCAGGCTACTCAGCATCCTTCCAGTCCGTGGGAAAATCAGTGCCTCTTGTGGCACATTTCTGGGCACGTGAAGGGTAAGGGGATAGGGAAGAGTCAGGGATCCCCAAGGTGTTCAAGGACTGGAGAATTTGCGCAGTAAGGGAAAGTTGGTGGGAGGAATGTCTCTGGTCTCATTCAGTCTGGAGAAGAGAAGGGTCTCATAGCAGCCCGCCACTACCTTTGAGGAGGTTCCCAGAAGATGGGCCAAGCTGTCCAGAGGAATGTATGACTGGAGGACAGGAGACAGTGGGCATAAATTGAAAGAATAGAAGTTCAGACTGGTTGGAAGCAAAAGCTTTTACAGAGTGAGGGCAGTCAAGCAGTTAATAAGATTGTCCAGGGAGATTGTGCCTGGAAAAAAAAACCCTGACTTTTTTGAAAAACCTGACTGGATAATGCCCTGAGCAACCTGGTCTGATTTCAGGGCCCTTTTAACCCTGCTTTGAGCAGAGCCTGGGACTTAAGATCTCCCGAGGTCTGTTCTGACCTGAATTCTGAGTTCCATGAAAACTAGCTGATGCCATGCTTTTGGGTAACATGGTCACAAATAATGTAAAATGGCAGTAGCCTTTGCCATGTTGGCACACTCCAAATCCTTTATGCTTATCTCTTTCCATTTTTGTATAAAATTTTACCCGAGAATGTGATGGTTATTGAATAAGAAAGCTGTTTTCTAAAACCAGCTAGATTGATATCATGTATTGATTTTAAGTAACAGTATTGTAGATATATATCTTTGATGCAACAAAGTGGTTTTTTAGTTTCTTAAATAGTTACTATAGAACTGCTGCATATAATGATTTATTTCTTCCATATTTCAGCCAGCTGTCTGGTTTCTTTATATCAGTTCAAGTTGCCTGCTTTGTGATTAGGCATTAATATTTACAAGCTTGTGTAAAATAAAGAAATAATTCCCATGGTTCTTCAGTGGTGTACATGGAATATTGTATTTTAATTTGTTCAAAGAGGTACCTTTACTTGCTTTGTCCAGGTAAAATCATAGAATAATTTCAGCTGGAAAGGACCTCTGAAAGTCATGTAGTAGCCCAACTGAGCACAGGGATAGTTAGTGCAGTTTGCTCAAACCTGTGCTTGGCTGAGTTTGATGGTGTTTTTGTGGTCTCTGATCCAATATTGGACGTCTGATCTGGTGTTTGATCACTCCTCTGTTAAAAAAAATAAAATCTATACATTGGCTTTGAATTTCCTATGCTCCAACTTGCAGCTGTTCCTTCCCATCCTTCCACTGTGCATCTCTGAGAACAGTCTGGTTCCATCTTCTCGATAACCCACACTATATCCCGTTAAGTAGTTGCAGACAGATGGAAGATTTCCTTTCGACTGTCTCTTCTCCAAACTGAACAAACCCAGTTCCTTCTTTCCCTTGTATGTTGTTTTCCAGTGTCCATCTGTCCCTGACTATCTGGTTCCTCTGCTGAACTCACATCAGTGTGGCAGTGTTTTTCTTCTACTGATGAGATCAAAATTGCACACAGTGCTCCAGATGCAACTCACAAACAGAAGGGACAGTTCCTCTCTCCCTCAGCCTGCTGGCTGTGCTCACTCCAGCACAGCCCGGGGTGCTGCTGGCCGTCACTGCTGCAAGAGTGCTCTGCTGATAGTTGTTAATGTTGGGTTTTTTGTCAGTTAAGAAGTACTTTAGGTATATCAAAAGTTTTGGTCTTAGGCCTGTTTACTGTTTGTTTGGGTTTACTTGGTGAGCATGACATATCCCAATATAGCAAAAAAGTTGGATATGCTAGTGGTGAGGTAGGTGGGTAGGACTGGGGAACAAAACTGTAGTGCTTAAAGCATTCCTTCCATTTGTTGTTTTTTTTTTTTTTTACACAGGATGCACTGGCTTAGAAGAGCTGATGGGGATTGATCCTTCGTTTGAAGAATTCCAGTCTAGTTTGTTTAGTTCCACATCCAAAGGCCTTGAACGCAGTGTTCAGACTAAAGCAGTAAATCAGCAGCTGAATAAGAATATTTCATTGTTCCTGATTCACCTGTCCCCTTACTTTATGCTTAAGCCAGCCCAGAAGTGCCTTGAATGGCTGATTCACAGGTAATCAATCCACCAAATATCCTACATGTCAGTAGATAAGGCTAGAATGCAAGATTTATTTTTCCCCAGTGAGAAAAATTTTGGATAATGTTACTTTACCTTTCTGAAAATACAGGTTAAAATGTTTAAAATGTCCATTTGGGCGTAGTCTTTATGGGGCCAGATGCTCTTCTTTGCCAATTAGATTTTTTGTCTTTTGATAAATTTCTGTGAAAATTTTGATCTCTCATGGTATTATGTATAAAAGCAGTTACTTCCTTGCCTGGCTTTCACCAAATTTGCCCAGCTCTAGGCATCTTACAAAGGATACAGAGAAGCATTTATGTATTGTGCCTTTAAAAGGAGGCTGTGTAAAATAGCAAATTTTCAATATTAACTGTGAACCATGAACCCTAACTATTCTTATTTCAGGGTTTTGTAGGAAAGCGTGAAGAAAACACAAACCAAGTATTTTGTGATATGATGTTGTATTTATTTACGTAAATTAACCTATCCAAATGCAGAAAGTGCTGTACTTCTTATGAAAGAGTGGGTGATTTTCTTGATGCAGCCTTTGAATCACAATTGTTTTATATAGACGTTATACTGAAGTTCATACTAGACTATTGTAACACCTGTTTTAATATTGAAATCTATAATTTCTTATATAACTAATATAACTAAATATAGCTAATCTTGCAGAAGAAGTTAAGGTAATTTTTAGTCATATGGGGACCTAAAATGGTTGCTATAGGGAAAAAAAAAGTCTAGCATTGTTTCTTTCTTCTAGCACATACAGGCTAGTGGCCACCTTGGGATTCTGGACTGTAGGTGAACCATAGATCTGAGTCAGTATGACAGTCATGTCAGGTCTTGCTTAAAAGAGAATAAACAAAGTATTCTTGGAAGAATGTGGCTGGGTCTTTTTTAATTTTTGACTTCCAGATACTTTTTAACTATATATATATGTTTTTCCTTAGATTTCACATTCATCTCTACAATCAAGACAGTTTAATTGGTTGTGTTCTGCCATATCATGAAACTAATCTATTTGTGAGAGTTATTCAACTTTTAAATATAAAAAGCCCAACTCATAAGTGGCATTGGATGGATGCAATAAGGGTAAAGTATCTAACAGATGCTCGCAACAGCAAGTTGGGAGAAGCTTGATGGACTTTTTTAATAATGTCTTGAGTCTTTTACTAGGCTTATGAGTATGCTCCACCTGTTTATGTGGTTAATTGTAGAACTGTACCAAAAGGTTTCATTACAGGGGTGGAGCCTGGATGCCCACGTGTTGTTTCTGCTATCTTTCTTTAGAGATGAAGTTAATACTAAAAAGCTTTGGTTGTTATTACTCTTTGTTTTGGCTAAGTTAAAACGTGCTGTTAAGGTGAAAGTATTTGCTACTGCTAGGAAGATGTGTCAATTACTAAAATTTATATTTGTTTGTATATAGGTTGTGTGTAATCCTCTTCATCTTAATGTAGACACAAAAAATTCCAGAGCAGTGTGTGGATTTCCATTACTTATTTCAATTTAAATGGTTAACTGATCAGTAGGATTAATTTAGAGATTGCAGTAATTTTCATTTTGTGTGCTGCGCTTTACTCTGAGTGTTCTAATTCTACTTTTTTTTGCTGTGCAAAGAAACCTGGAGTCCCACTGGCAAGGGGTACTGTCATTACACACTGCTACAAAGACCTGGATTTCATGGATTTCATCTGCAGGCTGGTGGCGAAATCTGTGAAGGTTGTTAGTTTATTCTAAAACATTGTTTGTTGTCACTTTTTTCTGCCCATGTTTGTATAGTAGTGAGCTATTTCTTAATATTTTGAACTGCATATCAAAGAGTAAAATGAATAATTTATCAGTAAACAATATGAAGATTTATTATAATTTGTGAAGATGACAGTCTATCAGAAGTTCTTGTAAGGAAGTGGCTAAGAACCAATGAGCCACAACAAAACAATTTGACAGTACTGTATTACTTAAAGATACTGTGTTGCCTCAAAGTACTTGTCCTAATTTCTCTTATAAACTCATTCCTGCTATTAGTTTGTAACTGTGCTCTAGATTTCTGTGTCTCTTCTGGGGCTTGTCATGGGTGTTTTAAATATATGTCTTCAAATATTAATGAGAACTTAAAATTGAGAATGTTAGAATGTGAGCAAATTTATTTGTTTTTTTCAGTTCATGTCAAATAGAGGACTAGTTCTATAGCCTCAGAAGGGTAAGATGTATTCCAGTTACTCAGAGAACTGTTCCAATTATTTGGAGAGTTATCCAGAGAACTGGGATGCATGTGCTATCAGACCAAGCAAAGCACTGCCAATAATAGGGTTTATTCACAGGTGTAGTAGGAGGTGTTAAACATATACCAGTTAGCTTATTAGCTGTCCACCTCTGAGTCTTAAGCAATACACCAAAATCACAAGTGATTTCAGCTGCCTTATTCTGAATAACTACATTGGCTGAGGAATAGCACCCATTTCCATCTGCTGTGTCTGTGAGGATGAGCAGTGACCTCTGGTGAGGGTTGCTGCTGCAAGAGGTGATAATTTAAGTTGTGCCAGCAGGAACTGGTAGAGCTTACGGGCTGGAGTTCTAGGATTTTGGTGATTTGGGGGAAGCCATATGAGCATTTCCCCGTTCCCTGATGTCTGAACAACTGATTTTTTTCTGTGATCCAGGTCTTTTCAGAGTGTCCTGGCAACTCGGCTCAATTAAGAGTTCTTCTTGTGTTTTATGCTTCCACCATTGTGTCAGCTCTTGGAGCCACAGAGAAGATAACAGACACTATGGTCTCCCTGCTGCTCCCTTACATCCAAAAGGTACATGAAGTTCTGTTTTCCCTCCTGTGTGATGAAGTGTACTGCGTTCTGCAGATATGCACTTGCAGATAACATCCAAGAGGTGTGACTGCTGAAAAGCTGTCGGCAGAGAGGCCTTCTAACTCTCCCAGCATTTTCGTGAGACTTCGCTCTTTCTCTCTTTTCCCAGGCAAAACTATTATAAACAATCCTAGGAGTTTTTGTAAATTAATTAAGCTTTGTGCAGCTGTGCTTTGCTGTCATTTTTGCTTAGATAAATATTTTGGAATAGGTGTTGTTAGAATTGACCAATGAACTTGGTAGGTGGCCGACCAAGGGTCCAATAGACTCTTGACATTTCTATAAACTTCAAGCAAGCTAAGGGATATAAGCCGCTCTGTAAAATAATAATAAACTCCGCATCGCTTTGTTCTTCCTGGATTCTGTGTTGTATTTCTTGGAACACTTGCGACAAAGAGGGACATTCTGTGTGATGCATATTGTACCACTCTTAGCCTGCTTTGAAACATCAGGCCGGTGGGAAATGATGTTTTTTCACACCTCAGATGAGGACTTTAAGAACTCTATTTTCTCCTCTGCCTGAGGAATGTAGCTGTGAGAAATGGATACACAGTTTGAATGAACGTCTTTAGCTTTGAGATTTATCATGCTAAACCATGAGGAAATGGAGTCAGGATAGACAGCCTGCTTTAATATCCTCTCTCCTCCAGTATTGTTGCTTTGTTAACAAACAGCACCAGTTAATAAATGTGTCTTCTTTATCTGTGCACCCTTCATGACAGCTTTTTCTTCTTGAAAGTTGTGTTTATAGATCCCTTAAATGTTAACACATGGAAAAGAAGATAGTGTGATTCCATGGATGTCAGAATAAAAATGATTTTTATTTAATGTACTCTTTTGTGTTATGCTGTGTTAAAAATTCACCTTTATCTCTTTTCCTAGGGCTTGAAATCCTCTGTACAGGATTACAGAGCTGCAACATACATGATAATCTGCCAGATGACAGTAAAAGTGACGGTGGAGACTTCCTTGGTGCATTCCTTGATGGTACAGATAAGCAAGACATTATCTAAAGTGCCCTCATTAGTCAGGGATGGGCTGGCTTGCTTGAACCTGCTTCTACAAACWCAGAAAGGAGATAAACTTGGGAAGAAGTAAGTCTACATGAAATTCATATGCTCACTACAGCAAAGGAGTCTCAGTGGTGTGAGTTTGTCATCTTTTGGTCCTTCTCCTGCTATTTATCTTAGTAAAGGATTGATGTATGAAACTGAACCTTGTCAAGTAAGAGGTTTTCTGGAAAGTGGGAATCCTGGAAGAGAAGCCAGCATAATAATGGTAGTGCAAATTTGAGCTAATTTGAATAGCTTGCAAAAAAGTTTTCCCCTTCAGTGGAAGGGCTTTGAGTTTGTGTAGTTTAACACCTGAAGCACAAGTGCTTCTGTACCACCACTTCTTTGGTCTAACTTCACGTGAGGTGTTCTCCTGGAGGTACATGTAGTAGGTGCATTCCGTCAATCTGTCTGCCCTGCCCTGCCCTGGAACAGTTGGCTAGTGATGTTAACATGCTTTTGAACACAGTGATGGTAGTCCCACATGCTATAGGGAGTTTGCTTGCTGGCAGAGAGGTTAGCATGGAAAAATAGGAAAAATCTTATGAGGGATATGTACAGTGATTACCTTCCAGATACTTGAGCACTGTCATGGTAGAGGAAAACAGGTTAAAAGTGCAGGTGTGGGGAACTAAGGAGAGGCATTCGTGATATATTATGCAGCATCCAGCCAGGTGGGTGTAAAAGGAGAGAAGATGAAACTGTGTTAGCAGAAAGGGAAATGGCTTCTGCTCTGAGGAGCTGTCATTGCACGAGTACTTCTCATCACTTTTGCTGCTGCCGGGTGATAGATGTGCTCCTTGCAGTTGAGGATATCTCTTCCTGCAATTCATACAAGTATTTTTTCTTGTGCTACCAACTTTGCAAAAAAAAATAGATAAGTTCACTGTGCCATTGCAGCAGGTGCTCAACATGACTGGCAGTACTCTGTTTGCTTCTTGGATATTAAATGTGTCAATAAACCTCTGGCAGTAAGGAAGTGGAGCCCTTTGAATATTTTCAGCATTTATTTACAATGAGGCTGTTACCTGATACTGAAAATTGAATCCTTGTGAAGTCTGCTTGGTTTTGAAAGTGCTTGTAACCCAGATGAGCATCCTTTTTTTTTTTTCCCTCTGTTCCATTGTGCAGGCCATTTAATTATCTGTGCAAAATGCCAGAACTGGTAGCGCTTTTGCAAGGCCTGTCAGCAGGTTATGATGTCTCTCCTCTTCTCCGCTACCTGTTGCCTCACCTTGTTCGCACTGTCATGAAAAGTGACACAGGTAAGTTGTCTTAAGGACAGGTAGCTGTGGTAAATGTCACAGCTGTGTAATTGCTGCTTCCGTTAAAACTGTGCCAATACATGTGAAGACCTGATTTGCTTTTTGTTTTTCCAGGCCCTAGAGAAAAGGTTATTTTAATCATTGTTATACCTATATCGCTTTGATTTAGGTGTTGATTCGCAGTATTTCAGCAGTAACTTAGCTTTGATGTATGAAGTTTCTGATGCTTAGGGATGTATTGTAGCACTGTGAAGTCATTCTTAGGTAGATTGCATGTACTCCATATGTGGTTTAATTAGTGGACAACTATGTTTACCTGATGAATTAGATGTGCCTGAGAACAGTCGGGGACAGCGAGGCTGACTGTAATGAAGTTGTAGCCTGTGTCTGCGCTAGTGAGTCTGTTTGCACTGTGGCATTGTAGCTGCTGAATCACAACTGGGAAAGCTCTTTTGTTAAAAAGGTCCAGATTCACACCAGGGAATGCTGTAGGAAGTTGCTGGCACAGTTCTTATCAGCAGATCTGGAACATTCCAAAGCATGCTTAAATTCATTGGCAGGAATCCAGGCTTTGGCATTTTAATGACATTGGTATAAAACACTGCTAATAGCTCACAGAGTTAGTGCTAGTAATCAATGAGCATTGTGGTCTTCGAGTTGTGTGCTTGGTTCACCAGAGGGTGATGCCTGTACAAGGTGTTAGCTTTAATCAGTATGAAGGGGCTATTGTCAAACTACTGTTCATCTTTTGTGATTGTCCTTAGAGGAGCAAGAAGAATCCGAGGAGACAGAAAATGACGTTTACATCAAGCATCTTCAAGCTATTCTTGAGAGTATACCACTGGAAAAGGATTTAGATTGCCTATTGGCTTCGTGAGTTAACTTCATTTCTTTTTCTTATGCAGTACTGCAGTAATTTCTGGTTTAATAACAGCTAATTCCTGACAATGGCATTAACATTTTTTCTGAGTTCATAAGTGAAGTCCGGACCTGGATTTTGAAACTTAAACATTCGGTCACCCGGAAGAGCCACTCTTTTAGCATTTGTGGGAGTAGTTGTGGAATAGAGTGAAACTTCAGGCCAGGAGCAAATCTGTACTTGCAGTACATAATGKATATTAATCCTGTTAAGCACTGTGCTTTATAACAATAATGAAAATGGTACTATGCAAAACATGGTGGCTTTTCCTTTTGTTTGTAATTTTAGCAAGTTTCTTGAAGAGTTTATCTCCTGTGGTACAGAGATTGAATCTAATCCCACCAAAATGGCTGCACTCAATCAAAAGATTCTTCCTCTTATCAGACTTCTCGAGAGAAAGTAAGTTCCATTTTTCTATGACAGACCCACAGTCTGTAGAGTGGTGATGTCAGCTATGATCTTGGCTTATTGGGTGTAGTAAGCACAATAGTCTTGCTGAAATAGRTATGAAAGAAATAACTGACTCCTAGTCTTTGGTGGAATTTTGTTTTACTGATCTGTCCTTACATGTTTTGTTACCACTTAATACATGGACACAGACTACKGGCTCTGTACAGCTCTTTACTTTGTAGCATGACGTTTTCTGCTCATTATTTATCCTAGTGGTCTGCATATCATTCATCTGTGTTAAGACGTAATGGTTGATTGCCTTTGCAAAGCTATGTAAARTATCTGGTTCAGATGAGCGCATGTGCATTCAGTTTCTTTCGTTTTCCCTGTATTTCTCTTGTAAATACACATTTTCCTATAATACTCTGCAGAAAATATTGATGGTTTTGTCTTTTGGCAGGTATCCTAAAGCCTTAGACTCTGTGTTGGAGAAGCATCTGGAAGATTGCACAGATGAGGCTGACCAAAATCTTTTTCATCAATTTATTTCACTTTCATTAAGCTGTGGCAAGTACAAGGTAGGTGGAAGCTCAGATTGTTATCCTAGCTCTTACCTGGTTATACTGTCAGAAGGCTGATTTTTGACAGAGTTCTGCTCTCTATTCCTCCTTATAAACAAAATGTCTASCATTCCCACCGAAAAAAAAAAAGGAAAAAAATCCCAAACCAAACAAAAAAACCCAACCCCAACTTGATTAAATATTTTGGGAGGGAACTTGGTCGAAACTCTGGTAAAATAAAACTATCAGATCTTTTGTGTTTATCATAAGCAGTCAAAAAAAAGTGTGAGCTTTTTGGTTAAAATTTATACATTTCCACCTGCTCCAATTGCTATCATTAATTTTTTGCCTTAGAAACATGGCCACTACATGCACTGTAGTGGTCGATAGTGACAACACAGTTGTGCCCAGCAAGGCCTCATCTTACTTAAAGATGTCAGTGTCAGAGATGTCTGTTTTGGGAAAGCTGACAAACAACTTTATCACTGTTGAGAGAAGATGGCTTGGTCCTTTTCCTTGCACTGATTTTATGAATGTTTACAGTCGGTAACATGGAAGGATAGAGTGACCACAGAGTTCTTCCTGTGCCACTTCTGAGGAGCAATTGAAACTCAGCCTAACACAGAATAACCATTACTGCAACAGATCTGGCCAAGGAATTTATTATAAGAGATGGTTAGTATTATGGCTGTTGTTTGCAATGATTGAAAGGAAAATATGATAAGCTACATACAGAAGCGCTTCATATATTTTTGTACTGATTTAACAAAGACGCACATTCTGTGTCTGAATAACAAGTGGATTAACAGAAAAACAAGGCATGCAGAACAAAGGCATATGACTCTGTTCCAGCTTTTAAGGTTGCTGAGATAAGTGCACGCAATTGGACTAGCAGGGGATGCCTTTTTAACAGTTTCTATCTGTGCTCTGTCACACTGACATTGTCACTAGAGCTTTCTCAGAATCCTTAGATAAGTGTAATGCTTTTCTAGGACATAATGGTGTCTGTGGCTTACTGTACTTTTCAAGCTATCTTCCAAAAACTGTCTGCACTAGTGAAGAAGACCAAATTTAAAACAGTTATACAACATCATTGTACTGTAATTTAACTTTTTAAGTCTGGATTATGAGGTTTTCTTCTGGTACAAAAAATTGCTTTAAGAATGTCTTCTATTATCCTTATGTATATTTAAAATATTTTTAACATGCAGTGTATCACTGTGAAATATGTATTTCAGTTTCTGGAAGACTCTGATACCTCCCTTCTGCTTAGTTTGAATCATCCTCAACCTGCTGTGCGGGTCCTGGCTCTTCAGCATTTGAAAGATGTTATTGAAACATCAAAGGTTTGTGTCTGAATATTTCACTTACAGAACTGACTTAGCTTTTTGAAAACATTTTATGTTGTTTGCCAGACTTACCAGTTGAAGATATTAAACTGTGCTTATGTCATCCTTACTGCTTTCCATGGTGTTTTTAGTAGGCTTCTGTCACCATTTTCCCATATTCTAGAATTTGGGTGTAGTTCTTGTTTACTAAGATGCTTGCATTCGAAGACAGAATGTAAGTTTGGGAATATTTATAGTTTTCTTCCTTTTGTTATTGAAATTTAGTCTGCCTGTGAGGTTTAATTTAGACTTCTCTTACACTAGAATACAGATATTTCATTAAAAGTCTGTAAATTGTTCTACTGACAAATYATTTTTTTTCCCTGTGACTCTGTTTCCTTTATTTTTTCAGGAAGGCTTTGATCAGGCTTTCATAGAAGAAGCAATCTTTGGTCGGCTCAAGGACGACAACAGAGATGTTGTGATGTCTGCTCTCAGTTCTTTAGAGGTAAGTGTGTATCTTTTGATATGTGAGGTTTTACCTGGTCTTGAATSCGTGTGTCTGGAATGTATTTTATGTAGTTGTCCTTCTTGTCCTTGTGTCCTTAGTGTATGACTTTTCTCCTTTAACAGGGTAAAGCAGCACAAATTTAGGAGGCTTGTGTTGTTTGCCATCTCACAATTTCCCCCCAAGTCTCTGCTACCTGATCCTTCCCAACGTGTTGGCAGTTAAACTGAGTTTATTGATTTGGTTTTTTGSGTTTTTTTTAATGTAGCTAGTGAAGCATGCTTAAATCTTTGATTATCATTTGAGTTGTGCTTCCTGCTTATTCTGTACGTTTTTCTATAAAAAGACAAGCCACACTATCTGTCGTTTGGAAGGAAAGTGGTGCAGTCACAAGACATTACTCTAGTGAGAGGTGCTCAGTTGAGTTTTTCCATATGCGAGTCATTTGGTCAGTTGATAGTGGCAAAGGCCTGAACTCCAGCTCAGGTTTACTGGATAGGACTCTGGTATGCATTGTACTGATTGTTTCCAGCTAGAGTAACAGTCTGTCTTTATGGCTTCTGCTAGTAGTAGTGGAGAATATTACTAGCAGTAGTGTAATTGGGATTGTGTGTTCATTCATTCTCGATCACTAATAAATAGGAATAGAAGCACGAGTGCTCCTTTAAACTTTAGTATCTTTTGTTAATGTGCCTTATATTTTTGTCATCCAGATGCAATGTGAAGTAAAAGCACTTATTTAATTATGAAGTGTTTTGCGTATTGTTTATCAATTTTACCAAACGTTTCCACATTCAATAAATTCTCTGTACTTTTGCATATCAACASGGCATACTGGGCAGCCTTTAACTTTTGTTTACCCTTGATAATATTTTCATTACATAAACATCAGTAAGAATGCAGTTAGTGATGTTGGATATTTGTTTCCACTTGGTATAGCAAATGCATTTTCCATTATGGTGTGGTAAATTGTTTTGTATGTTACTGCACTTTCATTCATTTTTTTTGATTACTATTCAGACTTTCAAGACACAAGTCAATCCAGAAGTAATAGTATCAAGTCTTTTGAACGTCTTCCAGAAAGCTGATCTTTCAAAGGATGGAAAGTGGTATGTTTGTCCCTTTTTTTCAGTCTACATTCTTTCTGTATAAATTAATTTTTTTGAAAGAAACTTTAAAGAATACTTTAAAAACTGTGCTTATCTGCAAATGCTTTTTGTTATGCTATTTCTATAACAAGTTACAGGAGAGATGTTCAATTATTTGCATACCATTTCCTATTAATTCCTTATTTGTTCTTGCTGCTATTTACATAGAGAAAATCACCGTGGAGAATAGAGAACAAATCAAAGAAGTGTTGCTGGTGTGATTGAGCAATGTACTCTCAAYGTGATTTGTTCTCTTTTAGGTACAAGGTTTTGGAGCGAGCAGTAAAAATTTTAGTCAAAGAGGAGATTTTGAAAGAGAAGAGAGAGCTCCTAGATGAAGCAGTAATGCAGTTGTTACCTTTTATGATAATCAGTAATGCAAATTCAAAATCTTCAGATTGGAAAATGGCTGTTTGTCTGTCAGAGTCTGGTCTCTGCTCCTTACACCCTTTACTGAAAGACTGGCCAGAAGGTAAAGCATTTATTGTAACTAATTTGGTAAGAGAAAAATGGTGACAAGTTAAGACCTCATCCTTATTGAACCTAAACACATTGAAGGAGACTGGCTGTCATTAACAGGCTATCATGCTGTAACTGTGAATGGATTTCTTAAAAAAACTCTTTGTAAAGAGGTAGAAATTGTTTAATATGTTTCTGACTGATTCTRAATATTACTTAGCCACCAGTGTTATAATATGTGATTTTTATACCTAGATTATCTGATTTTTTTTTTTTCCCCGGAGTAGCTCTTGAAGAGGCAATTAAATCTACCAAGTCTGCAGAGTTGGTTGGAGTGGCTAACGAGAAAATTACACTGCTGCTTTCTGGAAACTTGACTTCAGGGGACCCTTCCTTACTATTACAAATGGTATGTGTACAATCYACCTTAAGAGGTTTTACTTTTCAGGTGGTAGCTGCAATTGAAATGTGATACAGAAGAATTTTGCATGCTCCTCTTAGCACTACTATGCTACCATCAAGCTGCTAGGCAAATATACATACACATACTTATATATATATATACACAGATAGATATAGATATAGATATAACAAACCACAATAGAATCCAGATAAAACAGATTTCTTCCTTGGCATAAGGAAAAGAAGTGAAGCTATTACCTATTTGGACAAATGATTACTGTAACTAAATTCAAGGAACTTCTAGTTTCCTGAAGAAAAAATTTGTAGAGAATAAACAAGTATACCTCTGGATAGTTCATAGAAACTGATGTTTCTGCATTCCCGGGTTTCAGAGTACCATTACAGCAGTAACAGTAACTTGTTACCTATGATAGAAGGTAAACAGYATTAAATTGAACATTTAAATGAAAAATGGTGTAAAGTCATAGTGAAGTCCCACTGTCTTACTGACTTTTTGTTGTCCTCCACTCCTTTTTCTAAGGTTGATGACCTGATACTCGTTGCTGAAACAGAATCTGACAGTGTGAGACAGAAAGTAACTACTCACGTAATTGGTTCAGTGCTTGTTCAGTGCTGCTGCAATACACAGATGAAGGAAAATTATTTTTCAGTGGCTATCAGAGTCTTCCGCTTCTTGGATAAAAAAATAAAAAATCTCAGAACTTGTGAACATGCAGAGGTAAGATGTAAACAGAGTGGAGAGGGCATTTTCTTTTTTAACTTTTTTTAAATTGTTTTTATTGAAGGCCAGAATATTCAGGTTCAGGAACTTTGAGAAGGACTGAAAATCTCACCTTCATTTCTTCTCAGAGAAAAAACACACACTTGGCAGTAGTGCCATTAAAAATTACTCTTAAAATTTTGCCACTCTTGTGAGTCTGTATTAACAAAAGAAGACCTCTAGAGCTTTAGGCTAGCATCCCACCAACTGATTCAATGCTTTGCTGCTGTGGGCTTGGCACAAAGTTTGGGGCATTTCTGCCAGTTTTCCTGTGCTGCCAGATGGTGTAATTGTTTGGTTTAGGAATATTGGGGGTTTTAGTTGTTGAGTAAAGGTTTGCTGACTCATTCAGTAGGGAAAGAAGGAAATGCAGTTGGGTATGAAAAAAAGCTTATACTAAATTGTGWTCCAGAGGAGGGCCATGAAAATGTTCTGAGAGCTGAAAGACCTGATACATCGCAACCTCAAGCAAGTCCTTGCAACAGTATTGAAAGTGGTGTTCCTGAATTTGTGGGACTTTGATTTATTGTGCAGCTCCATAAGCAGTTGTACTGGTGGTCATTGGGGATTAACATGAAGACGAAAGGAGGAGCCATGACAGGGCTAGGAACAATGTTCAGAAAGAGTATTTCTTTCTGCTACCGTTTTTTCCTTAATTTTATGAGTGTTTCCTATTGGGATTTTCATAATTTATTTTGTTGAGAAATAGTTCTGGGTTTTTTTCTGTGTGTAAGAAACCCAGGTGAGCAGGGCTGTGCTTCTGTGTGTACATCCCCTCACACACACACACACATAATGGCACGTGGTAATTATTCATTCTGACCTCAGGTTATTCCATTAATGATTTTTTGTATATCCAAGTATTTGAAAGGTATGGAGTATTTTGCTGAAACAGAGCTAGATAAAAGTGTTAAACTGAATGTCCAAAAATGCTGCACATCCCAGTCCCTTTGAAGAGATATTTTAGAGAGACTGATATTTTACTCTTCTATTACCTCRTTTATGTACACTGTAATTATGGTAAAAAGAGCTGGCATGGGTTTTAAAACTGCAGATGCAAGTTTCAATGTAAAATCAGAAATGTAATTCACTCCAAAAGGATACCTCTTTGGAGGTTGGAAATTAAATGTTCCTGAATTTTAGTGCAAAATTTGTGTTTTCTGTTGCATGGAATTTTGACAGAGTACATTAAAATCAATTTTTATTCACAGGAAGCTCCCTTAAGTTGGTCTGTTGAAACAGCAGAGGAAACTTTGGTGCCCAAGGACTTGTTAAGTGCATATATAGAAAAGCTCAATGGTGATGAGACTACTCATGCAGAGGAGTCAGCTATGTTCCTGTTCTTATTGAAAAACTTCATTAATGGCCTAAAACCTCCCCTGTCCTTTCCGAAAGGTAGGTGTCAAGATTTTGCCTGTCTTGTACATCAGTGAAGAAGGAAAGTTAATTTTTTTTTCCTTCAGACATTGTTGAAAATAAGGAAATGTTGCTTCCCTAACCTTYTCCTTTGTTACTGACATCTGTAAAAGATTACTTACTTGAGAACATGAAATCAACCAAATGTATTGTCTTCTTTTAAGTAGAGATGTCTGTTTTCTCCTGGTTCCTGAGGGTGTTCCTATGCACCCGCTGTGTCTTAATTATAACCTGTGTTTTTTAGAGGAATCTTGGTGGAATCCTGAATCTCTGAATCAAGATAGCCAAGACTACCTGCACCTCCTTTTGGGGCTGTTTGACCTGCTGGTCGGTGGAGCTAGTGAGGGAAGCAATGCTGTTCAGTACAGAGCATTGATGAATCTCTTACTAAAGGTATTATTTTTGCATTTGTTGCTCTGAATTATTATAGTCATCAACTATTACACGGTTACATTAATTTTAAGGAAAACTGAGACAAATGGTGAACAGATCATGCAACACTGCTTGTGGCATTCAAGTACTATGAGGAGATGGAAGTGTAAGCTTCAGCTGGGTTACTTAACCCTAATTAAATGTAATAATGGAAAACTAAAGTTAAAAAAAAGCCCAAGCACAAATGTACGAGTTGAGGCAAAGGTGAAAACATAACACTGTTGCAGGACAAGGTCAAGAGCTTAAAGTTTGAGGTATAAGTTTTGGTTCTATCTGGTAGCAAGACAAAGGATCGCTCTGTAAAATTTGTTAGTGTTTAAATACAGAAACTGAAAGAAAAACTTTTAGGAGAAATTGCATATTTCCTTATTACATCATCTCATGGTTTTTCACATGCATTGAGTGATACACTTTTGTGAAGAGATTAGGGATTTTGGCAGTCTCAATAAGGGATTTTGGCAGTCTCAATTTTAAATGGCAGGGAGTAATAAGTGTACCTTCTGAGGAAAAGGGAAGCAAGTAATTGACACAAAGCTGCTGTTATTGGAATTTGATGCTGTCACAGCAAGAACAGCACATGACAAACACAAACAGAAGGAAAGAACAGCAATGATTTCATAAAGAAAACTTATCTGGTGTTAGTTCATGTACATTACTTTGTCTCATTATCAGTCACTCCAAGATCAAATGTTCATATGGATGCGTTTTCAGTCTGATTAAAAAAAATCCCTTCTAATACCTATAGACCACAAGTTACCTCTGCTTTTCTGAGACAAAGTTCTCTTTCAGTGTACTCCTTTGAAATGGGTGGTTTATCAGATGTTTTCAGTAGTAGTTTGCCAAATAAATTAAACAAGTGCTTTTCTCTTTTTTTTTTTTTTTCCCATTGTGTTAAATTTAAGGTACATCTAAAAGATTCAGAGGTTCTTTTCAAATTCCTTTCCATTTTATGGACTTACAGTTATAACCTTTCAAATCATCTGAACTATGAAATCAATGCAATGCTGCAGACTCAGGCTCTGTATATTGGCTATGCACTGCTTGAATCACAAACAAACCAGAAAAAGAAGCAGCTGCTATCACCATCATCTCCAGGTAAAGTAAAACACTATCTATCTCTCTATCTCTGTTTCTCTCGTCTTAAAACTTAATCACAGTACTTTTTAATTTTGTGTAATTTTACTATATTTTATGCCATGAAAGGCATCTGTAGTTATTTATGTTCAGCTGCACTAGGCTGAGACGGCTTTCTTGCTGATTGACTGCTGCAGTTACCAGTCCAAGCTTTGAAATAAGTGAAGCCACTTTTTTTTTTTGAACTTTAAAAGTGTTAAAGGAACACAGTTCTGTGCTCAAGAAGTCAGTTATAGCACCTTACTTTCTGTGCAGTATAAGGGTGTGACAGGCAGTAGCAACATATGAACTCTGAGCTTAAAGATGAATATAAAGACTGTGATGAAGTTCAGAGTCATGGATCTGTGAGATTCATGTTGGTTTTGTGTATCCTAGAGGTTAACAGTGAAAAAGAGGGGACTTTTTAATTCCAAAGTAATGTTGATGCCTCTTATGGGACAGCTACAGTAAAATTCTGACCACTCACTTTACTCTGTTCTTTTCTTCCTTCCTTCCCTCATTCTTTTTGCAGTGGTGATATCTTTGCTAATTAACTTGGGTAGTCCTGTGAGTGAAGTTCGAAGGGCTGCTCTCAACTGCCTCCGTTCCTTGAGAGGAATAAAGGAGTCTCTATTTCATCCTGTCCTGCAGCATTTGGAGCAAAAGACAGAAGAGATTGTATCTGACCCGACATACATAACACAGGTATTTTTCTTACTAAGGTGTACATAAAACAAAGTTTTGTCTGCTGCTGTGAGCTCCTAACTTTTAGAAAAGAAATCAAGCTAACCAGGAAAGTTGCTTGTCTTTGTATTCCATAGTAGACTGATTTATAATTTTTTAGGCACTATGAAAACATTCAAGTGATTTATCACACACAGAGAGCTGAGAATCTAACAGGCATTAACTGTGGTCTATTTCCAAATGAAGAACTCTGCTTATATCTAGATTTCATTATTATAAAAGCATCAAATAAATGTTTTAAGGCATTTTTATTGCAGGGAAAGAACTTAATTTTCACTTTGTTAATGAACTAGATTATGGAAACTCTATTTGAGGAGCTTGAGACACAACCAAAACAGAAATCCCAGAAGAAAAAGTTGTTGGAAGCTTTGGAAAACATACTTGATTGTGTACAGAGCCCTATTTTCCCATCGTATATTGCAAGGAACTTAATGAAAATTCTTCATGAAGTCCATGGTGAAGTAAGTGCTGCCTTTTGAGTTGTTTTACGGGTTCTGCACTTGAGTGAAATGCTGAAATCAAATTTTTTTTTAGTAATAATGCTGTTAAATAACTTCATAATGTATTAGATTGTTAGGCATTAAGTTGACACCTCTAATAATATGCAGTAAAGCTGCAAAGTATGATTTAGTGAAACATAAAACATTTGCATGCTCCATCCAGGAATGTAATGGCTGCAGAATTTTGCAATGGAATTTTCAAGGAAACTGCCTTGATATTACTAAAAAAGACTGTTTCAGAAGAAGATTCTTACAGAAGAAATGTATTACCTTGGTTAGATAACAGTGAATATAGAATTTTCTGCACAGAATTGCAAGGTACTAAGTAGTACTATCAATTTAATTTATATATATGTATTAATCTACTCTTATCTAGCATATTCAGAATTCTCTAAGTGCTGGGAAATACATAAGTTAAAAGTTAAAAAAATGCATTAAATTAGAATTTTTATGCTCTGTTCAATTGTATGTGTCTTGAAAGGATTGTGAACTGCATAGAGGGGGTAAGTGGTTTTGCCTCATGTTTGGGTTTTGTGGAAGGCAGCAGTCATAAATTGGTGAAAAAATTACCWTGTTCCTGTACTTTTAGAGTATTAAATACTGCTCTGCAAGGGAGAATAGCTAAGGAGCAGATGAGCAGGTGCTCAGGGTCATCTCACATTACATCTTGTATTTGTCCTCTTGAACACCCGTTGCCTAAAATACCGCATGCAGTGTGTTACTACAGAGGGGATGCTGCAGTAAAATGAAGCTGTGCTACTGAAGGTTGTTCAACTGAGAGTGGATAAAAACTGCTCTTACAAATTTTCTCTGTTTGCAGATGGTTCTTTCTCACCTCTTGCCTGCACTAGACCGTTTGCTAGAGAAGGTCTTTGAGAAACCCAAGTCTATGTTGAAAGATGAAGTTATTCTCCTGCATCTAATCCTTGGAAAGTTTAATGAATATTCAGCAACCCTCCTGTGCAAGAATCAGCAGAGTTTGGATTTATTTATCAAAAGTCTGCATGCTGCCAAGAAAATATATGAAGAAATTCCACCATTTCAGATCACAGCACTTGGGCAGGTATGGCTTCATGAAAGATCTTTTATTTATTTTTATGTTTAAAGCAACTAGCAGTGTTTAGGATTGGATTTACAAGGGCTCTTTCTGTGTGAAGGACTCCATAGCTTTCAACCTGTCTTTCTTTTAGTACGTGTTTTCAAGGTCTCCATAGTGTCTTTGAAACATCTAAACAGGCTGAAAAGCTGCTTGCTCTATTTTTTGCATTTTGACAAGCACAAAATAGAAATACATTGTAYTTGCACACAGGTGAATACCTGTATCGGTGCAGATACTACTGTTCCACAGGTTTTAGGTTTTTGTCACTTAGGCAGGAGCTTTACTTAATATTTGTCTTCTGAGGAAAAATTGTCAACAAAATACAGTAGGTGAGAAATAGTTTCATCTGAAGGAGGCTACAAATTCAGGCCTATATTAGCCAGGTGTTGGCATATACTTCCCAAAGGCTGGCAACAGCAAGTTTGTTCCTCACGCCAGGCAAGTTGTGTGACAAATTTCACGAATCAGTTTGTTGGATATTTCACGGGTTTACACCTAAGGATTCCTGGATATGTACAAGTACATAGTTAATATGCAAATTTTTGCAATACTAACAGGTGTGCATGATGGCATGTGTCATACAGAATCTATCTTATATTCTATATCTTAATTCCATAGCTTGTGATTTTGTTACCCTCTTAAAGTAAACCTCTCTGCATGCTTTTTTTTTCCCTTTTGTAGATTACTAAACCATTCTTTGCAGCTGTGTCAGATGGGATGGTGCAAGAGAAGCTACTAAAAGTATTGTTTGATTTACTCTTAAACTGTAAGAACCCGCTCTGTGCCCAGACAATCAGCAGTGTGTTTAAAGGGGTAAGTGGCAAACTCCAGAACACAGAAGTATGTTCAAACCTCTTGCAGTGTGATTTTGTGTTGCTACATTCAGTAACATTCTTCGTTTATATCATTTATAACAGGAAAGGAATTGGAAGCTATTTGTCAAATAATAAAATAGTGTTAGTGGCATGAAAAGTTTGTTAAATGATTGCTTTTAGAAGGTGTTCCTTTAAAAGCCACATGTCAGTCATTTACTACACTTAAGTGAATGAATTCAGCAGAAGTCACTTCTTTCTGCTGCACTTATTTTCATTTTCTGGGATATGGCTTGAATATATGGATTCTGTACTTATGTGTGCATGAAAGGGATGTGTTTTTAAAAAAAGGTGGGGCACGTGTGATGTGGTACATTGTTCATTAGTGCTTGCATTATTATTGTTTTGTTTCAGATTACAGTGTGTGCTGAGCAGATTGTCAGAGAACTGGAGCCTCCTGAGAAAACCAAAGGCCTGGCCACTGTTCAACAAACTAGAAGGCAGAAAATGCAGCAACAGAGGTAAAATAACTAGAAGCCCACAAATATTATCTGTACAGTTTGAAAACACCGCTTGCCTTGATACATTGCATAGTTTGTATTGAAAGCATAAGCAACTATTTCTTCTTTTCCTCTGCACAGTAAAATAACTCCAAGCTACTTCTGGCAAGAAAAAACCAACTCATGTCACTTTTTGAAAACTGATGAAAGTACAGTCAACACTAAAAAAAAAAATTTCCACGATTTTCAATGTTGACATTTCCTTTCATAGAATCTGGCTTGACACAGTTGAACAAGATTCATTTTTGTTGATAAGAAAGTTAGTTTTTAATATAGCTGCATGGACAAATTACATAAACTTGGCTGAAATCTAGAAATGCTCATCAAAATGTTCCTGTTAGTTAACTGAAAAGCAGTATTTTGGTTCCATTAAGATGGTAACATAATCACTAATTTTTAGATCTTTGTTTCTTCTCTCCATTCTCTTAAGGAAGGAACTACTTTGTTCACTGTACTTACTCTCTTTAAACATTGTTTCAGCCATTATTGAAACAGGCTATTGAGTTGATTTTCCTGGTTTGACCTAGAATAGCTGTTCTAATTTTCCTTCACTTGAGCATTTTGAGTAATCATCACCTATTAGATTGATCCATCTGTAAATTGTACCTGTCASAGTTTACAAACACACAGTTCAGACACACACTCGTTGCCTGCATAGTCAGTGTGTTAACCACTGGTAGTTCCAGAGATGCAAGTTTCCTGGATGGCAAGCAGATCAACATTTGGACAGTTATTTGGTAACAGATTTTTTTTTTTCCACTTCAAGAAGTGTTTCCAAGAAACACTTGTTTTTTCAAGTTTTGCCTGAATTTTCTTTATTGATTATTTAAAATGTGTTGCTGCTTCAACCAAAAGCCTACACATTGGCCCTACTCCCAGGAGCAGCAGTAAAGGACATACCTTACTATGTGAAGAAAAATTGTCTTTTTTTTACTTACATGTGTTTCCTGAAGCGCTGTAGTATTTCCTTTGCAAATCCCTGATTGTTTGTCTTGTCTTTTTAGAAAGCCCCAAGATGCAGAATTGGCACCAGAAACAAGCCACTTCAGCTGGCAGAGGGTTATGCTTATTCTGGAATTACTACAGCATAAGAAGAAACTTCGGCGTCCACAGGCGTTGGTACCTACACTTTTTAATCTGCTGAGCAGGTACTGGTGCCCCCACAACAGAGTCCTTGAGTCTTCCCTTCTGCAGCAGACACTCTAAATCATTCRAATATGGGCTACTTTGTCTGTGCTTTGCTGCCGTGTCTTGTAGCTTAGCTTGCCTTTTTCACTTAAACTTCTTTTAGGTAAATCAGAGGAGGGGAATAGGAAGTGATTACAATTTTTTTGCCTTTTAAACAATATGATGAGCTTTTTAAGATTTTTACCTGGTGCATCAATTCTTGTGTGAAAACTTTATTGGGCAGAGGGCTTGGGGTTGCCACCTGTCCTAAAACTGGGAAAATTAGCAAAGGACGCGTGTCTTCGGCAGAGCTATTATAATTGTCTAAGCTCTGAAATTCCTCTCAGCACATTGTGGAACAGTCTTAGTCCAGAGCAACCTAAGGAAACTATTGTTTTTCCTGCCAGCCCCATCTCCAGGCACTTAGGAAAGCTTACATGTAGGTTGGGTATTTGTCTTTCTTTCCTTATGATTTGCCTGTATGTAGACTGGCAGTCATAGTTCGGGTTATACTTATGTTTTTGACAGAGCTTTGATAAATGTCTTTTATCACACCAGTTGATGCATTTGAAAACAAAAAAAGAAGAGACACTTTTTYGCAAAGACTTTTTAAAAGCCTCAATTTAGAACTTACTTGGAATTAAAATTGCAGTTTCTTATTTGTATCTTAATATGCAGTTTGGTCACTTATTTTTCTGTCTCTGTTTTTTTTCCTGAATGTACAGGTGTCTGGAACCTATGGCATCAGAAGAAGAAAATATGGAGTATACAAAGCAGCTGATCCTCAGCTGCCTGCTAAGCATCTGTCAGAAATTGTCATCAGATGGTAGCAAGGTTCCAGCAGGTAAAAATCATAAGACTCATTTCTTGGTACTTCTCTCACCAAGACAGCATTAAAACAATGGTCTCTAACCATTTTTTTCCCCCTCAGTCTACATTTTATTGTTGAGGAGAGAGATATTCCTCTATACGGGTATACAAATTTGCCTTCCTAATCATTTTTTGTAGATCTGTTAGGTATGGTTTGCAAATTGAAACCAGTGCTTGGGTGTACTGTTTAGTCCTACATAGTTGACTATTAAAGTGTTAATCAGTGAATATTTTGTACCTGCAGATATCCTGGACAAAGAAAAATTCAATGTGGAACTGATAGTTCAGTGCATCAGGATTTCGAAAATGCCCCAAACACACCACCATGCTCTTCTGCTCCTTGGTGCTGTTGCTGGAATGTTTCCTGTAAGTAACACCTGGAATTTAAGTGTCAGTTCTTCTCTTTGGGTTCCAAATATTGGCTAGAGTAAAGAACATACAGAGGTGTTCTGTAGGGAAAAACTTCCTGAAAGGAGCAAGAGGCAAAATGTACAGGTTCCCTGCTCTTTTAGGGCTTTCTATTCCATTTTACTTGAAAACAAACCTCTGTCTTGATGCTTTGGTCACCAGCCATTTATGGCTCACAGTGGAGCACATTAGAAATGGAAGAAGGTTTCTGACAACAGCCGTACCTCACCTTCCTGCTGTGGTCACAGTTCTCATGCCTTGTTTCTTCTTTCTCCTGCTTTTTTCTGTAAAGAGGGAAAACACCTGGCCTGATAGCACCTGCATTCTTACGAGTTTCTCTTTTTTTTTCAACACTGAAAAATGTAGTTGAGGATAAAACCAGGTTGTTCTGATTTTAATTGRCTGAGAAATAGAGTTTTACTTCTGTGGATTGAAATTTGACTGTACATTATTCTAAGCAAGATTCTTTTGCTTTGAAACTATAAAACAGCAGAATGTATCCTGGTGTATCAACCTCAGTTTTCATCTTTATATTTATCTCAGTATTTTCTCCACACATTTGGAAAGATCATTTTTCCCAAAAGGCAAAGCTGTAATACTTTTGACAAATTTGTGGAGGATTTTGTGGATTTATTGTTTGGTTTTTATTTTGTCTCCATCTTACTGCCATCACGTGCTGTAGAACCAAACTTTTATTTTACATTAATATTGGCTCTTACAAGATTTTCAAGGTCAGAAGGAAACATTTTGTATTAGTCTCATCTCTCTTTTAAAATCAGAACACTTCTTCCATTCACTAAAATTGAATGAAAAATATGCCCATAATTTATTGCTCTAAGTTCTGGCAAAATCTAGGAAACTAACTTCTGAGCTAGGTGACTCCTCTAATCCAGCCCTCTTAAAATTAATTACTGTGATTACAGTCTAGGCATCCAAAAAGCCAAAAATTGAAATGAGCATGGTTTGTTTACATTGTATGATTGTAGATCTTGCAGATGTTTTACAGATGTAAAAAGGGAGGGTGGGAAAGGTATGAAAATCACTGGAATCTGTGCCACAACCACATTTGTGTTTCTGCAAATCTCCTCATAGCTGGTTTTGCTTGTTATATTACCATGGTACTGAGTGGAAGGATACAAGGTGTTTCATCAGACTAAACTCTCAATTTCCACTCTTTAATTACTGGCTTAGAAATGTGTCTTGGTTTCTAAGTAATATTTAGAACTCTACTGTCGCATACTAAGTAGCATTAAGGAACAGTATACATTTAAAATTAGTTTAGGGAGATTTTGGAAGATACTTACAAGTCCCCTTTTTTTTTAATAGGAATCTAGTGGCATTTGTGGGAATGAGAAATGCCTTAAGGTATAATAYGCACAGCAGCATAAAGTAATTTCATCTGTTCTTTTCCAGGATAAAGTTCTTCATAACATTATGCCCATTTTTACATTCATGGGAGCGAATGTCTTGCGTCTGGATGATACCTACACTTTCCAAGTAATTAACAAGACAGTGCAGATGGTTATTCCTGCTCTTATACAGGTAAATTTGTCTACTTAATGGAAAGGTTATTAATTAAGTAAATTATTTACAATACTGGTAGTAGAATAAGTTGTCACCTACTCTAGGATTATTTTTAGATAGACATTAAATGTAATAACTATATTCAGACTCCTCTGTGTCTGACCAGCTGGGTTCATCAGACTGCTGCTTCATTTCAGTCTTTTGAGTTCCTGCACTTTATAAATGGTTTAGCCAAATTATCACAACTGTACATGAAGAGGACCTGAAACATACTTTAAATTCAAGTTTTTCATTATAAAAATAGCAGGCAAGTTCAGTAGAGGAACCATTGGAAGTAAGAAGCTGGTTATTAGTCCTATAATAATATGTCATGGTCATATCAATAGTAGACATAGTGTGAAAGAAGTGGAAAGTTATAATACTTGATAAATGCTTTTATTCTTCCAGCTAGTGTTGGTGGGGCTTTTCTTGGTTTTGTCTGGACCTCTTAGAAAAATGGCTATAAACCAAAACTAAAACACATAATCGTTTTTCAAAGGGGATGTTTTTTCTTCATTCAGGTTTCACTTGCACCTAAGAAATCTTAATCTTGACCATTAATAGATTTAAACATGAAAAATGCTGTATAAATTTCATGTAAAAATGAATTGAGGGGAAACATGTTATCTTTAACAATGGGCTGAGGACTTCCCAGAGTATTTTTAATTTTATATATACACACACATTTTTCATCCTCTTGCAGTTCTCTGTTAAAGAAATCAAGTTGTCTCTCTTTTTATGGTTTGTTTTTTTATTTAAAACCATTCAGAGCAGCCCACACAAGTTTCTGTGACAAATTATTTATGGCACACACAATTATTACGTATGGCAAGAGCCTAATGTTACTTATCTGAGAACATGTAGCCTATGTGTATTATTTTTCCTAGGCCCTTGAATTCAAGACCGTAACTATCAGGTTTACAGGCAAAGTTTTCAGAAGGATGTGTCATTGCTTTCTCTTGAAAATGTCCTGTTTGCTTCAGCTCATGCCAAATAGCAGTTTTTCTCTTTTTTTCTTTTTTTCCTTTCTTCCTTTTTTTAAATTTTATTTGAAGCATCTTCCTTTAACACTGAGAAGGAACTGTATGATTGAAAATTTATTTGGAAACACTTACATTTTCCTTGAGATTATGCACTTGGCAATGCTGTTATCTGGCATGTAGTGCTTTCCCTTATTTTCTGAAACTGCAAGAAAGAACTTGTACCCATCTGCAATAACCTGTTTGAACTGCTGTACCTGTATTTGTGCACAGGCTGAAGACAGTGACTTGTCAGAGTCCTCCGGAAGCGTGGAAGAGGTGGTGATCAAGATCATTCGAGTGTTTGTGGATGCCCTGCCCCATGTGCCGGAGCACCGACGCCTGCCCATCCTGTCCCAGCTGATCACCACGGTGGGAGGAGACAAATTCCTGTGGGTTCTCCTGGTGCTGCTCTTCGAGCAGTATGTGACCAAAACTGTGACAGCAACATCAAGCACAGACAAGGTTAGCGGGCTGAGGGGGTCAGTATTTCCTTGAGAGACTGATCTCCCTCTTTTGTTCATGTTCTTGCCTTTAAGAAAGTTCACAATAAGCACCAGGTTATGCTAGAAGAGGGAGTGAGCTCTGTGTTTCTGCTGTAGCAGAACCTGATGGTGATGTTGACTATGATTTGTACTGCACATTCAATATTTTTTTGTCCTCGAGCCTCAACAGTACATCAAGTCATATTGTATAGCAATCCTTCATCTGCAGATATGATAATCTAATTACGTAGTGCTTCAGTATTAATGAAGTTGGGGTTTTTTCCTTCAGTTGTGTTTGTGAACCATGATACTGGTCTTTCTGTACAGACCAAGATAAAAACCTATTATGTTTTTGTGTAGGGAGGCCCTCAGATTAGGTGAAAGCATAGTTTATGGGGAAAACTGAAAGAATTATTAAAGGAACATTGGTGAGAAGATACAGTCTTTGCTGCAGCAGTTTAGTCTCTCTCTACACCCTCTGGAGCTATGTTCTCTCCAAAAGCTCTCTGCTTTTACCATTGCTGTTAATCCTGGCAGCGTCCAGCTCAGCGTGGCATTTTCACAAGCTCACTGGGGAGTTTTTGGGTATTTTTATTACTATTAGAAATCTTCTTTCTTAATCCTTGAAATATTTCTTTTTTATTTCTGAACCATTAACAGGATGCTGTTCTGGAAGCAGACACTGAATTTTGGATTTCCATCTGCTGTGAATTTAATGTACGTTCGCAGTTCCAGAGTGTGATGAAAATAATCCAGTACCTGACTGAGCTCCCAGAGAACAAGGAAGGTAACCACAAAACAGAGCCAGCAAATGCATGTAAACCTTCCTATTATAAGAGACAAGGGGTAATGGTTTTAAAGTAAAAGAGGGTACATTGAGACCAGATATAAGGAAGAAATTTTTTACAGTGAGAGTGGTGAAGCACTGGAACAGGTGTCCCAGAGAGGTGGTGGATGCCCCATCCCTGGAAGTGTTCAAGGCCAGGCTGGATGGGGCTTTGAGTAAAACTGTAATTTTACTTTGTTTCTGTGATCAGAAATGAAATATCTTTTTCTCTTGAATGCAAATTTGTTTTGTCAATGTCTTCAACAGATGATCCTGGGACAAAAAAGTCAAGAACATGCAAGACAAAGCCAAAAAATCAGGATGGGCAGCTCTTTGATGTGGAGTCTCACTCCGACAAACAACTCCGGCATTTCAAATTCCTATCAGTCTCCTTCATGTCACAACTTTTGTCCTCTCAGAGTTTTGTGAAAAAGGTAATAATGGCAGACTGCTTTTAAACTGATCCCAGTAAGTAATTGTGCCATACTGTAACAGGTGAGGTGTCATTTACTTTTTAGTATGCCTTTATATTCAAAGAGGTGAAAAAATACACTGTCCTGTGTATCTTGCTCACACCCTTAGTGACACAGTTTTGAAATCTCTCAGTAATGTTAATTATTTTTTAATAAGGCTTTTCCAGACATACTCCATTTTTGTGACTGATGACTAGGTCACCAAGTGAAATTCTGGTCCCAGTGGATTCCTACTGGCTTTATGGAGTCGGGGGTTTCACTCACAGCCTTTATAACTCCAAGTTCGGTGTGAGATTCATGCTGTTAACTGAAAAGACAAAGTGTTACAAATTTCAGGCGCCGACTCTAGCTAGTAGTAGTCCCAGTTTTTCAGCTGATCATCCACCAGCATGAAATGTATTTGCTACTGTGACTGCATTGGCCAAGGTTCTCAGATTTCCTTCTAGAAGGATGGCTTAACTACAAATGTAGGGATTCATAATTACTGTGTTAGTGGACATTTGATTCAAAACAAACAAATTTGTGTATTTTGGCATTTTAGTTTAATGAGGAGTAGTAAGTTTCACATTTTCATTCTTGCTCTTTCAACCAGATAGTTGAATGTGAAGAAACAGATGAGCTGCAGGAGTTGGAACAGAGGTATGCTTTAAATCTGCCACACTCCTATTTCTAGCTTTTACTACAACCCAGGAATATTTTCAAGTGTAGTGCCATTAGAATATCTTTTACTCCAAGGATACATTTTAATGTCCTCTGCAACAAGCAGTATTTACTATGTGCAAGTTAGTTGGGTTTGGTTTTGGTTGGGTTTGTTTTTTTCTTTTAATAGAATGTGGAGCTTTTTATTTCTGAAAGATTGCTCTACCTGATATCCACTCTTTTTGTATCTTTGATAGTGCTTATTTACATATTTGGCCATAACTGTCATGCTACTCATGACTGAGTCACTAAAAAAATTCCAGATTTTTAGCAAAATATATTGCTTCAGTAGGAGGGAAAAAAAAATCATTGTTCACGGGAGCATCTATATTTGTGTAAGAAAAGTACCAGTAATCAAAGATCACATTGTAGCCATTGTGCTGTAAAAGCCAGTGCTACAAAATTGAGGATTTCTTTCACAGAGGCCTAACTCTTAGGTTTGTTCTAAGAGAAAAAAAGGGTGTAGAATTTCTTTTAAATACTGTGTTCCATGAATGCTCTTTTGTATGTAGATGTTCATTTTGGGGTTCCAGATAGACTTCTTTAAGGACATATGTAGGTGTGATCTGCCAGTCTCTCCATTAGCTGTTCCGTTTCCTTGTATTTTTGTTGTCTTGTGAAATTTTATGCTTTCCAGTAATAAAAGCGGACTTCTTTAGTCTCCTTGTTATTTACTAAAAGATACTTTCTTTCTATCTAGGCTATTAGAAGAAGTTCTTCACTATATAAACACTGTGGCATCTTCAGTGGAAGCAAACGTGGACAAGCCAACGGCCAAATTTTGGAGGGTTCTGCTTAGCAAGTGCTATGATATGCTGGATAAAGTATGTCTCATTAGCCCTCATGTTAGCACTGGCACATTTCTGCTTTTGCTTGCTAGGATGATTATAAACTTCATAGTATTTCTTGTTGGATTAGTACTGTGCTTCATTGGATGGTCTGCAGCCTGATGCATCAATGTTTAAACTCATCTAACAACTTTAATAACTACAGCTAACAGCTTCTTAGACAGAACAAGCAGAACAAAAATCAGGAATGCTTGTTTAGTTTAGTATTCTGCTGGCTGTAAGCAGTCATTTCACTATCTGATGGAGAAGAATGGCTCTTGGCAGCATTTCTCACTGTTAACTCATAAAACAACTAATGCTGTTGTGTACTTTTACAATGAATTTAAATCCTTATGCTTTTCTTCTTAGTATTTTTCTTACTAGAAGTATATTTGTAGAATTTGACTGGCTGTCTTGTTGCATACTTTGGAACATACATCTTTTTACAGCTTGGATTTTTTTTTTTTTGCCTGTGAAGCATATTCCAATTTTCATGATGTACGTGCAGAGGGCATTGCGGAATTATTTTGGGTAAGGAGGGATAGCTCACCAGAGTAGACAAAAGGACTTCCTGATGAAATCTCGGAGCTAGTGGATAATGGCTTGTCAGCAACCAGTGAATGGAACCTGCTTTGTTGTTTTGCTTGCCTCAGATACAGCATTGCTAGCTTGTCCTCTCTTCTTTGATCCTGAAACCCATGAGGGAAGTTGAAGAGAGTCATGTTTGGAGGCTACCATGTCACAGTGCATGCAAAAGCATTTATGGTATTGTTTTGCTTGTTTTCCTGTAGGTTAATGCCTTACTGCCAACAGAAACCTTCATCCCTGTAATTGGTGGACTGATGATGAATCAGCTACCGTCTGTGAGACGCAAGGCCATGGACCTTCTGAACAACAAGGTGCAGCAGCGCACCAAGTGGCAGAAGAGTCAGGTGAGGCAAAGTGGTTAAACCCAATTCCTTTAGCAAAAGTACCCAGAGAGAAATTGATGTACAAGTGCTAAATTCTGTGTGAAGATGCCAAGTACCAGAGCCAAGCCTGGCGGGTGACTCTTGAGCAGTGACACGTAGGCTACTGCCCATGGCTACCTTGCAGGTCCTGAGTTTCTAACTATATGTCTAATGTATGTATTCTCTTGTTCTCTCAGATCCTGCAGCTCTTAGAGCTGGTTCCTGAGCTCATTGCCATTGTCAAGTGTAGAAGAAAGGAGGAAGAGGAGGAGCAAGCTATCAACAGGCAGACTGCTTTGTTCAGCCTCAAGCTACTCTGCAAAGGTTTTGGCACAGAAAATCCAGCGCCATTTGTGCCTGTTCTGAAAACTGCTGTTGATCTCATTTCTTCAGAGAAGGAGGAAAAAAATGTGATGGGAAGTGCTTTGCTCTGTATAGCTGAGGTCACCTGTACGCTGAAAGCCCAAGCAATACCTCAGCTCCCAAGGTACTGTTGGGTTCTTTTTAACCAAACCCACTGCAGCAGGAATTAAGTTAGACTAAAATGCGTTACTGAAGGAACGCTGATGAAGGGCAGGTGGCCGTCTGCCCCCATGTGCAAACAAGATTACAAGTATTTGTAGTGCTTGAAAGTGCTTTGTCATCATAGAACTAAGCAGCTAGTGGGGAAAATTGCAAGGCTTTTATAATTCACAGTACAGTTCCTTACGGAGTCTGCTGCTGGGACTAGAGGCAACCTTTATGGCTTTAGAAAAATCAGACCATATTCTGTATTTTTTCTGTAGAACAGGTTGCATTTAAAAATATGAAAACTAGTACAGTTCTGCACACTACATTATTTTTTTCTCTCAATTCAAGAAGAATTCAAGCATCTAACTTGTTCCTTTTAGACTGTTTTATCTCTTTACAACTGTAAGTCCCTAATTGTCATTAAATCTTTGAACTAAAGACAGGGCTTTGAGTAACCTGATACAGTGAAAGGTGTCCCTCCCTATGCAGGGAGGTTGGACTAGATGATCTTTAAAGATTTCTTCTGACCCAAACTATTCTGTGATTCTAAATCGAATATCCTTCATTAGCTTAAAAATGAAATACGGCAGAGAGCCGAGAATACTGAGTTTTCTCAAATAGGCACATAAAAATTCATGTGAAAATTGTCCCTGCAGGCTTAACAGATGGATTTGATTGGAAACGTACCGCTACATGGTCAATTATTTCACCTTTCTCTGTTTATGCTTGGTTATTCACAGGCTGATGCCAGCACTGTTGAAGACTTTAAAAAGTAAGAAGGAGCTGGTCTCCAACGAGATTTACTTGCTGAGTGCTGTCACTGCCCTGCTAAAGGTTGCAGAAACACTACCACACTTCCTTAGTCCTTACCTTTTGGAGTGCTTGTTGCAGGTGAGCTATGTGACCCCTACAGATAGGTAAAGGGGGGCAGGATCTGTCCAGATCCCAGGAGAAGCTGTAGAGATTACTTTTTTTCTCTGAAACTGAAGTGTGTGCCACCTATGTGAAAGTTCATAACGCACTACTCTTCTACTCAGTTTCTTATGCAACTAACTCAGTATTCTGATACTTATATAATTCTGATTATATAAGAGCATCTCCTACTTCTCCCTCTGATAGGTTGTATTTTGCCTCTTTGAAAAGGGAGATGAATCCCAAAAGATCGTTCTGTAATATCCACAGTCTCCTCAAATGTGTATCTAACACTCTTTGTTAGAGTCATTCTGACCCTCTGCTGTTGACATGGGCATTTTTTGCAGTGTTTGTCTTCTGAAGACAGTGAAGCTTTGTACAGCTTAATGTAAGGTGCTTCAAGTGGTGCAAAGAGAAAAATTCATCTGACATTTGCAACAGACAACTACTGTAAAATAAGTTTTTTAGCTGCTTTAAGTAGGCCTCACTTTTGTTGGAATTCCTCATAGGTTGTCCGCTTGGAAAAGATTGTGGTCGAGTTTGGTCCTTCTTCCCAGATAAGCGTACGTGTAGCATCTCTTAAAACTATCCTGGCTACACGGCTTGCTCCCCGAATACTTCTGCCTGCAGTTACCAAGTGTTACAGTGAAGTGGTGCATACCCGGAAGGTAAGGAGTTTTTTCATCCTTTTGCACTGTGATAAAGGAGAAGAAAAACAGAAACAAGCAGTGCAAAATTTGGTTCAGCTGTGTCCCCTCTCAATGTCTTGCCCACCATCAGCCTGCTCACTGTGGCAGCAGAGAGAGAAACAAAGTCTTACAAGCACTGTTCAGCAACAGCTAAAACACTGCTGTGTAATCAGCATTGTTTTGGTCACAGATCTAAAACACAGCACCATGTGAGCTGCTATGAAGAAAATTAACTCTATCCCAGCCAAACGTACCATAGTCTTTATAACAAAATCCCTGGGGTTTTTTGTACAGCTGTGGAGATTCAGGACAAGGTCAACCTGGGAGAGATCCAGCAGTTTAATGTCCTTTGTGTGTTAGATGACGAATGCTTGGGAGATCATCCCATTCATAAAGGCCTTGATTTATGTGCTAGGAACATGAGTGAGTCAGAATTCTCTCCAGYATGGCAGAGGGTAGACAAAATGCTTTTCAGGAATCCTACTAACTTAAGCCCCCAGAAGTACAGGAAAAAGCTTATTTATTTTATCTACAGTATTTTAGGGAGTAAATGCATGAAGTGCAAAAATCCAATTCCCTAGTTACGTTTCTCAGTTACTGTCAGTATCACAATTGCCTTTGCATTGCTTTGCTTTTGTTTTGGCAGAACTGCCTAGGTCCTCTTATGAACATTTTAAAGGAGCACATTGTTGGCATGGAGAAGGAGCACCTTATCTCCCATCAGCCTGAACTGAYAGCATTTTTCATGAAAGTCCTGGACTTCCGAACAGAGCATGCCCAGGTAGTTTGATTGGGAGGATAAGCACCAGCAGCTACACCTCTACATGCTAATTCTATCAGCTTTTAAAAAAAAATACTAGTAGATTCCATCATATATGTGCTCTGAAATTCTGGATGTCAAATATTCTGTTCTGAAATTGTTCTTGCGGTAGAAAACATGACAGTTATGTACTTAGTGTGAAATAGACAAAATTAAAGTGTGCTTTGAAAGCTCAAATTCTTACATTTCAAACTTAGAATTATGTTTTCTGATTTTTCTAGGATGATTTAGAGGAAGTTGGTAAGATAGAGGCTTACATTATTGACTGTCTGATCAGTATGGTTATGAAACTTTCCGAGGCTTCTTTCAGGCCCCTCTTCTTCAAGGTAAGATGTCTAAATGTAATTCATGTGCATCAGCATGTTTGTATTTTCTAGTGCACAGACACAGGAAAGAGCTAACCTGCCTTTTGCTTTCAGCTCTTTGATTGGTCCAAAACAGAGTCTACCCTCAAAGACAGGCTGCTGACATTCCACCGAATAGCAGATTGCATTGCAGACAAGCTCAAGGGTCTCTTCACCCTGTTTGCTGGTCACTTAGTGAAGCCATTTGCTGAGACACTGAACCAGGTCAACATTTCTAAAACTGGTAAGTTGCCAGTTACTGGCTACAGAGGCTCAGTCTTTATTGCTGAGAGGTTAATTAAAATTGCTGAAATTTTAGTCTTACAGGATTTATTTCACAGCACACATATTTCATTTCTCTCTTTGTTCTTTTTCTGGTAAATGAGTAATCTTCCTCTGATGGAACCAAAGGACATTTTTCAGCCATGGGCCCTGGGCTGCCATTGRAAGTTTTCAGTGTCAGTCCCAGTGAGTCCCCTGAATATGAAATTGTGTGGAAAGAGGGAGACGTCTTTCAGTTTGTTTTTACTTTTTTTTCCATTCATTTACTTCCCTTATATGCTACCTGGTGGATTCAGACTCCTCTGATTCTGGGCAAAAATAGGTGTTACTGTTTTGTATGGGAAATTATTTGCCCATTTCAGTTGTAGTGACCTTAAGAAATTCCCCATATCCACAGGCATGGCCAAGCACTTTTCCTGTAGCCTATGGCTATTCTCTTTTATCTCCATCAGTCTGAAGGGCAGTAGCTTAAAGCCAGACAACATATCACATCTACTTATTGCTCTGAGTGATGAGTACATAACTGCTACGTAGTACATCCTTTAGCTACATTTACAAACTAGCAATGTTTTGTGTTTTCATTCTGTTGATGATTCTTTTTTCTTCTCCTTGATTGGTGTGTAGATGAAGCTTTCTTTGACTCTGACAATAACACAGAAAAGAGCTGTTTACTGTTGCAGTTCACCATGGACTGTCTGCACAAGCTCTTCCTGTTTGACACCCAGAAGTTCCTGAGTAAAGAAAGAGCAGAAACCTTGATGCAGCCGCTGGTCGATCAGGTAGTGACAAAACCATAAAAACAATTCAGAGCTGATTTTTTTGTTTCCTCCATGTGCTAGTTAAAAAAAAAAATCAGGTGTCAATCCTCCTCCTTAACAAAAAGGGGGTAATTAGTTCATTGTCTTTGGCCTACAGACAGTATTAATTGTTATGCCTAAGACTCTGAATTACGGATTAATTTTTTATCCTTTTTCTAAATGTCTTTGTTCTGGAAGGCTCATGCATGTTGTTGAGCAGACCAGTGCACTCCCACTGATGATCTTTGACTTAACTCTTTGAGTACCTGAAAGCCAAAGCCAGAAGTATTTTTGGCTGGGTTTATCTGAGCCTGGATCTGTTTTACTTCCGCAGCTAGAAAACGTGCTTGGAGGAGATGAGAAGTTCCAGGAAAGAGTGACAGCACACCTGATACCCTGCATAGCTCAGTTTTCAGTGGCAATGGCAGATGATTCTCTTTGGAAACCACTGAACTACCAGATCCTGCTGAAAACAAGACACAATTCTCCTAAGGTTGGAAGCCATCAGAATTTGAACTGGTTTTGTTGTGCTAGGAAATGGGAACAATGCCGCCAAAATCAGAAGTGAATTAACCAAGTCATTGCTGAAATACTAGCCTAAATTAAAATACTGCTGCTGTACCACAGTACTCCCAGGTTGTAGAGATGTGTACAATGTGCTCTTCTGCTCTCACTGTAAGCAGTCAGTATTCCACATCTTGCATCATTTAGGGTTTGGGTTTTTTGAAGACCTGGTATCTGTTGGAATAAGAGAAGTATTTGCGTATGAAGAAAGGGGAACTTTAGAGGGGTAACTGGAAGACAGTTACCAGCTTTTAGACTTGCTTATTATATAGAGTTTTGTCAAGACTCTCCTATTGACAGGTTAGAGGTATTAAGGGAGTGTACTTGGTTTTTCATAGTGCTGAGCTAAGCCCTGATACAGTGGAAGTGACATTGTAACAGGAAGTTAAAGTCCATTATATCAAATAACTTCTGGTAACATACCTGCTTCTTGCAACCTCCTTTTCATTTGACATTATGTTAACCCAGATTTTAATATTTAAATTAGCTTAAAACTAGTTCCCTTCTGTAATGAAATATTATAACCTTATAATGAATGGAAAGAAGGCAGGGGTGGGGGAAAACAGGGAATTATACTACAATATTCCTTTCCTTACATAATTGTTTTGGTTTAGGTCCGATTTGCTGCCCTGCTTGCTTTGATAGAAGTTGCACAAAAACTGAAGGAGAACTACCTGGTCCTGCTACCAGAATCTATTCCATTCTTAGCTGAGCTTATGGAAGGTAATGTTCTAAACTGGCATTAGTGTAGGGTGACTTATTTCAAAGATTCAGACAGGCTCATTGTTATAACTGCTATAAATCTTACTAATTGGTATAGGGTAACTTATAGTGTGCAAGATACAAACTGAAATAGATTATATCAAACACACTCGTGAAGTTCAGTTAAATTACAGCAGCTTCTTCAGTGTTGTAGCCTGTGCACATCTCCCCATTTGCAAGTTTTACATGAGTGTTACAGTAGAAATAATATGCCTAATTCAGTGACAAAATATTTCTGAATAGTAATTTCATACYTGGTGTTTGAAGATGTCTCTAATCTTGATGAGTGATGAAGCCTTCTTAGGGTAGCCTTGTAATCACTGCTCTGCTTAATTCCTGCTTAATTTCTTTTTCTAGATGAATGTGAAGAAGTTGAACAGCAGTGTCAGAAGACAATTCAACAACTGGAAGTGATTTTGGGAGAACCACTCCAAAGCTACTTCTAAGTTTACGTCCTTTGTTTTCAAATTTTGCCTGAATTGTGTTAGCTTTACACATTAAAGTGTTACAGGCAAACTGTCATAACAATTTTTATCAGAGAGAAGATTTTAACTTTTTAATAAAATATTTTAAGAATCCGGCTTATCATTTCTGGATGCAGTGGGGACTTTTCTTATGACTTTTCCTAACTGCACTTTTCTTAACAGTGGGAAACTGGAGCAGGCTAGAAACAAATCCTGATAGCTGAGCACAGAGTGACTGAACTCCACTGTGCTTGAGGGGTACAGTTACTGTTCCAGTGGAGGGGCTGTTATGCTCCAGGCATGGTACTCCCTGAACCAGTGCCCTGCAATCCTGAGAATCTGTTTTTTTCTGGTTTTTGTAGGGAAGTAAAAAGTATACCCACTGAAGATACTGAAAAGGAAGTTCCAAGAAACTATGATCCGTATAGGAACTAAATCTGTTTAAGAGTCTTTGAAGACTGCTAGTGATTAGCTGAAGTTTAAGAATAAAGTGATATGATATGATAATGAATTTATCAAAAACCTTACTGCTCGTTTTGCACCAGGAGCTGCTGGTTCATTACACTGGATAAGAAGAAAGGCACTCAGACTCTGTAACATAGGGTTTAAAATGTAACTGGTTAGAATTGACACTATAAAGAGGATAATCTTACATCCCATTGGGTGCTGGGAATGAGTCTCTGTCCAGGGTGCAGCATGCCATGTAGATCCCATATATGGAAAGATTACCACATCAAGCTCTTACAGGATTTTCTTAAAACTATTAATTATGTCTGCTGTCAAACAAAAAGGACATTCCCATGAGAACTTCTGCTGAACTCTTGAGATAAAGGCACGGGCACACAAGTGGTGTTACTGCCAGGAGGAGCTGCCTACCAGCTCCTCTGTTACAATCAGCCAGTTGAGTCTATCCTGCAGCCAAGGGGTACCTACAGCACAGCACAACGCTGTCCTGAAGGCCACCCCAGCACAGCCACAGCCCAGCCCCACGCCTGCTCACATTAACTGGTCATTCATTCCTTGATGTGGAAATGGTTCTCCAGTCAGGGTCACTATGCCACCTTGGAGATACTAGTAAGACAATAAGCAAAACAGAACAATGTAATAGACCAAAACGGTCTTAGCTATACTTGGAGAAAAGCAGAGTTCACAGATGTTTTTATTGATGCTTTTTATACATTAAATCTGGTAATTTACAGTCTTTTAATCTACATCTTATTCCTGAAATTGCTTCACTTCTAGCAGTCTTAAGATAAACAGGGACATCCTTCAGGCATGTACTGACCATCAGTAGTAACTTATTTTTAAAAACAATATAAAAAACCTGACATTTCTACGGAAAACTGAATAGGAACAGCTTATTTCACATAGGTACTATTTTAATACAAGACTGAAAAAGGATTCATTCTCTAGTCCACTGATTAGTAGTTGAGTGTCATCTCAGCTGAAACCCTCTTAAAAGGTTTTTAAACCTTTTTTAAAAATTAAACCCACAAACATCTACTTCAGACTCTAAGCAATCTTAACCCAGTTAGGAGCCACTTCAGATCAAACAAGCTTTCAGAAGTTCATGTAATTGAAACCAGCTAAATCACTTTCCTGTGTTTCACTTTGGAAAACTAAAAGCTAGAAATCTTGGGCCCCTTGAAAGCAGGAAGTGACATAACCGTAAGTGTCAGAGAAGGTACTATTGCAGCAGCAGGCTAAGAACAAAGATCAAACTCCTTGCCTTTTGCTAGAACTAATGGATCATCTCTTTGCTTAATCCAGCCTCACTATAAAGGTTATAGGTGCTAACATAAACTAAGTAGAAAATTGTAATCCACAGTTCTATTTTAAATGAATTATAAAYGTCCCTTTTGAGTTGGATAACTGTATCTTTGGATCCTATTTCAGTCTCATTTCTACTTCACAATATCGAATGTATGCTATCGAAGAATGCCAAATGGTAGTTTAACTTAAACACACAGAGTGCAACTGTTAGACACAGTATGATGCAGCATTTTCATATTGCTAGGTTCAGTAATACAGGAGATTTATCTGAGCAAACACTTATTTAGCTTGCCAGGAAACTGTAAACTAGAGAAGGATTTAATCTCGCAGTCAGCATTTCTGGTACTTGCCTCACTCAGAGAGGCAAATGCAAAAGCCTAGGTAGATTAAAGACAGGCTCAGCATGAGTCAGCACCTGTGTGTACTTGACAAGGAAGCACTGCCATTAGAAGCAGTTTAATTCTTTTAGGGTAGGTCTTTGAAAAGAACTACCAGCTCTTCACCTCTAACAAGTGAACATCTCCCGTCACCTCCACTACGTTGATCTTTTCAAGTTGTTTAAAACGATGCTTGTACTCCAGAGTGTGGACACCATTAATAGCAACTTTGAACTGGGAGGTATCACATAAAATAATCATCTGAAAAGCAAGAAGAGGAACTGATAAGGTTTAAACTCAGGTAAAACATGAAAAATAATCTCATTACCTAGCCTACACATGGCCAAGACCTGCTTCTGTTACAGAGCATGTTTCATGCAAAAGCAACATTTAAAAATAAAAGTGGAGCATCAATAAAATTCATGGAATAACTTCAGTTGCAAGGAACCCATAAGAATCGTGAAATCAACTCAATTTAACTAAAATTCGCTCTGAGCACAGGTTGAATTTTTACAACTATTTAAAAATAAAATGTTTATTAAATCAAGAYAAACTTCTGCTCTCTATGGTCCCATTTAATCCCAAATATTCTCAAGACATGAAATGCAGGAATAGCAGTTTTGTTTACATCTCTATTAGTAACACGACATTTAAGCACCAATGCCAATCTATTTGGCAGAATTTTCAGTTCAATGCTTATGTTTTAGTTCATCTTACCTCAAAGTACATCCCTGGACTGAAAGGGAAGTTAGCAATTTCCTTTTCTTCTTCTCCCCAGCTGTCATGAAGGTAGGAGTTTCTTACAAAAACTTTATTTTTCATTCGGGGGTTCAGGTGTAATGCAACATCCTTTGAGTCACTTGGTTTCAGATTTACTGCAAAGCTGGAAGATATTTTTTAAAAGTTTACTATACCAAGGGCTTACAGACACGACACAGCAGTCCATGCCATTTACCAAGTCCTTAGCCAATACTCAGGGCTTTTTGGGGGCCAGGGCTGTGATTYGCCCAAAGAACCAAGCAGGCAGCCAGCATGCACTTGTCTCCTCTGCATGGAAACCTTTGCTGAAGGCAGCAAATGTAGGACATGACCCTGCTAGATCTGCTTCATCACTCACAGCTTTCTGTTCGTGTCTCAGCAAGAAGGTATTGAGCCAAGAGGGCCAAGAACTGCTCCCACTAGGAAGCAGCGTTCTCGCAGAAATGTACGGTGCTGCCTGCTCTCCCCTCTCTTTCACTCAGGCAATGGAGAGTGGGAGGCTTTGTTTTACCCAAAGACATCATATTCTTTCTGCCAACAAATTGGTTGGACTCTAAGGAAAGGTTTGAGGATATTCTCCATACATTTAAGACTGGTGGGACACCGTGCACACAAACTGTTAATCTGTAGGCAGCATAGCTCTGCCCAGGCTGAATGAATACTCCACAATCTCAGTCATACCCACAGAACAGGGTTCCTAAAGGGGAGCACTGGAAAAGGGTGATCAGAGGGAACAGTCATTCAAATTTAAATGAATGCTTCAACCTGTGGCAAACACCTTACTGCATTTGCAGAAAAAAATATTCCCTCCCCACCCAAATTAGCTCCAGCTGTCAGGTTGTTGCCCTCTTTTGAGAATTACTCCGTCCAGATAGGAAATACTGCAACACTTTCAAGCTGTGAAGTTCTCTTTTTCACCGAGAAAAAGGAACAACTACAATTGTGTGAACTGAGTGAAAGACATGAAATAACTTATAAACTCTATATACTAGAAGCACAAACACAAAAAGCAGACAACCTGCAGTGCTTTAACAGCCAAAAACCTCTTCATGCTTATAAGCGGCACACTCAGCACTTGAAATGTGCTAATAAACTTTTCAAGCCAAAAGAAGGAAAACAAATGCTACTCTCTAAGTATTAATTATCCTGTTCAATCTGAAGTCCATCCAAACTTTGTGGATGAGATTTCCAGACCTTGAATTCCAAGTAGAAACTCTGAATGCTGTTCAACTGCAGGAAAGAAACATGCCCTAAGCAGGAGTGCAATGCACACACACTGTGAAAAGGATGCTTCTCATCATTTGCACTAATTGCTTCATTTTTAGTCATGTTTTTGCAGAGCCAAAACCACCCTTCAAGTAAAGGGCATGCTGAAGCACAGACATTTCCTCAGCTCCATTTTGACTATGTTGTGCTCYCCTGCTCCCTGACCTTTATTTGATGTTTGGAAAATGTCTTCTTTGCAACTTGTTGCTCCTAATTTGCTATCAAAATTATTGCTCATACTCCCCTATCAGCTTTCATGGAACCACAGAATGGCCTGGGTCGGGAAGGACCTTAAAGATCATCTCATTCCAACCCCCCTGCCAGGAGCAGGGACACCTTTCCCCAGACCAGGTTGCTCAGGGCCCCATCCAACCTGGCCTTGAACACTTCCAGGGATGGGGCATCCACAATTGCTCTGGGCAACCTGTTCCAGTGTCTCACCATCCTTAACAGTAAAGAATTTCTTCTTTATATTGAATCTAAACCTACTCTCTTTCAGTTTGAAGCCATTTCCCCATATCTGTCACTACATGCCCTTGCAAAAAGTCTCTCTCCATCTTTCTTATAGGCTCCCTTCATATACTGAAAAGCCACAATTAGGTGTCCTTGCAGCACCTTTTTTTCCAGGCTGAACAATCCCAATTCTCTTAGCCTTTCCTAACAGGAAAGGCGTTCCATCCCTCTAATCACTCAGTTCATCACTTTCATCATTCAGTTGTCGTTAGTTAGGTACCTTCACACTTATACCAAGGAGGTTTTCAGAGAAACATTGTAACATGCAGCGTTTGAGCATACCAGCAACTCGACTCACTCATCTTTCACCTATTTCTGCCAGTTCCATTACTTTTGGATCTCTTTAGAATAAAAGCTGTCAGCTGTCACATTTATTCACACTTCTTGTACAAGGGAAAGCCCTGAACAGGCACACAAACACAGATTTAGTAGGTAAGACACTCACGTTTTACCTTCACTTTTCATAATGGAGCTGCTCTTTTAAGTCCTCTCTAAAGGAGTATCCTGCTGGTTCCTGAGGAAACTGCATTGTAGCTTCAGATGATTCCAGATGCAAAGTTGCAAGTGAGTAAGGATATACAGAGACAATGGAAAAGCCTACTCATTCTCAAGAGTACCTCAGTTAAATAACAGGAAAAAAAAAATCAGTAACACATACCTCTTTGGGTTTTTTTTCACTTCTCCTTTAATGGCAATTGTGCATCCTGGATGAAGTGCAGTATCAAGTTTCTCAACATGAGGAACACCCTGGAAGTACACTCCCAGTAAAAATTTTGACTGTGAATTACTTTTTTCAATATACAAGCTGAGCTTTACTATGGCAGGAAGAAATTTGGTCCACAACTGCAAACCCGCACTTACAGATAAAGTTATTCTTACCAGCATGTTGTGGGATCCTAATGCTATAGTGGAAAACTTACACTGAGATAAATATATTGGGTTTCTCTCTAGACTACCACCTTGGGTTCAAAACAAAGATTTACAACTACTTCTGCCACCACTAATGGTGGAAGGAGGGAAGAAGGGGGAAAAGAAGGAAAAAGTAAGCATGAAACTCCCTGTAATAGTTTAAATTTATATCACATAATTATTCAGATACAGCCATTCTGACCTCTCATCTCTGAAAGCATCAGTTTTGCTTTAAAGAGCAAGACTCACGCTAAGGTGTGTTGTTTTYCCATGGTTGCATAAGTACTAAAAGTAAGGTCACTAGTTCTGTCCTCCTGGCAGCAGTTCATAATGGTAGACAGTGCAAGTATTTTATTTGTCTTATTTTTTCATTTTGTTATAAGTTGTTTTCATCAGGTAAAAAAAGGGAATGGAGAAGTTGTTTTTGTTGAAGTCCACCACTTGCAAATTACAATATTGCATGTTCTTTGGTTTTGAAAAAAAGACTCAAGAAGACAGGCTGTCAAGTGACTGTGACAGGACCTTTCACCCTTGATACAGCCAAAAGTTTATCTACTTCTCCCATGGCTCAGTCAAGCCAGAGTAGCTTGCCTTATGGTGAGTTGTGTCGGCTCAAAAACATCCATAGCTAGCAATAAACACCCTCCTGGGAACCAATGTGAAAGGATAAGCAAAAATTCATGACTGACAAACACAGCACTTCTACCATCTATAAAAGACCAGTATAATTTTCATGAAGTTAGAAATCTCTTACATGCTCTCTGAATGTGTGGAGAGTTCTCCTCGAAGTCGAGACATCGGCCTCGAGTTACTCCTCTAGAAGTTGAGTGAAAGGAGACTTCTGTACACCACTATCATTCGTTGGTAAGTTACACTGGTTTCCTAATCTATACTATTTCTTTGCCAGCTGTAATAGAGGTACCTTTACTATCATGCACTGTCTTATATATGAACCTTCTAGTAGTTCATATATAAGTAAGGTTTGTTTATCCTGTGTAGTAAGCAGTCTGTCTACAGTCTTATGTCTGTTTTTCTTGTGTCTATTCAATAAACAATTCATTTTGTAACAGACCTGATCGGTCATGATTAAGAACTTACGAGCAAGAGTGGTTTTGGGGTGCTGGCCGCCTTCATAAAGCAGCTGCCTACTGCCAGAAATCAGAGCAAAGACAGAAGCCCAGTTTAAACTCACTCTCCCATTCATAACAGTGACAAAGCATCTAAAATTATGGCACTCATTGCAACTTCACCTTCTCCACAAATTCTATTTGTATATTCCCGGCTTTCAACTCCTTTTCAATTTGAGTGTGGTCCTTACTGCAGTCTGGATACAGTCCACCTGCACAGGTTTTTGCAAAAAGATGAGCATTCACTCCATCTATACTCCATGTTAGCTGGGTGCAAGTTTCATCCCTAAGATGTGATGCTTGCATCCTGCTACCTGAAGTGTACACAGGGACCTGTCAGCAAGAGGAAGCTACAGCACACAGGTTCCAAGACACACATATTAATATGACTGCAGAATACTTTTGCTTTGCAGGTATTCCCTATGGCATAGAAAACAAAGTATGCTTATTTGAAAAAAAATGTTTGAATGTGACTTGGTCCTTTAAAACTTCAGGTACTTCACTTTTTATTTCTTTTTTTATGGTTGTGAATGCTGTGTTTATCTTTTGGGTTTTCTATATTATTTAACAAATAGTCTCTCTTGTAGTAGCAGCAGAGAAGAGGATTACTCTCTACAAAACCTCACCGATTATCTTGTTTCGGTAGACTCTCAATTCCCTTGTTCTGTACAAGTCTTTTCACGAATAACTGAGGTATTTTTGACTTTTTTACTCCACATTTGCCACAAATCTACACAAGACACTTACCAATGGTGAACCATTTGGTAGTTCCCCCTACAAGAGACGAAAAGAACATTATCTACCATATCAGACAAGAGAGAGATTCATTCAACCTTTTACAAACATAGGTATATTTTGTGTTTATCTTTCTAATCCTAGAGACAATGGCTGAGAGCTTTGTAAAGACTGCAGAGAGAGAGAGATATTCAGGTGTCATTGCTAACATCAGATAACTTTATGTTAAAGTTGGTTTAGAACAATATAAGGACCACCCTGCTTTGAACGGTGAACTGTTAAGATGGAAATCTAGGGCTATGTTTATGAATAAGACAGCCAAACCCCTACAAACTACAGAAAAATCCTGAAGATCAACTGCTGAAGCCAAATCAAGATTTCTGAAGATCACCTCATTACAGTTTGAATCTTTACTTAGCAGTCAGAGCACTGTTAAGCCCTCAGCATCTGAGGGCACCCACAGAGTTTTCCTCACCAGGGTAGAAATACCAGTATGGCAGGTCCACACAGGGCGGTTCTTGGGATTCTAAGCAGCCTCCTGCATCTTTGTCCCTTCCCATGGGAACGACAGATGAGCAACATGGCCATGCAGAGACACAGTTCCAGCCTAGCCCTAGCAGATTGTGTCTTCAGCTTGTTTATTTCAATACAAACCTCCAACTTTCTCCTCAGAAAAGTCTATTAGAAACAAAGACTAAAAGAAACAATCACCTTTCTCCATTCCTTTCTTCCACAAAGCATACAGCATCACCAACCACAGACTAAACCAAGTGTTGGTTTTGCGCTTGTGACAGAAACCAACCTACAGCACCTGCTTGCCCCCAAGCTCTTCTCGGAGTCAGTCCTCCAAGGCCAGGATGCAGACAGCTTTTGCAGGAATATTATTCTGGCAACATGCCCAAGGCCAAGTGATGGGACCCATGAAAGTCTGTTTACAGGCTTTGCAAATCATCTTTAAGCACAGTAGACCTATATTTAAAGTTTAGGCCTCATTATGTTCAGCTTCACCTCCTACCAACACAATTATTAGTCTACTGACCTGAGTTAGACCTGATATTTGGCAGCAACAGATCCAAGTTGCCCACAATTTCCCCACAATGTAGTGAAGATGAAGCAGAAGAGACCCAGAATACTACACAGGAGTAGGTAGGCTACCTTAGTGGCAGAAAAGGGAAAAGGCATTCACCTTCTGTATCTCCCTGGAATTTATCACCTTCAGTTTCTGCTCTAAAAGTCTCACTCTTCCAGAACAGAAGGATCTCTCCTTCTGCACAGGGGAAACTCCTCCCTGTTAGTTTACTTTCACTAGCAGAGCTGGCAGCTGAGAGGAAGCACAGCACAGCCTTCACTTCAAACTCACTGCAGTTTGCTCCATGTAGAAGTCAAGCTACAAAGACTGAGAAAAAATACCTCTTCTCATCCCCATAAATGTACACTTCTGACTTCATTCAACAAATCTGTCAGTTTAGCAGGAAAAACAGGGCTATGTGTACAAGGAGTTCCAGCTGTGGCTGACCTTGGCATTTCAAAGCCAAGCAACAAGTTAAACTTGTCACTTAGAAGCACTGAATACTCAAGAGTTCATTCTGAAGCCCCTGCAATATCTGAAAAGTCTAATCCACTCCTAGATTAAGTATCCAATCAATTCTTATACCATCTGTCCTGCTAACTTTGTAAGATGTAAACTTTCTCACTTTCTTGCCCCTAACTCCAAGACTAAAACAGGAGGACAGAAATCCTCACAAGACTCACATGCTGAAATGTGGGGAAATCAAAATCTTGTTACTAATATCAGACTGTGTAGCTGCTTCTCTTTACTTCCTTTTCACCATAAATCCTACTATGCAGTTTAGCAGGACAGAGAAAGGAATCAAACAAGTCAGCTATCTATACAGCTTACCTTAGAAACAAACTCTACGGTTTTGATCTGCACTTTGCCATATATTCCAAGAGTATCTATATTTTTAAGGCTAATTCTGTGGTTGTAGAGCAGTAAATGCTTTTTGTTTACAGACACCTAAAAAGACAGGAAAAACAGAAAAATTGTATTAAATATACATTACACCAGCCATGTATCAAATTGTATGCACATATCTCCGTTTTACATTGGTTTGGTACAGAAACAGGGAGTGTCCTAGAAATATCAGATCAACTAAGTTCAGCTCATCCATGATTCAGCCTCACTTTCCATCACCTTGAGTGAGGTTTATTTGCCTACACTAAATCTTGCATTTCACACCTTTGTTTCTAGCACCTAATCATCTACCAGTGGTATTACCAATGTAATAGAATCTATTACTGCAGTCTAACAGAGCAAGACAAATACACCTCACATGTCCCCTCCAACAGGACTGTCCTACACTGTCCTGCACTAGTCACAGAACAGGTTTATCCCATGATTAGCCCTTTGCACATAAGGAGGGAAGGGTGGAGAAGCCATTAGCCACGGCAGGAAGTTACTTGCCTACTCATCCAACTTAGAAGGAAGCAACACAAAATTAAACATTCTATTTAATTAGCACCTCTCTAAAGAAAAGCTCTAAACCTTTCCGCAGTTAGACTATAACTGGGTAACAGAGACACCTATACTTCCAATATTTAATTATACAAAATACCTCTATTTCATTGGCCTGACAGCTGCAGAGGAAGAATCGACCCAGACTCACCTGGAATTTATCCTTTAAAATCATGATGACAATCTCAAAAGGCTTTCCTTTTTCAAAAGGCATCTCATATGTGATCTCCTCCCAGCCCCATTTTTCCCTCTCTAGTGTGTTGCAAACAATGCAGCCAGACCTTTTGAAGCGGGGGTTGAAATGAAATGCTACATCAGCTCGAGGCTTGGTGCTGCTGCCACACTGTAAATCCACCTGGAACCTAACCATAAAAATAAGACAAACCACATTCAACTCAGTCTGTCAAAAAAACACCTAAAAGTTCTATACATTTGTGTTTTACTGTGGAGCCTCAGAACAGGCAGACACAATTAACGTCATTGGGTAAGAACAAAAAACCCAAACACACGTTTATCCAACTCCCAYGTATTTGTGAAAGGATCTCCTATGACTTATTGCAGTGAATATAAATGTTCGAGTATTTATTTAATGGTCATCATTCATATCATGTAAACCCCTCACTTACCATGTTCACCATCTTCCCTCCCATCATCTTCAGCAGAATATATCAAATGAACCTTGGGTAAGGTCAGGGAACAGAACCCCCTTACTGGGCACATGCACTAGTCCATACCTCCTTACCCCAGTTTAAGTTAATTCCTACACACAACACATTCAGTTATCAATTTTGTTAGTCTCAGATGACCCTTAAGCCTGCATTCAATCTGATGCTATCAAAAAGATCACAGATTGATCAAGCCTTTGTGTGACATCCTAAGAAGCCCCCCTGGAAATATTTTATCCATTACATTCTTGTTCACATGGTGACACTGCAGAACATGACACCATAACCACTACCTGTCTGCATCATCAGGAACAGTCCCATGTATCACGATCAGCTCTCCAGGAACAAGGCCACCATGTATTGTCCCAACATATGGAATGCTCTAGCACAGGGAAGAACAAAAAAAGAAGAAAAAGAAAAAATATTCCAATAACATTTTGTGACAGAGGCAAAAAAATCCACAATAGTTTAAAAATTAGTATACTAATACTTAATTATATGATGCTTCAGACTATTAGATGAAACACAACTAGCTTTTAATTTAAAATAAATGACAAAAGGAAGCGAAAACCTGTCATATTTTCACCGATGAAAACCAAGGTTTTCAAATAAAGCTAAAACTAACATTTCCATCCTCCATTCCTATCTCTCAAATGAAGAGTCATAATATTTTATTGCCTCACTATTCATGGAATATAAAGAGGATTCACTTCAAATTAGATCATTCCCAAGGGCTGACTATTGTCAGCCCCTTGCTGGTAATACCAGGAAGCAACTTCCACAACCCTCCTGACTGCATGCTACAGGAGCTGCCTTTTTGTTTGTTCTTGCTCAATTATGAAAAACAACAATAGGAAAAGAAGGGACTACGTCACAGAGTGTCTTCCTAGTAAAACCTACACAAACAAACACAACGAAGTACCTCATCCTAATCAGCTATGAACTGCAAAGTGCACTGAAATAGCCCTGTTCAGGAGTCTAGGATTTTATGGTGTTTGCAGTATGCAGTCTGGCTCAAAGCCTGACTATCTTTTCTTCCTTATCAAGAGCTGGAGAAGGTAACACATGGATGTTATGCTGAACTGAAATGGCAGCATGGTGGGAGTTGTTGAGCCCTAGGAGGGGATATGTCAGTTAAGATAAAAGCCCCAAACACCCCAGCACAGCTCACTGGCAAAGGCTCAGAAATGCTGACAGAAGCCCTACCCTGATCACCTGCTGGTGCATCCAGCATTTCAGGAAAGGAAGGAAGCACCTTAACATCAAACTGTGGAAGTTCCCAGAAGCCTGATCTGAAAGCAAAGATGTAAGTCTGCATCTCATCACATGTGCTTCAGATTGAAAAAGGAAGTAAATGCTAGAAAATGTTGCATTTTCTCTGGTTAACAGACAAAAAATTTTGCCAAGGTTGTTTTTGGTAGTTTATAAGATTTTAGGATACCTTTGAAATGAAACATCAATTGCAAACAAGAGTTCCAGTAATTTAACTACAAAAATAATGAACACACTCCTTGCCTTGTCTGGAGGCTGCCCTGAGGTCATTGGCACAATCTTTCCCAACTCTGCCTCCATATTCCAATCCCAAATACTCATTCTTTTTCCCACAACTGGCTCTTGACCTCTAAGGTCTAGTTGAATTTTCCTGCCAAGTCTTCTCATCCGTCATACTTGTCAGTCCCCTTGCAGCCACCCAATCTTGCTGAACTCTTACTCTCTCTCTTATACTATTTATTTGTCCTAAACATCTCCTAATCCTTCTCTTCACATCTCCTCTCCAACCAAAATCTCCATCTACCAACTTTCATCCTCCCTTTCCTTTTGCAGTTCAGTCCTTCCACCTTCTAGTTAATCATACAGCTTTCCTTCCTCTTCCAGCTGGGTTCTTGTGAAGGAGGTTGAAACTATTCCCCCATCATCCCTAACTCTATCCACTTTGCAAGCAGTGACCAGATAYTGGGAATGAACATTTGGATTCACTGAGGGCCCAAGAGTGTGACAGTGCAAAGCTGCAACAGATAAGGAAGTCCTGTGCAGATCTGTGTTACTGAACACTCCACATAAATACTCTACAGACTTCAGTATTTTTAAAGGGGTCTAGTACAGAATGTTAAAAATACTATTTCCTGCAAGTTCAAAGGAACTACCTGTTCTAAGACACAACAAAAAACACAGCTTCAGGTCACCCCTTTAGGGTAAGCCAAAGTCAGGCTGCTGTCACAGATCATGAGAATGCTACAACTTTTCAGAGAAAGTCTCCAGACTCTAAGCTAGACAAACAACACTCTGTCAAATCCAGTCTTTGCAATTGCGGAATCATGTCAGCTCAAGTCTTCCCTACAAAACAGGATTAATTGCAAATTAAGATATGAACTATGAAAAAAAGATTCCAAGTTTAATTGTCTGGACTGAAGCTACAGGCACCACAAAATAAACATTTCATGAGAGCTGCCAGGCATCACCCGTGTTTACACAGAATTAGGAGTGAAAACACTTCTTATCATATTTTCACTTTCCAGCATATTCTGCAAAAATGTCAGACATCTGCATAAGCTGTGCATGAAAAAGGATTATCCTYCAAGGCTGACAGAACCTGTCAGAAGTAAACAGAACCTGTTTTGGAAGTCCTGCCCATTTGTTTACAGCACAATTTCTAAACACCACCAGCTCCTAGTCCTCCTGTGACATTCTCCCTCAAATACCTGAGTGACACAGGGTTCTCAGTAGCATCCCTCACTATGCCAAACAGTACAAGTACTACTGACATAAAACAGCGAAGTCCCATTTCCCAAGGAAGACATTGTTAACACGACAGAGGAGTTACCGGGTTACTGATTGTCTTCTGCGGTGTATCCAAGGTCAGTTTATGCATTTCCTGCTGTGGTGCATCCAAGGACGTCATCTTCCCTCCTCCAGCTGAAGTTTGTCGGTTCTGTATGACCACTGCTGGAGTGTGTTTAAAGAACTCACTGATCAGGCAACACCAAAGGAGGGATCCCTTCGAACAAAACCAAAACTTTTGATTAAAGAGAAACAAAGTGTCACAACATGAAGTGACAACCTCCAAGGTACAACTATAAATAGCACAAGAAATGATGCAAACATCCTTCAGGTAAATCTGCTGGAGTTTTGAAATATGAAATTAAAAGGCTTGCTTAAAGCAATAAGATGCCACACTGGAAAACAAAGTCATCACCAGCTTCTTAAGATTAGAAGAATTCCATGTAAAAATCATCCTTATACAGGGGAACACTGATAACTCAGTGATCCTCAGCAGGGCCCCAATGGCTCTCAATTTTAGCAGCTGACCCCTGCCGGCAGACAGGGAAAAGACAGACAGGACAAAAGCAGTTTATCCAAGACAAACAAATGTTTATATTTCCTTTACACTTTCCATGCTATCCCCAGATTTCCCACGGCAGACAAGCCTTAGGAGGTGACCTTGCCTTTTCCACTTTTATCTTACATAAAGTTGAGAGATACTAGGCAAAGACAAAGAAGAGAAACAGGGGGTGTTTTATATGTCCTCCTCCAACACATACAACCCCTGAGCTCCACAAGTAATCACAGGAGTTTGTAAAACTTGAATTAAATACACAACATTAATAAGAAATAAAGCTTGTGAGTATCCTCAGCTACACTGCAACTTCTTTAGCAAACCTTTTAACAAAGTGACCAAAATTCAGGGCCCAACTGAAACTACTAAGTAATTATTTCTTGCATATTCTGGAGAACCAACTTAAGGCAGCACGTAAACTGTGTGGTGATGACAGGCAGACAGGGAAAAAGTCAAAGGTAAGGGCTCTAGCAGCATTACTCTGTGACAACAGCAAGCAATATTATAAAGCAAAAAAACAAAACAGAAGAAACTCCAAAAAAATGCAAAACCAAAACTCCCAGGACTGTGGCCTGTTCCACAGGCCACAGGGATTAATCTTCTGAAATGATTAAACAATAGAGTGGTCCATTTTGCAACATCTGGCATATCTTGTTGGAGATTTGGACCAGACGGGTATTAATTCACCGACTTAAGACCAGCATCTAGAATACAATTCAGAGAACACAAAGTACCAACACTGTGTAACTATTTTGCCTTTTGATCTTCTCATGGGATACTACCATTAATTCACTTTTGCCTGTGTAGGCAAATTTTCTTGATTTCATTTTTGAAAGGAGAAAATCAAGACCAAAGCAAACAATAGCTTTGCCTTTACTGTTGTAAAGTCCAACAGCAGACCCTCGGAAAATGAAACTTACAACCCAGCAGCCTGCTATCTGAACTTGCCCGTGTGTGCAACAGCAATCTAGATCCTGCTGGAAGAGGATCCTGGCACAGGATCTTGGCAGGCCAGGTGGCACTATGACAAACTGATGAGTTGAGGGTTTTCTTGTTTGCCTATTAGTATTTTATTGACAAGGTCACAATAATGAAGGAAAGCTGCAATTCAGGCTCTGTTTGTCAAAAACAGGACATGCAACCACAAGGCTCTGCTGCATCCTTCTGTTAGAGGAAACGCTACCAGTACGCGTTACACCCATCTGCGGCACTCCAAGTTAAGGTTCCCTTTCAGAACTGAAAGCGATACAGAGGCGTCCCTGTTATCTCACACATTGCGAGGGGCTGGGAGCTCCTTCCACAGACAAACAGGAAACCATAGAGGCCAATAAGCAGCTATTATGCCGTCCCACTGTGACACTGAGAAAATGTCCTTCACGAGGGTAACTCCGGTCAGACCTTACAATCAAAGCTGGACTTCACACCAATGCGAACGAGGCTTCTGCAAAGCGAATCACCGAGGTATCTTCTGGATATCTGCAAGCAATTAAAGTACAAAACACCGCCGGTGTCCCGCCGGCGCCGGCTATAAACCCAACACTACCGAACACTGGAAGGACACAGGACCAGTTTCACCAAGCAGCCTCGGCCACTTCAGCCTTACGGAGACCCGAGGGAGCCCCGGCTCCCCAGAGCCCCGCTGAGAGCAGCCCCTCTCCCCGACAGAGACACGGGCGGGAAGGGGATGTGTCCCTGCATTCTCCGCTTCCTCTATTACCTGCAGGACGCGACCCGCGATCAGCAGCGCCCGCACTCCCGCGGGACGCGCCCACCCGGCACYGCCATCGCCGCCCGGCTCCAGCTCCGGCCCCTACCCCTCACCGCGGCTTCCGCACGGCAATGACGTCACCGCGGCCCCGCCCGCGCGGGAGCCGTGGCGCGTGCCCGGCGCGCGCAGGCGCCTCTTTCCGCCGCGCGGGGGTGTGGGACTGACCCGGGCGGGCCGGGAGCYGCGGGGCTGCGCTCGCACTGTGTGGAGTTAATTCAGCTCCTTCCCCTGCCAACCCTTCGCTTCCTCTGTGTGTTGTGCTTCCTCTGAAGGTCCCCTGTTACAGCCCAACCCCATCTCCTGACAAGACACATCTCACACAGGATGATGGAATTGTGAGGGTTGGAAGGGATCTCTGGAGATCACCTGGTCCAACCCCCGTGCCAAGGCAGGGTCACCTAGAGCAGGTGACACAGGAATTAATCCAGGTGGGTTTTGAATGTCTGCAGACAGGGACACTCCACGACCTCCCCGGGCAGCCTGTTCCAGTGCTTGGCCACCCTCAACGTAAAGGAGTTCTCCCTCGTACTGAGGTGAAACTTCTTGTGTTTTAGTTTATGGTCATTGCTCCTCACCCTGTCAGTGGGCACCACTGAAAAGAGTCTGGCACCATCTTCTTGACATCCATCTTTGAGATATTTATATGCATTAATGAGATCCCTCTGTCATCTCTACTCTAGACTAAACAGGCTCAGCTCCCACAGTTTCTCCTCGTAAGAGACACTCCAGACCCCAAATCATCTTTATGGCCCTCCATTGGACCATCTCCAGGAGCTCTTTGTCTCTCCTGTCCTGAGGAGTCCAGAACTGGACACAGCACTCCAGATGTGATGTCGCTACGCTGAGTAGAGGGGCAGGGTCACGTCCCTCATCCTGCTGGCCACACTCTTCCCAGTGCACCCCAGGATACCATTGGCCCTCCTGGCTGCAAGGGCACTGCTGGCTCGTGGTCAACTTGTCATCCACTGAGAKTCCCAGGTTTTTCTTTGCAGAGCAGCTCACCAGTAGATCGGCCCTCAGCCTGTGCTGGTACTTGGGGTTATTCCCCCCTCAGGTGCAGGACTCTGCACTTGCCCTTTTTGAACCTCATTATATTTCTCTCCACTCAATTTTCCAGGCTATCCAGTGACCCGTGATGACCGTGGTCATTTCCTGTGACCAGACCCAAACACAGTTTCAAAGCTCACCCTGAGTCATTTGCTGCCCCAGGACCTTTGTGTTTCTGAAACCTGGAAATCTTACACCCAACCCAATCTTAAAACCATCACCCCAAGGCTGTGCTTCCATCCTCCTCTTGCCTTGCAGGCCCCACTAAGAGTGATTTTGGCAGTTTTGGTCCAGTAAGCAGAAAGGCCAATGAAGCCCCTTACAGCTCATGATGTGTAGTAATAATCTGCTCAGAAAAGCACTACTTAAAGTTCCCTCCTTCATACGCTGGATGGGGAAAAGATGAGCACAAAAATAAAGAGTGCAGTATAAAAGGCTCACAAACTTAAATCACCATATCCTATTCCCTTACAGGCATTCGGTATTTCTTTGCCTTGCAAAAAGCAGTGTATGTGGCTATAGCAAAGTTAGAATGGCATTCAGCCACTATTGTCACAAAGACCACTACAGTATCTTAGCTAGATAATATCCAGTCTTCTATTCTACAATTAAACAACACAAAACCCCTATCTCAAATCATATCTATTTGCTAGAGTTCTGCTGATAGTTGTAGGATTGCTGCTTTAAAGGGTACATCAGCTTAGCTATATCCCATTTGAAGGATTCATTCACAGAAAGGTATGATAAGACATCTTTTGAGGAGAACTTCAGAAATGAGCTATTCAGATCAAAGTAGATTGCTTGGGGAAAGATACCTTAGAATCATGCATGGTTTTGAGAGGGGACTGACAACTATTGTGTGCAGTCAGGTGCTAGCAAAAAGCCTTCTAGTTGACTGTTCTGCATCATTCCACAGCACTACTTAAAAAGAGAATAAATAAGAGGTCCTAGAGTCTGAACTACCACTTAGTTTTTCTTTGAAGCTATTTTTCCAGGCATTCTAGTTTAAAGAGTAGAAAGCTTTGAGAAAACCAGACTGACAAAAGTACATGAAATACAAATTGTCAGTATTATACAGCAACCTCAAAGAAGGTTTGAAAGTTCAGGTGAAACAACAAAAACAGAAAAGATGCTGAAAGGTTGGAATAAAAAAATATGATGCTGAAAGGAGAAGCAGTAAGTGGAAGTGTTTCTAGAACCACAGAAAATAAAGTTTTACTACTTTACTACTTCTTGCTCAGGGCTCTTCTACTTTTGTGAAGAAACAATCCAAAGGAAATACAATGATTTCAATTGTGCACCAGTTCTTTACTGAAGCAGAACAGCTGTTTGATTAATGTGATTTTAGGCTGAGTCATAGACAGTTTATGAAATTTGCAGGAAAATCTCTTTTTCAGATCCCAAACCGGATGCCATTGACAATGAGTCAGTTGGGTTACAGCTTCAGCAGCTTTGTGCTACACTGCTGTTGCTTTGTTCATAGGCTGTCACTCTCCTGCTGATTTCTTGTGACTGCTATTTTTAACCACATTTACTAATGGCAGTCCTGAGAGCAAATAACGAAGCCTTCCTCATTTCCACAGTCCAAGTCCTGATTCAGGGTTTTGCTTTTAAAGCTACAATTTGATGTGCAGTCAACCATTGCTGGGACTGTGTGTTATCCTGTCAGCATAGTCTGACTTCCCATGTTCCAGCAGAATTTTGCTTGCTGGAAAAATAGAAATGCTTTGTCAGATGCAGACAATTTCAGCTGAAGCAAATATAGCAGCTATTCTTGGCCATAAGGTAGCATTTGAGGGAGGACCATGTTAACCCTAAGAAATTTTACCTGCCTTTCCTGCCCCAACTGCAAGAATTGGTAGAGGAATATAATCACAAAACACCTGCAGTGCAGGAACCACTACTGCACATCAGCTGCTGCCATACCCAACCACCTCGAGTACAGACTTTATGAACTTCCTGCTTATTTTCAGTCATAATAAGTGATCTCCAAATCTTAAATATTCTCTTTTGGATGCCAAGAACTGTTTTGATTCATTTCATTGAAAACTGAAATGTGGTCTTTTACAGATTTAGCTTTCCATTCTGTTTTCCCTTTCCACTTTGGAGAAGAGAGAAAATTGTCCCCTGATGCAGCAGTATCAGACTACAACGCACTAAATAGGACAGACTGAAAGTGTCTACCACAATTTTACACAGAGCTGTTGGATCTGTGTTACTGAGTCTAATAGTAACAATGAATTTAGTTTAGATAAATATAGTGCTGAGTCTGTTGTCAGCAAAACTGGATTTGATACGGTTTGTTATAATAACCTGTATAATTGTACCATGCTTCAATGACAGCATCTGACAGCAACACAGGCCATGCTAATAACATGTTCACTCAGAAATCTGGGAAAATTGAACTAAACTGATGCCCAGGCACTGTTTTTAATTCCTTCTCACATACTCAGTGAGGTGGCTTAACAAATATCACTTTATTGGATATAAACCAAAGAGTATAACCACAGACTATTTTGAATCCTCCTGTAAGTTCTAGGTAAAGGAGCTGCTATGTTTGCTCATTTTTCCTGCCATAAACACCTCATCTCACACCTGCACTTCTCCAAAGCAGAGGCTGGTGCCTTCCCTGCTGGGCCACAGGGTTGCATCCAACCTGCAGCAGACTGAGCAGCATTACAAGCTGCTCTGTCCTTTGCAAGTTGCTCCCACTAGTGCTCTGGCTCTGTTAGCTGCCTTAGCTGCTTGCTGCCATTCAGCTACCTGCTCCTGCTCTCCAGTCCCTCTCACTTTTCAGCACAGTGTCATGAAGCACATGGTTACATGCTATCCCTACTTCCTCAAAGGAGACTTCTCAAGCAGACATTCTGGTTTTGATGCCAAGCCTATAACCTGTACCTGTCAGGGTACCATTGTCCAAAGTCAGGGTGAAAACATAAATGGTCACACTTACTTGGCCTGGTATTTTATGCACAGTTCCAGTTAAAAAATTTCCACCAAYAATGGAATTCCCTAGACTTGACACAAATAAACACTAGCCTCCATTAAGAATCCTTCCTAGTGAAAGTTACTCTCTGCTAATCTTTTTTATATGCTTGTGTGATATTTTTCTCCTAGTTAATGCAGTATTAYAGGCCACAGGGGTAAACCCTGTGGACTGTTCAGCAGACATTTTGTGTGTAAGGACTTCATATGATCTCAAAAGACTGACATTGTTGTATCTTCTATAGTTTTAGTGGAGCTGTTTGTGCATTACAGCATTTGCTGATGGAACTTATTCCCCCAGCTTCTTTGAAAGGCTTTAGATTCRAAGAGGACATGAGTCACCACTTCTTCGTACACCAACATTAAAATTTCAGTTGACTGCTCAGCTGGCTCAGCTTTTACTTAGCTATGAGTTAATCAGTGGCCTTCCATAACTTTTCCTTGATATGTCAATATTTAGCTCCAAAGATCATTCAGATCTTCCAGTTTTCAGTTTAAAGCTTAAAAATCACAGGGAACAAAATAAAAAGTTGTGTTTTCAATGGGCTTACAAATTCAAAAGCTTAAAAGGCTACTGCTACTTCAGAAACTAATAAGTATTCTATTTTTTTGTTGCAACACCTGCTTTTTAAAGCAAAATGTTGAAGAGAAGCATAAGAGCAAACAAGATACAGAATAGCTATGAGGGTCAAAGGACAAACAAGATACTGAGAAGTCAMAAGTCCTTTTGAAAACCAATCACAGGTCTTAAACCCTTTTTTAACCCCTAAAACACCCTCGTCCCTTCTTGTCGGTGATTGAGAAATGGACTCCGCTGGATGCAAGCAAAGCCCACTTTATTCCAGGCAATAATGCCTTTTATATGGTTGTACAAACAATTAACTACCCGTTTCATAACCCCCTGTCCTCTCCAGCAGCACAACGTCTTGCATATAATGTCCTTGGTCAGCATTCTGTTACATGTTAGCAGACAGGAGTGAGGTTTAAGGAGTCGCCTTCTTATCAGGGTGTCGGCTCACACCTTACTCTGCATAGTTATCTTTCCCAAGGCTTAACATTAACCAAGGCTAAGAGATCACTGCTGCTATCTACATCGCCGGGGGCTATTGCCCCCACACCTTCTTTTTTAGATCAGTGACACGGCCCTCTAGGTTTCTTGAAGTAGTCAGGATCACTTCTTCATTTGCATTGGAATAGATATGAGAGCAAACCTGTGCCTGTACTTGCCATGTCTGCACACCCTGCCACACCTCCACCCACTAGGTGCTTGTGCCATGATAGTGATTCAGTCCCTACCTATCTAGGGAGATAAAAACCAAGAAACATCAAACATCTATGCAAAAGGAAAAACTGTGTGATGTTTTCCAAACTAGGGACTGTGACCAAACCCAAGATCCCTAGAACTCCACCTTCACACCTTCATCATCCTTATTGCAGTTGCCACTGGATCTCCCTGGTGGGTCTCTGCAGTCACAGATGAGCCCACCCGCCCTCAGCACTCCTGCATTTTCAAGGGAGAAGTGCGAGGGCTGTAGTATCACGTCTCACCACGAGATGGTAAGTGTTTCCTGATGGTTAGAGAGSAACAGGCTTTTAACAGACCTTTGAGCTAGTGAACTCAGCTTCAGAGAAAGCAGAGGCAAAAGTAAATTACGACCACAAAAATCTGTTCATGGGATTGTGAATGAACTAAAGTAGGGGAAGCTCACATTTATTGGGTGCAAAGATGAAAATCAATTCTCAATTTAGACACAAGATATTATTGCTACTGTAAGGATTTGGGTTAAGGAACTGGCTCTTTCTGTTAASGAACTTTTTAGTTGTGTAAATTTCTTTTATGTCATCATCAGCATGMAACTTTGGTTATTTCTTCAGACAAAAAACATTCCCAAATTAAACATTGGGTGATTTTGAAGTAAGCTCATAATTGAATAAAAAAGCACTTTCATGTGGATGTATAAAGTTGTGTATCCATCTCATGCTGTACACAGAACRCATTTATTATCCAAGTTACTAACGCATTAGGTCTTGCTTCTGGAATTCCTCAAAAAAAGATGAAAGATGTAATTACCTAAGATTTTCAGGCAAGGAAACGACTTCTGTATATATAACAGAAGGAAGAATAAGTTAATGCCATAGAGATTATTTCTCACCAATTACTTCTGACAGAAGCTACTTCTTTCTCATCTCTTCTATAATTTTAATCTTCATCTTTTTAACACTGTGAAAGCCAGTAAAAAAGGCCTGAAAAAATCCAAAACACCAATATTCTCAATGTTCGAGTTGAAAAAGGCCAAAGCCAACCTTGCTAATCCCATCCTAACAAGGAGGCACTGCTCTATCTTTCTCATTTAGGAATCTCAGGTGACTCTCATTACCACAATAACAAATACACATTTCCCCAAATGACCTGCCTTTGAAATCAAGAATCACTATTTTACAAAGGTAAGATAGCGATCTAACAAGCTAGTAAGTATGCCGAGGTGTTAATTGTCCCTCTGCCCCCAACAGGGTAACAGCAAGCCTTCCCCAAAGCTGTCAACTTCTCTTTGCCATCAGTTTCTTGTAAGATGGAGTCAGTCCCAGTCCTTGGTCAAAATACAGGCAAATACTACAGACTGCACCGTTCCGASTAAGTTCTTTTAGTGCTGTTGATATTCAGCCTGTCTGACCAGTAAATCCATACCTTCCCTATCCACTTAAGGCCAACTGACCACAGCCATGCAATCAAGACTAGGTGAACTCAGGGACTAGGAAAAACACTTTTCTGTCAAAACAGGCAACAAACCCAGTCCTTATTTGATGGTGCTCTGCCCTTCTGTCCAAAACCGAACCAAAATTTAAACTTTACAAGATATATTGAATTAGTTTTGAATAACTAATTGCTTTTCTTTCATGGACAGAAAAACATGATCTGCTGCAAAAATTACACAAGCAGGCTGCTCTTTAACTGACTATAAATGCCATGCACTTTCTTTGACCTTGTTTAAACAATTCCGCTTTCTGACAAATAATTTCCAACTATGTCTGGCCACAAGTCAACAGTGTTACCCTAGCTTAAAAAAACCATAAGGCAGGATTTACATTTTTTCCTCTTGCTAACAGCTTGACTTGGAACTGTGGGCGGCCTTTAGAGACAGTGAAAAATACGCAGTCTCTTGCACTAAGCAGTGCCCAGGCCAACCTGCAGCTCTCCATTTTTCAGCAGTGGTTCAGGAAGAAGTCTGGTTTACAGTTTCTGTTCAACTTATTTTGAAGCAAGCATCTGGGACCATGCCGACTATCCCTATCTCTTACAGTAGGCTTCCAGAGGACAGTCCCAAACTCATCCTGCTTTTCTCCCCACAGATCCAAGGGAAGTGCATGCAGAGAGTAAGGCAACCCTGTCACCACTTTGCTGGGGATGCCCCAAAGCTGACTTCACAGCAAAACTAGGTTCTCCTGGAGCACAGCACTGTAACTTTGCCATTGAAGAACAGTTATTAAGCTCATTATATCTTAGATAAGGTTGCAGGAATGAAATAACACAGTGGTTTGGGCAGCTTCATAGAAGCTAAAGTGGATAACAAAGGTCACTGATCATCCTGCAGGCACAGAGACAGCAGGCAAAAAACTGGAAATCCCTAAAGGGAGAGCAGGTCTTATACAGGAATAGGAGAAAGATATAACAAAACTGGTAGCCTAGTAGAGACTTTTTAGTGTCCAGGAYCAGACTGGTTATTAATTCAGGAAGATCTCACCCAATATATATTTCATACCTCTCTCTAGTCAGTAACTCAGCTGCAAATTTCTAGATAAACATCATCTTTGTTCATCATCTTATCAGAATTAACTCATTTTTCATATGGAAAAGATTAAAAAAATGCATCTTCCTTTCTTGAACAGCAGTATCTGTTGTAAACGTAAGTGCTTTAAGGTGCCATGAATTTCATATATAAGATATATTTTAGAGAGTACAACCAATTGATAGTTCAGTAATTCCAAGGTGACTGGTGAGAAGGAAAACAGCTGTTTCCCTAGCTGTAATAAAAACAAATACAATAAAGTTAAACATTGACAATCTATATTTCTTCTAAAAATAGTACACATTATAACAGAAGATGTAAGAATAAATTGAACACTCAGAACCAATATCTTGTAAACAGATATAAAACTAAAGAAAGAGTGTGTACATCTCCATTTATGCCATACAAAGAGGAAAAAGGAAAAARGTATTTCAAGTATAGTAATGAGTGTAATCCAGTGTGTGGTGAAGTTTAAGACTAACATTTTCAACCTTCAGAGCTGAATTTATACAGAAWCCACCTAAGAACTCTCCAGAGCAGCCTTATTTCCATCAGACACGAATACTTGCAGCTGACATTGACGTTAAGAGCTTCAGGGATCACATTTTTCTTCACAAGACAACGGAGTTTCTTCAAAATTTTACAAGTTTTGGCCAGAAAACAGGAGAAGGGGTAGGTTTCAGTTGAACACATTGATTCAGGAAAGCTGCTTCCTCATTTCATATTCCCATTCTGTTTCTTAGATGAGAGTTCCAGCTCCTGGCTGGACTGGATCTACCTAAGCAGAGCATAATATAATACAACACACATATACCTGTGGCATGTTACGGGGGGGAAATGCTGTGGACATACATGCCAGCACTCATCACTCAGAAGGACAACTTAACATACGATCCTAAATCTGCCACAGCAGTAGTCCCCAAAGCTGAATCTAGAGTATCTAACTAAAGACAGAAGATTATTTGCGAAAGTTACAAGTTGACAGACATCTATTGGGAAAGCCCAGTTCCTAGAGGAGGACCTCAAAACATTTGAACTGCAGCCCCAACAAGATACAGCAGTAAAATTTCCTCCTTAAAACATAGCTGGAAAACTAGAGTTCTAAAGAGTAGTAGCTTTTTTTGAGGAATGGTTAAAAAAAATTATTACAAACTCCAGTCTTTTCTAAAAAAATTAAAAATTGAAACCTCAAATTTAGGTCAATCTTTTCACCTTGAAACAAGATTTTCAGCTTCTTGAAGTCACTAAAATAAAGTTATGTCACCCCAGAACTAGTGTCTGACATTGAAAATGTTAGTCTTTACTTCCAGCTCCTCTGTAACCATATCACTCAGATATATAGTAAAGTATTACTAGAGGGCCCTTTTCAATTTCTTACAGTAAGAAACTCAGTATACAACATTAGATTTCCCTCAGCTTTGCTACTAATTCTTAGTTATTTCTACTCAAGAAAAGTAAACAGTGTATCAACCTGCACCCCATTCTAGTTTTGCCCCACATCTTGACCAGTGCTTTGGTATATACACCTATGTACATACTAGTATTGTCTGAGATGTCAGAAGAATGGTAGGAAAAAGACCAATTTCTGAAACATTTAAAATGTAAACAGTGTAATTCAGAGTATCAAAATCCTTTAAGAAAACATCAGTCTAAACCACTGTAAGTGCTTTAATAACCATCCACCTGGACTGTAGGTGAATTCACCGGTTAATTTTCCATTAGAGTGGCTTTAATCAATACATAGTGCTAGTTTCACGCAGGCGTGCAACTATCTTGGTGTGGGAGAGAGAGTAGGTCAACCCACAGGACTGTAACGAAAACCACAGCTTGTGAAAAGGGAAGTTATAGTCAATACTAACAATACCCTGTGGTGCCATCATCTCGCACTGCAAAGTGAGAGGCATTTGATATGTACTCAGAGTGTATGCTGTCTTTAAACCTTTGGAAAGTAGTTTTAAGCACAGAGCCTTTTAATTGGTTCTTTTGGCCCCTACAGGGTTGAAAAGTCTCTCAGAATTGCATGATTTCTTCTTAGGGTAAATAAATCCCCTATGATGTAGTAGCATGTGAGTAATTATTTTGTTTAACATCTGTTATTGTTTAAGGTCTATTCTTGTTTATAGAAGAGACTTAAAGCTTAACTTGCTCAAATGTGATGTTGGAACATTCAATTAATTATAACACGCAAATCCAAATTGCTGCCAGGAACACTGAGGTAGGTGTTCCTGTGCCGAAAACAGTGTCACAAAGCTTAAAAAACAACTAAAAAGGAAGAAAAAGGTTACACCTCATCTTGTACTAGGTAGAACATACAAAATTGTGGAAGGGCTGCCAGTAAGGCCAAGAGACTTGCCTTCTAATTGTGGCTTTCCCAATAGCAACAGCACACAACTGATATGGTTCACAACTGCTGCAGTAAAACAAGTCGTCTGGCTCTTTCATTCCTCTTCTGTTTAGGAAGGCTATGATGAAACTGAAGCATCAAAGAAACTGAAGGCATTTTCAGACTCAAGAACGCAACCTGGATGATTCCATCCACTTTTGGAAGGTTATCTTTGCAACCCTGAGGGCACAAAGCATACATTTGTGTATACAGTAGATGAAGCTTACATAGTATACAAACCCTCAGTACAGGCTTTCTCTCTCTTGCAAGGGAAACTTCCAACRTATTAGTGGCAGCTAGTCCCAGCATTTAACACGTACAGACTAACAACTTTCTTTGACCTAGAAGTCATTCTGGTACATTCTGTTCCCTCTCTTGGGCCATTCCTCCTCCACCCATTTCAGCAGCACTTTCACAACATCAATTCTCTTATAAAATTTACAGAGATCAATCAGCTGCTCCACAGTCCGGTCACTATTCCGTAGCAAGAACTCCAAGGTGGGACTTTGAGGCTTTTGTTCAAGGAAACACAATTCATCRTAAGTCATCCCCCACTTGCTTGCTAAATTTCTCCAGTTTTTCACTGTTGGATGGCAGGGATCCAGCTTTAGCCTCACTGTGTACAACAAGTCCTCATCATTGAGCATGTCACTGATGGTCGGTGCACGGAATAAGCACAAGGAGCAGGTGACATTTTCCTTGCAGGTTTTCTTGAGATCTGCAGTGAAAACCATTACATGGGAAGAAGTTAGGATCTATTGCTGTGGTTTCGCCAGGAGCAAAAAGTTAAAAGCATAAAGGGTTGAAGAGTATTATGTTCCTGTGAATCACTTCTGAAGAAGTCAGAATAGTCACATGCAATGCCTTTCCTTATCAAAAACTCATGCAAATAACTAAAACTTCTCTCTTCACTATGCTCAGTGGCTTTAATCAAAAGCACAGTAATTTTGAAAGTACCATATTTATACTTTTATAGAAAATGCATAGAATTTGATGCAGTGTGTAAGCTAGGATAGTCCTCTTTTTTGTTTTTGGAACAATGTCGCTTCCTTGAATCTGCCATAACCCCCATTTACAAGACGAACAGGATTATGTGTGCATACCATTCATCTTGTATGCATGTGTTGCAGAATGAAGGGAAAGGTTTTGCATTTCTGAGCTGCTGCCTTCATAACAACATGAAATACGTGCATCTGCTGACAGCTCCAGACACAACTAACATCTAGTACTTAAACACAATGAAAAAGTAGAAGTGTTCCTTTGSTTTGTAAGGGCTCTTACAACAAAAACTATCCCTGTTCTACCAACAAAGCCTATTTTAAATGTACATCATGAAAAGGAATAAAGTGCATACTCCTGCACGTGTGAGAAAAATAAAAATACCAAGTTGCTGGAAGGAAGTGCTGATAGGTTCTAAAATCTGCATCAAATACTGAAAATTGCCATTTAGAAATCTCCTAGACACCACATCAGTATCTCTCCAAAACTGGAAACAGTGGGGTGCTATCAGACTATATTATATATTAATTGAMCATAAAAGCATGTAGAAACCAGTTCTAGTCATACCTCTAGTCAAACTCTAATACCAAGACCTTTAACATTGCAGCAGTGTAGGACATGAACTGAGCATTTTGGCTGCAGATACGACCTTAACTCTCCCTGCTCCTTTTTGAAAGCAGGCAGAATCCAAAATCTCCAAACAGTAGATAATGGACACAGCCTAGAAGCACTTTCTRAAGTTTCTCTGCTGCAGCCTCATTGTACAGCTTGAAATAGGGAAGTAACTAGTCCTACTTCAGATAAAACTCTTTGAAAAAGGGGCCAATATTAATCAAAAGTTTGATTAAAACTAGCAGAAAATAGAGACACACAATTTACAAGTGGTGGATCAGAGGCCTGAACTGTATCTCTGGCAAAGGACAAATCTGGTACTTAGTGCCACCTACCCATAAGGCCAACAGCATCTCTTAAGGCTGTTTCTTTGTGGGTTTTTGGGGCTCTCTTTAAAAAATATATTAATTTATTTTCAGTAATTATTGTCAGATTGTGTGAAAATTCCAGAATATAGCATCTGCATGCACTTTGTTTTTAAAGAAAGAACAGGCTATTGTTATTTTTGTAACATTGCTCATCAGATTGCTTTTTTAGCAGGCCAAAGACAACTTCTAAAGTTTTCAACAAGCTAGGGCGTGCAGCAACAACACTGCCGCAGACACATAGCTTCATACAAATGCTTAAGAGTCCCTGTTAAAGGGAAACATGTTCTGGTGACATCTTTGCTCACAGGTATTCCATAGGCCTTGCAGCTGTTCTCTACAGAAATATGTATGTTAACTCTTCTGTTCTTCTTGTGCACCCTAAACTCTTGCTGAAGTAAGACAAAACTTTCTTGCTTCATTCATACCAACATCTACTTATACAAACAAGGCAAAATGAATATAATACAATCAAATTTCTGGCTGAGCTTAGAGGGCAGGAAAGCACCCTATCTGAATTTCATCTTAYTTACTCTGGGGCAGGGATGCCAGAATAAGTTTTATCCTCCAATAGAAACAGGGAAGAAGGGGTAAAGAAAACATCCCTATAAAAGGGCACAGATATAAGTAAACAAAACTAAACCAACCTGCTTCTTGTGCTATACCATCTGCAAGACTATCAAAAGCATCATAAAGAATCCTGCTTTTCTAAGATGCTCCTGTGTTAGGCACTGACAAGCAAATGATGACCTACCCAACTAATTGCATGATCCTAATACTACCAATAGGAAACTCTCAAGTTCTTACTGTTAGACTAAGAGAACTGTGTATCATATACACATGCGCCCATCCCCAGCAGAACTCATACAATTACGGGATAAGGCCTCACAGCCTACTGCCAGCTTCTGCTCTCTCCTGACAGCTATTTACAGATCACTTCCAAAGGCAGATGTACTGGATGTATTCGGAAAGCCCAACTTACATATTTTGTATAGTCTGCACTATTGATCACCATCCTCTTAGAACAAAGGGGAAGCTGTAAATGACACTAGTAATGAAATGAGCTCCATAAGCACTAATTATCCAGGCAGTTCTTCATTATGACAAATAGCAGTTTTTAAAAAAGCACTTTCAAATAAAACCTAGGAATAAAATATGTAGAACAATAAAGCTGACATATTACCCGAAAGTGATTCGTCAGTATGGTTTTGTGTGTCTTTGTCTTCTGGCTACAAAGCAGAAAATAAATATAAAATCAAAACAAAACAATGTAATTGAATATCAGAATAACTATTTGACTAATTTACAACCGGCAGGAGATTACTTAAAAGAATCTCAAGCTACTTGTAAAGTCAGACAGGGAATATATATATGGTTTTGAGGAATTACTAACAATCTGCAGTCTTTTCAGGCAGCATTTCCACGCTTTGGCTCACAAAACTGCCCTGTTGGTTGTATTCACTGAACAATAGCATTTATATTAATGATATGCTATAGCATTGCATCTTTTGAGTAACTTTCTCTTAAACCCTCAACAGCTGTTTAACAATTCATATGGTTTGATTAAAAAGATTATTTTAATGTTTTGCAATGAAAAATCCAAGAATTTTGCCTGTAACAAGAAGCAGTAAGAGATTGTTKCATTGATCTATGCAAAGGGGAGAAGCTTCTTTTACACACTTCTTTACATACATAGGAAACTTTTATAGATAACAGGTGGACTTGGACATTTCTGTGGGCTTGCATCTAACCCTCCTCCTGTATGAAGTTAACATTCCCTCAATGGTTTTTTGCTGCTAATTAAACATAATGAAATTACTTAGCAGCCTGAGACTGTAACACACGTTGTAACATTTCAATTCTACTACTTAGCAACATCTAAAACCTGGAAGAACAGCCCCTTGATTGTAGAACTGCGGGGAAACTGCAGCTGCCCTTACTTTAACCATGCAGGTGTGGAGCCAGGTGAAATAGCTTTCTTCTGTTGAGGACTTAAAGATGAAAGYAGAAAGGGATTTTCCCCTTAGATAGCTGCAATAAAGTATTGTTGATCTTTTTGTATTGCATCATTCTTCCAAAACTATCACAACAGGCTTCTTAACATTTTGCTGGTTGTGCATACAAACACAAGTCAATATATGGGTAACAGTATAGTGTAATAAGATACTCTAGTCCTACCTGCTACACCTTCTTTACTAAGAAATCCACTAAAAATAGAATACAGGCAGTTTCAGTTGCTGCGGTGAACTTGCATACGTTCACAATCCAATTATAAAGAAGGTGAACTCTCTCCAAAATATTTACAGACTTACTTAGGAAAGGAAAAATTTGCATACKGTTTTCAGCATTTCTTTACTCCCCAAAAACTGCAAGACCACACATGCAATATCCAAACGTCTGCTCTCTGCTCAACAGAGATCTAACACTGCTCATGCCAATTGCAACAGAATAAACCCTGCCATTATCTTCTAGTAGTTTACTTTTCTACTGGCACCACGACAGTTTTATCTGGACGGCACTTTTTAAACACGAACTTGTCCTTCATGGAAAAATGTGAGCACCAAAAGTTTAAGAAAAATTAAATCTGAAGTTCTTGATTATAGTAATTGTCTCCACTCCCACAAATGCCTTAAAAAGGCAGAATATTATTACGGAGCCTCGAGGAGCAAATTCCCCGAAGGGTAACTCATTGGGGAGAATGAGGAACTTCCCACCACAGCTCAGCCTCCCCAGAGATCTACTTCAAAAGAAAAAAGCAAGCAAATTAACCAAAAAAAAAAAAAAAAAAAAAGAAAACCAGATACTGTTAACTTAATTGCTGTCCTGACCCTTTATTTCCTAGACTTCACAAATTCATGAAAGTTTAAACCTTATTGTGAAAGCTAATACCTAAATGCCCTTACATCATTATACATGCCTTATGACAAAAAATGAGTGGGTAGTACTGCAAATTGTACAAAGAAAAGAAGCAATACTTACCTGTGCCACACATCTGTTTTCAAAATTCGTATTTTTACTGATCAGTCATTATCCACTTTTATCAAGTCAGATACATTCAGGTTTATTCAAGATCATTCTCTTGTAATGTAATTGCAATAAGGCAATGTAGTGTTACTGCCCAGGAAACGAAGGCATTAAGCAAGAATATTTTTTGCTCACAATGAAGATCCAATCAACCTTTACAGGTCTAATCAAAGCCGTAAACCTATGTACAGTCTGAAGGCAAGCAGAAAGTTTTCCAGCTCTGTAGAACCATTAATACCCTAATACACTGAATTATCTTTATAGTGATTCTAAGCTGCCAATAAATGYGCTCTTCTTGATGATGGGAATGAACCGTTACCTTCATCATCTGTGAAATGCATACCAAACCCATGTTTGTTTCTGATGGAATTCAGCAGGGACTCTGCCATTAGGAACTCCTTTTAATTCTTTGTCTCACTGTAAAATGCTCATTCATTCTCTTCTCCAAGTCTTCTGCTCAACTCAAAGAGAATCAATTTGAAATTCTGCAAATAACATTCACTCGAAAGATGATAGTGGAGCATGGGAGCCACTCAGCATTGCCCATCCTATGGCAATGTAAGATTTCACAAAAAGTGGACAGTGTTTCAACTATGGGCAGAGCAGCATCCCAAATCAAAGCAAAACAGTCAAATGCCTCCCTAAGGGCAGAACCTAAGATTCCTTACTTCTTCACTGCCCTGGTTTTACTTTCAAGAGGAAAGAGGGACATCTTACATGACAAAGCCTTAACTCTGCTGTCTCTTCTTCAGAGCATCCACACATTAATCAAAACCTATTTAAACTAAAAAGTAAATGTTAATGATAAAATAACCTTTTTTTTGCTCTTCTCCAGAAAAGCTCACGTCATTGAACTCTTGAAAAGAGAGCCCATTTCTGGTCTGTTTTACTGAATAATTCTGTGCTCTCCAGCTATAGTCTGAAAATATATTTATTTGTTAACATACTTAATTAACAGCAGTAACTTAGTTCACATTCAAGTATCATTTTTCTTACCTGTTGGATTAGGCCAGAATCTGATGTAAGGGTCTTGATGTTCACAGATGCAATTTCCAAAGTGACTTGATCAGTTAGGTATTCCTCATCTAAGGCAAAGAGTGTGAAACACTGTCTTCCACTCAAACACAAATTTAAATAGTAAGACTATCAAACATAAGTTAAAGTATAGTTGTCTAACATACAAAATTTAACTCCATATCATGATCAAACCCTGTGCAYTTCTAGATTAAAAGCATAAAATATTAAATCAGCAGAGACTGTAACAATCATGCAGAGCATGAGTGTGTGAAATATAATCCTTGCAGAGATCAGATATTAGAGTAGCAGTTGTTTTCTAAACAAACACCATGCTATTTTTGAAGCAAGAGTCATGTTCTTTCAGAAAGCTACAGAATATTAACTGAACCAATACATTAAAGTAAGCTGAAGATGACTGTCGCAAGTCACTTTAATTTTTGTTTTGCTGTCCTCATCACACTTACAATGATAGCTAAAATATCTACTGCATAAATATTTACCTTTTATTCTGCCCCTTTGTGAATTGGACTCATCCTACTTATTTCTACTACACAGGAATTTTCTGAAGCACTGAAATAATCCATTTCAAAGTGTGTTTATCCACTGCCCTGGGAGTCACTGAAAAGCACAGCATTCCCTAGTACAGCACAAACTCAATTAACTAAATGATGATTCAAGCATCAGTTCAGCCCTCAAAATGGGATACAAAGGATACATAAACCCTTTGCGAACCTTGTGCAAATGGACAAGTTTCACTCTGCATGATTAGTAAGGTCCTCCTCATCAAACCATTTGCATAATTCCCCTGAGTCAGGTGCTGACCAACCATTAACACAAGCTTAAAAGAGGTTATATTCYACATGTTTTTACACATAAGAATGCTCCATGGTGCTGGTACCTTTCCATTTGCTGTTTGTTTAGTGGTAAGATCTCATTGAGGAACCTCTATTATCTTCATGAATCATCACATAACAGAAAGAAGAAAAATTTTCTTATCTCACTCAAGAAATTGATGTGAATCAAAGAATACATCCTTACACTTGCAAAAAAAAAAAACCAACACCAAAACCAACAAAATCATTATTTTCCTCTTTTTATAAGACTATTGAAAGATATTTCATCCCCAGTAGCGTCAATGTTTTGTAAGGATCATCATTATTCTTTATGACTGTAGGTCCAGAGACAACAATAAAAAAAGCCAAAACAAAAAAGTCTGTCCAAAAATGCAGAGCATGGGCATCAAAATTGTGGAAACAATATGTGTGAAATTTGTTATATATTTGAGTGGAAGTAGAATTATAATCAAATCATGATAAACACTAAGGCTACACTTGCAAGACAAAAAGCTCCCTCAGCTCACCTTTATTTCATAATTGGTAAAGGGTGCCAAGAACATTAATAAGTTATGGCTCCAAAATGGCCCATTAATTAATTGGCCTATAAAAGCAAGAGACAGCCACTCTGGCCAATGTATTGTCTGTTCAAACATTAAATCTGAAGCAAACATAATTGTGTGTTACACAGAATCAGACCCACACATCTGTTACAATTTTTAGCTCACAGATTCATATTTCTAAGTCTGTATTTTTTACAGAAATAGCCATGAAAAGCCATTCTCAGGAAAAAAATTAAACTCATGGAAATGAACAGAATGCTGAGAGGTATTTGTATCACATTCAACTTCAAAGGGGAAATGTCAAGCTATATTAGTAATTACATCTTCTTACACTTAGCAAGGGGAAGCAAAAACTGAAGTTAAATATAAACCAAGTTCACTTCCTTTTTACAGAAACTGCTGACCTTTCTACTTATGTCTCAGCTTTGCTTTTTAAATTAGGTGCATTTAAAACATGCAATTTTGGATTTCAAACAACGTTGACCAATTTGAAATATAGGAATTTATCTAATTAATTTTGAGGAGAAACCTAATGTCACAGGTGAAATAAAAAACAGGACATGCAAAAGAATGTTCCTGTGTAATTGCTTTACAGCTAATAAACAATTCTGAAGGACCAAATCACCTGCCTGCAAGTAAACAGAAAGTAGTTTATGACTTCAAACAGTCTTCATCTCACATTATCCTTCCCTGCTGAGCAGCACTTGCTGAAAAGATGCTCGTTTGTTCTGTCTGGCTTCCTCAAGGCCCCAGAATAATCTCCAACCTTTCTTTAACACCAGTGGTATACTGCTTACACTCCTCAGCAGAAGTTTCCATTGTGACTAGCTGGTTTCCTGTGTCTGTCCCATTCAGACCTGCTGTGCAACACAGGATGGAGAACACACTACCTGCAGAGTGCTTCTCAACCAAGCCCCTGCCAGCGCATTGCCTAGACAAAAGCCAATGGTGAGGCCTGGGATGACAACAAAAAAACCACCCCACGTGTCAAGGAAACATAAAGAGGATATTCACACACTGTAATCCACGTATTTGACTTCAGAACCTGCACTCCSTCACTCCATTTTGAGTGAGGAGAGGCAGGAACCTGTGCAGAGTGGACCAAATAGTAAGTTCCCCAGCAGATGGCATTAAYACCTGCTGAAGGTAAAAGACAGCACTAAGAGTTATAAGGCTGGGAATCCAGGCAGAAGCAAAAGACCTGAAGGTATTTCTTGACTGCATTTCTGACAACCTGAAGGCACTTGCAATCTCTTCCAAGTCACCTCTTAACATTATGATGTCTCTACCATCTGTTGTCTGAACACTGTCTTTTGATGGCACCACTATAGATGGCACCACCTCACAGATTGAGAACCCGGATCTTCTGATTATAGTTTTAGACTGCCTTTTAGATCAAAACTAAGCTTTGGAAGGAAATTTCACAAGTTAGGTTTACACACCAAACTGACCTTAGAAATACAGACGAGGACATTACATTTAAATCAAACTTCTAGGAAAAAGTATGAGTATTTCATTCTGTTGGGTAACATCACTGGTTTTATTGCAGGTAACAAAACAGATCTATGATATCTGAACAGACAGAATTCACAATACTTACCTTTAGGTACTCCTGTGTCCTGGACAGGATATTTTTCAGTCTGTCACAAAAAGGCAAGAAACACAGATATTTGTTATTTTGAGTGTAATTTTTCTGGAGAAAGAGGATATAAGTACTCTTTCTTTATGCACTTTTATAAGTGCATAATTATAGTTGCATCTCTCAAGTTGCTACTAATTGATCTGTTCATCATCAGATGCAGATGATGCTACTAAGACTAATAATTAGCACACGAATAAGTAATAGAGATTGCTGCTTTGCCACAGCTTTGTTTTTTTGGTGAAAAAACAGAGATTAGGAAAGAAATTTTGCACTTAAGTAGCAAGATAATCTCACCAAGAGGTAATGCATGCCAGGAGGAACAGAGATGACTTCAAATCCTCTTTTAGTGAATTAAGCTTTTAATAAAATGTTACTGCATTGAAAGAAAAAGAAATATTTTCCCCTTCTGCTCTAAACTTAAACAGCTGATTAAGAAATAAGCAATAGAAAACTATTATYACTGAGTTTAAGGAGATAGCTACTGATTCCTGGGCATGGTATAACTTACTATTATACTCGAAATCTATCTCCTTCCCTATGCCCCCCATTCTTWTGTAAAAGTAGCTGTGGTTTTTATAGAAAGCCACATTATTAAAAGTCCTTATACAATTTCGTATCACTTCTACCCCAGCAGATCTACTCCTACCTCGGCATGAGTTTGGCATGTTTGACATCCGGACAAGAGCGGTGCTGGTGTGCCAGCGAGCACCAGAGGGCGCTCTTTGGCCCCCTCGAGGCTCACCCGTGCCTGCCAAAGGCACCGCTGGTGGGTCCTACCTTTCCATGACTTCAAATCAGGAAGGAAAACAGCTTAGTACAATTGAAATGTTAAGCCCTAGGTGCCGTTTTTCAATCTCTCCAGACTGTATAGATAGAAGAAATGTCAGCACCAATTTTTCTCAGTTGTTGGGGCTTTTTAAAATAAAGAGATGGCACTGCCACAGCCTCTGGAGGCTATCCCATGGATAGCTCCACTGATTCGGCTGATGCACAATTGGTATTTTTATTTACACTTTAACTGCACAGGTTAGTAAATTAAAGTTTGTTTGTGCAATCATACAGATACGCGAAATCCCATATATACACTCACACTCTGAGTTAGTATCCTTGAATGTTTTATCTCACTGCTGCATTACATAACCATAGAGACCTATAATGATTTCAGCTGCACTACACCAGAAACACATACCATTGTTAAAGAAAGAGTGCTTGGATCTGTATCCTCCACTGGCTCTTTTGCTGCATGATCTGCTGGAAATAAGAAAGCTTTATCACTGCATAATCATCAAAGTATTTCTGCCAATTCATATTTTGCTTCCTTGTCTGACCAAGATAAAACACAATTATGCAGCCATTACACGCTTTATGTCATATTTCCACAAGAAAACATGACAAACTGGAAAATGTCAGAGCTGCTAGCACAGAGGTGAGAAACTACATGCAACATGGAACCCCAGTTCTAAGCTAAGAAAATACAGGGTTAAATGAAAATCCTAAATTATTTTTAGTGAAAAAAGACACAAAACATGTCAGCAATAAAGAATAAAAGCCAGTAAATTTCTAAAAGCTAAGTTCTGTCCTCCTATTAAAAGCATTCCATTTTTTTCCTCAAAGAAATAAACAGGAAATGAACATACCGACTACAACAAAAATTAATACTATAACAAAACACCAGATTGTAGTACAAAACCCAATTAAAAACATATTTGAGGAAAATATTAATTCTTTGTATACAATAGAATCATAAACTTCAACTATATCAACATCAAAAGAACACAAAAATAAATCTTCATAGTTTCTGCACGTGAATCGTAAACTGTTAACCCCTCTGCATCAAGGTCTAAATTGACAAATAATAGTGGGGTACYGACCACAAGTCAGAATTAACARGAGAATCTGAAACAAATCTCATATACCAGTCAGGATTAACAAAACCATTCCTGTAATACAGTGGTTTTGTGTATCCTGCCATATTTTTTGTGAATACTGCCATATTTTCAAGAAATATGTTCTGTTGGTAAGTATCAACATTTTCAAAAGTTGAAAAACATTTTAAATCATGTAGTAAGACCTTCATTCTTGTCACCCTTACTATAAAAGTCGTTACACTTACTGCAAGTACACATTAAGTTTTCAGCTGCAACCAGAGGTGATTGTAATCAATATTTGGTTATTACCTTCTTTGGAATATAAAAAGCAGTAGATTCAGAACAGGGTCCAAGAAATTAGCTACAAAAYGCACAGTATAAACACTGAGCCCCAAAGTAGAACAGAAGTTACACAGACACTATTCTAACTAACTCAAATTTAGCGTAATTGCTTATTTGAGGACCCACTCCTACAAATCTACTTAATACAACAGAACCAGTTGAAGCATTAACCAATGCAAGATGGCACAAAAAACTGAAAATAAAAAAGGTGGTAGCAGTGGGACAGAGTTGTTCTCCCTCCTGCTTYTGTGAGGCAGCCCTGCCAGCAGCAGTTCCTGGGTGTCCCTGAGAGTCCAGGTAGAGACTTTCTCAGTGCTAGAGCCCCCAGGAAAGCCACAGGCATTGTCCAGGCAGGTGGCACATGATCAGAGGGGTCAGATGACAAGGCCTGAGCACAGTCTTTGCACATAGAATGTGTTTAAAAGTCAGGGGACTAGGAAATTCCAGATGATTGCCATTCATGCTGCAGTTTAGGAAGCCATATGCAGAGGAGTAAAAAAAAAMAAAACCAAAGCAAAACCCCATATTCTTGTCACACATGTACTTTTTGGTAAATATGAAATCCCTGCTCCAGAAACATGGTATTAACAAAATGTTCTGGATAAAGCCTTCCCTGATAGCAAGAGCCAGCACAAACTCTCAAATGCAGAGAGGATGAGAGTCACTGGGATATRGGAAAATACAATAAGCTGGCATAAGATATTGCATGACAGTAGGGCCAAAAATAGACGCTCCTATTGGGAACTGTAGCAGAAAGCTGCAGAGAAACTGGAAATGAAGCTGAGGCAGAAAGAAGCCCACCCTGTAAAGGAAAGCTGAAAAACAAGGAGGCACTGGGAGCCAAAGAAAGGGAAGAAGGCCAACTCAGGCATCCCTAGTCTCACTAGTTTCACTTAAACCCAGTGGCAAAGCATGTACCTTATTGCTGGTCTGTTCTGGAGTCCTTTCAGCTCCTCCTTATCGATTCTTAGATGAATTGGGAAAAAAAAAATAAATCTTTTTTTCCCATGTAAGAGGAGCCTTGAGGTAGATGAAAGCAGACCCCACAGAACATGCATGCCCTGGTGAACCTCACTGGCTACTGTAGTCATGGTAAGGGCTTTGTCCCCTATCCTCTATTACTTCTCCMAGATACATTGTGACACTGGTAACTTACTATCCACAACCGCGAGAGAAGCACTGAAAAAAATGGGAGAAGCTCTGAGAATAACAGCATTTGAAACAAGGCCTTGACAGACTGCAGGGTGTCTCTACAAGAGGTGATGGGGTACAGGGTGGTACCTCTGACTCCTGCTTTCTAGGTCTCACACATGACAAGGTGGTGTTAGGTCACTGGTTGGACTCCATCATCTCAAAGGTCTTTTCCAACCTAATTGTTTCTGTGATAAACACAGTCACATGAATCTATAATTCTGCATTTTTTTTGCTTAGTATCCATCCTGAAAAGTATTTAAAAACCGTATTTCTTTTCTGATACCTCAACTACTTCCCTTTTTTTAAATAGTTCTTTATSAAGAATAGTAATTTCCATGGTTTTTTAGGCTGCAGAGCACTAACAAGTCCCAAAATTTTCTATAAGCAGCATGTATGTGTATGAATATTTATATCTAAGATTAAAGACTCCACCTRTTGGGCTGCAGGTGATTCACCACAGACCTAATATTTTATTGTGAATGAGGCAATCAGAATGCCATGTCCCCTCTCTTTCCCACATGTATCTCCCCCAGCATTCTGCCGGTTATGTCATACAGTTGGATGCAGGTGCACAAAGCAGCAGGGAGGGAAATCCTGTGTTTATCTCAAATGTAAACCATCCACAGTTTTGCATGCTGAAGGGCCAACAAGAAATGAGGGTATCATCTGACYGACTATTCAGTGCAGTGTGTCCGATTTCATAGTTCCTTTGACAGACAGCTTCATAACAACATGACCTCGGATCCCTCACACAATCACTATCACCATACTCCCCACTGGCAGGATACAGCCACTGGACTACATTTACTTCCCCACACTTCTGCAGGGAACTACGAGTGAGTTGACTCAGATGGACATAAATCAGCGTGTGCATGTTGACTCGGACAGACATAAATCAGGTTCAGTGGTTGTTCCTGAGGTTCATTTCTGCCATGCAGCACCTGCACGCTGCTCAACGCTGCCACAGCTCTGCCAGGGCCCATCCAGTATAACCAGTCTGCAAGAAGAGCAGCAGACTTGTACCAATCCTACCTTTTTGCTCTGTTCAATACTGCTACTATAATGGGGATGCAATGCTCTCTCCTTACAAGTGCGAACAGTTTTTCTGCTCTTCATCCTTGCATTGGAAGGAAGTCTCAAAGTGAATTTTAGAGACCTCAGCATTTTGTAGGASGGGGTTTGCAAAGCACCAAGTAGCAGAGATGGTATTCCCCTCTCACAGTTTTTTCCCTGCAACACAGTCTTGACACCACCAGCAGTGAGCGAATCATGTAAGGCCAGCTGTAGTTACGTAGGTAAACCCTGCACATAAGACAACCTTCTTTCACATCAAGGTTGTGCATACACATTAACAGTTCAACTCAGCACAACTTCAACAAAGCAATCATCCTAATACTAATAGAGATGAACCCTTTGATTAAACACAAATAAAAAATGGTACTTTGACTATTTTTGACCGGAGGCATGTGAATTTCAGATTTGAATAGSAGCAGAAAATATGGCAAATTATATTAGAACATTCAGTTCCCTGAAAAATCTAAGTCCATCAGCACTTATGCATTTTTGTTTACTGTTAGCTACTTAAAACTTTGTCCCCGTCTGAGCAGATAGGTAAGGGAAAAAACTGTGATGCTGGCACACCACAGGTGAGGTACTCAAAAGTCATTGGCACCATTACCTGTGTAAGTTAACATGTGCGGACTTCATAGCCACCAGAACTCTGGGATTCTAAGACAACGTCTTTTAAAAATGTCTTTTTAATGTGCTGTTAAGTGGCGCAAACTAACTTACACGCTAAACACCGGAGCAGGCTTGACAAGACAAGTTGCACTAAATCACATCAGCAGAGCACATGATAAATTATTACCGTACTTAATTAGCGTGTGTGGAGGGGGAAGGGAGCAACTAACAAATTTTCCAGCCCGGCCGGGGCTACGCTCCTCACCTGGCTCCCGTGAGCCGCGGCCCCGGGTCCGCCCAGCCCGGGATGGGCGCCGCGGGCCGCACCCCGCGCAGCGCCCGCCCAGCACCCCTGGGGGCCCCCGGAGCGGCCGCCGCCCCTCGGGGCACCCCCCGCCCGCCCGCCCGGCTCCCCGCGGCGCCAGCCTCACCTGGGGGCAGCGGGTCCTGCGGAGCGGCCATGGGGCGCGGCGGCTGCCGGGGCGAGGAGCGCGACGTGCCCGGAACAGCCGCCCCGCCGCCCCGCCCCCTTCCTGCGCCGCCCCGCCGCAGGTAGGGCGCTCCCGGGAGAGACGGAGGGAGGGAGCTCCCACCCCTGGCTGTCCCGGGCGCGATGCTCGCYGGCGTAGAGAGCGCGTCCGCCGGGAGCCCGCGCTGCCCAGCGGGAAAGACCACGCTGCCGCGGATACGTCGGGTTAAATCCTCMGTGCGGGAGGTGCTCCGCTGCGTGAAAACGCCGCGTTTCGCTAAGACCGCAGATACAGGGGGCATATACGGCTCGTCAAGTAGTGCTASTTCGGACCTAAAAGTGAGCTACTTGGACAATATTAAACCAAGTGCTCGGTCTCCTGTTCTCACAGATATTTACGCGCTTAAATCACTGCCTTCCGACAGAGAAAGGCGGTCTCCATTAGGGCTTAAGGTGCGTCTGCAGATGGCTCAACGTGCACGGACAGAGTTTACAAACGCAAGTAGTATTGCAAAGCAACAATCACAAACTGCACYGATTTCTCACAGATATTTAAAATTCGTCCTCTTATGCCACAGGCACTTCCAATGCCATGACGATGTTGAATCTTTGGATGTAATTGCTTTGAGACCCCACTGTCATCTCTAAGAAATTGTCTCACTTAGGATTTCAATGTAAAGTAATGCAGGCTTCTTAAATGGGCTCTGTGCATGACATCGCTCTCTAATTAAGAACTACTGTGTATTGCTATTTATTGTACAATACAAGCAAAAGAAGCTAGCATAACTGAACTTGCCATTATAAAGATCACGTCTGTGAGCCACCTGGCTCATTTATTAAAGAGGTAACTTTACAGACACATTCTATTCTGTTATGCTGAGAAAGCTCCAATTCAGCCAGCTGGCTTACACTGGCATAACTAAAAGTAGCCTTTGGTCCATAAAGCATTAAAATGGAGTGCTTTGCCATGGATTATTTTCTMTCTCTCATGCATGTTACAAAAGGGAAAAAAGTGATAAAGATGAAATTGCCCTTATTTTGAGAATTTAAATTGATGACAGTAACTCATCCTGTTATTTGGCTTTTCACTAACATTACTAATACTGATGTTTTTCAGTGATACTGTTATTGAATTTGAGAATTCTTGTAAAAGAACAGGTCTTTGAGAGGAGAGCTCTTACGATGTACCTCTGAATCATCCCACCACTGGCAGTACTAACGTGGTGTTTAAAAGATTCAGAGCATCACCCTTATTTCATCTGAGATAAATGGAGGCTTTGCCATTGGGTTATACACACAAACCCGTACACATATCTCTATATATCTTAATCTCCAAGGTACAACTAACAGATCACTAAGATTCCTGCAATTCATGATGTGTGAAAAAAAAAATTACTTTTTTAGGCATATCACTGGAGTCCAGCTGTTCAAGGTGTCGGTTGACGCTTAGTGCTTCCACATTAATATTGAAACTCATTCTCAAAGAATAGAGGCATTTCTTACTTTAAAAGGGTAACACCAAAACTAATTAGAAATAAAACTACTGATTCTGTGTGCTTCCCTATATTTCCTTAGAGGCACAATGTTTTTGGTGATGGATAATTAGGCTGAGAGCAGAAAAARTGTATTCTTATCTACACAGATCTGCACAAATGCTAGACTAATAATTGGAGTCTCTTTTGTAACTGTGAGGAATGACATAGCCACAGTAGAGCYAAGAATTTTCTCTATTTTAAACCTGCCAAATTTATGACTCAATAAAATGAATGCCATATCTGTCCTGAGGACCTGCACGTATATATTGCCTCTGTGTGCTATTCAAAAACTACTGCTCTTAACCCCAGAAACAGGCATAGTGACTGCAAAAACTTTGGATAATTGTATGGACAATCTACACAAAAATACATCCATTAATTTCCTTCAAAATATCCCCAGTGTACTATTGTTACACAGATGGCTGTAAACTACAGAAGGCTACAAAACATTGGTTTTGGGGACTAAATCAGGTTTTACAATCAATGTGGCAATTACTCTTCTCATAACTTACAACCTGAAACCTTCCAACATTAGGATTAAAAAAATATTTCAGTAAATAGTAACAAAATAATTTTAGTGGAACAATCCTTGTGCCAGCAGCCAAAACTGGTTAACATCGTTAAAAAGAATGTATTTTTAAAAGTGTACCTATAAATTACAGTGGTTTTTCAATTTGAAGCAGATTTTTTAAAAACAAATTATTTATGAAGAACTCTTGAAAACAATAAAATTTAATAATAGAAATGAATAGTCTAGATAATATTACTGCCTCAAAACTTTGGTTAGTCATCATAATTTAACAATTTTTCCCTAGTACTGAAGGAGGAGACTGCAATTACTTACAAGTATCTCTAGAGCACTGTTAACAGCACAGATTAATTTGGCTGTATCATTCTTTAATGAGTGTTATAGAAATTTTTGTTATTTAGCTAACTGACCAGTCCAGAAAGCCAGCAATTATTTTGGCAAAACTAAGTACAACTGTATCATAAAAGCTAAGTCCAGAATAAGATAACTTTAAGCAATGGCATTCTATAGAATGATGGATTAATTTTCTCATCAAATTTCTAAACCTAAGTACAATCTATATCTTATCTTGCTGTAACCCTGTAAGGTACTAAACTCAGCATAACTAATCATAATGGGAAGAGTTCAGGATTTTGCAAATTTCTACTCCAATACAGAATTAATAATTTCAAATAGTTTTTACAAATCAAGTCTACACAGATCTTTTTTCATTCCTTTTCTCCTGGCTTCATGAAAAAAGCCCAGCCATCTTTGATGAGGACAGAGACTTCTTTAAGATCTGCAAATTATCTGGTAATATATAGCTGAAGAATTTATTGTTTGAAATAGCAACTAACCCAGAGTCTAAAGGGGCTTCCCACCTTCTGAGCATAAGACTGCAGACAAAACCATGGAAAATATATTCCTTTCCAGAAAAATATTACTGCTATATCCCTACAACAAAAAGGAAAAACACACACACCACACACAAAAGAAAACAACCAAAAAAAACCCCAAATCCCACAAAACCCCAACAAAACCAAAAGTTTTTTCCYGGTTGATCCTCTGTAGCTTTTCCACATGGAAATAAAGAGCTTTTGTTCCAGATCACAGACGGTACTATAACACATTGGATCAGTAACCTTCCCCATGCCTGGACAGGGGTTGCCAATAGTCATSGTAACTATAGGCCTGCCAGAATTGCATGGCAACCTTGTTTATTCTTCCTCATCTGTTTGCTTTCTACACTTCAAACACCTTCATTTAAGGAAGTTTCTACTGAGTAAAATATTTCTATGTCAACATAAACTCTTCACCCCTCGTGTATTTCAGTAAATTTAGGAAAAACCTCCCTGCATTTTCTCTCCCAGGTATCCTATAGATGGTTCTTAACTGTCAGCAGCTTCAGAGTGTTGCTAGAAACGTTGTTGAAAATCCTGAGACTGTTTTGGAGTAGGAATAATTAACCAGCAGCTAAAAACTTACAACTACTTTCTTTGCCAATAATGATATTGGTCTGTTCTTTCGCAGTTCTTTTACAGGAACATCACGATTTTGACATTTAATTGACAGAAACAGTATCATAAGAAGAAAATATAAGAAATGACGCATACCTAGACCATCTTATGTAAGCCTGTGGATAATTTGTTTGCTTGACAGGACTGCACGATATGGGAATGTTCCCACCACTCCAGGAGCTGTGCTGTGTCCAAGTCAAACACATGCCACAGAAACAGTGAAACCTTGCTTTCTCTGGATTGACATATTGAAATTGAGCCTAATATGATTGATTTCAGGTTGCAGCTTATGCCTCTGCAGGGACTTTAGCACAGTCCCCCTGCCTGGCTGCTTGTTTCCATACATGTACAATTTAGTTGAGATCTATACCTCAYGGTCAGATTTGTTGACAGAGAAGCACACACACAGAAAGTGCAAGTGCACAAGATTATGTATGTTCATCAGCATCCACTATACTCAGAAGTTTGACAGAGTTAGTAGTAGTCATTTCTTTGTTAGCATTCCTTATTTAAAAATTATAGGTACTGCAGGACTGACAATAAGACTCCACAGATTACTTCTACTCTTCACTCAGATCATGCTGTTATAGATGCCGTTTGTTAACATCCAACTATAACACACACACAATGAAACATGGAAATGAGAATACAGGTGTATAGCTGAGATTTGTGGTTAGCTTTTCACCACCTACAAAAAACTTCCTTTAAAATGTACTCCCTCCTTGTAGTTTGCTATTCTTTATTTTTTAGTGCATTCTATCTTTCTTGCTTTTTTCCTCATAGTCATTGTGAAAATACTGCTGTATTTTCTTATTAAAAATTTACCTTTTTTCCCCTATACTGTATTTGATATATCGTTTTGCCATTTACAGCCACACTCCTGCGATAACCCTAGACATCCATAGGTMCTTCTCAAAAGTTATTTGCACCGGTTGCCTCAGACTTGAGCACATGTTGTGGCTTTAAGGCAGACATCAGTAGATGGGARCAGGACATCGATGAGGCATGACTTGCAAGGAAACACAACTTGCATCAGGCCTAAGGGCAGCAGCGCAGAACAGGGGTGAGGGTGTACAAGCTCTTCAGTTGTAGGAGGCCTGACAGACCACAGAACTCGTGTGCCCTAGAACTTGGCTGCTTTCTGTACTTACATCAGGTGGTTTACTGAAAGTTCTTACCCACAGCTGTGCCTTGCTGTATCCTTACATCTGGACTACCACAAGATGTTCCATTGCTCAACAGGCACTGCCCTCCCACTGCTGCTGTTTGCTAGACTTAAACAGAAGTTTGTGACATATCGATTCCTCTAGTTTACACTCRTAAGTTTAGGAAGGACTCATTCAAATGTTAATTTGGAAAAATAAATAAAGGCAAAAGTTTCAAGGGCAAAAAGTTTCAAAATAAAAATCCACATTTCAGATTACTGAAATCTAGTTCATGAACTTGACAAAGCAGCTGGGATTTATCAAGTTTCTCCTAATATGAAATGTGAAGCCACCCTGTTTTACCTTGTATGTTCACTTAAATTAGTCCATAATAATCTCTAAGCTCCTTTTACACAGTTSATGCCCATAGATCATTATTTCTGTCCGCAACCAGAGAACATAAGCTCAATCCTAGCAAATAAGAGCTGGCTAAAAAGCACCAATGGAGGTAATACAATAAAACTGGTGGGACTTGATCCGTTTCAGGCCAGAGACAAATTTGGTAATTGCAGATTTGCTACATCCACTGTCACCCTCTGGTGCACCCAGATCTCTGTTCACTCCAGAGAACATCACAGAGTGATGAGGAAGAGGTGACTCTGATATGCTTTATTTAATTCCTATTTATGAATAGAGAATAACGTTTTTAGTTCCCATGTTCAAGGCTTTCCTTGCTTGCACATAGAAAGAAAATGTTAGAGTTTACAAATAAAACTGTATATTTGCATATTATGAATGCACATTATATTATGCACATCATAATATGCACAATGCATATTATGAAATCACAGAAGTTATTTGTTCTTATGCCAACCACATTGAAAAATTAAATATATAGGCCAGACTCTTCATGACTGCAGCAACCTGTAAACTATGATTAGCCCTCTTCCCAGTAAAGCTTCGTCCTCAGTCCCTGCTAAAATATCATAATATCATGGCAGATTTCTTAAAAAGAAAGAGGCTTAGTAGACACTCRGCTCTGTAATATGCTGTTAGGTTTTGATTGCAACCATAAGACTGTTCCTTCTGCAGCTCTTTCCTGAAATTGATTTCACAAAGAAATCCTAAATTAGGATTTTTATGTTTGGTGTTTTTTAAACATTTTTATACTACTACCAAACTAGCATTCATAGATTTAAATCGACACTAAAACGTAAAATAAGATGGAAAATACCCCAGAGTTTAGAAAATTGTTAAGCTACATTCAGCTCTGGTATAGCAGATAATACAAGGAGTAATTTTTTTAATTGCCTCTTAAAATTATTCATTACATATTTTTACAGCCAAGTCCTTATCCTTCTAATATGGCAGTAAAAACCTAAACCGCTACTGAATTCTAATCACTTCAGAGGTGAAGAAACAAAGTACCTTCTGTAACTAACATAAAGTGTTCTGAACTGAAAACTGAGTGAACACTATGACTTAAAAATATTATAGTTTACATCTAACTTGTCTAGTCCTTTATGTAACTCAAATGTGTGACAGTGCTTGATTCTTCCAAGGCTTTAGGGTTTTTCTAAATACTCATGATGGAAACTTTTTTCCAGAATCAAAGGTGCAAAATGCAAACAAATATACTGAATTCACCTTAATCTTCTGAACAGAAACAGTTCCTTTGTGACAAGTGTAAACCACTTGTGATAAAGTATAGAGTACTGATACTGAGAGCAAACTATGGCAATGTAAACATTAACAGTAGCTGTTCTGCCATTTCTTCTCAAATATATAGCAAATTTAATGGCCCACTGATGCTGAAAGCAGGAATAGGTTCTCATTTAGTCATTTGTTCCCAAATTATAGTTGTACTGCCTGTACTCTAGAAAGGAAAGAAAGGAGCAATTACATCATCTCTCTGGAAGCAGACTAACAAACTACTGCCTACTTCATTTCATGGTCTCTGTAATTCCTAGACACCGTCTCTTCAAGCCTTTTTCAGCAGTGCAAAAATCTGTGGCATACTGGCCCTATAGGACAAATGTAATGGAAACCTAATTCGAATTAATCTGAAAGTAAATAACACAACCTTAAAACTTTAAAGCTCTCTGAAATAGTTACCCCAGACTTAAAGCTTGTCTCCACACTCCAGTAAAGGAGTATTCTCTAACTCAAAGGGTGCAAGAAGAACCTGAGACAGCATCCAAATTGAAAATAAAATCCTAATTCCAGCAACCCTGTACATTAAATCAGTTCAACACTCATGGTTTTTTCACAGGAATATGACTTTTTGGAATTCTGGAAATGAATTACAGATAAACATTTAACTGTTGGGAGCAAAAGACTGGGTCTAAGCTGTCTGGCCTTTTTTTTTTTTTTTTTTCAAACAAAAAGAGTTTGAAAGGAACTGAAAAGAAGCAGCAGTAAGTCTTAGACCAAATCCAATAGCTATTGGTGAAGTACAGCCAAATTCAGACAAATTCACAGGCAAATTCAATTGATATCATACTTTAACTTTCAACTTCTCAAGTTGCAAACAGTGTCCCTATGGGGACAGTAAAAAATTAATAATAAATAAAATAATATTAGGTGTAGCTAAAGTGATCTAACAGCAAGTAGCCATTGCAAGGGATGGTCTTACCCTACCTTTTTCCTAACAGAATGTGTACCCTTGCCTCTTCTCCTGGACCAGGCTGAGCAATGAAGCAGACTTACAGTGAGTCACTTCAGCTGGCTGCTCTGGCAGAAAAATGTCTACGGTGGAGAAAAAACCCCACACACTTGTTCAAGGAGCTGGATGGATTCGATGTGGAACCTTACGACTGGCTCAGACGCAGAGATAGGGAAGGAGTAGGAAAGAGGAGTGCCTCTTTCCACACAATTCAGTATTTCATTATATTAGCTTAAAACTACACTTGAAAGCATCTTCTTCCCATCTCATAGGCTTCAATTTGCTACACAATAGCCTATGCCCCTACTGGAAAAAAATAGGGTGGAGGGAGGAGGGTACAACTAAAAACAAAGCAAAAAAAAAAAAAAAAAAAAAAAAAAGCCAGTGGAGATACTCTGTAGCTTCTTCATTAACTTCCAGCCTTGTTCTCAAATGGAACAAGTGAGAAAACCAGACAAGGCAAAGCCATATTCCTTATCTTCTCTTGCTTCTTGCTATTAAAAATAAATAATTAGGTGTGCTCATCTCCATGTAAATGGCTTCACATTAAAGCAGCCATGTCGAGGGAAATGGACAGTTTAACCTGAAGAAAAAAAAAGCCTCTGAGCACCCAACACAGCCACCTCTAGGGCACTTCCCTGCAGCAGGATGGTGGAAAGTCTCTGGAAGTACTTTGTGTCTCTGTCAGACACCCAGCCGAAGGCTGGATGCAGGCACTGCTAACCCAACATATAATCGCAGCCACTGCTCACCCAGCCATAAACCCAACAGCGGGGCAGGGGGTCCCAAGGCCCTGCCCAACTCACCCGTGTAGTGAGGCCCCAGTCCCCTGGATTAGACTGGGTGCACTGGGATATAGTGGGCCAAACTGGTTTATACAGGTCTGAACTGGGTTGTACTGGGTTGGACTGGGACTAATTAGGTTATAAGGAAATGGGCTGGGATATATTTTGTTTGTTCAGTCTAGAGAAGAGGGGGCTGAGGGGAGACCTCGTTGTCTTCAATGTCCTCATGAGGGGAAGCGGAGGGGCAGGCATTGATTCTTCATTCTTGTGATCAGTGACAGGACTCAAGGAAATGGGATGAAGCTGAGTCAGGGGAGGTTTAGGTTGGATATCAGCAAAAGGTTTTTCACCCAAAGAGTGACTGGGCACTGGAACAGGCTCCCCAGGGAAATGGTCACTGCACCAGCCTGAGAGAGTTGAAGAAGAGTTTGGACAATACTCTCAGACACGTGGTGTCACTCTTGGCGATGGTCCTGTGCAGGGCTGGGAGTTGGACTTCATGATCCTTGTGGGTCCCTTCCAACTCAAGGTACCCTATGATTCTCTGATGCTGGGCCGAACTGATTGATACTGACCTAGACTGGGTTATACTCAGATGGACTGGGATAAATTGGCCCGGACTCAGTTTAGACTGGGTTAGACTGGGCTGAACGGGGAAATACTCGCATTTACTGGGCTGGAGATACTCACCTAGACTGGGTTATACTCGGATGGCCTGGGATAAACTGGCCTGGACTCAGTTTAGACTGGCTTAGACTGGGCTGAACTCGCATGGAAACTGAATGGAAATACTCGCATGTGCTGGGCTGTACTGGGACAAACTGGTTTCACGCTCCCGCTGCGCCGCCTCCCCTCATGTGCCCCTCCTCACGCGGCCCTCCCTGCATCGCGCGCACGCGCCCAGCCACCCCCTCGCGCGCCGCCGCCACTTGTTTTGGAGGCGCGCGTGGTCCTCTCCGATTGGGCGCCGCCTCGCCGCCCCGGCCCGGCCCCGGCTCCGGCAGGGGAACTACATCTCCCGGCGTGCCGCGCGGTGGCGGCGGTCCGGGAGCGGCGGGCGCTGGGGCTGTGGCGGCGGTGCCGCTGCTTCGCGAGAGGATCCCGGGCGCGCGCGGCGGTGCCGTGGGCAGGTCGCGGTGAGCGCGGCGCCCCCGCCCGACGGGTCCCGCCGCCCGCAGGAGCGGCCGTGCCGGGAGGAGACGCCGCCGCCGACCCGCGGCGCGTCGCTCTCCTTCCTGTGCCGCCGGCGGCGGGGCGAGGGCTGCCCCCTCCTCCGGCAGTCGCGGCAGCAGCAGCAGCAGCATGAGCGGTGGCGGCCGGAGCGTGGCGGCGAGGGCACGGCTGGCAGCGCGGCTGCTGGCGGTGCTCGGCTGCGTCCTGACAGCGGAGGCCCAGGTAGGAACCGGCAGCGGGTGGGACGGGAGGCAGCGGGGAGAGAACGTGGCCGGGCAGGATGCCCCCGGCTGTAGGTAGGGCTGCGGAGCCCTCCCGGAGGGGCAGGAGGGCAGAGGCTGGCGGTGAGGTCACTTCGGGGGGCCGAGGGGGAGAGGGCAGCTCTGGGCCGTGTCTTGTGCAGCCTCCCCGCGGAACCTCCGGCTGGAGTGTGTAGCCCACGTCCTTCCCCTTCCATACCCTGCGGCTGGCATTTGCCGGAGTCCAGCCCGGGGCCGGTGCCCCCGATCTGCGGAGAGAAGTTGCTTGTTCTGGGAACCACAGGTAGCACCAGTCAGTGGGATGTTGTGTTGAGGAGCTCTGGGCTGGATCGTGCCCGTGGCTTCAGGCAGGAACTTCGGTGCCCTGATGAAGTCGGTGAGAATCCATATGTTCCAATGGTGATGCCAGTGCCGGGCTTGGCTTGTGCTTAGGTCGTGTCTGTTTGCCCACATTACAGGCAGGGATGAGAACGCTTCTTCTTCCTGTGAACTGCTTTCACGCTTTAGGAGAACAAGCGTCTGTGGTTAGGAGCTTGCTATTCATCCACTGTATGACCATGACTGAAATAATAGCTGGTGTCATGTAGGAAAGGCTTTCGGCTGGGCCAAAGACGTTGGAGCGAGTTTATAGAGGAATACACTGTCCACGTGGAGCAAAGCTTGTCCTCTGGATTATTGTTTTTCTTATATTTTCTAAATTTCTGCATTGTGTAACATGCTCTACTGTAAGTGACCGTCCAAGGTAGTGATGATAGTAGCATAGATAACTTTTATTGCTAGTTATTTTGTTGTAAGTTGAGGTTGTCTCTGGTTTAAAAATTCATTATTTTAGTGGCTATTTTAGCATAACTAAATGCTAATTAAAATGGAGTTCTTAAAGAAGCGATTAATAAAGTGACATTTTTCTTTGGTGACGTTTGGCAGAGAGATTGGTTGTTCCTACTTCATAAAATTGTTAGCATATCCTATTCAGAGTTTGGCTTGCACAGGGAAAGAGAAGCTAGCCAATGGTTCTTAGAGTCGTGTTACCTAAAGCTGTTCTCTCATTCCGCAGCTGTGGCAAAGTAAAACATCTAAGGAACAAAACAAGGTGTCCCAGGTGGTCTTCTAATTGTTGAAGCAATTAAAGTGCAACAGCCTGATAACACTAATAAAGTTGTTTGTATAAAGAGATTGCTGCTTATTATTTGCATTTATTAAGKTTTTTCTTAATGTTAAAGTGCTGAATGCATTTCTCTTTCCAGATTTCATAAGGAGAAATTGATGCAGGTTGGACATTGACCTTTTCTTCTGAAAGGTTRATTTATCTTGGAGAAGATAAGTTAAAAGTTTCACTTCTCCGGTATAGCTCTGATACCTGTTTAAGAGCTAAACTAGGTTTGACAATACCTGGAAGTACTTTGATAAGCATATTGGAAATGTAGAAAAAATAGCTATGCAATGTCAGATGACTTCTTGAACACAAATTATAGTAGGCTAATGCTTTTAGAGTTTAGTATAGAGTTCAAAGTAACTAACAGATGAAAAGAAATCATGGCATTTGTCCATTGTAATAAAAGTTGTGATAACTTACAGTACAGTTTGACTTTATATTTGTGGACTAAGTTAACTAGCATAGTTCAATTAAAAAAAGGCAAAGTACCAATTGGGTGAATAACAAAGTAGGTCTTGCAATACATAATTTTAACTGTATGGTACACTGTTCGTATTTTGATGTCCTCAGTTTGAAAAAGAATTCATTGGAAGATCCAGGTGTTGACAAAAATGAAACAATTTTCTGCATGTTCTTAGAGTGTCCCATCGTTACAAGTGAGAGCACTGAAGGCTGCGCTTAGACTAATCAAAAAACCTCTAACTGGGGTACTTGAAGCCAGTGTTGCTGTTGTATTAGTGTGCTGTGAACTGACTCTACTACTGTGCGGTATTAGTGTTTCATATATGCTGTGAAACTATTTTGTAAATTGTGGCTTGGTACAGATACAGCTTAGTTTAATTTTAGAGCATGCTTTCCAAGGAAACATTGATTTTGCTATTTTATGTATATAGGGAGCTAACTGTTYCAGTTTTGAAAAAGTTGTGAGAAAAAAATGGAGATGTTAGTTGGCTTGCTCTTGTTACTCTGAATTAATTTTTCTCTTCATAATTTCATAGATCAGTTCTAGTTTTTGAGGAGGTTTAATTTCTGAAACTTCATTTATCTAAGTAAATTGTACTGTGTTTTCAAAGATGTTCTTAGAACTGAGATCTTAGTTGAATAAAAAAGCTGCAGCTTTTTATTTTTCCATGGGTTACACTAAGTGTAACTAGTGCATGTTTATCTGGGACATTTTTCCCCTGAAAAAGCATTTTCGTTTTTGCATAGATGGTAAAATTATTTTTGTAAGCAGTGGATAGCCTCATGAGCTGGTCATCAAAATAGTTTCCTAGTCTTTATCTTCTCATATCATCTTATTTATAATGTTCAGTAATATTTGAGCAAAATGTTCAGAGTAATCTTTTTGCCTTTTTATATTGTAGTGAAATGTTATGCTGTTTGTTTCATGGTATGGTGTTACCTGTAAAGGCTGCACATTTACAGGTTTCTGCCTGTGTGTGATCAATAAGAAAATTTGAAATTTTAAATGAAGTTATACATTAAAATGCATGGGGATTTTATTTTTGTAGGTATCATTAATAACAAGTTTTGTTTTCTGACTTTGAAGTTGGCAGTCATGTGGGCCGTGAAAAACTTGTAATTACACATTGGCTCTTTGATAATTGTTTGCCCAGATTATAAATTAGATAATGTTAACAAGGCAAGCCTAACAGCAGGGAACATTTTTGGTTAAAGTAACTTTCCTTAAATTAGTTTTACTTCATTGCCATATCTACTCTGCAGAATTGTGACAGCCTGTTTAGTGCCTTGGGAAAACTAAAATCTACATAAGGTGAATTTTCCACTTAAGCGCTTTATTGCCATATCCTCACCTCTTTATTCTCACAAAGAGATGGGGGAAATCCATTTTCCAGGCCTGCTTTATGCTTCATAAAGGAGCAGAAGCCTACAATTTGGTTTCTAGTGACTCTTTTACATCAAGCTTGGTTATATAAGAGTATCTGTTCTGTAAAGTACGGGAGTGATTTATCATGCATAAAACAGATTAGATGATTTCATAATCTCATCTGTGTGAAATCTGTGGAGGAAAAAAAAAGCCACAAAATATTTTTTGCCTCCTTTTGCACATAACATTTTAGTAGTTAGAAGTTCTAATCCCATGCAAGATATAAGATGTGTGGGCATTTCTGTTTTAAATGCTTTCTAGGCCATCATGGATGTCAATGAATTTCATGTCTGGCTGAAGAATATTAGCAGTAAACAGCAGCGTTTGGTTCCATTCCCTTAGATGTGGTCTGAAGCCTTCAAGCTTACGTTCGAAAGGCCTTTCGAACATGTTTGTAGTAAAGATGCTATGCTTAAGAGAGCTTAGTTTAGATTTATTGTAATTTATCATACAAGCGTTCACAGAATCACACTTTCAGTAGTTTCCACCTATCCACCACTGCTGGGGTCTCAGCAAGAGTATTACTGTAGCCTAGTCTACAAAGTTAGTTCAACCTGTCCTCTCTGCTACATGCACAGTCCTGCCTTCCCTTTTTGTGTTGGCAGTAGCTCTTCTGCACTTGTGTGTGCGGGTTTTCATAGAGGTGGTCTTAATCTAGTGCAGTAGCAGTACAGCTTGCTGTCCTGGCACAAGAAGAGGGGTGAAAGATCGGACTCGGTTTCAGGATAGATTTACATTATAGCATTACAATATAGATCCCTGCATCTGGCTTTCCTAGTATTTATTTGTTGAATTTAATTGTGAAATTGCAAACTCCTTGGGCAGAGAAGAACCTACTCTCCTTTTCCCCATGCCTCTAAAGAAACTAGATGTAGTGTTTTCACACTTTGAGAAGAAATATAAAAATGAGATGACAGTATGTGATTGCAGGGTTTTTTTAGGCAATTCGACTCGTGAGCATTTGGTAGGAGAATACTTGGTATGCAACTCTGCTAATATACCACGTGTTTGTAGTTTGGAAAATCTTGTTGCTCATTCTGCAGAAAGTTCTATGTGCTGAAAGTGTCAACAATTTTCAGGGCTGAAATTATTAAGCTTGCTAACATTGATTCAGCRTTGCATTTGGTGATGATCTTAAGCTCAAAAAAGTCCTAAGGTCTTACTTTGAGTGCRTGAGGTATGTTACAGAGTATTTTAGTGATGAGAAATAAAATATTTGCTATGGAACTGCATTTCACTAGTATTTCTTTCGACTGCCATCTTTTTCTCTTGAAAGGATTTTTCTGTAGTTAATATTCTATTTCTATATTAAAAATAAATATTTGTATTTTTTCACTAGCTCACAGGAGTCCTAGATGATTGTTTATGTGACATAGAAAGCATTGATGACTTCAATACTTTCAAGATCTTTCCCAAAATACAGAAACTGCAAGAACGTGATTACTTCAGATATTACAAGGTACACTTATAATAGTATTTGCCTGAATAATTTAAATAAAATGCAGAAAATATAGGAAGGATTGCATATCAAATCAGCTTGCCAGTGTTAAGCTGTCTGTTAGAAGCCCACAGCTCTTTAATTTGGTTGAAGCAGGTTTTCAGTCCTCGACAGTTATGTTGGTAATAAGTCTTGTTTGCTATGTTAATCCTGGAGTCAGTGACAGTAAATCATGACTGCTTTCATTCAATTGATAAGTGGTAATTTTAAAGGTAGTGACTTTGTACTGCTGCATCTAGAAAAGGATCATATATTAGCAGTTTTCTGACAGCGTGCACTACTTATCTTCTAAGAAATGTGTGTAATTTGAAATGGAAATATTGCAATGATTTACTTTTCTTATAAGTTGCTGTCTTATTTCTGATTTTAGTGTTTGCTATCTAGAGAACTGTTATTCCTTTGAAAAATAGATACAACTATTCCTTTTTCAAGTAGTATGTAGTATCACTTTTTATTACTTTAAGCTTTATTTTCTCTGTATTACTATCTGATGTGCAAATGAAGGTTTGTAGCCTGATACATCATTTTCAAGTTAAGCATATCTGAAAACAGAAGTTGCATTTTGACTAAGCTAATCAGATGGTTGCCTGCCACTGGAAAAAGAAGGTTACACTCCTCTAGGGCAGCATCCTGCCCTTTTGCTACTTTCAGCTCTTATTTAGGCCAATGCGTTTCTAACCTGGTAGATTTTTAGTTTGGGTGTTTAGGTTTATCATTTGGTAGGGGGTTTTCTTGATTTTGTTGGTTTTGAGGTTGTTTTTCTCCTCAGGATGTAGAAAGTTATCTAGCTGATCTGGAATTGGACAAGTATTAAATTCATGCAAGGTGGGGTTATGAATGTGAGGAAGGAGAAAAAAGCCCTAGACTCTTCCCCTTCTAGTCTAAGCAAGCAGTAATGTGTCACTGCACCCTGAATCTCCTGCTACATGATATAGTTCTAAATCCGCTTTTTGGGAGAAACAGGATGTGTGCAACTTCAGTACTAATACATCACATAGTAGTGGTAGTGAGATTCTTCAGAGGCAACAGAAAGATAAAAACAAAGTACTTGAAGAAGAGGAGCAGCAGGTATATGACGTTTTATACAACAGTAATTTCATCCTGCAAATTTAGAGCTAATGTTCATTTCAACAGCGGTTCTGCAGATCATACTCTAAAGGCATGCTGTAATCCTGCCTCATCTTTTATACTAATCTTCCTAATAGATGGGCAGTTCCAAGGGCACACTTCACTTACTGCTTCAGGTTGTGGCAGGGAAGAATTTGTGTCAAACAAGCAAACTGAGTAAGTCAGAACGTTCTTCACACCTTCCTGTTTGAATAAGCAACAGCTTTTTTGATAACCCTGCACAGAATGATGGAAGTGCTATTAAGCACATAAATGGAGGTGGAAATTGTGAAGGTAGGTGTCGTGGTTTAGGAATGGTACTCCCCAAGTCAGTGTCCCCACCAAACCACGCACCACTTGCTCTCGCTCCCCTGTTTTTCCCTCCCTCTCCATGCTGTGTCAGGATGGAGGTGAGAATTGGAGGCACAAAAGGTAAAGATCTTGGGTTGAGATAAGAACAATTTTCTGGAAAGAGCAATGAGATAAGAAAATGAACAGTGACAGCAACAATATTAGTGACAGAGGGTATAAGAAAAGAAAGTATTCACACAGAGGGGCAAAAAAAAGGCTAATAGACAATACCAGACAACTCCCTCTGTCATGTTTTCTCGACTGGACAGAACCCCTTCATCCTGGAAGAAAGTCCCTTTGCCCTGCCCCTGGCAATGATGTGAGGTAGAATATAATAACATCCAGGTCCTAGCCATGCCCTCTCCTGGCTACTGCAAATATTAACCCTCTCCTGGCCAGAACCAGGACATTATTCAGTGATCATCTAGGTCAGCTACAGCATAAGAGGAATGTACTGGTTCTTGGAGTGAAAACAGTCCTACTCTGAAGTAATTGAATGTGTAATAGGAACTTGGATTGTGAACTTTTGTAACTTTTGTCACAGTATTCCTATATACTAGTTCAAGAGCCATAAAAGAACTTAAACCTAAGTGTATAATACTGAATGGATGAGGTAGTTTTTATTTAAAGGCCAAAGAAAACTTCATAAAGTCTTGCAGAAATTGTGCTAGGTGGCTAGATAGTAGAACACTACTCAATGAAAGAAATAAAGAAATAAAAATTTTTGTCTCTTTAGTTTTCTACATCAAAACACACAAACTATGGAAACCTCATGATAAAGAATCTATCTTTCAATTTGTGAGAAGGACAGAATAATAATAATCTAAATTATAATAGTGAAATCCAATACCTCATACCCTGAAGAAGATAGGGTGTTCTATGTAGTCAGTGCATGATTGGTATTGATTAAAGTACAAGTGCTATACAACCTCAGTTTGTGTGTGTGCGCTGGTTTTTGGTGCTCTTTAGTCATTCTGGGACTAGTATATCTTGATTTGCATGTGTTCTTTCTGAATTAATCTGCAGTTTAGACAGCATTCTTTTATTTACTGTGTCCCTCTGTGTAAAAGCAGTGGCTGCCTAGTTACTTAGTTCTTCCTCAGTGTGTAAGCCTTTTTTATTGTGAGAGTTTACTTTGAAGAAGGTTGTAATTTAACTATGTTAGCTGGTCTTCTTTTTTTGGTACAAATTGGTGGGAGGCGGAAGTTTTWTATAATAGGTCTTATGGTGAAGGTAATGTAGAATGTAAAGCTGTTTTGTGCTTTATTTAAAAAACGATGAGTGAACAAGTACAAAAAATAATTTTACATTTTTTTTTCTGGGAATGGTGTTTGTGCATTGAATAGAGGAATTGGGTGGGAAGCAACCTAAAATCTCTGCTTTTATTGTATCTGTGCTAGCAAGGTTTGAGCTGCAACGAGAAGATATTTGTCATCACTTCTAAGAAGTCATCCCATCTGCAACATCTTGTTAGGGTTTTTTTTGACTGAGGACTCGCTTTAACATTTTAAAATAATAATCTGTTTTTATTCTTTGAAATCCGAAATCATCCAAGCACTTATTTGAATTAGTCAATTTTAGTAGTGAGAGATTTAATTTTTGCTTTAATATACTATGTGTGTTTGTTCACTGGAGACCATAATCATTAACAGTGTCACTGCATGAAGCTCCAGCTTATGTAGTCAGAGAGAGAGTAATTAAAAGAAACCAACTGACCAACTAAACCCCCACAAAACCCCCTAAACTTAAAGTGCTAAATATAACTCCTTTTCCTTGTATTCTTCTTTAATTTAAAGGATTTCTTGATGTTGAGAGCTTTCTTCTACAGTTGTGTTGATTGTAAACTTCTGCTTTTGTATGTTTAGGTCAACCTGAAGAGACCATGCCCATTTTGGGCTGATGATGGCCATTGTTCTATCAAAGATTGCCATGTAGAACCTTGTCCTGAGGTATGGATCAAATAATATATAATAGAAAAAGGTTTTTTTGGCTAAAAATTTCCTCATTTGCCGTGACTAGTACTATAGTAACAATATTTACTAATGAGAACTTAAATGTAGATAAAAATGACAACATTCTTTTCCATTCCAAAAGTAGAAATACAACCAAAGTATTTTAAGGTCTTAATCATTTCATGAACAAAGCAGATGGCTTCAAGAATAAGTCTCTTCTAAGCTCTAGCACTGTTTTGGCTATAATGTGTTGAGAGGTAAAGGAGTAAGTTAATTTCTCAAAGAACAAGTTTGCTTTTACCTCTATAGGAATGATAATTTAATTTGTAGATTTTAATCAAGCATAAACATTTCTATGAGCATTGTAAAAGCTGTGATTTATTTTTTGGTTCTAGAGCAAAATACCTGTCGGAATTAAGGCTGGGAGCTCTAATAAAGTAAGTACTCATTTATTTTCTATGTTCTCTCTGATTTTTTTTTAAATCTTAACTTCATAATAGCTGTGTGACATTTTAGTACAAACCTTTAGTGTTGGCATAGTGAGGAAGTAGTTAAGATAACTGATCAGTTCCTGTATGTGGCTTTACCATTTTACCTTTATGTATAATAATGTTTCTGACAGAGCTGGTACTGTCATGTCACTCTTGTCATTGCTTGAGAGCTGGTACAGGCTGAATCAATGAATAACAAGGGACAGCAGTGCATGGCCACAGAATGCCTGATGCAAAACTGCTGCTTCATGTCTGAGTACAGGCCACCTTCTAAAAAGCTATAGGCTAAGATGCACAGATGCAGTAGCAGTGCATTCTCTTTTAAGAATCATAACTAATCACAACCTCTAATATTAAAAGAACYCGAATGATTGCGTGTAGTTTTTCTATGTCTAATTTTCAGGAGGTCGTTAGTCCAGAGATTATTTGGTCATTAGTTTAAAGACAGTTTAGTCTAAAGTGGCCAGTGCAAACTTAAACAGTCAGTCTGTGCTGTTGCCTTTTGCTTGCTTCTCTCCAAGCCATCCTTCCTAGATCACCAAATGATCTTAGCAAAGCCAAAAAAGTAAAGACTTTATGTATGCCTAAGAAAAGAGGTCAGAGCAGAAATACAAATAACCACCCACCCGCAAATCCCGAACAGTGCCTAAGAATAAAGATTTTACCAGTTGATGGGATAATGGTGCCCAAATGAGACATCTTCCCATGGAGTGCCTCGACTGTGTTGTAGGCACTTATCTCTTGATTAACTATCGTATCTCTGTCCTCCCCAGTGCTTTCTGCCTCACTGGGCAGACTGGGTGTAGTTCACCATATCATAAAGGACTGTTGGCATTAGGTTTAGACTTTATGCCAGGAAACGTTATCACAGATAGCTGAGATGAATATGAATACTTCATTTTGAATTGATGATTCGTGTCCTGCTGTCTTGAACAGTGCAGGCAAGTTTGTCCAAGCTTTAGCTCAAGAGGAAGTCTTGTCTCCTTTATACATATATTGTTAACTCACTCTGAAGTAAAGACTGCCTTTTCATTTAAAGGTTCCTGGTAATCGGAGAAGAAACATCTTTCTCACTGACGTGACTTAAATGTCAGTCATTTGCCATTCCAGCAGAAGCAGCAGTAGTTGTTCTGGAAAGCTGACACCATCTCTGGGCAGAAGATCTTGTGTTTTAGTTGAATCATCTGTTGCCAGTTCTCTTTTGCATTGACTCTTTTATCTTCTAAGCTTGATTGTAGAGAAAATGACTCCTGGAATACCATAATGCCTCCCAAACAGAGGCACTGTAAGACTTCAAAGGCTATTTTAGAAAGGATTCTTGTAGCAGGCATTTGAGCTTCCTGATTGATTAATCTTGAGAGCCATAAGTAAGTTGTTAAATAGTAGCCAAAGAGTGTGCTGTTCTTTAGATACTTCACATGAGCATATCGAATTAGACTTAGTCAGTGAAAAAACAGATGTCTTTTGCTTTCACCACAATAAAGAAAGTGGGATAGCTTCTTTAGGAAGCTGTCGTTTGCTATATGTTCGCTACAGTGGTTTCCTCTGAGTTGCCTTGTAGGTTGTTGAAACCAGCTCCAGTACTGAAAGTTGGGCAATTCTGTACCTTTAATCTGCAGTAGAAGACACTAATATGTGTTGGTTTTCTGTTGGAGAAGCAAATATTCCTGTGGGAAAATTGTTGTCAGGACAGACATAAATCTTACCTACACCATTTTGTTACTTCTTATGGTTCAATAAGGTTCAATTCTTAATTCTTATGGTTCAAAAAGATATTTCTTGGAGCCAATTAAAAATAGACAATCTCATTTAATATCCCTTTTAAGGAAATATCAAATTCATCATAGTATGAATTTTTTGTTTCAAGAACTGTGCAAGTACTGTGCCTTTAGCCTGTGCTAATTCCCATTTGAGAAAGTCTTGCACCTTATGGCTTATCTATAACGTATTGTGTTAAAAAAAAAAAGCTGTTTTTTCCCTGAGGACCTACAAGTCCAGTTTCTCTCTTTCGTCCTGATAATGTCTGCCTTGGAAAAGTGAAAACAAMCAAAGGCATCTTTTTAATAGTGAGAGTTATAATCTCTTGAGTAGATATACTTAGGGTAGAATCCTGTGGAGAGGTTTTCTGTGGCTTTTGTGAGGTTTCCCATTGACTTTCTCTCCTAATGTAGAGGAGCTCGTAAACTTCTAGCTCTATGTAGGCTTTTGTAGGGGATTTTGTTTGTTTGTTTGTTTGCTGAAAAATGGAGAGAACAGTTCTTTTGAAAGCTCATCTAGCTGCAAAGACCAAGGTTACACTTGTACGGCTTCTCTGTAAGAGTGCAGTTAGCAATTCAGGATGTCTTTAATTCTTGACACCACCATAAGCTTTTTGAAATAGTGCTGTAGAGGTGCACAGTAATTTCCCTTTCTATAGTTCTGTTTCATTTGAGTGGTGAATGCATATTTTGGGGCTAGATATTGAAGAACTGTCATGACAACTGCTGTATTAATCTTCAAAGCAAGGGACACGATGCAGTAACACAAGGTTACAACATTTAATTTAGCAATTTACTTCCTGCTGTTTTCTTTTGGGTTTTTTTTTTTTTGTTTCCCAGTAACTGCTGTTAGGAGATCCTGGTTGGCAAGATCACCTATTTTGTCCTGATCTTCTCAGGGGTCACAGAGCACTGATCCGATAGCTGTTCCTGTTAAACGCTGGAGAACAGGGAAAACTGGAAACATGTTTTGAGACTTGAATGTTCATTGTGTTTGAAACCTTCAATTTGGGATTATGATTTTGGCAGAAACCTTTATTCACTTCAGGGTAGGGATTGGTTTGCAGCTCTAGACACGCAGAATGTTTACTTCAGCATCTCAGTATGTTATTTCATCAGCACTATCTGTTTCAGTCTAGGTTAGATCTATTCCTGGTTCATGTTTTTCCATTTAACATCCATATGATTCTAAAGAATGGGGTCCCACACCTGTCAAATCCAAGAAAATTGAGTGAGAAGTTCCTTCTAGAGAAAATATTTATGGGCAAAGCCCCTAACAAGATTTAAATTATTTGGGTTTTTTAATCATTTTCACTTCTTTAGTCTTCAGTAGGTTCTTCTGTTTTCCCTTGTATTGGTTCAGGCAAATGCATTTTTAAAGCATCTCAAGTCATCTTGCTTACTCATCTGAAGTTTTAATTAAATGCTTTCTTTTTTGAGGAGTACTGTGATACCTATTGTGGTGGTACTTTGCCTCTGGCATCTTGACCACAAGTCTGTCCTCAGAAATAAATTATTCTTTCTTTTAAAATTTATATTTATTTATTTTACTTTTTGACCTAAGGCTTAGTCTGGGAAAAAAAAATGCCAAACACACATACACACACAAAACAATCCAAAAAAAACAAAAATGAGGAAACTGAGTTTATCCTTGAAGAGAGCACTGTTACCACCTTTTATGTTCCAAAACTTAGACGGGACTTTTTGAGCTTTAAGCTGACAGACTTAAATTCCCTGCTGACATAACAATATTATTATAGAATAGTGGAATTTAATCTTTAATTCTTCAAATGTTTTCCTTAGAAGTGTTGCAGAAGTAAATCTATTTTAGTGGATTACCTTTTTTAAAAATACTTTAGGATCAAAGTTCTGTTTAAATACTTCAATTCTGTCTTTAAAATAAGCAAAATTTGAGTTCAGCTGGAAAAGTCTGTCTTCCAGACCTCTGCACATCTAAAGTAAACCAAATTAATCATGAAGGGGAAATGGCCAAAATTGATAAATATACCTACTGAAATAACCAATGAAACCTGGGGTATGATTATACTTGCAAAATAAAAGGTGTATTTATAGGTGTGACACTGCTTGTCTTTCAAGGTCCTTTTATGATACTGTAAGTAGGTATCTGAAATACTCTATTTAGGGTGCTTCATAACAAAAGAGCTCCATTTAATTTAAACAAAAGGCAAAACAAAATGTTGGTATCTTTAGCTGAATTCTCTGTAGTAGTTAAATTCAGAGTGAAATAAGACAGATTAAGTGAAGGAAATATCAAAGTAAGAAACGTTCCAGAATTATATACTGCTTCTAGAATAAGAAGATTTTCTCTAGGGAATTCACGACTAAACTTAAAAATACCTTTCACAACATCTGCTCTTAGAGGATTTAAGTAATTCATTTGCATATTAAATATGATCTTTCTTACAGTATTCAAAAGCAGCAAATAATTCCAAAGAATTTGAAGACTGTGAGCAAGCTAACAAACTGGGAGCAGTTAACAGTACCTTAAGGTATGCTGTGATTTACATCAACGGTACAAAAATATTAAGAAAGGAACATTTTAATTTGTCTGTCTGGTTTTGGCAATGTCTGGGTTTTGTTCTTCATTCTTTCCATAACCCGTTAGAAAGTAAATGTGAAATGATGCAAGAACATCTGAAGCCAAAGGTGTTAACTGATAAGTAGACTTTTTTTTGTTTAGAGTACACTTTGATATTATTTAAAGGGGTTATCTTACAGCATCAAGAGTCAGAGGAAACTTGCAAATAAACCCACCTTTACTCTTTGTTCTTGACAACTGTGCTGGATTAAGGGATTTTGTCCTGCTCTGTCCCACTGTTGCACTGATGTGCCTGTTTGTGATCGTTCAGTGAAGCATATCAGGGAGTTGTGAGTTACTTTTGTTGTTGGCAAAGTTATTTTTAGCTTGGATCAATTCCCTGATCTTGCTTGTTGCATGGCACTGTCAAGGTTGGGTAGGAAGAATTCTACAGGATGGTGTTGCCCCTGGGTACAAAAGTGTGTGGAACAGCATTTAGAAAACCTAGCATTCTACTGGATTCCCCACCTTTGAAAAATAAAAATAGAAAAATCAATTCTTCACTGTTGATGGAGGGATGTGGTGTCTTTGGCCACAAATTTCAGCAGTTCTACCTGATAAAGATGTTGAAACTCTTCCTTGTACCATGAAAAAGCGACTGTTTCTGCCTTGTGTGTGGTGTTTTAGGGGAAATAAGAAACTATTAATTCTGTTCCCTTTCTGTAAGGCAAAAGAATGTGAGATTGTATTTGCAAATGGAGAACTAGAGAGAATGCCTTTATGAGAGTACAGTAGATGATTGAAATTGGGAGAAGGCAGGTAGTGGATCCTGCAAGTGGAGGAAGAGTTTGTACTTTGTAGGCAAACCTCCAAGTTCTCTATGGAGCAGTGTATCGTCTTTGTGGTTTTGGGTTATTTTCCTTTATAAGTTGTATTTCTTGCGATTATCAAATCTTGCCTGCTGGTAATTACCAGAGAATTTCCTCAGCTAATGCCAAGTATAAAGTCTCCTACTGTGATTTGACAGAAGGTTAGAAATGTATATTGTTGTAGAATTGCCTCTGTTTGTAGAATTGAGCGGTACTAATTTGATCAAACAGAATAGGTTGTTTTCGGTATTTTAAGGCTGCACGCTGGAGCAGATTTCCCAATCTTAATTTTGCTTACATTTTGCTGTCAGTAGCGTGGCATCAGTAGTTCTGTGCTGCACACAGTCATAGAAGAAAGGTTTTGGCACTATTTGTGTTTCATAGTGTGGGAACTTCAAAGTGCTTGTCTCTTTAGTACAGTGTACCTTTGAAAATGCTAGAGTCAGTGGAATACCATTATTATTTAAATGGCTTAGGACAAATCATAATCATAGAGTGCTTTAGCTTAGAAGGGGGATTTAGATGTCTAGTCTCCCAGTAAAAAGCAAGGCACTAACTGTTGTAGGTTTCATTGAAAGTACAGGTTATGAAAATAGGGTGGTTCCTCCCTCCCCCACTCTCAAAGTGACAGCTGCTAAAGGAGGACTTTGAAAAGTGTTAAAAATGTATTGTATAGACATATTTTACCAAGCTCCAGCTGAAGAATGAGAAGCCACTGCAGAGTTTGTTCAAATAATGATGGTAAAATCTTGTCTCAACATTAAGATGACTTTTTGAAGTATTGCAGTTGATGCCTGCTTGAATCTCTGCACAATTAACAAGCAATAACTCCATATATTCTCAAGTTTCAGATATACTAACTGAGAATCCAGTTCCAAGTTATATGTGGGTTGTATTTCTTTCAGAAGCTCTTATTGATGTTGTTTATTTAAAAGTTTAAAATCAAATGTATTTTTTTCCCCTCAGTAACCAAAGTAAGGAGGCTTTCATTGACTGGGCAAGATACGATGATTCACAGGATCATTTTTGTGAACTTGATGGTAAAATGTTTAAGCTTTTTCAGAGTGTTTGGTTTTTTTGCTGTCTCTTMAAAATGCAGATGATCTTGGTTTCTCTACAAATAACCATTTAAAAAAAGTTTTAATTTTGTCCTGAGTGGAAATGTGACAGTTCATATCATACACGCAAAGTGCAAATTTTTGCAGTTTTACAAGGAATGTTTGGTAGCCTACACAGTGCACATTCACTGTTACCTCCTTTAAGTATAGTGAACAGGAGATATTTATGTAAGTAAAAAAAAAAAGGTAAATGAGAGGGGGTTAACATTTTTTAGAAAGCTTCTTACAAAAAAATTGCATCTAGCACAGTTTCTTACTACTATATTATTTTTGTTGCTATTCTACTGTCTATGCTTGGACTCAGTTTGTTCCTCTTTCACCCTTGCTGTTTCCAAATGATCTCTGCACCCTTATTTGTAAGGACTTTCTTATTGTTAAAACATCAGAGTACTAGATTGTGTCTTTCCTCTGCTCCACGTATGTGAGTCTTTTTATTTGCTTTTAATGTTCAAAGCTCAAAGGACTGTTTTTCAGATAAGCATGAGAATTGCCAACTTCAGGAATGACCATTAAAGTCCTTTTTAATAAATACCTTAGAAAGCTTTTTATGCTAGGAATATTTAGGGCACAATGTGAGATGTTTTCATCCACCTTTAGGCTTATGTTTGGTCTCACCTGAGAAAGTAGCAGCTGCACTGGACTTGCTTGCCAACTGCAGTTCTCTTTCAGCACTTCTGCTGCATCTGAACTGTGAACGCTTTCTATATAAGCTGTTTCTATAGTAGCTATTAAGCATTACTGTAGATCTGAACCATTATATGCAATAATCTGCTGTTGTCTCTACTATCTTCAAGTTGTCTACATACATTTTTTTAAGAGTACTGAGGTGGGAAAGGTATAGGTGAGGAGCATTTCTTTTAGAAATAATACTGACTCAAGTAGTTCCTGATTGCAACTCCATCTCTTCTTACATCGTGCCCTGCTGAAGGAGGATGTAGTGTCCCCAGCTGTGTCCTTCCAGTGTGTTTTTTTGCGCTGGCTCTGGTGTGCATCTTTCTGCATGGTAAGCTGTTTGAGCTTACCTAAATAGCAGGAAAGTAAGCTGCCATCTCCCTGCCACCTCCCACACTGTTGTGATGAAGTGGCTTGTTGGGTGAGTTTGTGAGCTGGAGCAGGAAGAGTGAGAGAGAATAACTACTGGGAGTAATGGGGAGGAAGTAGAAACCCTTACTCTCTTCTCCTCTCTTCCTGTTGGGCTTAATGATAAACTAGATAAGGGAATTATCTAGCTGAAAAAACTTAGTAACCTGGGTCGGCTTTCCATCTTCCTGTTCCATGGCTCCAGAGAGCACAGACTCAGTTGTATGTGGATAACAAGAAGAAAATGGAGACCTGGAGTGACCAGGGAGTGTAGGAACTGCTTAGGTTAGCCACACTGTCTTAATAAATAAATAAAGCTGTAATTTGACCTTCTCTCATCTGGCTCTCATTGTTTTGTTGTGTGTCTTGTATCAGCTTCCTTTCTTTGTTTTTGCTACTGCTGCTGAAGCGATGCTTAACTGCTCATGCAGAATCATCTCTTCTTTTTTAGAGCAGTTTCACTCTCTGTTTCTGTGGCTTTTTTTTGATATCTGAGGAAGTACTACATGGCACTTCTCGGCCTGTTACTATTAATAAGTCTCTGGACTTTTGGGTTGTATTGCGTGTGGGGTTTGTTTAAACATCAGTTACTCTCGACCTAGAATTTGAAAGAGGGTGAATTCCTCTGGCTTTTTACTGGTTGTAGCTTGAAACTATTTTTCTGCAGAGTTTTTAAGTAAAGAGAGTACTGTTTCATGATTTTCTGTGCATAAGTTGCCTGAAATTTGTAGTGAACTTCAGAGACGAGGGTATAACTTGTTGAAAGGCTGCTTTGGTAACATGCTTCTTGCTGTAACAAAGAGAATGTTCTGCAATATGCTGAAAGTCTGTTCCGTTAAGCAATGTGATTCAGACTTTTCTGCCAGTATACAAGAGTATTTGGAGGAAAAATGGATTTAGCTAATAAAGTTACAACAGGTACCAACTACAAGATGTACTACTTTGACCTTGTCTTTATTAAGAACCTCCTGTATGCAGTATACCCATGTCAAAAAAGCAACCCCCTCAATCAAATACTGCCAGACAAATAAACCCTAAATTTGAAGCCCGTTTAAAACAAAACACTATTTATATCTTAACAGGGTGAGGGAATGCAGTACGTGTCAAGTGTTCATGGTAGACTTCAAGAAGCCACGTGGATGATGACCAGACATTATAGAAATCAGGGACACGCATGAGACTTCGGAATAGATTATATACTTTTGAGCTTTGTATTTAGCATGTATATTACTGTATTTTTATGTACAAGGCATTTATAATCCAGCTGGAAGACAGAATAGTATTATATGAGACCTCTTGTTTATATTTAGTTTTGTGTGACTGGTTAACTGAAGTCTTTTTTTAATTGATCAATTAGCATATGTAACAAAACTTTTCCTATTTAGATGAGAGATCTCCAGATGCACAATATGTGGATTTGCTGCTGAATCCAGAACGTTACACTGGATACAAGGGGCCTTCTGCTTGGAGAGTATGGAACAGCATATATGAAGAAAACTGCTTCAAGTAATTGGGAAGGAGAGGAAGCCTATTTCTTATACTTGTACCTCAGTTTAGCTTAAAACTGATCTTTGTGTTTTCTAACTTATTTTTTAGGCCTCGGTCTGTCTATCGTCCTTTAAATCCACTGGCGCCTAGTAGGGGTGGGTCTTGCCTGTTTTATTTTCCAATGCATTTCTTTTAACATAGTGACTRTTGCAGTACAAGTGGTACAAATAGCAATCTTCAGTCTGTAGGTGTGTTTTCTGCTTTTTTAATTACCTCTGTAGAAGTAGCTGTACATTTTCAATATTTAGACTAAGGCTTGTGGTACTTTTGTTACATACATGCCTAATCTTATGCCTATTAATAGCCTTATTGTCAGGTAAGCTGATGTGAAACCTAAATTGTAAGTCTCAAGCGGTTTAGTAAGGGTCATGCTAATTTTCCAATTTGGATGCACTCGTGTATTCTTGTTTCTTTTTTCAAAAAGCATTTGGTAACTTCAGTTCATACTTATCCTAGTGCAATGTAGCTGTACATCTTTCATCCGTAGTGTGCAGTGTAGTACMAGTGTACAAATAATTGCATTATTTGAAGGAGTGGACACTTAGGAAGGATCAATTATCTGCAAGAATGTTTAAAAAAAGTACATGAATGGCTTGGGGTTTGTTTCCAAATTTAAGTTGAAAGCTATATCCTGGTGTTTCAAATGAATCAGCTTTCCCATCAGTGTGTCTTATTTCCGTAAAAAATTAACTATTAGCCAATAGATTGAGTTGAAAAAATCACCATCCATTGGAAAATCAAGATATCTCAATATTTATAATTACTAAAAGCTGATATATTGCTGATACACACAAATAAAAAGAATTGTAACAACGGTTTAATGCAGGGTTCAGAATTTCAGAAAGAAACGTTGGACTAATTGTTGAACAATGCAAACTAAAGACTATGACTTCCTAACCATCTTTCTGAAGCTAAAACATAGCTTTCAAGAATAGGTAAATCAGCTGCTACTAAGATTTCCATTTCTTAGTGACTTTCCTTATTGCAACGTGTTAAGTCTCAGGTGGTCTTGAGGAAGAAGAAAGGAGGGATGGAAAGTAGCGTATTTTTTATAGATTAAATAAGGTTTCTTGCACTTCTTGAGTGTTTGTAGTAAAGGCTGTGTTTCATTACTACTTTGTTGTGGAAATTATCTTTTTAATGCTTACGGATTTCCTTTTTTTTTTTCCCACCTCTAAGGAGGAGATGATGGTAAGTCATCTTATTTTCCTTGACCTGCAGAAATGAAGTAAGCATTAGAGAGTTTTGGATTTTGGATTTATTCACTGTACTGTTACTGAATTAGGGAGCAGGAAATTGGTTTTTATGCAAATTATTGATCAGAAAATGTTTTTATTGGGATCGTCCTTTCATTTGTAGTAAGGGGAAGGAGTGGATAAGAGCAAAACACAATTCTCTTCTTGGTTCTTATCCTTGTAACAGAATATGTGTTGTGATAATGTTATTCTCCCTGAACCCCATTGATACTAATGTCACATCCCTTAAGAGAAGAGGGACAGTTTTTTGTCCCATTTTATTGAATGTCCTTGATTTTGGGAAGATGGGGAGAAAGCATTTGGTCTGTCTACAGTGAGACAGACTTTATGATTTTTCAGTCAACTGAAAGCTCTCGGGCAAAAGATCTAAGTCTAAAGGAAACCTTTGGGCGGGTCAAGGTAGAGGCTGTCAGATAGAGTTACACTCTGCCATCATGTCTTTCATCGCTTGTGCGTATAATCAGACGTGCTTCCATACACTGCACTGTATGTATGGATGTACTGGCCAGTAGCTTAGTCATGCTCATTCTTGTGTTTCTCCTATTCTGATCCCAACAGATTTAAACTAACCTCAAAGTTAGCTGCTTCCATGCCTATTCTCATTTTAATTGCTGAATTATTTAACTTCGTGTCCAGATGGCAGCTAATGTTAGTATGCATAGTAATATAAAGATACTGTAATGTTGAAAATGAATACTCTTCATCTAACTATGTACTTTGTATTTACAGGAGAATCTTTCTACACATGGCTAGAAGGTAAAGATTCTTGAATGAGATAATATATGTTAAATTCAGTAGAAGAAACACTGTAGCACTTTCTTCATCTCCTCAAATATTTTTCATAGCATAGGCTTTTTAGTAATTTGTGCAGTACTTCCGAGTGTCATTCAAATATTTCTTTACTTGAGGGTCTTTGGAAATCTTCTCATTCCCTTAGGTGGTATACTCCTTAAACCTCTAAGTGTTTTATCTTTGTTAAAAGGGGAGTTCACTTCATTGCCAGTTACTTTGAATTTTCTGGTTATTTTAGGCATTTAATCATGGACATACACTAATAATAGTAGTAATGGACACTATTAGCATGGGGACTACTAATAATAGTAGTAATGTTGGTAAGCAATTTTATTTGGAAACAGCTTTAAAGAACATWCAAGATTTTCATGGTTCTGTTCCCAGTTTACAATCTAATCTAAGTATAGTGTGTGTTCAGAAGGCAAAGCAATTTTCTTTTTGTTCATGTTGAAATGGAAATTATTACTGCAGTAGTAGCAATCAAAATCACATTTGGGAGGTGTGCAGAAAATTAAGTGAGTTAAATGTACTTAATTTTAAAATTAGTTCATTCTGCCTTTCATAAGCCTTTACTTGTCTGGTGATATTGTAGGAAAGCATACAAATTTACATGCCTTTAAAAATGTGGTGTCTGTAAATGAGGACACGTCTCAGCCTCACAGATAGGCTTCACCATCAGCTCTTCCTGCTTCCTTTTGGGGAGATTAGAGTGGCAGGAAAGTTGCYCAAAAATGCTTTGAGAGGAACAAACTCTTAAATTTCAAGTGTAGTGTCTATCTTTGGTTCTAAGTGGAATTATATGTAATTTCTGCATATAAATTATATTTTGACCACTCAGTGCCACTGTATTTCTGTTTACCCTGTAGAAGTCTGTCTTCATCAAAATCATATTTTCCAAGGTTTCATTCTGTGCATTTAAATCTTCAGTGAATTTACAGTACAGCTATGAAGAAGTATTTTTGCTGTTTTCCAGTGCTCTAAGATTTCCTGGGGCTTTTGATGTTTTTCTGTAGGGCCATTCCTCTAATTGTGGTAGCTCTAATTGTAATTAAGATAGATCACAGTATATTTCTGATTTCCAGACTGTCAAAGTTCAAGATTATTTCAAATTTATTGCTCAAACAATGTAAACATCTTTTTTTTTGTGTAGCAATTTATCTGTACCAATTGAACAGATACTTATTTGCCTGTGTTTACTAGAACACTAAAATACCAACCAAGAAATGTCAAATGTCATTCTCAGTATTGCTTTATATAAAAAATAGGAGGTAAACTTTTCCAGTGAGGGCTTATTAACAATACTAAAGTGCTGTAATTGTAACTCTCAAAAGTTAACAATGCAAACTTGCATCACTAAAATGTCAGGGTTTATTCACTTTAATAAATTATTTCCAGTATTTTGTTTGGGATCTGTTTGTCTTTTTTCCTGGACAGGTCTGTGCCTTGAGAAAAGAGTGTTTTATAAACTCATTTCTGGACTTCACGCTAGCATCAACTTGCATCTGTGTGCAAATTACCTTCTTGAAGGTATGTCTAGGTAAAATTGCTGAATGGAATTCTACAGTATCTGTAATGTGTATTTTGGTTTTTCTGAAATTTTTTTGTGTATACTTAGTTGCTTTTATTTTCTAAATATGTACATTTTACTGCCCCTGCTTTTTTTTTTCTCTATGTAGAAACATGGGGGAAGCCGCGCTGGGGACCAAACGTGAAAGAGTTCACTCGCCGCTTTGACCCTGCCGAAACGAAAGGAGAAGGACCAAGGAGGCTCAAGAATTTGTATTTCCTGTATTTGATAGAGCTGCGTGCCTTGTCAAAGGTCGCCCCGTACTTTGAACGTGCAGTTGTCGACCTTTACACCGGCAATGGCCACGAGGATGCTGAATCTAAAGCTCTCTTACTGGATATCTTCAGGGATACAAAGTAAGGCTCAGGGTGTTTTTTTATCAGTAGTTTGAAATTCTCTGTTATATTCAGAAGTGAGAATAGGTGACTCTTTGATAGGATAGGACAAGAATGAGAGTGGAATGAAGAAATAAAATTTAAGTAATGGGAGAGATTGAGAGGAATTTGTACATTTGACAGGAGAGGTTAATATTTTTGAGGTGTGAATATGCAAGTCTTCAAAAACAAAACAAAAATGCACATATAAAAGCCCAAACCACACAACACCCTGGGCTACTCTCTGTGTGTTGCTTTTTCTGATTCTTCAGTATAAGGTGCACATGATTTATTTTGAAAAGGAAAGAAGTACATACAGTCTTTTAATGATCCACTGACTAATCCAGCTTTTATCATAGACTTAACTCCTGTGGTTTGGCCATTCCTTCTTCCTCCTGCTTTGTAAGGTTCTTCAGTTCCTTTGGTCTCCCTTTTGCTAGTTTTTGTGATAGGTACCATGTTGTGTGGTTTCATTGCTGTCCCTAATCATAGTCTGGCTAGGCATTTGAGATGTAGTCAGACAATGATCAATTGGAAGGCAAACATTAAGCCAATTTCAGTATAGAATAGAACAAAACTGTGGATAACAGATTTCAATTACATTGGCTGAATAGTAAAACTGGTACCACTGTGCAATTTTTTTAAGGCCTAATCTGTGAAGACTAAGAACTCTGAAAAATATTTTACACTTGGCATCAGCTGCTCACCAAGCTTAATTGAACACTGTAGTTTCTGCCAGCATTTGCTTTGATTGTGTTTTGTCTTTATTAGGTCCTTCCATATGCACTTTGATGAAAAGTCCATGTTTGCTGGAGATAAAAAAGGAGCCAAGTCGCTAAAGGTAAAGCTAGTTTTACCTAGGCATCCAAAGGCATCCAAAATACCCATTTTGAAATTAAGCTGTGTTATTTTGGAAGGCCCTTCTACCTACCAGAAACATAGTGCTGAGAGTAGAAAAGGCACAGATGAAAGTATAGAGTTGTATCTGAGGCCTTTTAATCAGCTTTATAGTGAGGTGCTCTCCTGATCCAAGCAGACTGAAATCTCTGGCTTTGTGCCTTGAGTCTGCCGTCAGGACTGTGGTGGGGCAAATGAGTTGAATTAGTATTACCAGTAAACACAGTGGTGCTTGTTTTTAAGTAGAATATCTATTTCACATAATTATCTGGGAAAAAAACCCTAACCCAGTCATGTTTTATTTTAAAAAATTATGCCTTATATAGTATAATATAATACAATATACAGTATAATATCATGTAATATGATATTATATTTAACATTAGAAAAAACAGAGTTCCTAGACATGGGAACCTAATGTGAATGCTGTACCTACCCAGCAACTTACAGTGTTAACATGCTACTGTTCAGATTGGTACGCATTACAATTCCACAGTTGGAGTGGGGCTTGGTAATAAAGGTCTGTTTTAATATTTATTAATGCTTTTAATACTTATTTTCGTAGTGATATGGAATGTCATCAGCGTTACAAAAAATGCTATTAGAAAAGTAGCAGTGTTTTATAAGCCCAGCTTGTGTTTTTTGGACCTTAAAAAATTGAGATCAGCTTTATTAGTTCTGTGCTGGGCTTGCTCCCACTCTGACTGAAGTTGCAAAGCAACAATCCACCCATAGCTGTGAACAGGAAATACCTTCTGTGAATTGTAACCTGTTTGTCAAAAAGGTGTTTGGTTGAAAGAGGATTTGAATAATGGAAAAAAAAATGGGCAAGGACACAGATACAGTACTTATAGCTCAGAAAATTTTGAGAAAGTTGGTAGAAAGTCTGTGTACAGAATCCAAGCATTACCCTGTGTGTTCTGTATTTTTGGCGGGTTTTTTTGAGGAATTAACTGTTAGAAGTGGCTTGGAAACAAGATTCTGGGTTTACATGGATCTTGGTTATGGCCTGACTACATAAGGCAATGGTTTTGTTCAGTTTTGGTAAGAGAATTGATATTTTAATGGTACTAGATTTGTTAACCTTCTATTTTTGTAAAGTTAAGATGTACATTAATTTAAGCTTTTTTATTTTGTTTTAATTGATAGGAAGAATTCAGATTGCATTTCAAGAACATCTCCCGCATAATGGACTGTGTTGGATGTGACAAATGCAGGCTGTGGGGCAAACTGCAGGTACAGTTTATTTTGTGTAGGGGTCTGTGTGTTCTGGCAGGGGCAGGTTCCAAGATAAGCATCTATTTCAGTTTGGCAGGATTCCTCTTACCTTAGCATTCAGACTTTCTGCACTTGATTGGTCTTTGATATCCTTACCTGTATATTAAAAATAGATATGTGTTTAGTTCACTGTTAAACATTTTTTAACTTTTTTTTTCAAATTATTTAGTTGACAGCTGTTTAATTTACTAAAAGGTAGAGTTCATATTCTAAAAGAGATGCTTTTAAAGCAAATGCTTCCTGGCGAATTCTTATTGGCAGTCAATATCTTAACTGTATTCAGTGATCAGATGAGCCTTGTAGAATCACTAATGGGAAACCTTCCTTTAAATACAGCACTTACTTGTTAGAAAATCCAGTGTGATAATTAGCTCCACAAATTGAGGTRTAAGAAAAAGAAGTAATTCAGTTTTTCACAATTTACACAGAAGGCAGCAAATGAACACAAAGGTGCACAGTAAAACTGAAAGTTGAAAACCAGTTTCGTTTTCTGGGCACTTATTATTTTTATTTTACTGGAAACATTATTTTAAACCTCAAGACTATTGTTAAATCCAAACTGAGAATAGTTATTTTGGAGTGTTTGCTGTACTATACTGTATTGCATTAAACTTATCAGAGTGCAGTTTTCAAAGAGTTCATAGCATCAAAAATTTGGTGGCCTCTGCTTTCTTTGGTTCTGCTTACCCTGTCCTAGTTAGTGCTTCTGATCTATTATTGTTTTTTTCCTTCTCATTCAGAACTAAATAGGGCCAGATTTCCTGACCTATAAAGTTCTCTTATAGCCAGCTTCAACCACTTGRTGTCAAAATCCAGTGGTTGCTTCTGTAGCCCAACTAAAAGCGAAAATAAGAAAAGCTACTTCTGCTCTATTTCTGCATGGAAAATAGGCGTTGAAAATTGAAACTGCAATGTTTGCCACTAGGATTGAAGGTGGAAAAAAGCACGTGTGTTGTGATACCTTGTAAGAAAACTTAGTTTGACTTCAAAGGGGAAGGGGAGAGGAAAAGGGGAGATGTGCTCCTGCAGAAGTGGGCTATCTGTGAGGTAAGGGGCAGGAGGGAGCTGGAAGTGTTGTAATGGGCACATTTTCATATGCATGGCCAAGAAGAAAAGAGAYCAGAAAAGAAGAGATTAAAAACACAAGAGTGAAGAGCAAGTATACGTGAGAAAACAGATGTTCTTAAGTAAGTGACTGAACCTGGTACATTGGTGGCATGCACTTGCATTAGTGTCCTGATTTTTGTGTTGGTATTTGGGTTGAAGGTCAGTGTATAAGAATTGGTACTAAAGTTTGCCTGGATTAGTATTTTTTAATTTTTTTTGTGCTTTTCTGAGTATTTGAAGGAATGATCTTACTGATGTTAAAACATTGGACTTTTTTGTAGACTCAAGGCTTAGGAACTGCTCTGAAGATCTTGTTTTCTGAGAAAGAAATACAGAGCCTTCCTGAGAATAGCCCATCAAAAGGCTTTCAACTCACACGGCAAGAAATAGTTGCTCTTGTAAATGCCTTTGGAAGGTAAAATTTATCATTTTTATAGTAGAAAAGTGTAAAACTTCAGTGTCAACGCTCGGGCTCTGTGGAAAGATATTGTACATGTAGCTGTAGCTTTTTAAAGGCTGAATTAGTATTAGTGATATTGATAAACTTAATGCCTTCAAGTGGAGCATGTGGAGTGTTGATTATTAGCCTTGGTCATCATTCTGTGTTTGGATCTAATTCATCCCTCTGTCTCAAATCTCATAAATCCACCTTCCACAAGATGAAATTTAAGTCTCTTAAATTTGATTAATTTTTTTTTAAATTTATCCCATTCAAATGATGAACCATTTTAACAGCTTTAAAAGAAGTGCATGTGAAGCTTGCTTTACTCGTCATGTTAGTTCTTCAGATCGTGAATATAAAAATCTGTTCCAGTTTAAACAATCTATTTAAACAATCTGATAAAAGAATGTAATAAACTTTATTACCGCTAGTTATGGATTTCTAGATGTTTAATGAAGCTGGGGCAATTAAACATATATGTATAAACTTTAATCCCTGTAATATATTATGTAAATATAAAATGGAGAGTCAGATAGTAGATCTTTTGAGAGAAAGTGTATCTTAAGTGTGTTAATCTTTGGAACAGAATTGTGTTTGAGAAAAAAACCAAAGGAAAAGTCCCCATGAATGTGATGATTTGTACTTCTCTTATGCGTGTGACTTGGTAACATTTAGGTGGTTTTTGTTTTACAGGCTTTCCACGAGTATAAAAGAGTTGCAGAATTTTAAAGTTTTATTACAACAAACTAGGTAATGAAGGTCTTTGCACAACCCGTTAGTGAAGATCATTTACATGACTGCATTGAGCAGAAGGAACTGATCCTTACAGGACTCACATGAACTGATAAAAAGTAAAATCAAATACCAACTTGAATATTTATGTTTAAACTTGGAATGGTTATTAATTAGAAAATATATTTATGAATGAAATATATAGTTTTTAAATGTGTAAATTATGCTGATCTGTTTATTTTTTAAGTTTTCTGCTCACAGTTCTGTTGTACTGAAACTTCATAAATTTTCTTATTTCCTTGTCTTTCTGGGACAGCTGTTTTGTATGAAAACATATGTACCTCCACCCTGACTGGGCCTGTCCTGATAGAGGGGAGTCACTTCTGGTCTCCTCAATTATTGAGCTTCAGTATCTTTTGAGGATTTGGTGTGTTAAAAAGACTGTCAAAAAGAAGGGGCGGGGGGGGAAAACCCAAACAACAACAATAACAAAACCCTAAAACACAAAAAAACCCAAACTACAAAAAGGAAATAAGGCTCTTGCTGAGTTCTGGCTTCTTACTGTAATAATGAAACTTAATTAAAAACAGGAAATTTACTGAGCAGAAAATTTTATTTCATACTGAGCTCCTTTGCATTATGCTGATATCAACATTTTTTCCGCCTTATGTTGTGCTTTTCAGAACTTCCCCCTTTTTTTTTTTTTTAAATTACTACCTTGTCTCTGAGGCAGCGGAGAAAGTGACTTTTCTGCAGCCCCTTGCTGCAGCCCCTTACCTGCATTTACTTGGGGATAGGGGTCAGGACAGGGGGAGATGGTTAGTGGAGTGCTGCTAGCTGAAAAACCTCAGTCAATCAAATTTCCATTCACTCTGTATTTTCTAGATTGTAATCACAAGTTCAGTTTCCAAAAGTTGTCTTTCTAATGTCTAAAATGTTAAAATAGCACACTTCGGTCTTTGAACCATGGAAATCAATTTGCTCTTTATGAGTTATGTTTGAGTGCTATGTTAAAAGGTCAGTGTAAAAATAACTTGCTTTTGTAGTCACTTTTTTTAAAAGATGCTTTTTAAAATTCATAATCATACTGACATTTAATATCACATACTCTATCTATGCAAACCCTTACTGTATCTTCTTTGAAAGGATATTCAGCATAAAAAAACGGGTATGTTAATAACATTACTTTCATAAAATAAGAAATTACTCATGTATCATTGTCCACAAATGTCGATGATAACTTACCGGTGTCAAAATGGAATTCAGAAACAGCATTACCAATTAGTAGCAACCAAATATTGGTTTAAATTTAAAATGAAGTAATAATTTCTTTTAAACCAGCATGTTTAAAAATGAAGTTAGAAGTTATGAATGTAGGAAGTGCTGGTACAGTGTAGATACATCTCTTGTTTTTAAAAGCAAGTCTTCACAAAATTAAGTGCTCTTAAACATTTTTCACCCTATCAGATATTGAGTGACCTGTTTATATAATTGATTGTAACTGTATTGGCTTCCATAATGTGTTCCTTTACCGCTGAGATTTTCGGAAGGCTGGAATATGCCGTGTCCTTTGTTTCCAGACTAGCCTCAAACCTCTGCCTGACTGGAAATGAAATAGACTATTCTGCTGACACTTGCTTTTAAAAGAAATACTGCTTCTTGAGAAAGTTAACCCCTTTGTGTCGAACTGGGATATGCTAGATGAAGGGGAAAAAAAGTCCAAGCAAAAAAACCAAACCACCCTCACAAAGTTTTGGTGATAGTTGCACAAATTGGCAATGAACTGGTATCCTGTTGGAAGTTTTGTGTTTAAGCCAAGAGGTAACTGAATGCAGCATTAAGGGAAGCTGATGCCAGTTCGGGAATGTTATGTTTTTACCTAGTAGCCTCTCTGGCCTGTGGGCACCTGTGTCTGAGCAAGTCACCACAGGCTTTCCATTTCTAGTTAATGCAGAGGAGCAGGAGGTTTCTAGATGGATTCATCTGGCCTCTTCCAAGCTCTGTATTTGCACCCTTAGAGTTTATTTTTCTCAATTAATTTGAAGTGGGAATCTAGGTAACTAGCTCACATGCGAACACCTGTGTTTGGTAAATGAGTTACACACTGACTATCCAAATATTCTGAGTAATTGCATATATTGAAAGAGTGTAATTTTCAATTGGCTGTTAATTCCTTGCCTTTTGGATAGACCTGCAAGGGCTAGAACTGTAGGCTCACTTGTGTGAGGAGTGCTGTATAACTGGGGTTATCTATATTGTTATATATTATAGTGCCTAAAGCTTTAGGCAGGATTTTCTAGATTAAAAACAATAAATTGTGTTGACTGTGCTGCCCCAGGAGGGACCTAAGTCTCAGAAATGTTTCTTCCTTTTTTCCCCTTGCTTTGTGGGGAAAGTGAATTGCTTCCAACCTCCTTCTGGGGATGCAACTTGCTATTTTTCTTTTTCCACCTGTGCCTGGCTAAAATCTACAGACACTGAAGCAGAATCATGCACTTGCTCATGGGACAGGTGAGAGATTCAGGCATGCAGATCCTGGACACCTGGTCCTTGCAGCCCTCATTGGCACAAGGTTAATACTGTTGGGTAAGGACATAGAGGTGTGAAGCTTTTCTTCTTTTCCTTTGTGTCATGGAAACACAGGAATGCAACTGAACAGTAAATTGTGTGTGTGTGTAAGTTCTGTTGCACCTGAAGGTACATCTTGCTTGATGATCAAATATGGAAGGCATTTCACTTCACCGTCGTTGTAGAGATAGGACAAGATTTTTCCTGTAACAAATCCAGTTGAAACAATTTTCCTGTCACCATCTTTTTTACTGTATTTGATGTACATTCTGTGACTATGCTGCCTATGAAGTTTTGCTGTGTGAATTGGATGACTTAGTTCTTTATATGTTAAATTAAATTTTAAAAATTTACAGCTCTGTTTTTATACTAAAGAATAAGGTTAGTTACACCGTCCATGACCTGTAAACTATTTTAAATTCCAGCTCCCTGTTAGAGATCAGCTTGTCAACACTGTCTGCCATTCATTCCAGAGTAACAGTACATTTTCTTGTACAAATGACACACTGATTGTAATCCCAGAGGTAGTGAGAAGACAAAGACAAAAATGTTTAATTGTTCCCAAGTCATGAAGACTTGTGTGAAAAGGTGAAAAAAAACTTGGTGCAAACTGCATAGGTAAAAATTAGGGCACTGTTGCTGAATAACTTGTTCTTCAGTGCCTGAGGAGGTAGGTCAGAATATAAATTTAAAACAGTGAAATATAGAGACTCGTGTAAGCTGGAATAATAAGTGTTTTCCTACTTTTCAGCTGATGGTCTGTGCTGTCTGTCATTGTATGTGCATGAAATACACTGTGCCACACTTTCTTAAGTTGTGTTTTGATGGTTGGGTTGCCTTTATCTGACCTTGCTTTGTGCTTTTTCTGGGAAATGACCTGTAATATGTTGTAAATAATCTTGATGCTCATGTTTATAAAGTAGCAATCAGCAATTCATCACTTTACAATTTCTCCATATAGCTACCCTATTAAAATGTAATATTTATTAAAATAAAAATCAATGTTGGAACTGCTTACTGAGATCTAAACACTTCTGAATCTTTGCTATGTTTGAATCTACAAAATGCAAATTAAAGTATTTTCTGCTACAACTTCTTTTTGTGAATGTGATTTTTGGGGTTTCATTTGAAAATGTATTTTTTGCTTTTCATTTACCTTCCAATGACACTTAGTAGCTATTATATAAATTAAATTATTTTTGTGATAGTCATTTAAGTAAAATGATGAGCAGATTTTCATTCTCTCTTCAATTTCATTCAAAAGATGAAGGTAATCTGTGTATTTCTTGCTGTTTACAATGCACTGTAATGTGTCCGCACATCAGAAATCCATGTGGTAGAATTACAGGATGTTTCTATATGAATATGGCCAAATTTAGCCCCTGTTTTAAGAGACAAAAAGGCTTATTTTGAAATGAAGTCTGTTCTGTCCCTTTCTCAGAAGAACTTCTAAAATCAATTTCGTTAATAATTTTTTATTTGTTCACCCAGTGAGGCTCTTCATGTTGAAATTATTTCCCTGAAAGGGTCTCTCTGTTTCCTTCCATGTATGCATTTTAAACAAATTATCTTACTAAAAATTTGATGCACGTATTTCATCCCCAGCATAGGTGGGTAAGTACCTGTTACACAGGTGATGATAAATTAAAGATCTTACCTGTCATAATGTTGTTTAAATCTCCTGTGTTTTAGAGTATTTAATTCATTACTATGGTTGGTTACAGTCACTTGTCATTTCACTTTTTTGCATGCATACTCTGGCATAGGGATTAAGTTTGTTCTAAGTGCAGAATTCTCTTAAGTTTTTGCTGTGCAGCTGTAACTTCTGTGAAGAAAATGAAATTTCTGCAGACTTCTCTTGCACTGGGTCTTCAGGCAGTTTTGTACAAACATGATTGTAGATTCCAAACGGTTTAATAAAATTTCAGTTCTTCCAACCCCGTGGCACCTCTTTTAATCTCTGACTGATAGTTTAATTGGCTTCTTTTCTTCAATGAGTATATGTGAAGAAGGCAATGTAATTTGCCCTTTTGGGAGGGCAAAGAGTTTACTTCTGCTGGAGGCAAGGCTTGTGCTTTGGCTTTACCACAAAGACCCCAAAACCCAAAGACCCTGTAGAAGACTTGATGTGGGCATATGGCACTGCTCTGCCTTTGGCCTTCAAGCAGATCTGATCAGATCTTCTCCCCATCCCTTCTTTTTTTATCCTGTTTATTCTTTCTAAAAATGTACACGAGAATTCTTGATTACTTGTACTTGCTGAAGTCAAGCATGAGGAAAACATGAAGCCTGTCTACCATTTGGGGATGCTGTAGTACACCTCAAAATGAAATACTTTTATAGAAGTAAAGATGACTAGAAGTGGTATGTTTTTCTCCTAGGAAAATGTGGATTGAGTTACAGTATTTGTTTCACATAGGGAAGGAGAAAAAGATGCTGGGGATGCAGAGTTCTTTACTGTCAAGCTTCACTAGGTACAATAAAAAGACCTGAAGTAGAGTCAGGGTTCCTGTTTGCTGTAAGACTAATAATAATTACTTTTAGGCTTGCTCTCTGCAAGTGACACATCCTAGAATGGTATTCACCATTTTTCCCCACAACCCACTAGATTTATCCCTGAAGATACAAAGCTGAAGCACAGCTTTGCTGTTCTGCTCGTTGTGCAGAAAGGCACACTGAGGTTTTTTCTGCTTTATGTATTCCTGACTCTTGTTCTATTCCCACACTCCACTTCCCAGCTTCTTTATAAATAAGCAAGTACACACTGTTCTATGTATCCCTCTCCCTGGCTATGTATTTGACTTACTCTTCTGTATAGTATACCTAGGTCTGATTGATGATCCCATAACTTTAATTTTTCAAACATACAAGTTTTCAGCTTGTTTTGCAGTTCACAGTGCTCCAGTTGGAGCAGATGCCCATCTCCACTCTTCTGAGGCTCTCCCTAGAGCTGCTGAGAAGATAGAATTTTCTTACTTTTTTAGAAGAATGCAGAGTACAGATGACTTCTGGCCTCCAACTATAATGCCGCACTGAGTAGGCAGTGATATCCATAGAGTAAATTATGCTCTGAGAACATAGGAATAACTCGAAAAGACAGTATTTAATTGGGTTGATATTTTTTTCCTTACAGGCTTTTATGTGCATGTAAGAATTGCAACTGTCATGCATTTGAAAAACCTATTCATGTGTTTACAGTATATTGATCATAATCATGTATTTCTAACCTTATACACAGTGTAAAAATAAAAATACTTAGAAAATAATTATGCTATTTAACTTCATGAAATTTGCTCTTTTAAAATGAGCATAAAAATGATTAAATTATACCCTCTAACAACTCTATTCAAAGCCAAAGTACTGTGGCTTAGAACAAGGTATTAATTGGAACAGTCTTCAAAGTTTAAATCATTAGCTTATACTTCTTGAACTATGAAAAGCTCATGGCAAGGTTCTTCATTTATCTGTGCACAAGAAAATTTCTAAAAACCAAAAGGTGAAGAAAAGTTGCTAAGCTTTGTTTTTCAGAACATTGGTTTTAATATTGGAATGTCCTAGAATGCTGTAGTTGATTGAAGTTAAATCGGGCTTGGCCGGTCTGTGTCCAGTGCTGGATCTTGTTGGAGGGATCCTATATAAGCCATGAAGCTGTTGTTCTGATGGCTCCAGTCGTAATAGTCTGGAGAGAAACTTAGAAAGAAAATAGAAGAATTAGTGACTGGCAGATTTGGTTCTGTAGACACCTGGTTAGTGAATGTAGGGAAAATGCAATCATGTAGAGGTAGTTCTCATGCTGAAGTGGAAAAATTAAATAAGCCCCCAACCAGGGGTCCAGGCAGCTATTTATTTTCCTGATCTGTCAATTATTTTGGCCCAAGTGTTCTCAGCTCATTATCTGTTTCCTGATTCTCTTGGTTCAGTAAGACCTTCCCCTTTCTGATTTGTGGTTCCAAAAGGTGTTTGAAAATCCCAAAAGTGGTGCTGCTCATCCGTGCCAAGTCCTGGCACTGCAAGGGCCTGTCAGGGAGAGATCTAAACCTCTTGTGTCCATGTCCAAGAGACTAGGATGTGATTAGCAGCTCTGGCATGCTGCCTTTTTTCCCATGAGCAGTGTGAGACAATGCACATGGCTGGTTTGGTTCCCACTGGGAGCTCTGTGTGTGTTACCAGTGTGGCTGGTTCCCTGGTGGCTCTGTATGGCAGGGAGGGTGTCTCTAGCTCTAGGCTGGATACCAGGCTGGAGTGCACCACCTTTGGCATCCCCTGTGGCCTTACTTACTATGTGAAAAACTAATGAATGCAGGGGTAGGATAATTGATAACTGTAAACAGTGAGTATGCAACTTTACCAAGCCAGGGTCTGGGCTCAGTGACTACACAGCCTCAGCTAAATGACTGACAAGAACTAGACCTGCRTAGTCAACTATGGTCAGCAAGTTAGCTGGCATTTTAAGATGAGTGGTTACGCTAATCTATTCGTAGCATAGTGTAGCTACAGGAGCAGCAAATGAATAACATGACTGAGACTCCTTTCAGGGCAGGATAGAGTCCTGTCAGTGCCTTTCCTTCTCTGAAATGGGTGCTATCATTCTTGGTGTGAACTGCTCCTTTCTGGATGGGAATCCTTACCTAAGCCTTGCAGTTGCATGGAGGAAATGAAATCTTTGTGCCAGTTCTGGGTTGGGAGGGATTTCAGCAGTTCGGTGGATTTTCCTAAGCTTTCAGCATGTGGGAAAGCAGAGGCTCCCTTCCTTTCAGGTAACCCTCAAGACATTTAGCCATGTTACTGGGCAACCTTAGTTGAGAGGCTTCTCACTACCACTGTCGCAAGCTGCTGCCTGCGCTGTCGAGATTTTCCCTGCTCTTCCTGAGCAGGGAGATGGCTGTTTTACTAGGCAGCCTTGCTTACACAGTTGAATGAGTAAATAGCACTTCTGAAGCCACTCTTGGGAGAAACAGGATAAAACATGCAACCCCAAGTTCTGACCCGAGTTTTTCAAAGAGCGGCATGTTGTTACAGTTCTTAAATTATGTAACCATTTTTATTCTTTGTCTTTGTAGTCTCTATGGGGCCCTTGGATCCATGCAGCACTGAGTGCTGCCTTTCCACTTCAGCTTCCTCCTTCGCTTCCCTCACCCCACAGGGATTTATGTGATTCTTGCAGCTAGACAATTTTCATCAGTCTTTTACAGTGTGTCAGAGTTCCTCCTCCTCCAGTTTCTGTTCCTGGAAGCAAGTGGTTCACTCTTGTATCTCACCTGCCCTGTGCCCCCTGTGGTGCAATATTCCAGGCTAGATCATCATCACTGTCGTATCTGCGGGGGTTGTCAAAGAAGTAGGATCTGGGACTGAAGCCATGGCTTGGGACCATTCCTGCATTGGCCTGAGGGAAGGGAAACCTCAGTCAGTATTTGCAACAGATAGATAAACTGCTTGGTGCTTGACTTCTAGAAGTTGTTGCTGCCAACTTACCTCCTGATTTCCAAAATAAAACAGGTGATTTTGCATTTGATGTAGACAATAGAAATAATTTTGCATTTTCTGTTTGTCTCTACTAGCACAGTGATAGTCTACTGATCTCAACAGCTTTTCCTTATCCTTATTTCTTAGCTAACACGTGGCCTGTTTCTGAAACCACTCTCCAATCAGCATTCAACCTTTCTGCTGAATTTCTGTCCATCCTGGACTCTTTGTGCCTTTAGCCAGCTGAATTGAAGTGAGCAGTTGGGAAGCAGCCAAGGAGCCGAAGAAGATGAAACGCCTAAAGAGATTTGACTTTTACCTCCCACATTGGTAATGCTCTCTCCTGGTGCCTTACCTCCCTTCCCATAGGAACTGATCATGTTGAAGCTTAGCACCCTGCTTACTGAAACCATCTCTGAAAAGTCTCTTAGGATGTCACCGAGTGATTTCAGTATCTGCCCTAGTGCTGGGAGGGTCAAATCCCAAGGACAGGTCCTCTGATAAAACAGGGAAAGGATTGTACATGTAACTCTTTCATTTAAAAAGCATTTTCCTTTTATTTCCATATGTATCAAAACAGAAAACATACAACATGCAAGAGGTCAGTTGGATTCTGGAAACAGCACAGAGAGACATCTAAGACCCAGCTGAGCCTCATCCACTGCTCCCCTGCTCCCATCCCCGGGGAACAGGGTTCTCTGCACCTGGGGATAAGCCAGGATGACATCTTCTCCCTGGCCTTAAGCAGGAGAGCAGTTTAATCTCCCCCTTTATTTTATATGTTAAATAACATTGACAAAGATGTCCTCATTTGTCTGGCTGAAGGTATGGCAAGGCAAAGGGCCACAGGCTGCAGTAACCCAGTGTCAGCACCAGAGCCAACACACAGCTCGTTCCAGACTGTAATCGTTTGTGGAAAGGAGCTTCACACTTGAACAATGCTGAATGCAGGATGTCTCTATCCAAACTTTTTGTTTCTGAAGTCCTGAATGAAGCACAAAACCAAAGAACAGCTATTTCTTGTGATTGCTTATTAAAAATAAAGACTATTTCAGATTTTTACTAAATCAGAGTTGTTAAGATTTTTTTAGCTAAAGGAGGGTTTGTTTTAGTTGTAACCCCTTGTTTTCTGGCCAAGTAGCAGCCTAGTGAATGCATTAGCCTAGAATCCTGCAGCCCTCGGTCTCCCTCTTGTGGCATCCTCACACCAAAGTTCAGTTTTCTTTTGCTATGATCTCTTCATTTTTCGTTCCATTCTAATGTTGTTTCTGGTTTTCCTCTTAATATTTGTCTTATGTTGGAAAAAAATCTATAAATGACCTGACCCGTATGACAGATAATGTTTTCCTTAGAAAAGGTACCCGTAAAAGAAGTGATATCATGGTTGCCTCTTCTGAACTATATCTTTATGAAGTTGGAAATTAAAGGCTTTCTGCAAATCACAATGCAAAAAGATGTTATATGCATTACTGCGATGCTCTTAGACTTATGAGAGAATAGTGCCTGTTTGACTCCATCTGAGCTCTTGTTCGAGTAGGGTTCCCAGTCTTCATGGCATCATCTTTTTGAAATGAGTGATTAGACCACATCCCTTATTTTCATTCTCTGTGAATTTCCCACATACTATCCAAACTTGGCCACCAGGTCCAGCCTTACCAAACTCACTTTAAATGAAATGACATCTCTCTGCGGTCGCTTTTTAGAAGAGCAGGACTGCTGGCCCGTACTTAAAAACATTTCTTCTCTTTGAAATTGTCCTGGTTAACTCCTACGCAGGAGTGAGGCTCAGATATTTTTGGTCATGGACACTGGGATTCATGGGGTTTCTTAGTGCAACATCAGCTGTTACTTCTTTGTTCAGCCTTGGCTTTATCATTGTGTCTGAAATGTGCACATGAGAATAAAACCCATTACCGCATCTAAAAAGTTATTCTATTATTTGCTCCTCTTACTTGTGCGTTTAACATTCACATACTTTTGGAGAATATTAGCTTTGGTTTGGTTTGGCCTACAGAAACAGACATTCCTCAGTAATCCTAGTGCAGGGCTGGTATTCCCTGTGTGCCTGTCAGCCAGCTAACCTGAAGATGTTGCCTACAGCTATAAAAAGATGCTTGTCCATCAACTAACTACCTCGATATTAAGGACACTTACAGTGAATTATCCTTACAACTCACACCTGCATCTCTGGTCTGCTGAAATAGCAAACAAGTCAGCAAGTGCTTATTATGGACACTGGTCTTTGACTTGGAAACAATTCAATGCGTACAGAGCTGAAAGAATTCGATCTTTTCTTGCATAACCCCATTGAACAGTTAGCACAGCACCATTTTCACTGCTATGTGATGAAAGATACCAGGTTTGGATAACAAACTCCTTTTCCACTGACTGCAGTAAAGTGCTGTATTATCTCAAAGGGAAGTTGTCCCTACATTTAAGAAGGTTCCTGATTTTTAAGGTAAACAGCCTGAGAAACACCTGGCCTTACTTCTGGATAAACCTGATGAGTTTCTTTTGTGAGGAGTTAGCATAAAGGAGTGGGAAGTTTGGGTAGCTTTTATTCTGCCAAGGACACATTGAAAAAGAGAAGTCAGAATTTAAAGAAGCAAAAGATCCTTCAGCAGCTGAGCCCTTCACACCTGCCTGGAGATTACACTAACAAATACACTAACAAATTCCACTTACTAGATCTTTTGTAGGATTTCGGACACGGAAGAAATACACAACCAAGGACGTAGGCAGGAGCTCCCAGATAAAAAGGATCACTCCAAACACTATGTAACCTGCATCTCCCAGCTGACATTTCAGATCTGCCTGTTGAAAAGTAAAAGAGAAAAGTGTTTAAAAATAAAGATGGCAGCTCATTTAAAGGTGCAGGAGGCAATGCCAGAAATTCCATTCAGTAGAGCCAGATTAACCTGGCTAATGATTAAAGGCATACTAAAAAATTCAGTGTGCTATCTTGGGTAYGTGACTTTCCTTTCCCCCTTCTGCTATATTTCCTTCAGCAAAATGAGCTCAATGCATGGGTCTTCCCAGTTTAAGAGCCTGGCAAGCAATCATTTGACCAAGTGATCAAATTCAGGCAATGAGAAACTAGTTTTCCAGTCCTTTTCCCGCTGAGAATAATTATAAAGGAACAACCAACATTCAAGGGCATTGCTTTTAAAAATGAAAGGCTTGGTTGGGTCTGTTCAACTCGGTGCACATTGTAAGCTTGAATAACCCTGCTGTCACTGCAGCATTAGCTGTGATCTTCTCTCTAGATTTTCATCATTCCCCATAGCTACAGATGGCAAATCCTGTCCTTTCACGTGCACAGAAGAAAAAAGGGTGTTTCTGACAGGTGACCTGAGGCAATACTACAGTACATACATTGGGCTGTAATTTTAGAAGCGACTTTTGACTCTGGTGCCAAATCGAGTTCCTTAGTTCCAGGCCCTTTACATATAGTTCAAATAACTTACCCCAAAATCCATGCAACCCTAATGTCACAAGCCAGAATAGATGTTCAAAAAATCTAATAGTGGCCTGAGGCCTAAAACATTCAGTGAGCTCCCTATGAACAACCTCTGCCTCCACAGGGGAAACAGGACCCAGTAGCCTGGCTGTAAAATTCCAGACCCTGTTACTCCAGACTCAGCACAAGAATTGTCCCCTGCAAGGGGTCAGCAGGAGCAGCAGAAATCCTCCAGGCCTCAACAAGTGGGAAAACGTTTGATTCAGGAGACAAGTCAGAGCTTAGAGCCCTTCTGCCTAAACCTGTGTGTTCTAATCGCACTGGCAACACCTGCACTCCTCTTCTCTGCACTGCAGCAGGGCTGATTAGAGGTCCTTTGACAGACGCTACTCAACTAACTCATAACAAGGTCCTCTGGGCAGTCCTATCCTACTCTTTACCTACTTCTTCATTACACTTTTACCTACTGCTCAACAGAAATTTGTTAATGGCTGCAGGTTTGCTTGGCCACCCAGCAATACAAGGTCCTTGCATGGCTGGGAACAATGCTTTTGGTCTGCAGGTGCTTGCTGAGAGTGGAGGAGACATCAAGTATCTAGGATTCTGAGGCCAAAGAAAAGAYACTCATGATCTAGACCTGGGCCTGCCATTTTGCCTAGCCTTGCTAGAGCTGGAAAAATACTGGGGCCTAACTACATTCTTCAAAGCAGAGAAAGGAGCTGGATGCTGAAATTTAATAAAATTCAACAAAGAATCCCGTGCTATTTCCTTTAGTGTTTTTATCACTGTTAATTTTCAATGTAAATTGTCACTTGCAATTAAACATTGGGAATAATTGTAGCCTTGTCCTAAAACTACAGAAGTTATCACGCTACTGACAGAATTAAAGTAAATAACCCCACAGCCCTGGATGGCAGTGGGAGATTTTATGGTGTCTTAGAACTGAGCCTTTCATTGGAATCAYGTACTGTTTTTCTGCTTCTCCAAGTGCCATACGTTCTTTATAATGGACAAAATACCTGTCTGTTGTAATAAAAGGTGCTCTTTCTTTTGACAATAAAATCAAGGTAAATAAAAGATTGATTTTTAAAAATTATTTGGCTATTGGTTACTTCTTTCTTTTAGCACTGGAGTTTTTATCCTCATTACGTGGAAATTACCAGAAATTTGTATTTCTGAGGCAAAACAATCTTAGTGCACTGATTAAAAAAAAAATAGGATTTTAATATATTTATTCTTCTTGTGATAGCATTTACGAAATCAATCATCAGATACAGAATGAGGTTTTCTCATTAGCAAATATTTTCGTACTTGCCTGATCTGATACGTTGTACCAATCATAATCAAAAGAGTTGACTTTCTTGGTTTGGGAAAACGATAAGATGAACAAGTTGTAACAGGCTCGTGAGGTATAAAGTAGTATAACAGTCACTCCTATACTTGTCACCTGACAGACAGATGAGCCCTGGAAGAGATTTAAGCACAGGTTATTATTCATAAGGGAAGTTGAGAACAACATTGCTTGCATGGACTTCAAGGGTTGTCATGCTACTCTGTCTCACATAACTGACTTTTTGTCTTCCCTTCTTCAGTCAATATATCCTGTACTATGTATATTCCTGTATTCTATGAGTGCAGTGGTTTCCAGGCAATAGTAGCAGTTCCAGCCCTTACCAAGATGGGCTGTGACTAATTCCTACAATTTATTGAATAAATGCTATTTCCAGAGCAATGAAAACACATGAGAACCACACTTGGTATCAGGTGGAGCGAGAGAATTCAGCCTTCAGCTCTGCATTAGCTACAGAGCATCCTATATCAGATGCTGGCTAGCATGATGCAACCTTGCATCTTTTTACAACTGCTTGCTGTGCACCAATTTCCTAAGCACAGAGCAGGTCATAACAGTCAGCAGTTAAACAGAGCACAGACAGGAACAGAACATCCTGCCTTAGCTAATGTCAACACAGAGGAGACAAAGTGGAAGCACAGCCTATGGGCAGAGTGACCATGGCAGGGCAGTCTGAGTGGCAGCTTGGGCATGAGGGGAGGAATGGGACTGCAGGTGTGAAATTGCAACAGTTCCTAAGCCCTAGAGAGAAAACTGGACAGAGCAGGGGAAAGAGCCTGATCCAGTGAGAGGAGTAAGCGCCTGACTGCTGTGTCAGGTGGGGAGAGTCACTCTCGGGGGTTGAGACCACCAGCACAGGAGCAGTGGCAGGAAGAAAGGAAGGAATCCAGGAGCCGCAGCTACGGGGATCTGTGTGAGTCTGATCACAGAAGCAGGCGGATGTACAAAAATGGGACTGGCTTCGAAAGAAGCTCAAAGTAAATTCTTTGTAGTTGGCTTCTGGAATAGTGCTTTGCACAGCCAAAGGAGGAAAGATGGGTTAAAGTGCTATATGCATTTAGAGAAAAGTTGCCTTGCAGTCATTTGCTTCACTAGCCTTGCCCTTTCCCTCTCCTGGCAGACACCCACACCAGGAGGATGGGCTCCTTTCATCTATGTGAGAGGGAGAGGCCAAGAGAGAAGTTGCTCCTCCCTGCCACGAGGTCTTTTAAACCAGTGCAGGAGACAGGAAAGTCTGCATCCTATTCCCTCTGCTCACACACACTGCCTCCAGGTTTGCAGCCAAGGAGCAGAGTTTCAAAGCATTGTGGCAGGTAGAGCAGACATAGCAGAAGGGCTAGTGAAGTATCAGGGGAAGTCACTAAGCCACCATGTCCTGAATTCCTGGGTTCAGGAGACTACCAGGGCTCCAGTGCTGCTCACCCATGCTGTTGGCTATTGACCCTGCAGCTTTGTCGACCCAGCTCCTCAGTCTGCACTCCCCAGTGAGCCTAAGTTAAGAGGAGTTCAGGGAGTATTTAGAAAAGCTTGCGGAAAATGAGCTTGTCTGTTTTCCCAGGAAAACAACATCGGCTCAGGGAACAGCCAGGCTCAGAAAATACCCAGTGCAGCCAATGTCTCTGAATTCCTACTTACAACAGCCTGGAAACACCACCATTCACCACGCCATAACCAGCAGCCATGTCAGGAGTGAGCCAAGAGGCTGCTGCTAGGAATTGAAGCCAGATCCATAGTAGACAGTGGTGAAAGCTGTGACAAGACCAGCAAGCAGGAAACGCTTTAAAGAGGAAATGTTTGCTAGGCACTTCTCCGTTCTCCTTCGATACTAACAAGTCAGTGATGCTGTCATGGAAACCGAGGGTGAGAGAGCGGAGAGAAGCTGCTGACTGGCACATACCGTATCCCAGCTTGGTGGCATTTACAGACTGGGCATAGCAGAAGCAAGGAGCAGAACAGAGTCGGTATTTCCCAATACAGATTTCCCTACATAGCTGTCATTCTTTAATAGTTAATAGTTAAATGCTCTAGAGATTTAACAAACTTCCATCCCACCACATAAAAAAAGGTGATAAAAGTGTCCTGGTTTTGCTTCCAGTCAAATATACTTAGTGGCTTGGAGAAGGGAGAGGGCAGCAGTCAAAGTAAAGCYAGAGGAATCCTTTTTCAGTCACAGGCCCCTGCAGAAAAGAAGGGGAGCCCCCAAGTTGTAGCCCRTCCCACTACATTATGCTTTTGCCCAGCACAGAATTGGCTCAAGTCAGCACCTAAGGGCAGGGCTGTGCACCTCCTTGGTGCTGTCATAGCACTGGCACAGAAAACCAGGGCGGTTCCCCGTGCCAGGTCATGGAGGTGAATGTGTTTTCATGTGTGGTCAGAAGATATGTGCCAGCAGATGGGAGATGCAAGTAAAAGGCTGCCAGTACTACTGCCTACCTACATGCACCACAGAGCATGCATTATCTCCAACACTACTTCTGTCATATCACTGCAGAGAATGGATTTTTTCTTCTTTAGTTATTTTTTTGGCATAACAGTAGCAGATAAAACCAGGATTTTTAATTCACTGCCAGTTTCAGTCATCTGTATCCCTAAAGAATGTGCAGTCAAATCTTACTGGAAGTCCTCAGAGGAACTCCCATTTCAGGTCAGCAGAAAGGAGGAGCAAAGCGCTCTTTAACTCTCATTTCCACATTCAAACTTTCATCAGCAGAGTGTTCTGTCCTTTCATGTCTGCAATAATTTCAGAGATTATTTGGGTTTTGTGAAATAACTTGAAGTAAAGAGGACTGAGTTTCCTGCAGTAGGAGAAAACAGAACAAAACCAAAACCAAATGAAAACAGGACCAAGGCCTTTCTTATGTTAACACTGCTTTGTTACAGAGATTTATGCTCCTGTGATTTGCAGCAGCAGAAAACCTTTTCTTACTAATAAAAATAATCCATTGCCAGAGTGCCCTTTGGTCAGAAAATGACAGGCTTGAAAGAAACAAAACCAAGCTGTGTTTTAAAATCTTCTATTCAGCCCTGAACTTTCAGTTGTTGTGCAGTACCGCCAGATTTGATTAAACAGGAAATGTACTTATTTCATCTGATTAAGTAAATGGAGAGAGGAATTTTATGATAAGGTTTTCTTAAAAACAGCTGAAACTCAGATTTTTTTAAGGATTTGTTGTGGTAATGGCAATGTGTTATTGGTTAAACTAATAATTTAAGATTTAACTGTCTACTGCAAATGCAAGACYTTTGAAAGCCCTATTTCATTATTTATAGACACAAAACTTCTTCACTGATTTTATAATAAACACTGCATGCTTATGTGATGCCACCCTGCAGCTTGACCACTGAATGCGTCCCAAGATGTAAACCTAACAATATTTCTTTAAAGAACATCCTGTAGAGTAATGACACTTTTTACCCCTTCTCCCCAGCTGACTAAGTTGCAATGTATTAAGTCTTTCAAAACACATTCTCATTATCTACAGGAATATATGTAAGAATATGCAAATGTATAGAGGGAGATTCATATTTCTCTGTCTGGCTTATCTTCAGCATGCTGCTACCTTAARCAGTTAACTTAGTCAATGGTTTGACAAGCTAAAGGATTTTGAAGTATAGGCCACTTCTATTTAGCAGTACTGAAATGAAATGGTCTTCAGACAAGGGAGACCCAGAGAAAGCAGTATCCACTTGAAAAAGAGCTGTGAGAAATTCCAGCCAATAAGTTCTACAAACTCTACCTCAAAAATACATATTTGGGATCACTGGTTTTAATCAAAAGCTCCCTTGCTACCACTCAGTGTTTAATTAATATGTTGAACAGGAAGGCCAGCCAAGTGCAGGCTGTGAAGTTTAAGGCCTCCAGCTCTCAGGGGATCTAAAGAACCGTGTGGCTTTGCCTCGCACTGCCCTTGTATCTCAGAAGGTACTTGAAAAGAACTGAAAATGTACCTTACCTTGGACTCCAAGTAAATGTTGGCTAAAGACATCTTGGAGATCTTATACAGGCAGATGGAGAGTGAAACAGCGCACAGCACAAACAATGTGTCATTAATTGCCACCCGGACAGAGACAATGATTTTTCTCTCTGAATTCTGTGTCCTCACCAATACTGCACATGTTAAATTCACCAAGAGGAAGAGGAGACTTATGAAAAGAGAAGCCAGGTAGAGGGGCAACCTGGGAGAGCGAGAAGAAAACAGTTTTAACAACATTATTCAGCAAGTGTCAGTCATGACATGGAAGTCACGCTCTGAGGAATGAAATCTGCACAGGTTGGGCTGCCACAGCTGACAGAGTAACCAGCTGCCTGAGCCCAAATCAAAGTGCTCCAGATTGCTGGAGAGATTAACCTAGCTCATTTCAAACCTGTTTTTACAGTTCTACAACAAGCTGTAAGTAAAGAAAACAATATCAAGGAGCAAAACATGGAAGACTGCAGCAGAAATACAACACTACAGTTCTTGAAAAATACTTAAAATACACATGTACCTTCTTAGACCATGCACTTCGCATACAGCACAAACCCTCTGCCTCCTCACTGCCAGGAGAAACCTCTCCAAAAGTTGAGTTGCCTGGAATGGATTGGGTTTGATCCTGGTTTTACTGCACCCCTGCTGCCATATGAAGCATCACTGTCCGCTAATGCTTGCCATCAGATTTCATATTAAATTAGGGAAGTGTCTAACAGCAGGAAAGATCTCCAAGTTACTGGTTGCCTAGTGTCCCTCTCTGTCTCTTTTCCTAAACAATTTGGTCATGGTCAACCTCTTGAAAGAAACACCAAAAAAATTAACTATGCATATTGAATCTGGTTTGGCATCTTGCCATCTAGGCCAGGAAAAAGGTGTGTTTACACAACCACAGAAGCAGACCTGGAACAGAAATGTGACAGACAGAAGCCCAGGATTTGGACTGTTTTTCTCCATCTGTTTTTTTTCCCACCTACCCAGCACTGATACCTACAATACAAGTATACCACATAATCAAGGAAAACTGCTTCTAATTCCTCTTTATGCCTACACAGAGTTGTGGAGCTTTCCACTTAAAACACCCAAAAAAGCATGTTGCCTTTTCGGGTATTTGCTTAGTTCATTATCATTGCTGATCAAGGAAATTACTGATAAGGTTCATAATCTGCAGTCACTGAACAAGAGGTTTTGGCCRCAGCTTTTCATGCCTGCTGGGAATTTTGAATTTGGCTGACAACAAACATACAGACTGTCCCAGAGGAATCCAGTTCTGATTGTTTAAAAATACTTTACCCAATGGGGATCTTTTTCTCTCACATATTCATATTCTTTTGGGTTAACATCAATGCAGCTACAAAGCTGAAGCACAGCTGGCTTCTTTTCAGCGGACAAGAAAGGAGGGGATATACCTTTGAGACCTTTCAAATGTGTTACAGGGAGAACTGAAAGCCTAAAAACTTGTGAATCAATGCCCTTCTTTCCAGCTATATCTGGCAGTGAGCAAGGATGCAGTTTTTTCCTTGCCAGGCACGGAAATTCCCTCTCAGCAGGAAGATTGTGCTCATTCTTAACTTTCCAGGGCAGGGCTCTGTTTTTAGGATAAGCAGCTGGAGGTAGTTCCTTTAAACCTCATACTGTAATGCTAGAAGCATTGCAGTCCTGGAGCTCCTCTTTCACATGGTTTCCTCTGGAGAATGTAGTTTCCAGTTGTAATGGTGGTTCATTTACAGCTTTTGTTAGTACCTCAAAAGTCTTTAAATAGTGGTCACATATCTTCCTTTCCTTCCCCTTCCGAAGTCCCATCTCTACTCCCTTTGTGGCGGCTGATGAGGAAAGGTACACTCCTACATGCTGCCTTGCCTGTGAGACAGTAGGAACACGCTGTCCTTTTGCTCACCTTAGTCAGAAGGACCTTCTGCTGCAGCACAGCCTGCATGCTGGCATGCAGCATCAAGCTGGCTTGCAACCAACAAGGCTGAGAGCCTTCCAGGCCAGGCTCCTTCTTGACAGACTTGAGGAAAAAAAAAAAAAGCACTGTCACGCTCTTGTGCCCACACACTCCCGTACGTGCCAGGGTGAGCTGTTGTGGCCAGTCAGTCGTGCAGCTCTTCGCATAATGATCTTCCAACTCCCTTATTTAACATGATGTGGTGAGGAAACGGCTGCCTGATTTGACAATAGAAGCATTGTTGCTGAACTTAGGAATAAGCAGTGATGGAGATGCAGGCTATCTCTCTAGGGGCGGTTTTAGGGTCGCAGCAGATTAAAGGCAGAAAGTATTTTTGCAACTCAACCACAAGGGCACCTACAAGGCCTGAAGAAGCCTATGGAGTTTTTTAGGAAATAGAAAAGCAGGGCAGGAGAGGTGCTTCCGGACCACATCAGTGAAAGCACAAGTGCAAGTTCAAAAGCCTATTGTGCCTAATCCCCACTTTGGGACTAGTCTTTAAAGGAGCTGTGTGTAATCTGGTTTGGCTGGGGAAGACACATGCCAGGGTGTTCTGTTCTTTCTGTGTCAGGCTGAATGCGCTCATAAGTCTTTCTTTGAGCTTAAAATAAAACCTCAGATAAATGTAGTCAGCTTTGCCTTGTTTAACAAGAAAATCTGTTTGAAACTACTGCATTTTGTATGTGGTTTCCTCTAAAACCATGCAGTGTCTGAGGTTTGTGTGTAACAAGACATGTCACAGCAAGCCTCATCCAAACCCAGTGACAGTAAGAAATCTCCATGCCCAGGGAGACATGCAGAAGGACTGTTTAAATTTGAGTCAGCACAGGCTTCACCTTGAGCTCTTTTACTAATGTCGTGAATGCTGTGCTGAATAAAGTTTGCTAAAGATTCTGGATCCTTGATAGGATTTTATATTTTTTTTTTTTTGTATCTGAAATTATTCTGATTTCTGAGACCTGTGTCAATGCATAGACCGCAGTCCTACCTCTCAGTTGCCCCATTTATGTTGCCATTATCTATTGCAAAAATGACAATACCAGACAATAGGATCCAACACTTATTAAAGAAAATGGATGGGGAAAATCAAAAAGTGGACATTCAGTAACAAAGAAAAATCAAATTCAAGAAGTGCAGATTCCAGACTGTAGGCATTGCATCTTTCCATCACCCATCATCCATCTCTCCCTCAGGATTTGAGCAACCTGATCTAATGAAAAATGTCCCCGCCCATGGGATGTGGGTTGGACTGGATGATCTTTAAAGGTCCCTTCCAATCCATCACTCTATGAGTCTATGATCTTTCACTAGCTTGTTACAATTAAGATTCAGAACCTTAGCTGTGGGTGTGCACTTATTACACCACTCTTCAATTGCTCTGTTTAAGATAGGAAGCGAAGTCAGCTTTATTAATATAGCTCTTTTACACAGACTAATCACATTTATGCTAAGACATCTAGATGTTAAACCAAAATACAACTGAAAACCCTTACCAACGGAGCTGAACAAGAAAGAAAAAGCTAGAGCAGACCCAAGAGTGATTTGTATTAGAAATCCAGTAGGGAAGAGTCAGGGTGCACATGGAGCTGTTGTGGGGAGGGCAGTCTGTGCATGAGTAATTCTAGCCACAGTACATTACTATTTAGGAACAGAAGGGCTCCAAGAGCTACGTGAAGGGTGCTAATGTAGTCACTTCACAGGCATTGACTAAATATCACAAGCTCCCTTTGCTTCAAGAAAGACATTTTCAAGCAGTTTTCAGGAATAAAGCCTTGCCACAAACACCAGTAAGAGATGAAGTTCAAAGCTTCTACCTCTCACTTCTAAAGCCATCCAGGAACCTCTTCATAGACAGTCCCACACCACCCCGCCCGGCAGCCCAGGGTCTGTGCAAAGCCATCCTCTTTGTTTCTCTTGCCTGTGCTCCCCATCGGTCCAGGCACACCTGCAGTGGGGGGACCTGCCCGGGGTGTCCTGTGCTTATCTGCCAGCCCATGCTCCCAGATTTTCTGGCCATAGAAACCAGATTGCAAAAGGGGGGTTCAAAGCTGCAGTTCAGCCTGGAGTGCACATTCCTGAGTCAGCCATCACACCCTGCATTTTCCATGCCCTCACCAGTCCGAGCACAGCCCATTACAGGCCTGCTCTCACTGTACTGCCATTATACAAACACAGTTCCCAAAGTACTTGGTCCAGATGATTGCCCCAAGAGCTGTATCACTACCCAGTAGGATAACAACCTTTCTAGGGCGAGGATAATGTTAATATTTGCCCTGTTGATACAGTACTATGTTCTCCTAACAGCAAGTAACAAGTCAGATTGCAGTTTCAAATTATTCTGTTTTCCTATCCTGAATTCATATGGCAAATTCTTTCCTCTCTCCCTCTCCTCCATCTAAATAACATTTCCCAACTGAGGCTTTTAAGCATTGCCACAACAAACATTAATTTATTGAGCTCTTCCTTAGCTTTCTGGACATTACTGCCCTTTGGGGTTCTTTCAAGTGCTCCCTGACAGCTGCTTCTCATCAGCAAGATGCCGAACAAATCTCTCCACCTAAATGCAAAGCTACCATAACCTCAGCTCTGTGGAGTCAGGGAGGTTATCTATAAGCTCCCAAACATATAATCAAATTGAATCCATTTTCCCTAGCTCTCTCCCTTCACAACTCATCTCTCATCTTCCCAAAACTTTTAAGTCTTTTATTGCCACTGACCTCACAGTTTAAAACATACTCACTCCCACTCATTCCTGTCAAAAAAAACCAAAACATCACTCTGCTTCTTCGGCACTGGATCTGAATTTACCTAGTAATACAAATGTTAAGAACCAGTAAACAAATCCCTAGGGTGGGTGTTTTTTGTTTGCATTTGAAATATTTCTCTTTGAAATATGTGACTGTCTAAAAATGGTCCTTGTGTTGGGAAAGGACACAGTCTCCTAAAGGTCATAGGAAGAAGATGGCTTCAGAACCATCATCGTAAAACACTGCTATATAAATATGGATATGAGATATGAGCACCACAAATTAGAAAAGGTGTAGCATTTCTTAAACAGCACAGCTGCTCTTCTTTACCACATTAAGTGTTTGCATAGTTCTTACCTGTATTTCAGTAGCTCTGGGGAATATTTTGACTTAGCTTTGAAAATCACCTGCAAAACAAAAAAATATTGGATCAAACACAGCATATATGTCAGTAAAGAAAGACATTGTGATTCACAGCAATCCTGTCTCACAGGTCACAAGAAGTGTGATGACAGGTTTCATTACATAACAGATTTGCATGGATTGCTTACCCAGGCAGGCAAGCACTAAGCAAAGTATGAGAACCACTCAGCACGTGATCAGGTGTGCTTGTATACAAATTGTCTACACTATTATTTTCACTTTGATTTAGGAATAAGGTTCTTTATACTTCAACTCACAAGAGAATCAATGCCAGTATAGTCATAGAGGCAAGTTATCATAGGCTCTTACATGATCTAAGAGTACATGTCTCTCACAGAGACCAGCTCATACCATGTCCAATGCTCTGTTCTCATGAAGACCCCATCATAGTACCCTGACCTGAAATTAGATATATACATTTGCATTCATGTTACATTGCCAAAAAGATGCCATCGAGAACCAAACTCATTATTTTACTCTGAGGTGTTATTTGGATTCTGCTGAATGTCTCTTCACCATGCAACAATATGAGAATATATGAATATACTGAGAGAGAACTCAGGCCCAGCAGTTAGCTTGCTGTAACAGAAACGACAAAATACTGACATGTTTTCTGCAATATAGCTAGGTGTTGTCAGTCACAGGTATTTAACCACCATCAGAAATTATACAAAAATGCATTACCATATTTTATATCTTATTTATTAAAAAATCACAGGAAAACATCACCACTTTTTTATAAGCTAGCATGGTTTCTAAACAAACTCAGTCTACAAATGTTCATTTAAAGCAACACCAAACCACACTGGTTGCTGGTATTAGAAAAATCGTATACTGAAAGACTTATTCTGGGTTGTTTCCTAATCATTTTCTCCTCAAGTTCTCTTATCTTACTTAACTTGGTTTTGCATGCCCTTTAGTAATGTTTGCATAATATTTGCTATGATTATTATGCTTTCCCAAGGAAATGGGACTTAGATGATCACATGTGTCTGTAGACGTGTCTGCATATCAATCTGTTTATCTGTCCCTTATTAATCTTGAAATACTTCTCTCGGAAAACTGATGGGAAAATACTTGAAGTAACAAAGACATGATCCTCCATCACCCTTCTGAAAATCAATGACTTAACAGAAACAAGGAAGTCTATAAATGTATCTGATATATGTCCTCTGTGAGGAGAACCCTACATGATGATTCCACACATCACCCAATATGAGAGAGTCTTCATAGCAAAATATTGTAAGAAATTCTCCAGCTATGTGAACAACCGAGAGTCAATCATGAGACATAGATCTGGAGAAAATCAGGCTCTACTTGTTCCAGAGCTCCTGGAACAACTTGTCATTTAACTCCTATTCACCATAAACAGCTGCCTTGACATGGAAATTATTTTTGTGACGCATCAGTCTGCTTAGCACTAGCTGAAGCAGCAGAGAACACTGAGCTTTTCAGCAAACTGAGAATAAAATTGAAAACTTGTGGGGGGGAAGTCTCTAAAAATGTTCTGCAACCACTGATACTGTTTTCAAATAGATAACATCTCTGGCAGTATACCTCGTGGAAGATTTTTATGATTCGTTCTCCAAATTCCTGGGTCATGAAATCTCACAGGAGTTCAGGAAGAAGTTTAATGTTGTTTTACTTACTTGCTTTTGAAAGAAGAGGTTCAAGAGGCTTGTGAATGTTCTACATTTCTGCTGTGCATAAAGAGTAGCCGTCACTTTTAGAGAAGAGATGAGGTTCAAAATACTTCCCAAATACCTTTTGTACAAGATTTATTGCCTACCCTGCTTCTTCTGGAAGACTGTGAGCAAGCATGAGGGAACAGATTCCTGACCTCAATGAAACTTAACAAGTAATCCTTGTTTCTAGGGCCATTCCACAATCCTACCTATTGTGAATAGCACTTATACATATTGTACCGTCAATTTTGACACCTTTCAGGAGCTGCATTGAACAGAAGAGTTCAGAGCTTCTGCAAAGAACTGCACAAGAGAAGAATTTCCAGTGGGCAATGAGTTGTTCTGGGTTCACAAAACCCAGAAAATGTCAAGTTCCTAAATACCATCTCCAGTGTTTCCCCAAAAATGATCCACTCATCCCTATTAAGTCACAGAGCAGTCCTGTCACATAAACCAATCCAAGACTGCACTACCCAGCAAAATCTTCATGGACAACTTAGGTAAAACCAAACGTGATGCTCCTGCTGCAGATCCAACAGGATCTCAAGATTCAAGATCACCAAAACAGCTGTTACTGTGATTTACATTTGGTGAACCTGTTCCAGGTGATAAATGATCTGAATTTTTTCATAGCAAAATGCCCATTAAAAAGAAAACAAGCACTCTACCAAAAAGCAGATGTTATATAGAATGAAAGCTATAGTACGGACAATTCTTACCAATTCACTGCTAGACAGAAACACAGGCAGCCAGGTTCTGCCATCTTTGCTGAAACACTTAGTTCATGAGAGCCTTAGCTCATGAGCAGCCTTGCTGAAAGTAATGTGATTGTCACGGAATAAAGGGCTGTTCAGTGGGAGTAAGGATGTCAGAAGCTGATCTCAATATACCTTACATGCGTGGGTGCAGCTTTTTGCTTTTAGYAGGCATTTAGCTCAAGAGACTGGTTGCTCAATGGCCCCTCCTCGCAGCAGTGTTGAGAAAGCTTCCAGTCAGTATCTGAGTCATCTAAGTAAATCTTCCAGCAAACCAGAGAAAACCAGACTATTCCTAAGAATAGACTAAACAGCAAACAGAGAGCAGGCTCTTTTAAACAGATCTTTCAGAGAGCCCCAAGATGAACAGTCACATGGAAAATGCAGTGAAAGTCCTTGCTAATTTTCTAATGTCTACAGGGTTACTTTTTATTCTTAAAAGTATTTCCCCTTCTGCTTGTTCTTTGAAGGAGAAATATCCTGTTTTGACTCCCTGTTTCTGCCAAAGGGTAGGAAACCTCAAATAAGATTCTCACACTCCCTCCTCCACTCCCCTGAGGTATATGTCTGGCATATAAAACTGCAGCAGTTCAAAAGGACTCCAAAAAGCTCTTCATACAGCCAAGGAAAATTCCCATTGCAGGAACTGATGTAAACAGCTGACCTCAAAGACATTTTACCAGGTCCCAGGAGTGGGGATGGCATGGGACCCATCAGCAGCTTGGCTTCAGAGAGCTCTGCAGAGCTGCTGGGCAGCAGAGTAGGCAGACAGGGCCAGGCTGTTTTAGCTGATGGAGTTTTCCTCTACGATTATGAAAGTTAATCAGGAGCCACTTTAGCTCTATAAGTATCAATGAAATAGGTGTCAAAGTCAAGTCAGATATTCCCAAAGCATAAGAAAAGAAAATCTCCCTAGAGCAATTTTCATGTCTGTGCTCTGATGTAGCTGAACTGATGGGATGGCTGGCACAAACACCTCCTGTACCTCCAGCACTAGCTGTTCAATTCACTTTTACAGAAGCTACAGCTCAGTTTACCAAAAAGCCTTTGGGTATGTGGTAAGTGCTTGCATATGTCTCAAGCTGGCCCTCCGCACAGGAATGAAGTTCAGCTTTATTTACCACTTCTCATTTCAAAAACCCTATAAGAAGCATAGCACATGCTTTTCCTTCCCAGTTCCTTTCACCATGGCTCCTCTCTTCCTCTGTCACACTCCATGCAAACTTCCCCTTGAAACCTGAAAATATGCCACGACCTCATCATCAGCACACGTATCTTTCTTCTGTTGCATATCTTCCAGTCCCAGGCCCACCTTCCCCTTTTCACTCTTTCTTCCGTGTTCATTCTTTCATTTGGATCAGATTTCACAAAATAGGCAAGTTTTCTCTCTTCTCTCTAAACTCTACACAGTTTGTTAGGCCTACAGACATGGGCAACTTGACTTACTACCATACTCAGTCTTCCATAAATTGGTAAAAATAGTCCTAAAAGAACAGGGATGATTGCGGGACTGACAGCCATAGCAAACTTTCATGTGTAGCTCTCCTATCGAATTATTTTCTAAGTCAAATGACATCATTTTTCATGTCAGATGCTCACAGCCAGTCAGTCTGCAATTGTAATTTGTCTTCTGTAGATACAATACTATGGGCAACATTTTACAGCAAAAAGCAAAAAGCCCTCTCTGTTCTCTCACTGGTGAAAACTTTTGAAATGCTATCCTCAGTAATTAGATAGTGAGAAATTCTCTTAGTTTTCCTCCCAGACCTAACAAATACCCTGGTTCCACTGAGATACACATAAACTTTCTGAAAGCCTTGTGCACCCCACCCTGCCAGGCACTTCTGGCATGGCCATCTCCCCTCTGAACTGTCTTACTCTGTACAACTTCTCTTCATTTGAAAGTCCCTGATTTTATCAGCCCTGCCTGGGAGGCAGAGTAAACTTCTCAATCTGGATGCCAGAGAAAGGGGAAGGTGGTTAGGGAGGAGGAAGGAGAGGTAAAACCAGCCCTTCTCCACCCATACTGTCTCACAGCTCTTTAGCTCAGCACTTCTTTCCCTGTGTCCTGGAGAAGTTCCCAACCTGATGACAAAACCTAGAGCACACCAAACTGTTTTCTGTGCCTGGCTGCAGAGGAGGCCTGGGATTTTCAGTGAAATTTATAGCTCACAGTCTTTGGCCCTGACCTTGTTCTTTGAGCCTGTAACCCTCCATCCTAGCCTCCCTCCTGCTTCATTGGTATTCTCGTCCCCAGGGAAATGCAAAGTCTGAGCAAACAGGACAAAGTGAAGCAAGTCCTTCTCTGCCCACTCCTCAGATGCACTAAAAAAGGCAACTTATTTTATTTCCCAGAGCCTCTTTACTCTTTTGCCCACAGCCCTAACTGTAAAGCCTGAGGACTCATCTCAGTGTTCCCTTTTCACGGGCAGGGAAGTTTTGGGTAAGCAGGACATAAACAAAAGAGTACCCGAATCCTGGGATACTCACTGTCTTTTCCACTTTAAAGAAGAAAATATATTACTAAGCAGGAAAATAAACCTGTAGAAACTGCATGTGTGAGGCAAACATTTCTATGGGATTTTTGGTCTCTGTAGGTGGAAATGCACACTTTGGCTCCCTAACCAAAGGATCAGGATCAGGGAGCTCTGGCTTGGTACAGTGCAATTACTCGCCGATGTTGAGCTACTGTTTTACAAAAGTGCCACTGAATCTCATCTTCATTTGAGATTTATTGTAATAGTTTCCAAGTAGACAGAGAGACTGCACTCCTGGGAGGGTAGGTCACACTATTATCTTTTTTTTATAAGTTAATGAATACTGACATAGAATTAATAAAATCTAATACATTTAGTTATTCCATTAAAAATCACATGGATTTTCTCCAGTATGGGATCTCTGAGAGGAATTAAAGCTCTGTAAGCCTTACCTGCAGCACCCTTTCTATTCTGCCCTAAGTCAGGCATTAAAACTGCAGCAAAAGACCCTGAATTTGGCTCTTAATCCAAAGATCCCTTGTTCTGAGTCAAAACTGTTTTCATTCTAACTTCCATTTTGTCTGCAGGTCCCCTGCTTTAGCAACCTGCCCCAACACATTAGAGCTTCTGCTGCTGCAGCTGCTGATGCTCAACTCTAGGAACAAAACTCCCCTGTGCTGATGCCATCAGGGCTTATTTGTCTTGCTACACATAAAACACAGGTGAAATTCCCTATTGCTTTGGGATACCTATTAAAAAAGAGAATAGTTGTGGCTAACTTTCTGTCAAGTTCAAGGTGCTTATTATTCTGAAAAATGCCCTCAGGCACGTGCCAAATGAGTTTTTTTGTTTGGTCAGGAGGATTTGCAATATTTTTTTAATTACTTTTTTCTTCTCACATCTACATTTAAAAGTTTTCCTAGTAGAGCCACATTTAGAAATGGTTGGTGCTGTACAGCAGATAATAAAAACCTCTGAATTCCAGAGACCCACAGGATCTCTTCCAGTCCTCTGTCCCTGTACTATAGAGATCACTTCTTTCCCCCTAGCTAAGCACCAGTGAAATAGCAGGGGTTTCATGCAAGGAGACACAGCTGCAGACTCTACTTGCCTGCCTTTTAGAGAATAAAAGGATAAAAGTTGCTTCTAAACAGGTCTGTGAAGTTATAAGCCATTACTGAAAACAAAATTTTCTCTCTCCACCCCTTTCACACTAGTTCTTGCTTGCCTGCTGTGGAAAGCTAGATGCACGTTAAACACAAGATGCTGAATTTCAAGCCAAACCACCTTCTAATGGTTAGAAGTAAAAAATTAATAATAGTGAATTAAAAATATGTGCACATATTCTGTGTCTTACATTCGCACAATGGCTGTGCTTGTATTTCTTAAACCTTTGTTTCAGCTGGGGAGATATTTGAGATTAGGTCTCGCTGACAGCAACCAGCTCTAGAGCAAACAAAAATATTTATCTTATGTCCGTCTACAGTGGCCCATGATATTTAAAGATTATGATGCACATCACAAACTCTGAATGTCACTTGCAGATATTGTCTCAAAAGCCTCACAACGGCTCCTCAAGACAGGTAGTTATACCACTCTTTTCAGAGGGGTTCAGAGGAAGATCATGAGGACTCAGGATGACAAAACAGGAATTGTCTCAAAGGCAGAACCAACAGCCTTAGCATTTTTTCTGTTTCCAACCACTGACTTGTACTTCCTGAATGCTATCAGACAACAATGGTAAAAATAAGTTRAAAGGACATGTGTGCATTCTGTGTGCTCTCTTTTTAGATCTTCCTTAGACAAAAGGAATGTTACCCGCAACATTAAGCCTCCTGAGTGCTGACACTCTAATGCACAGACTGCTGTGCTCCCTCTGTGCTCACACCAGTCCAGGCTTCTCTTGGCCAAGAGCCAGGATGCTGCATTCTGCCTCCAGACTTCCACAGCAGCCCTACATGTGTGTCTGAGGGAAGAATCTGACCTAAGGCTATGACTTAGTCCCCACACTGTGATGGGATGGACTGTGTGATGATGGACATCTGGCCCTGGGAAACTGCACAGTTATCAAATGACTCTCACAATAGCTATGGGATAAAGCATAGGTCACCACATGTCTGAGCTGGATTTGAGTAGCATGTAGATGAAAGGTTCCTGTAATCCCTTAATATATCTCAAGTACTGGGGAGTGGAGCAGGGCGAGTTAGCAGGTGTTTCAGACACTGAATCCATAAAAGCAAACCTAAGCACAAAACTGTGTCTGTGGTTCTAAGTATTTAATACCCTCTACAATTCAAGTGATCTTCTTAGAGCTGTCATGCTTACCATTGCTGCTTTCTCAGCTCTGGGATAGCAGCCTTTACATGCAGCCCGATGTCTCCAGCAAGGCTGTTCGGAATTGATAAGGCTGTACTCCCTACAGAGCACTGTTAAACACCATGGGAACTACAGAAGCACCAGACCCAGGCACCGAGCTGGTTCCAAGTGGGGCACACAGCAACACACAGAGCGTCCTGAGCACTGCCTGGTGTGCTCCAGGGCTGGCTGATGCTCTCCTGACCAACTGCTCCTGCACTGGGAAAGTGGACTTTGACAAGGGTCGTGTGAGTGCAGGCTTGGCATCCTGCTCCAGGCACTGCAGTGGGGTTGAGGAGATAAAGAATTCAGTCTCTGCCTTCCTGCAAGCTTCCTGTGAGATCTTAGGCAAGCCCGGCAGCCTTTCCTTGCCTCAGCATGCCAATATCCCATCCTTCAGCCCAGTGCAAGATAGCCAAGCTCACCATAAATATTTCCAAGCAATTCTAGCTGCAGCAACCTGGAGCACTCTGCAGCCTAACTCATCTGGCTTCTTAGCTGTCTGTGGCACAAATACACTCTCAAGACCTCTTCCTGAAATGGCGATACTATTTCCTCTACCACACTGTACAGCTAATTTAGCTTTACATCAGAGAGTCGTTGAAATAGAGAATGTATCTCTGTACAGCACTTGGCACTTATTGGGGTCCAGAATCAAAGCTGTTTGTAAATACAGATCTTTATAGGTATTTGGGCCTGCAGTAGGACTCAATCAACAGTTTTAATTATTATACACATAATAGAAATCTCACTCAGAAACATGTCAGCCAACTTAAGAAAAATGGGGGGGGAGAGGGGGTGTTGCTGGCAAAATGAGAAATTACAACTCTGACTGCACACAGAGATAAAGTCTGGTAAGCCAGGAGGTTTATAAAGTCTAATAACAATAATGAAGCATAATAATAGAATGGCATTTTGGGTGTTCAGCTTCCAAACTCTCCCATACATTTTTCCTCCAACCTTTAAACTAAGTGACACACATTTTATAGAGAGTAGACATATTAATTGATATTCCCACAGTGACCACTTCAGGCTCTGGTTTCATTGTAATACAGATCACTTGCGTATAGACCAAAAGTTAAAATACCCGAGTAAACAACTGAAATTTGCTTTTTGCATTGCCAAGGTACATTTGTAAATTACATTTTTCTCATGATTCTTACACAATAATGCTTTACCATTCTGTTAGATTTAATCAACCAAATATCTGTTGCTTACCTGTGTGAAGTAAAGATTCATCAGGGTCAGGGTGAAAAACTGAAGGCAGACTGGGAAGCAATAGAGAAGCCAGAAGATGAAGGGGCTGAGAGAATTTGCTGTGACAAAGTCTTTGAAGTAAAATGAAAAGAGCACTGTCCTAAGAGAGGCCCAAAACAAGCACAGAAACAGAAACACAGTTTGGTAACTGAACCTCTTGTGCCTGTAGTGAAGGACCAGCCAGAGCTGGACGTAGATGAACACAAAAAGCAGTGAATAAAAAACAGTATATACAATGGTCAGGCCCAGCTTCACATACGGAGGGACAGCTGGCGTCAGGGTCGGCGGAAGGGTGTCATTTTTCAGTGGGTCCCACTCAGGGGCCTCCATTTGATATCGGGAATCGTCAGAATTATTTAAGTTTGGCTGCCGCTGTTGCCTCCTCCTCCTTCTCCTTTCATCTTCCTACAGCATAGGAATCAAGAAAATGAAAGAAAACAAGCTGCACTTCCTCTTTGGCAGCTCACTGTGGGCTGGTAGCACATGATCACAATTCAGAATGATTCATTAGGACTGCCTTTGTCAGCAATTGGCAGGGAACAGCTCAGAAAGCTGCTCTTTGCTGATGTCTCTGCACAAATCTTTACCATCCTTAAAAACAAAGAAATCCACCAGCCCATGAACGGTATACTGCTAATTTTTTTCCTAAGGAAAATTATCTGGATTTTAAATTAGTTAAGTAACGTTCTATTTTCTACAAGAAGCAAGTACCTAACATTTTCCCAATGGCAGCCACATCGTATCTTTGTAGGACTTTTTTTGTATTGTTTCCTCTTTAACAAGTACTTCATTTAGCTGCATTTTGTTAAAAATCATTTTAAGCACCTTTGAGTACTTGTGAAATTCAAACCGCTGTACTAAGCTGTAACAGCTCAGCTCGGCATTGCAGGAACCATTGTGTTTATAAAGAAATACACAATTTGCACAGCAAATCTAACACATTCCGTTTCTTCTTTTTCTTATAACATGCTTCATTAGAATGGGAGAAAAGGCACATCAGGACTTCCAAACCCAGCATATACAGGAACAAATAAAACCTAAATATCTAAATTCACCAAAGCATACATGCAGCTACAGGTTCTTTTCTCCTTGGTTGTTATTTGTGCCATCACTGTGGAAACAGCTGACCAGACACGCCTTCTCATAAGTGTGTAGATGTGCCCTTGGGATGAAATCTATAAATTGCTATGGCAGGCTGGTGGGTTTGACTCACAGGAGTGAGAAGTGAGAACTGAAACTGGGTGGTTTAGACATTTGTAGTGTGGTCGAAATGCTTCATATGTCTCTAGGTCATGTAGAGCGTCATGTACCATAAAACAACGAGGTTTTTAAAAGATACCTTGGTTATGGCTGGAGCACTGCCATGTTCTGCTCTATCATTTATAGTAAGCTGATTACAAGAAGTGCTTATTACCCAGAACAATCCCCAGGGAGGACCCCTATGTGGTAAGCAGTGAAAAAGATTCCTGTAGTGGAAGAGTCTATGTAATGAACTAAAGCAGAATGGTATGCAGAAACTGACACTATCAACTAAAAAAATGCCTTGCGCTAAGAGGAGTTCAAAACTACTCTTTTGTTTAAAAATACAATTATTATAATTGTGTGTATTAATATAAATACAACATACATAAATTTAGCTAGCTCTTAAAAAAAATCTCTACGTGAACCCCATTCTGCCCTAAAAGTACCCACACTGAAGCCTCAAAGCTATATCCCAAAATCCATGGTTAGGTAGTGACACTCAAGCAGCTTAATTTTCAAGATTCTAAGTAAACTGAGGTCCCACTGACTGCAAAGGGATTTGCGGGTTCTCAGTGCTTCTGTAAATCAGGTCACTGAGTAAGGTGTCTAGATATGATTTTAAGACTCTTACCAGGAGCAGTCAGCCTTGGGAATCCCGGATAAACAGCTTACAGAAGCAGGGTGATACACAGCACTGGGTGACTGTTGATTTGACTACATATAGAAATACACAGAGCACAGAGCGAATATGGGTAAGAGGAGAGAGGATAAGAAATGTCTAAGCAGTAAAAATCATGCTCGTGTAACAGAGGTATGCTATAGCTTGCAGAAGAGAATTTTATGGCTTCAGCATAAGTAAACTTGGATTTAGTTTTAAATTAGCACCTGCTCCTAGATCCTTGCAACAACTTGGAACATATTTCCTGGAAAAAAAKAAAAAAAAGGAAAATTTACTTGATACCAGGGTAGGACATGGAAAACTGAGCAGTTGCTGAAGCAAGTTTGTCAGAGAAGCTGTCTGTACTCAGGCTGTAACATTCATTAGGTAAAGATGGGAAAGGTAAAAGGCCTGAACAGGAGTTTAGAAAAGATGTATAACAAATAGAATAGACACAATGAATTATATTTCAATGCATACTACAGAAGGCTCCATCTCCCAGGTCAGGAAAACATCTCCTCTATATTGATATATACTTCCTTCTAGAAGACAAGGAAAATATCTTCCTAGTCTTCCTCAGTTCCACTACTAGGCCAGCCTTGTGTATCCCTCAGTCTCTGCAACCCCAGTGCACACATACACTAGAGGCCAGAGTGCAGCAATAATACATTCGGTGGGTTACACACCACCTCTCTGCTCTCAGCACAAACTTTCTGTGCTTGTGGCTAACGTTAACACACGGTGGCTGGCCATCAGCACCCTATTGCTTTTTATCAGTGACCTATAACAACTTTTCACAGCTTGTGCTGTAAGACTTTAACCTGCCACATGAGGGTAAAGGCTTCCACGGCTGCCTTCAGCAAGAAACACCAGGATTTTAACGCTGCTGCATGCCTGAAGTATAGTATAAAATGTACAGTGAAGCAGGAATCCATGTCCACTCAACAAACTGCTGGTTTAGTGCCCTTGTGGATGTGATTGCCAAATCCTGCTTTGTGGGAGCATGTTGTAAACAGCTAAAGCAAACTGCTGCTGCCTTGGTCAGGTGTTGGCAAGGGACAGCAAAGAACAGTGGTCACACAGACCGTGTCCCAGGCACATGTCCTTGCCATAGGTGAGCAGAGGTTGGTTGTGAAGCTCTGCATTGCAGCATTACAAGAAACTTCTTAATAGATCAAGTTTCCCATGCAGCTCTCCAGTGCTTAGGAAGTTCAGCCACTGCTTCATGTTCAGCACAGTCCTGCTGCTATCTAGGGAAGTTGGGCAATTCCAAATGATCTGTTTGTGTTACTGATTTCTTTCTAAGGGTCGTTGTTCAAAGAAATAAACTTGAGTGAACCTCCAGGGTTCAAAAAGTTGCTTATCTAGGCTGTCCCACTGCTATTTGACTTGAAATGAACAAAAGTAGATAGTAAAGTGTCTGGATTCTGCAAGTTGAACTGCTGCCCCTGCTCCTGTGCAAAGAGGTCTGAGTTATCATCATTGATGTCACTTCCAGTCAATGAATTTGCTGGCAAGACTGTTAGCACTCTGCACCTAAGGACTCTCAGTGTGTAGCTCTACAAGTCTTTAAAAAAGGGTTTTGCAGAAAAATACTCTTCTAGGAAGTGAAAAAATAAAGTAGTTTAAGATTTTGTTGGATACTGGACCACCTTTATATTTGATTTTCTATTATGGTAGGCCAGAAAATTTGTCCTCAGTTACATGGGCAGGTTTTTCATACTTTTGAGACTTCATGATTTCTTGGATTGTGTTTCTTCTAACTACCAGGCTCTTGTGGTTTAAACCCAAAGTACTAAATAAAGTACCATAGCTGGACCTTAAAGTCCGTCCTTCTTCAAAAGTTGCTTTTCCCTAAAGTTATATGAAAAATTGTGAGGCCATTCCATTCAGTTCCACCCCATCTGAGACATACCAGGAGACGTTGCCAGATAGACAGGCCTCTTGCCAAACCAAAGGAAAATAAATCGGTATTCTGGTTCAACATTTTCTTTTGCTCTACACCCCATGAGACCTACAATTACAAATCTCAACAACATTTTGAAGTAAATAATTCTTGCTATTGCTAGTCAAAAAAACAAGTGGGACAGAAACCTGATGKTGAACAAGATCTGTCAAGTCTCTGGTGGAGAGTGGGAGTATTAATACTGTGAATTAGACAAAGGGTAGAGATACTGTGGAATTCATGACTATTTCATTCACCCAAGTTTGTCRCAACACACCTTGTCCTTTTTCATCTTGTGTCCCACAAAGGAACGAGCTCAATTCCTTGCACTCCACTCATTTCAATTAAAAAAAATCTTTTGAAAAGACAAATTTCTCTGAAGCCTTTTTTTAATGTAACTGTTAGAATAGAGAACGTTTATGTGGTGTAAGCACATACCTTCTGCATCTAATACTTAGGCCAATGCAATTTGGTGCATTACATGACAAGATGTCACATTTCCTGATGAGACATGGTGGCCAGGATGCTGAAAAAAATGGTCATTCCTTTTGAACAGATTCAGCAATCTGATTTAACTACAGGCACCTAAATTAGTGCCTGCTCAACAGAACGGATGAATTAGCCGATAAATCCTGAACCTGTAATTTCTCATTTGTCTTTGGATTCTGAGAACCTTGTTTGAAGCTTTTTGAATGTTACTGCATTGCAGAGTGTAAGTACTTAGCCTTCGAAAATACTGCTGATGGGATACTTCTGTCCTTCGTTCAGATTGGGCTCATCTCCAGGTCTTGGTCTACGTCACCATCTTTGGGATCCAGCGTCTCTGTGCCATTCAACATTTAGCAACTCTGTTAAAAGCCAAACAGAAGGCTGGGAACCAGTTTTCTCGAGGGAAAAAAATATCCTTTCATTGTTGGGCTTTCTCTGTGCCCGGGCATGTTAGATTTCACTAATAATCCTGACACAGACCTCATACTCAAAACATGTCTAAATAAAACCCTCATAATAAATCAGGATTTATTATTCTAATCTCATTTAGGTCATACAGTGGCGTAAAACAGTGCAAATGTAGGGCCTTAACCCATAATCCTTAAGGCAGCCAAAGSTTCCATTGGCTTCTCATAAAGTAATGCCTACACATCAAGGGCAGGAATTCACCACACAAACCAATCAGAGTAATGCAAACAGCTTTAAAGTAAAAAAAGTGTGGTTTCGTAATTTCAGCCCATATTTGACCAGAAGAAAGTTTTCCAAAATATGTTACTCAGTGAATAGAGGATTGAAAGAGACAAAGTCTGGAAACAGAAGCATCAGAACACCAGTGCCTGTGTTTAATTTTTGAACTTTGTCTCTCTTAGGGTGGTTGAACATAGATTTCAGGCTCTCCTGCAGACTTTTCCATTGCGCAACAAGCAATAGGAGCAGTCTCAAGCTTGGAGTTGCAGTTTGGATTCCAGACTAGGTCTTAGACACCCTGAAATTTCTGTCTATGTTGCATGTTCCTTGCGGTTTAAAGCAAGATGCAACAAACTGAGATCTAAGATTGAAAAGAACTGAAAAGCATTTGTTGCTTTTCACTGTTTATATCATTCTTTGCAGCTTTCGTTTTCCCAGATGCCTCCATAACCCAGAAAGACACTTTAAATCCATGCTAGCTCAAGCAGAATATGTCCTCTCCTTTGCTAGCCTTCTCTGCTTTCTTTGACTTAGGGTTTACCACCTTCTTTGCACCCATCCCCAACCCCCACTGGAAAAACCCATTAAAAGGGAACTAAAGCAGCTGGGCATTTCCCTTCGGTGGGGATTCCCTTAGATAGATCAGTCAGCTGTGTATGAGCTGACTGGAAAAGAGAGGTGGATTAGATGTGTACTGATAAGAGAGGGAGGTGGATTTGAGTGCTAAAGATTACTTGGCCTGGTGTCATACTTGGGCATTTCATATTATCTATAACACTTCCTGGCAGGGAACATGTCTTCTTTTCACAAGAATATTGACGGGTAAATAACAAAAACCCATTTGAAAAGGGATGATTTTAGCCACATCCAGGAAAGTGAGTTAATTGCTTTTCTTCCCTTAGCTTCAGATACTTAGACAATATGAAGCCTCTGGCTCACAGCTAATAAAGCCCTATACGTTAGAAAACATCTGCTTTAGCCCTGATTATCTGTTCATTCAATCAGCTGAGAATTCAGCTGTGGAAGCAAAAAGTTCGGAATCTTGCTTAAGCCTTCTCAGGTTAATGTCTTGAGAGGGTTTTTAACTCCAGTATCCTAAATCTACACCAGTTGGTGCCAACATCCAGGCTAGCTCAGAGGAAGATGAGGATTATATTAGGAAGTGGCTCACAGGCAGACCTGAGCAGCTTGGTGTTCCTTCAGTTTCTGAAACTGTATTGGCATGACTGTCCTCTGAACGGGGCCACTTGCAGAAACTTGTCAGCTGTAGGGCTGTCCTTGGAGTAGTGATAAAGACAGTTTTGTTCCCGAGGGACTCCAGTCTGGCATATAAAAAGTGGGTGGAGAGGGGTAGCCACTGTAGCTGGAAGCAAAGAATCTTGCCAGGGACTGCAAGGTGATGTAACTGTGTAGAGGAACAGAATTCCTGAGATATGTGTGGAATTCACAGCTCAGAGATGCATTCCTACAAGATGAGCTTTCTTTGCTCATTAGTGAATCTGTACTTAAACACATCTGGAAAGGCCTGAGACACATTTGTAACTCCTGGGCTAAAACCAAATAGCAAACAAATCTTTATAGCAAATTTGCATTGAACATTTAACACGCCAGATTGAGCCAACAGCGCCCTTCCTTCCTTGCCCTGCAGGCGGATCCTTTGTATGTCGTATCCCATGTTCGCACACGTGTGTTTGTGCCGGTACTGTCCCGCTGCCACGGGACTTCTCCATGCTGTCAGCCCGCACCTGAGGGCAGAGCGCTCCGGCGGCACCTCCAGGTTCGCTGAGAGGGACGGGACAGAGCTGGCACCTTGTCTGCCAGCAGGGTGCCATCTGCAGCCCGCCACATCGTGCTGCGTGCTCACCCGCTCCGAGGTGCCTCTGACAGCAGAAAGGAGGTGAAGACACCATGGGACTCCTCACCTCCAGCCACCGTCCCTCTGTCCCCGTCTGCCGACAGGGAGGGCTGGCTCAGAGCCCGCCACCCTGGGAGCCGCCCAGCGTGGCCCAGGGGCGCGGGGACGCGGGCAGGGGTGGCGGCTCGAGGGCAGCCCCGGCCGCACGAGCAGGACAGGGAACGCGGGGAGCGGCGAGGAGCGTCCAGCGCGACCCTTCCCCTCAGGCAGGGCGGGCAGAGCCGCCGCCGCCCCGGGCTGTCCCTCCGGCGCCCCCTCGTGGCAAGTGGGAAATGGGAATGGTTTTACCAGCTGCTTGTTGACGGGTTTGAATTCCGGGTTTGTGGAGGTGGGGATTTTTGGCCTGGGTTTGGGTTTTTGTTTGTTTTGTTTGGGGTTTTTTTCTTTTTCTTTTATCTTCTTTTTCTTCTGCTCCCCTGAGATGGATACACAGATTGCTTTCCCGTCCAGCTCTGTGTGTCCTGAGGGCATCTGCTTTTCCGCAATGCCTGCCTGTGAAGGTGTCTGTTTTCGCCATAAAGCTCCCCTGGAAGAGAAACAGAGGTTGTTACATACGTTCGTGTCCCTCAGCCAGCTGCATTTAGCCAGGCGGTTTCCTGTCCGGACCAGCAACTTTTCCGTATTTACCCCTGTTGCAAAGCAGTGATCAGCCTTGTCCTGATTTGTTCTGCAGGGTTTTATTTGTTTGTGAACTGTGCCTCAGTGGTAGAAATCGGTTGAGCTTTATCTCCTCCTCCTTAACATCATTAAAATACATTTATGTGAAGAAAAATAATAGTAGCTGGCTAAACAAAATGTTGGGTTTATTGGGGGAAAAGTACCATTATATCGTATGTTCATAAACAGAACTGGTTTTGCTTCTAACACAGTAAAATAAAAGATGATTATTTCATGAATGCAATAATCATGCCAGCTGTTTATGTTTGTTTTATTGTGCAGAACATTAAGTGCATTAGGCTTCAAATGGCCCAGCTGAATAAATTGCCCTCCGTGGGAGGAGCAGAGAAGAAAACTGCAAAAGTGTAAAAAAAGAATATAATGGGGGAAAAAAAGAGAGAAAGGAGAATGTTTGAAGAAACAGAGCTGCAGATGTTATTACAGGAACGACATTAAAGAGAAAATCTGCTTGGAGACAGTGAGTGCCATCTCTTAACCTTTGGGGAATTTTTGTAAAATTCTCACAAACGAGTTGTTTGATGATACCATCATGTGGATAGCAAAAACTCTGTATTTCTCATCTCTTTTCATAAACCCGTGTCCATGAAAGTTTATTATATTAAATAAGCATCTTAGCGGCTGCTGTGGCTTAACCCCAGCAAGCAACTAATCAACATTATTACACTAAATCCAAAACACAACACCATACCAGCTAAGAAGAAAATTAACTCTATCCCAGCCAAACCCAGAACAGTCTACAATTATAATTTCTTAATAATAATATTTTTCAATACATTTACAATAAATCATAATTACAAAAGAAAAAACACATTATGTAGCTATGTTAATATTGTCCCTTAATATGTTAATACATATAATTTAAATTATAATTAGATAATGATTTATAATGTATAAGCACTAAATAATAAGATATTAGCTATTTAAAGGTTAGGACATGGTGAATTATGGTTGGCAGTGCAAGTTTGATTTGAACCCCTTTTCAAGTGCCTTGTGGTTTTACTTTTATTGATTGTTTTTCCCCCAGTATCGTTACTTCAGAGAACAAAGTGGTGTAGTGCATCAAGTGTTGTAGGAGGAACCAAAGTTGCCAAGAAGTGATATGGTTGGTTGTAAGGTCTAACATATACATGAGTTGAGGTTTGGTAAAATAAGGGTTTGCATAGAATATGTCAGCTCTTTGTAAGTACAGGGTGAGGAGAGCTGGGGAACTTTGCAGAGAAGAGAGGGTAAAAACTGTCCACTGCTGCATGCTGTGAAAGAAACAGGAATAGAAACATATAACAGCTGCGATGGAGGGCAGGGAGTAAGTATTTATCCTGGACATTCTTCTATCACCTCCAGCTGTGCTGACTGTAGTGTATTTTGGAGTGCAATCCAGTATAGTACAATGGCAGATTTCCAATCTTCTTATAAGACAGACACATTTGCAGTAAAATTACTTCAGTCATTTTTGCTATTAAAATGCTTCAAGCGGTGTATTCCTATGTGCAGCTGTATTTGCTTCGTCTTAACTATGCCATTGCAGAGAATGTTTTATAGAAACTGCTGGGTTTGGTGTTATTTTTCACATTTTGTTGCCCCATGTTTTTTTAAGAAGTAATGACTATCTCAATCTCAGCTAGGCAAAGGTGGTACAACCACTTGATTGAAACCATGGATAGAAAAAATATACAGAGTTTCAAACCACCTTAATGAAAGAAACGGAGCAGCTGAATTTGAGTCTTATTAACCGGTATGAAATGTTGTCAGATCTGCATAACCTAATTTATARGTTTAAATGAACGATGCACTAAAGAGGCCCCAGTCAGCAGCATTGATGATACAGTTAAGATCAGAAGTGATTTTAAGTAATTGGCAGTGCTTCCTGGAACTGCTTGTCCCAACATATATCATGCTAAGTATTGGCTTTTTTGGGAACCACAAGTATAAAATTGTTGCCCTATAAACCATATGGCACTTGAGCATTTATTGCACATTGCTAGAAGTGTGTCATGAGTTTAAAGAGAGTTTAAAGACAGGAAGGAAGGAAGGAAGGAAGGAAGGAAGGAAGGAAGGAAGGAAAGAAGGAAGGAAGGAAGGGAGGGAAAGAGAAAGGGAAAGAGAAAGGGAAAGAGAAAGAAGGAGAAAGGGAAAGAAAGAGGAAGAGAAAGAGAAAGAGAAAGAGAAAGAGAAAGAGAAAGAGAAAGAGAGAGTAAGAGAAAAGAAAGAATCTCCAGGACTATATCTTCAAAGGTAGGCCATTCAAGCCTCTGTCTGTACCATCAGACAGTTTTGGTTATAATTTGGTTAGGATCTTATCAAATCTATTCTAATAACCTAATTATTTTATTGTGTTTATTAATAATTTTAAATTAAGAGAAGCAAAATAGTAATGTTAGAGAATGTTTGCAATAAAAAAAGAGTGTGATTTGGTAGTGAGAAGTCAGTAGGGAGGGCACATGGTCAGTTTCCCCCATAGAGCTCTGTGAGTAGCACAATAACAATTCAATCTTCCAAGTATTTTCATGGGACATACAACATCTAAATTATTTCCATTTGTTAAGTTCACAGGACTTTGTAAAAAGAAAGTGGTTTCTACTTAAAAAAATGAAAACATGGAAACATTTGCACAGTATATCCTCTTTCTTAAAGCCTTACAGCGGTATACCAAAAATTAATTTAATGTTAGAAGGAATGAGATATTTTGGAAAAAAGCACTTTTTCATGGAAAGTAAAGCTACTACCTCTCCTTCTGTGCTTTCTCCTGCAAGACAGAGACCATGGAAAATTATCAGGCTTTTTTAATTCACCATAAACCACAGCAATTACTGAGGAGATACAAATGTCTCTATCATATTTTGTGATAGATATCTATGTCTGCAGAGCAGTTCACAATCCTGAACACTCAATAGTAACAAATTCTATCCTTTCAAGGGGATTTCACTGATAAAAACTTAACAGTCTGAGTGAGTGTGTTAGCTTTCATTATTTATTCTTTGCTTTTATTAGCTTCAACCACATTTTTAACATTTTTTTACTTTTAAGAAATTTCATGAGGATTTTTTAAAATTTGCATTCTCCTAGGAACCCACACACTGCCAAATTGTTAGAAAGAAGCTTGAGAGTTACCAGAATTGGAGTAGGTAACTTTACTAACAGTGCCACCACTTGTCTTTTTGGGTGGAGACACACGATGTTGATTTTGTCCACCTGCTTAGGGACGTATTTATGTCTTGGAAACTATGACTCCTTTCTTTGTTGAAGTCACTGTATATACTGATTTCACTCAYATCTCTATGATGTACTGGCTGAAGTTCTAAACCAATGTGAATTCTTATACATGGTTAGGATCTCCAGGGATTTGTGCTGAGGATTACTCTAGTCACTGCATCTGTGTCTATCTACTCACATGAACTTGGAGAGCATATTTCAAATGCTATCTATCCATTTAAATTCCATATAAATATCCAAATCCTTGTCGTTATAGTAAGCAAATATAATGGCTGTTAATGACCTTTCCCAGATACAGTCTAGGTGGTTTTGATTATGTAATTGGTAAGAGCAATAAGAATCAAATCTACTCATCAGCCAGCTCTTGGAATCACTACTACTCTGCAGGGGCAGCCGCTAAAACAAAAATAAAAATAAAAATAAACTCTACTAACCTACATGAATGCACATATACTAAACAGAAAGAAAATATTCCCCTCACCCYCAAAATAAATATGACATTAGATTATGAACTGATTTAGGTAGACCATTATTTTCAACATGGACCTTTATGGTTTTATTCTTGGACACCTTGATATAGCTAAAGGGTTTCTGTAGCTACAAAGAATAAAAGTCTTTAAATCAGTAATGTACAAGAGATCTTCAAAGAAAGAAAACAAGCTAAAATATGTTGAGTGTGCTTAATCAGACTCTACTTCTGGATCAAAAGACATTTTTTGCGAGCTGTCGTGCACACAAACACTCTGTCTTCATTAGGTGCACTGGCTCAGGTTGTCACTTTTTTTTCTTTGAATTTTGCACATATCCAACTGTCAGAAATCTTGGAGGAAAAAATATGRCGATAATTTATAATAATTTAAAAAATTAAATAAAACAAATAAAATTTAAATAATTTAACTTTTAATTACAAGTTCCAAAATAAGGTTTGTAACTTAACTAAAGTTCTAATTAAGGTTCGTCTGTTTGGGGAATATATATTTCAATATATGATAACATAGTTTATGAGCCTCACAATTAACACCAAAATTAAGTGCTCTTTCTGTGCCTAAGCTTTAAAGTCCCTGCCCTTGCTTTTATGTCGTGTATGTGTGTGGTTACTGGAGGCAGCTGGAGGCCGCTTACAGAGGGTATGACCTATTGATAAGTTTAGTAAAAAGGTGTATTTCTCTAGATTTGGCACAACCGGCCTAGCAGCAGCTCCGATCAGCCCTTCGCTGCAGGTGTGTCTTCACGGCCGGGGCCAGCGGAGGGTGCTGGTGTTWCTGTTCTGCACCGGAGCACGGTGGAAAACACTCGAGGGAAACATTGTGCTGGGAGTACTGTGTGCCGGCGTGGAATCCTGTGGTTTCCCTCCCAGCACGGCCTGTGCGAGCTACCCCCCGCCACAGCCTCCAAAATCTCTGAAATGGTTAATAATGGTTGACAGTGAGCAGAAAGACAGGGTGTGTTACCTACAGTGTGACGGCGGGAGCTGGGGGAGSAGGAAGGGAACAGCTTCCTTTTGAGAAGCAGCCTGCAGCAGAGTGCTCCAAAAAGCTGTGGTGGGAGTCGGTGGTTCATCTCACTTTCAAAGTGTAAGGCTTGACACATTGGCAGACACAGTCACTGGACTCAGTCTGTCGTGGTAGGGGGTTCAGTTTGTCTGTTTCTATTTTGAAATATCTTTGTGGAGCTGCATAACAGAGGTTTACATCCTTTAGCACAGAATCAGAGAACATGCTGAGTTGAAAGGGACCCATCAGGATCATCAAGTCCAAMTCCCRGCCCTGCACAGGAAATCCCAATAATCACATAATGTGCCTGAGAGCATTGTCCAAATGTTTCTTGAACTCAGGYCTGGTGCTGTGACCACTTCCCTGCAGAGCCTGTTCCAGTGCCCAACCACCCTCTGGGTGAAAAACTTTTTCCTGATATGTAACCTAAACCTTCCCTGACTTAGTTTCATCCCATTTCCTTGACTCCTGTTGCTGGTCAYGAGAGTGGAGAGATCAGTGCCTGCCCCTCTGCTTTCCCATGTGAGGATGTTGAAGACCACAATGAAGTCTCCCCTCAGTCTCATATTCTGGCTTTGGCTGCGTAGTGCATCCTTTGTGGTCAGCATTTGCCTCCCCTGTGATATTGTAGCTTCTTGGCTGTTCTCAAGCAATCCTGATGCCAACTTTGAAAAGTCACCTTTTAGAGGCTGCAAAGTATGCAATATTAAAAATATTATGTATTGTATCCCATTCATGTTGAATAGCATATGCTTGAATCTTTATCGGTTGGCTTCACAGGCRTGGGACCTCTGCCAGGGAAAACCTGCTGGAGCCCTCAGCTTCTGCTTTGCTACAGCTGCAGTTTGCCAGCTGTCCTAAAGTGAAAGCCTGCAACACCGAGAAGCCTGTAACACTYACTGAATAGAGTCTGAAGACAGAAATAAACTATTAGACACATATTCTTAGACTGAAAAACTATTAGACATAAGAAGCAGGAATCAATCTCAACAAGGGCTAACTCCTAAATAGATGGTTTAATCCTCTTAGTGTCTCTTGTGTGCTGTTCTCTTTTTGGTTGGAACTAACTCCACCCAGTTTTTGCTCCTTGCACCAGTACCAGTGCCCTTCTTGTGCTTAGCAAGTCAGGCCTGCCTATTCCTTTCCTTTTTCCAAGCATCCTTCCTCATTACTGAGTGGCAGCATTTCTCTTTTACTCAAAACTAGCAGACACTCATTTAGAGAATTCRCTCATCTTAGCTAAGCACTGCTGGAGATGAGAGATATCTTCGGTGAATSAAGAGATGCATTTTATCCTGCAGGGTGTCAAGACCAGTACGATCAGSAGACCTTGGGTTTCATTTGATAGGGCTGGGAGTGACTGCTGTCTACATGGTTAGACAGCAGTCCACCTCTTGCTTCTTTGCCTGCAGGATTGGATAGCTCAAGCTGTACTCTTCTCTCCTCCATTACTACGTGATCAGCCCCCTTGAAGTGATTGGGGCAATTTGCATGACCAAATGCTGGTCATGACAGGGCTTATATAGTCAGTATCCTCTGACCTAAAAGATTAAAGTGCTCTTTCACTTTCTCACCATCCTTTGCTCATCTGACTCTTTTTTGAAATCCAGGTTTTCCTCTCCCTGGTTACTCCTTCTCACTTGAAAAAGGACAGCCTGAAAGTATGGAGTGAGGTCACTGAGGCCAGTGGAAGTCCAACAGGCTTCCTCTTAGTCCTGGATCTGGCTCTGCCGCAGCAGCAGCAGCTGAAAGCAGCTGGTTCAGATGCTGGGACAGTAACTGAGTTGTTACTCTGCTGAAGCAGCACATGCAACAAATATTTATGTCTGGTACCAAGAGGGAAAAAGCACGTTCAGAGAAGATAGGCGCTTTGGAAAGGACAAATGTCTTGACCTCAGGCAAGGCTGAGCAGTCTGGGGGGGGATTTCCGTTTAAGTCAGTCTGAAAAGCTCAAGAAAGCTATAGTACCCTGTAGGAAAGGCTCAGAAATCACAAAAACTAGAAAAATTATTACCATTGGTGTCAGTGAAATAATCAGGATAAGGTACTTACAAGTTCTTCTGCACATATCATGTATGTGTTATTAAATATAAGCCCCAAGGTTGCAAATACTCAGGCAGAAATGTTACCAAGTTTCAGAGAACACTTAGGTGAATGAAACATGTGGGGCATGCTGGTGAATATCTGGAATAGAGCATCAGCAAGCAAGAAAATTAAGTCAGTCTTAGTCATAGTTTGCCACGTGAAATGGACACGATGCACTGGAAACGTTAAAGGTAAGGTTTTATTCAGGCAAGAATCATACCAAACAGAATTTCCTCTCTAATTCTCCTACCTTTGTATTTTGCTGTCTTTGGATAAGAGGGTTGTTTGAACAATACTGCACTGTCAGGGGTGATTTTATGTTGCTGTGTTAAGTCAATCTGTTTGTTTTACTTTACTCTGAAGCATATATCCTCTTTGCAAAGTAATGGCACAATTTATGGAGAACAGAAACAGCATGCAGATACTCAAGACCAACCTTTTAATTCCTCCACCACACAGAATGAAAATCATTGCATAAGTGTTGTATCTTTCTCTGCTTACTGAACTGCAATTTGTCAGTCATATCCTCCCTAACAAGGCTGAATTTGGCAGCCAGCAATAGAATTCTTTGTGATATATTCACTCTAAAAATCTGACTCCTTATTTTTCTTTCTGATTTTTTTTTTTTTATTAATTTCTGCCATGTAGTAGCCCCCAGAGTATCACAAGTTGGGGGGCTTTTTCTGAGGCTTGTGAGCTTTAGGAATAACTGCACAACTTCACACTCTGCATACCCACAGAGATGGTAATTATTTGAAATTGGATTTTCTTGGGAAGAAATATGATCTGCTCCACTTCAGAAAGCTGCTGCTGGTTGTTAGGAAATCTCCACTGAGTTTCCTATGTGTCTTCTGATTTGTCAGATGAGTAAGCTGTATTCCTTTGGTACCTTAGTTTTTCTCTTTGTGAAGTGGAATATCAATAAATGTTTCTTAAATTATCAGAAAAGGTTTTGAAATTTGACAGAGTGGAAATCTGACAAATGCAAAGTGCTGTTGAAACTATTACATCATGATTTTTGAGTCTATTATACTCTGATTGCTGTATGAAAATCTGCTTTATGTTTTAACACTGTTGCAGGGAATAAGCCACAGAAAAAATTACATTTTGGATAAGACAAAGTCCTGTTCTGAATACATAAAAAACTGAATTTTATTTACTAAAATGGAAGACGCAAAGGACAGCAGATTTCCCTCAGGAAGAACACAATGCTCTTGTACGTTCAAATGCTATGGCTCATTCTTCAGAAGTTRGACTCCCTCCTTAGATGATAAAAAGTCTAATATCCACAAAAATCCAAGATTTTGTTAAAACTTGGGTCCAATGTAATACACGGCTTTTTCTCCATTATTTGTTTTCAACATTTTAATCTCCAATTTTTTTCAGACTATACAAGCTGTCTACACATGGTGAATAGGGGTGTCTAAATGACAATTCCATATTGTATTTAATGGCTCCAAAGATGGGTGTGTTGCTGGATAGGATCAGTGTTTTAAGGGACAAATGCATTAGATACATAAAATCTGTAAATAACAATTATTATATGTTTCAGGAAAGAATTGAGAATTAAGGACCAGACATGGATAGTTTTGTTTCAGATAATATCTTTTCTTTCCTAAGTTATTTYCTCAAATTTAGTGGCCTCACTTGTAAATAAGTATAGCCCATGCTGGCAGAACTGTGCAACTGTGTTGCTTTGAAAGATCTGTGCTGCTGGGAAACATTCAAATGTTTTTCATGCAGGAAGTTTGAGGGAATCATAAAAGATTTAAAATTAAAAGGAAACAGACGTGAGTTTCTCTGAGAAAGAACTCAAGGAATGAGAACTGGTCAATGAGCCATAAAGAGGGTCAGCCCTAAGATCCCAAAAGGTTAATAAAAAGGCTCTTCTGAAAAAAGATAAGGAAGGAAACTAGGATGAAGATAACCAGTACAGCGTTAGAGGCCTATGTGGGGAAAAGGTAGAGGACGACATTAACAGGGAGTTCAGAGAGCTCAAGGGAGAGAAGGAATGACAAGAGAGGTCATTTAGTTAGAAGTCCAATAGCGACTGCAGAGCAAGAACAAGTAATTACCTGAAAAAGGTTTTGGTAACCTCCATGACCAGACTTCGTTCTTTCCCTTTCTTCCAGAGCTAGCTTAAAGGCTTTGCAACTTCAAATACCTGCACATACCTCCTGTCACAGGCTTTGGTACATGACATGTACCCCTAGCTTTGTGCTTTAACTAGACCGCTGCTGGTGTGTGTAATGGTTCATTTTATTTCAGACACTGTGAACAGGGGCAGGGGAAGATGGGAAAGAATGAAAAAAAAAAGTGTCCTGGGGCTACAGCAGCCCAGCACAGATTGTGGGCTAAATGCTTTGCAGTGTGGACACACCAGTGAGATCTAGGGGTTAGTAGTTCGGACACAATCCGGTCCTTGCTACTTGGCCTCAGGGACCCTCTGTCCCTCTCTCAACTGGGAGTGTAGACTACACACAGAGTTTGTTTCCAGCAACCTCTTTTAGAAGAGACTTTTCTTGCTCTTATGCTGCCACTTCTCCAACGAACAAGTTATTGCATCAATCCTAGTGTTTTGCAAATAATGGATCTTTTTCCCGGGGACAATGTAATTTTTTCTGTGCTGAGTTGCTTTAGTGCAGATCCCTGTGTTTTATTGTTGCTCTATGACAAAACCATAGTGTTACATCCTAGACTAAAACACTAAACTGTGTTTGGGAAGAAATGAGTGGGCTATTGTTTGTATTAGTCTCAGATTCCAAGTGAAGTGAACAGCAATATAAATCCTTGGGTCAGAAAGAATAAATAGCTGTAATTCATGGAATTACTCCTGGATTTTTTTGAATCTAGACTGGTTCAAGTCAGGGTTCAAGTCACAGTCTTTTTACAGTTTAAAAAAATAAAAGGAGTAAAAATTCTTCTTTTAGCATTAAAATGTATGGGGTATTACAGCCAGCTACATGCATTGTATCCAACATTTTAAATATAATTTATCTCCAAGCACACAAATTAGGTCTTCAGATTGAAAATGTACAGCCAGTTCTTAAACTTATGCATGTCTAAGAATAAATTATTATTCCTATAGCACCTCATAGCTACAATTTCAATTCAAGATACTGAAAAACTTATGAAGAAGAACAAAAGAAGAAAAATAAATTAAAAAATAAACTGTGAAACTACTGAATTGATATCCACCAGTTTTTACTACAATTTTGTGTGGAATGGTCAGCAGAATTGTCGCTCCAAAATTTAGCCTGTTGACAATGTTCTTGGAGTCTCAGGTTATGATTTAGCCATCCTTAGGAAAGTTTTGCCTTTGAGCACATGCATCTACCCGCCTCAGAAAATTATCTTAAGCTCACAAATAAATTTCAGTAACTTGTAGGAAACTTTGGAGTGTGCCGAGTGGATTCCTGAAGGCAGAAAGCCTTTGGTGTAGTTAACTTAGAACAGTTGACCAGGAGACATCAGGAAACATTTACATCCTCTTTTTTGGATGGAGAAATTTCCTTTCTTAGTAGACCTTGTCCAAAAATGAAAACATTTACAAGCAACCTCATTAAAGGAAATATTAATACCTGTTGTTCAATCTGGCCAAGCATGGCTGGGTGCTCTGTAGTCACAAGGATCAGATGTGAGAGAGTAGCTTGGCTGTCGCAGGAGAGACTGTGTCAGTGTTTCAGACTTTATTAGCCCTTTTGAATGTTTGTAGAACTGTTCAGTGTGTAACCATTTGTTATTGAATGTCTAGCCACCACAAGCATCAAATCAGTGCTTGGCCTCTCTTTTCTTCTGGATTATCATCTAGAAGCTTTGCTGTTGGGACTCAATATGGTATCTTTTTGTGTGTGTTACATCTACACTTGAAATTCAGTCAAAATCTGGATGCCATGTAAAAGAGAATACATTTATCATTGCTTTTGGCTTGGGTGCACATTCAATCTGAAGTGATGGTTTAACTTTAGATGCATTAAATATCATCTCTTCACCAGACTACAAGGGTATGTATTTTCCCTGTGTGTAATATCTTTGTTCTGAAATCCGACACAATTATCAGTGGGTCAGAGTAATTATTTCTTCAGTCTTGGAGTAGATAGGAGGTAAATGATACCTTTTCCATAGCTATCTTCCTGTCCCACTCAAATTGTTTTTCCACATCCCACTCCCATTGTTTAAAAAACAATGTTCCTTCATATTGTAATTGTTTTTTGTGTACGTGAGAAAACGATCATACATTTTGTCTTCCTGTCTTCACTGTGTTTTTTAAAACTCTGAAGCAATTTTTTATTGTCTGTTTGGAGTCTTTTATGGCACAAAGCTTAAACTTTTAGATAATAACAAAACAGTAGGACTTGGAGTAGATGTAGTAGCTAGTGCTGCGCTGAATATTTAAATAGAAGACTAATTATATATCCTCTTGCACTGTTACAACTCTATCTTACTACAGAGAAGTTCCAGAATTCTTACTAGATTAGAGAATCTGTTCTTGAAAGAGAACAAGAATTAGGATATAAGAAGGATATTTTGATAATATATATATATTAAAAAATTAAAAATGTAATATTTTTCATGTGGCTACATGGCAGATGGGAGGATTGTAAGGCTGCTTGTTTTATCTAGCCATTTTACATGATGCTGATATTTTTCWGTTCCATTTTCTATCTAATTTTTCCTAAATTGTAAATTGGGATGAAGAAAATTGTTTATGACTCCATCTAAGCAGAATTTCTTCTGTGACTTTTTTTTCTGCCCCCTACTAACACAGTTATCAGTTCTAATAATGAGAGATAGATATAGATTAAGACAACACCAGGAATATAAGGTATCTCCTAGCACTAGACCTAGGAAGGGCCTGAGAGCTTCTGTTTCTCCCACGCTTCTTGCCCTGCTCCAGGGCAGTAATCTGCTGCTGCTGTGTACGATTATATCACAGCAGTGTATCTTTTCTGCACCAACATGGTCACTGGCCAAGTGTTAACAAATCCCCATTCTTGCCCAGCTGTTCTCCAGAACCTGATATGAGTTTTCAAGGAGATTGTCCTGCCCTTTTTTGCCAATATTGTTGCCCTTTTTTTTGTCCTGCCATATCTCTGCGTGAAAGAAAAAGAAGAGATTCTATACTCTGCATTAATGCAGAGGCCACGATAGAATATTGCTTTTCATGTGCATCTCTTGTCAAGAGCATCTGAGTGCCTCAAAATTACTTTCTTTCTGTAGAGAGTTCTGCCGCAAAATACACTTTTTTTTTGAAGTTGCTCCTGAGTTGTATGCCCTCCATAGTGATACCGGCTCATGTAGAGTTACAGAAGGAATCTGATCATGTTCCACTCTAAAGAACAATGAACATGTTCCAAGTTCTAAGTTCCAAGACAGAGCGATTTAAATTTATGATGTGCACTCCATGATCTTCCTGTGAGCCTTGCCTTTGCTTGTGACTCTCTGATTCCCATGACCTTGTCTCTGAAACATGCTCCTTCTCAGCAGACCTCAGTCCTATTCTTTCCTGCCAGTATCCCAAATACTCAATTCTCTTCAGTTTATTACCACATGGTTACTCTGTCCTTTGAGGATCCATCCACTAAAATGCTTTGTCATCACTGCACAGCAGAAGATCATCATGAGAGGCCCAGGGCATTACTCTCCTTTCTCCAGTCATGCCTGCAACGGGAACACTAACTCCCTTTTCTCTGTTCGTGGAACCTGGGGAGACMCTTGAGAAGGTCAAGCTCCTCCCTATCTGTACCCCCTTTTTCAAATCTGCTCACATTTAGGCAGTGAAATGTTCGAATACCTATGTGTGTGTACCTGCAAGCTATTTTAGTACTGTATGAACATAGAAAATTAGGTCAAAATCTGTGGGATAGTCTCATTGCATTGTTAAAAGCAGAGTTATTCCTTCCGGCCTGTTATTTAGTAACCTGACCGACCTAGTGCTGACTTCTCAAAGCTTTCTGTCATTCTGCTTCCACTATGCCTAGTCTATGATTTATCTGCAAATAGACCCCATGGTAAGGAAGCATTTTCTGATACATGGTTCCTTTTAGTTATTTCAATGTCCTACTTCTCGCAATCCTCAAACTTACTCATTTAATTCCTCCATCTCTTTGGTAGCGCTCTTGCGATATTTGAGTTGAAGATGCTTCATATCTTTGATGCAAGATCTTACTCAAATCTCTTCCCCATTATTTAATCAAGTACCCGTTTGATTCTTTTGCAATTCCTTGTACGTCACTTCTTTTGGTCCTCTGATCTTTTTATGGTTTCAGTCTGAATTCTCTCCAGTGGTGAATTTTCTGATCTCACAAACAATCTCTGGAAAAGCAGTGTCATTACATGCCTTTAGAAAATGTCACTTACCTCCTTGTAACACAATAAACCCAGCTCATTTGTTGTACAGGATCTCAGTGACTGCTCAGGGGATACTGTTGCTTTGTAAACTGCTATCACATCTGATTTAGGATCCAATGAAATATGGAGTTCTTGGTATTTACCAGCTATGTTCTGGAAGGTCTTTCTTAATTGTGATATTCCAGTTTGCATCTAAATACTTTTCTTCCGTTCTTAAATCTTCCTGAAGTACTTTGCATTCTCCATTCTGGTTTGAGTTAGCAATTAATATCTCCCAATTAATTACATAATAAGTAAACATTCTTTTCTGTCCCTTTTTTAGGTCATTATTGAAGATCCTAGAAAGGACAACAGAAAATGTATGGTTTTTGTCCTAGAACTAAATTCTTGTTACTCCTCACAGTGAGAGCATTGCATACAAGGTAAACTTGTTCAGCTACAACAGAAACACTGCAATCCTCATGAGGTAAATATAGACTAAACAATCTCAACATGACTGACTAATGGACAAAGGATTTACCCTAACATGGCTATTACCCTGTGTTTTAAACATGCAGATGTAGATATTTAACTCTTTAGCCTTCAAATCTGTTTCAAATTTACTACACTGAGTTTCTAGCTTCCCAGTGGTCCTTGTCCTCCAAATTCTGGACACGATACTAGGAAATCATGTGAATCTGACAAGCAAATGTTACGCTCTCAGAGTTTTCTTCTTGTTTTGCTTGCATCTTCCTCTTCTTGAGGCTGACTATCTTAGTGAGGGAAAATGTGGCTATGGAAAACATCAAGCCTAACAGAAATGACGATTTTTTAGTGACCTGGTATATGAGGTTCTGGTATTATTATGGGGTTTAATTTAGGCTTTCTCTTTGCTATGGAGTGGTGTTGCACAAGCACATCTTGCCTTTTGGTTCTGCCCATTTGGAAATGAGCTTCTGCTTGGGGAGTGCAGGTTTGTAATGGGAAGGTGATTCTGGGGTGAAGGCAGCTGGTGGTTTGCCAGTGAACACATTTAATGTGGGTAAGAAGTTACAGTCGACTTAACTGCTTGTAGTTTAGGTATTGATTTGTTTAATGAGGAGGAAGATACCTTGGCTGGGTATTGAGTCATCTTTGTGGGTCTGATTATGCTCAGATATGGTGGTGATCCAGCCAAGAGACTGCTCTCGTAGCAGTGGTTAGCCGCATGGTCCTGGATGTAGCCACAGATTCCATGAATCCACCAGTTGCTGTCTTATAGGCTCTGGAAACATGGAGGAAAGTTGCAGGTGAAAGTACAGAGAGAACTCAAGGAGAGAAGACTTGTCTCCCATCCAAACCCCCATGCTACTTGTCTCAGTGACTGTTTTCACTGACATACAGGATATGTATGTCGATAGTAAATAGTTGCTAGTGCTAATGGTGATTAGATGTGCTTCTCTTTTAGGTAGGCATGGTTATAGCTCTACCCAGGAATGTCTTGTGCTCTTGCAATTTGCCGAAAGCAAAATCATGTTTTCTTACAAAAAGAAAAAAAAAAGAAAAAAGAAAAAGAGAAAAAAATAAAAGGAAAAAAGGAAAAAAGAAAAAGCAGGCATTTAAAGAAAAATAAAAAGCCATGCAAAAAGCATGTGGGTAGCATTTCAGCTGCCTTCCCCCAGGTGATTTTCTGCTGTAAACATTCTGTGGAAATATCACAGCATACACTTTACTGGCCAAGATTTAATCCTTAAACATTGCTGTCCTTGCTTGGAAGCTTTAGGAAAAATATATGAAATTTAATCATTTTTCAGTTGCTTCTGAGTGTTCCAAGGGAGCAGGACTAGGCTATAAAACAAGAAGACATAATCAGAAGTTATATAGTTATACATTCCACATTTCTTTTCTCTGTATATCATATCATCAGTAAATTTTCATTTGCAGATTTATTTGATTTATTTTTTAGTTTTATTTTAAAACCAAATGCAGTTCTGACACGGATGGTGTTAATTCATGAACCACATTCCAACATATTTATTCATTTCCCCTGATAATATGCACCTGGTATCAAAACTATTTCAGAAGACAGCATAGGGATTCATATTTTCGTTTCATGTTGATTTTGGTATTTGGTCTCGGTGCGTTAGCTGTGGGGAGATACTGCAGCTGCTGGAGTAACTTTTGAGTCCACATTTCCCGAACTAACGCAGAAACCCCACCGGCCCTGGCAGAGAGCCGTGGTGCTTTGGAAGCATCTGTCGGATGCCTACGACCCCGCACCCCACAAGCGACACTGATCCCGAAAGCGGTTGAGTCTCCCCATCCCAGCGCCCCCAGAGCGCTCCTGGGAGAGGGTGCCCCCGCACCGGCGCGGACCCCGCTTTGCTCCCGGCAGGCGAAGCCCCGGGACGGGAGCGACGCCTCTGGCTGAGCCCCCCGCGCTGTGCCCCGGTGCGGGCTGTGGGAGCGGCCCCAGGGGGTCCCGGCGATCCCGCCCGCCCCGCGCCGCCATTGGCCGCACCGCTCTCCCCCCGCCGGCCCCGCTGCCCGCGCTTATAGCCTTGGGACGGCGCCGCCGCTGGCGCCGRGAGCCGCCGGGATGCGCGCTCCGCCGAGCTGTCCTCCCTGGGCGCTGCTGGCCCTGGCGCTGCCCGTCCTGGCGCTGCCCGCAGAGCGGCTGGCGCTGCTGCCGCACGGCGAGGACCGCGGCGATGCCGCGCTGGAGCCCGGGGACGACGCGCACTCGGCGGCGCTGGAGCTGAGCACGGCGCTGCGCTTCTACGGCGCCGCCGTGCGCGCCCTCTACGTGAGTGTGGGGCCCCCTTCGGCTGCCGGAGGGTCTGACCCGCTCTTGGGGACTCCCCGGAGCTCTTTGGGTGGGTGGGTGCGTGGTGGTGCTTGTTGGGTTCCGTGTCGGTTGTGTGAGTGCCGAGGACAGAGGTCGGTCCAAAGAGCTTAATTGTTCCGATTGTGTTTAGTCAGGTATCGGGGCCGTGCTAATTCCCTTCTCCCACTGAGGCTGTTGCAGATTCTTCGCAGTGCACAGTCTCTACTGGGAGACGATGCAACAGATAGTAGGAGCATAAAGCAAATGCAATCAGTTAGCGAGAGTGAATGCCATGCCCAGGCGTTTTCTGTGCTCACACAGAGCGTGTTTAGCTAAGAGACCATCCCCATTGTGGTCTGTTTTGTCTGTTTCAGCATGCCAAAGTCACAAAACTGAGTGTCTAACCAGCACCCTGACATGTCCAAGACTTGCACCTCTAAGCGCTGGGAGAGTTTTCTGTCCTTTAATGTCCCGTGCACTCTCAGACGTTCATTGCTTTCAGAGCCTCTTGGGCAGAGAAGTCCATATCCATAGTAATTGCAGGCTTTGGGCTGCAAGCAGATCTCTGCATGTGTCATAGCAGATTCTGGATCCCTGAGTTGTGTGTGCATGTTTGTAGCTGATGGAGGGTGTTTGGTTTTAGAAGGTGGGATTGAAAACAGATTGTTTGGAGCAGAGCTGCTCAAAAGTAGCCATAAGAAAAATTGTTTAAAATGGCAGGGTATCTTCAGAACACTGCAAAAGTGCTGTGAGCTTTATCATTGCCTGTTTCCCCCCCAAAGCCTCATCTAGGCTGGCAGTTCAAGATGCTGAGTAGCATGTTTAGAAGGGTCTTAGTAGGGAAGACGCAGTGTGTTTAGCATGCTAATCTGGTAAACTAAAACTTGCCTCCCTGTCCAGATGAACCAGTCTGGTTTAGCATCATGGGTCTACGATGCAACTCGGTGGACTCACCTACATGGAGACACTTGGGAAACTAGAGCTCCATGTGGCTGCAGTCACTCAAAATTTGGTGTAATTCCCATGTATCTGAGTCTGTTTTATGGGTATTCACTGAAGATGATATAACAAGCTTGTGCTACACTGAGTTGTATTAGTGCTGCCAATTAAGTGACACTCTTTTTCATTGTCCACACTGCCACTACCCAGATAAATCCTGAAATCATATCTGAAATCCAAAAATTTGAGGGATTCAGGTTATGCTTATCTGGAAAATGGCTGTTGTTCACTGAGGCTGACTGAGATGAAGTATTAAGTGGAGTTCAGACTTTGGTTTGACCCTTAGTTCATTGTCTTCTGTACTCTAATTTGGTCACTGATTAGTCAACCCAAGTAAAAAATACACTTTTTAAAGCACACACATATTCTTGAAAGATAGTGGGCTGTCTGTTCAGCCACTGAGAAGCAAAGATAACAAGTAGCGTGTCAGGTAAGTGACAGAAGACAGGACAGAGTTTTCAAAGAGCAGTAAATTGATTAACCAGTCTAGGTTTCTTTAGTTTAATGATCTCGTTATTTGCCCATGCCCTCAAACAGGAACAGTTCTAAGTAGTTTTTGCCTGAGAGAATACCCATATAGAATCTATTTCAGAATCGCTTCCAGGGCTCTGCCAGCATGATTGCTGAGTACTAAGGATGGGCAATTTTAATGAATGGCATTTCAGTATCAGTCTACACACTATGCAGAGGCTTTTGTCTTGCAGTGAATCTGGCACAAGTATTGTAGAGCAGAAGCACAGTACAAACTCTGTGGGGCTAGGAAAAGGAGAAGAATACCTGTTAAGGAAATGCAGTTTTAAATGCATCTTCACATTACACATTTTTATTGTATATTTGCAGTGACTATGATGTTACTCAGCAAGCAGGATTCACGAAAGTATTGCTAGTTGGTGGTAAATACTATGATGCTAATACAATCCACATTTAGTACACATTATAATACATAAAGGAATTCCTGGGTCAGATTTTGAGTTGTGATTAAATATGTCATTTTGTATGATCCATCAGGATAATGTGATAAGGTTATATTAATTTTTGAGTGCTTGACTTTTGGCCTTCAATCGATTGAAAATTTGTGTGTTCTCTTTCTATTTTTTTTTTAACAGTTGAGAAGCTGAGTTGTTTGAGTTAGCTATAAACATTATTAAAAAGGCAAGAAGTTCTGAGAAATGATTGTTTAGTATCAAATTGTCATAAAATGCCTGGCAGCAAAACCTTTTTTCATAGACAGATGAGAGCACTTTTATTTCATATAAGTGGAAACAGACTTTCACATACCAAAATCTTCAATATGGTGCTTTGGTATGAAAGATTTATGGCATTGAACCCTATCACTAACACATACTGATCTATTTGTTTTAATAGCACACTTTTATTAAGGCTTTTTCAGTTTATGCTAAGGCTCACTGATGTGGAAAAATGGAAGGATTAGGGATTACCCCTGTTTAGGAGAGAATCGAGAATCCCTTAAGGCAAGCTTGGTTTAATTTTTTTAAGCCTTGCTTTTATTAACTTCTTAAGTTAATAGTTGGTCATGTTTGTATTAGACAGTTTTGCTGCTCCAAGTCAACAGTCACTTCATTATAAAAATAAATTCAAATTTTCTAAACTCTTTTACACAGAAATACTCAAGCCCGTAAAATGCCTAATCATTGAACGGGAAAAAGTACTTCATTTGTTAGAAACTTTAATTTTTGTTGTACACACAGAGATACCCTTTTTCTTTTAACAGAAGTGCTTCCTTACTTTGCACTCCTTTTCTCACTTGGCTTTCAGGTTGGACATATAATTGTGTGTGTGTGTGTGTGTAATTTGTTTTGCTACAAACCACAAATGTATGTTAACTATGTGTGTAATCCAGAAGTTTAACATGCTAAAAATACATCTATGTTAGTTCCTGTCAAGTTAAATAGTGTTATACCCTAAAAGGAAAGATGTACTGTAAAGCTGGTCTTTAGACAACGCCCACCTGAGGCCTTTTTTCCCCCCTTTCCATTTTGACAGGAATGATGCTCTGATGAAACCCAGTACTTACCCCAAATTACTTCTCTTTATCTTGGGATTCACACTTTACCTATTTCTGTGACCTTGAAAAAAGCAGGGTAAAGTTAAATTATACTATTCACTGTCTTTGTCAATAGAAATATATTGTTAAATATGAAAGATAAAAACATTTTTTCATTGTTGGTGAGTTTCTTTTTTACCCCTAAAAATCACTGCATAAAGTGAGCAACTTGTTTAGTTATTTTCATGTAATGGCTTGCAAATGTTTTCTGGGTTATAGAAACATTCGCTTAACATTTAAAACTCAATTGTCTCATTTATAAACTAAAAAAAAAAGATGTTGGAATTTTCATCTCCTTAATAAAATTACTTGTTACATTTAAGTTTTTAGCAAATAGGAAAGGAATAGTCAAAAGCAGGTCACTAAGTGGTGAAAAGAGGAGAGCCATTTCTCCTGGTTTCTGCTTTATTCTGTAGTAATAACTAGCCCTGATTGTATTTTCTCTTAATGTTATTTTAATCTCTGCCATAAATGGGGGATCGTGAAGCCGCAAAGTCTACACACACCAAATCTGATGAAGATCATGGAATTTGTTTAAAATACTTCAAACACCAGTCATCTCTCACAAGAGGATTTAGAGTGGAAGTAGGGCTGCTTGTGTACAAAAAGTGTAAGCAAGGAGAAGGAAGGGGAAAAATTTTAATTTGCTCTAAATTTATTACTTCTAAGAGGGATCTCCATGCTAAAAGGTCTTGGCAAACAAACTGTCATGTCCACTGTCTTCCATTCTGTCTTCCAGTGGTATAGTATAATTGGTGGGGTTTAAATTTCATGTCATGTTTTAGCTTTGCTTTACAGGGATATGAGGCATTTTCTAGTGTACGGATGTTGTCAGAGTTCTGGGAACCTTTCTGGACTAGATTTCTCCCTCATGTCTGACTGCAATTGCAGGGTCTGTACTGAGGTAACCCATGTTGTCTTTTTAGTTTTGTATTCCTCAAATTCATAGCTCACCTTAGGATCTGTGGCCACTGTTAGATCATAAGTGATTAGAGGAAAAGTTCTCTCAGCATTCAGATTCTCCCACTTTCTAATATGACCTGCTTTCCCATCATGCTTGTGTAGGTTATTTACTACTTATGTATCTTAGATAAACTGTTCGTGCATAAAGCCAACTTGCCTTTTTTTACATGATCTTAACTTTTTTAGTATTTTACACTATAGCTGCTAGTGAAATTGTTCATCTGCAGACAATACAGTCAGCATATACCAAGCCACTTTTAAAGTAAATTCTGATATACTTTGGAAACTATTTCCTAAGTTTAGTTAATGGTTTGTTCTAACCATTAACCAGTTATACACCAAGCTGACTGACCACTGGCCTGTGGCAGGGGGCATGCTCTGACCCTCTGGGTAAGCCAAAGGAGACTTCAAGGTATAGGCGTTTTTTGTTTATGAAGGTGTGATTTGTACCATGAGTTCTCATGCTACACTTTTTCTGATTTACTGTATGTAGCGGTAGTAATGGTGCTGCAGAACTCAAAGATGTTGCCAAAATACATGTAGCCAGCATCCTTGATGGGCTTGCACAGCCCACAATTTTCTTTGTGAAGAATAGGTGTGGCCTCCTACTGGCCTCCTTGTTTCCAAATTTATGTAGCGGAAAAGAGTGAAGAAGTATTTGCAGACAATGAGAGTGTTCAGAGACAGAGAATAGCTCTTGGACAGGGAGTGCATGGGTAGGCTGGGGGCCTTCAGTCTGGAGGAGAGATTACATAGTGGGAGAGACTGGGTAGGATTTTTGTATGTCTCAATACAAAAATTAGGGGCCATCAAATGAAGCTGAGCGCCAGACTGACAACAAACAAAAGCAGGAGAGACCTGAGGGTATGAGTCTCGGATTCATGGACTTCTCTTTTAAGGGACTTTGTGGATGCCTAAAGTTTATATGTGTTAAGGGAAGACTTAACAAATATGTGAAAGAGATGCACTGAGGATGAACAGTCAAACCACAGAGAATTGCTTGAGGTCAATAGGGTTGGAGGCTGGTTGGAGAAGTACGTGCATGTGGTTTTGCTGAATCTCTAAGCTAGCAGGTACAGCTGGGAACAGGCTACTGGACTAGGTGGTTTTGCAGTCTGAGTTATAGTGGTCATTCTGACCCCTTTCTAGGCATTCGTAAAGATTTTGTCATGTTGACATCTTGATTATGTGAGAAGATCCAGCAGTGAGTGTGAGCGAGATAAATCTGTGGGAGATTGCAGTTTTAGTTTCATAGCTTGCAGTGACAGTTTTGGAACCTCTGTCCCTTTCTGACTCCCCTGTGTATGCAGCAGCAGCTCTAGAGTGAGTACCTGGCTGTCTACAGGTGATCAGATATGTCCTGTTATCAGGTAGTCCAAGACATGGAAATAGATTTGTATGTGGCTGATTCATGCAGTGCCAAACACACCTGGGACAAAAAGATATGTGTGAGCAGTTTGTGCACCGCTTCAAGGCCTGACACCTGTAGTGTTGCTCAGTTCCTGTGTGTGCAAGAGTCGTCTCACTGACCGGTTAAATCTCACTGAGACAGTACATTCCCCCCCTGCCCCCCCTTTCAATTAACTGAGCCAGTTTTCCATTGGACTCTGTCAGGGCACTCAGCTGTAAAGAAATTTATAGAGTGGCCTGTATCTGCTGTGGAAGTTCTCTCTCCTAGCCTMTGTAACCTCTGGTATAAGAGCTGTGCTCACAGCATGTCTTAAAAGTGAGCAGCAGCTTGTTGTTGTCAGCCTTGCACAGCAGCAGAGAAGTTACTAGGAGGATGGTGGTAGCGAAGTGAAAAGTAAAGCAGGCCTGGCCAGGCAAAGAGAAATCTGTACATCTTTCCAAAAGACTTTCACCCAAGCTATTACAATATTTAAGCATGGAGCAGGTTTTTTTGGGCTGGCGGCCATGTGTAGATTAGTTCTTTGCTCAGAAATTCTATCAGCTTCTGAAGCAGTGGTGGGAAGGTTACATATATCTGTTAGAAGAGGCAGTAAGTGTCTCAAATGTAAATAGCTAAAATCTTTATCTAGGGAAAAAGGATGGTCTATCCATAAAGTAGACCTCTGGTTTTGGGCAACTGAAATCCCAGGACTCCTGACACGGGATACAAAACAAGCTTAAAAAATACCCAGTTACTTTTCAAACACAAAACTGACTTTTGATTCAATTTCTTTTGGAAATGCAATGAAAATATTGCTATCTAGAGCACATGTGTGGGAGACAGCCATATGAACAGTATCTGTGTTATAATTTTCACCTTTTTCTTAGGTTACTACCAATGGGATTATTGCAGTGAATGAACCCTCAAGTGAAGAAAAGTATCTTGGTCAATTCCCAGTGAGTTTTGGGGCTATTGCTCCTTTTATGGCTGACCTAGACACAACAGATGGACGTGGAAATGTGTATTACAGAGAAGATTCATCCTCAGATGTCTTGCAGCTTGCATCAGACTATATCAAAAGAGGTTTTCCTGAGTCTGCTTTTGATCCCAGCAGTGTTGTTATTGTTACCTGGAAGCTTGTGGCTCCTTACCAGGCACCAGGAGAAGATCATGCTCTGGAAGAAAAGGTGAATGTTAATTAGAGCTTTAAGTCATGTTGGACACACGTTCAGCTAAAGTGTAACACTGTAACCTACTGCTTTGAAGGCTTGAATTCCTCAGTGTTTAAATGAATTCTGCAGAGCTAAGAATGTATATTAGTGTTGAAAAGGCTGTAGCAAAATAGGAGTTTCCAAAATTTTTACTTGATTTTTATTTTAATAAAATTTTATTAATTAAAAAGTAAATGTTTGAATCTACATAGGTGATTTCTTTGTATTTCTTGAGTCTTACTTTGAATGTTAAATGTGATGTGGTAATAACTGAAATAGAATATTTCGACCTTCCTCTGTGCAATATAATCCTGCTGGCTTCCATTTTTCAACAGACTCCTAAGTCATTTTGACATCAAACTATCTAAAATCAGGTAGGTATATGGATTAGTAGGAACTTAAGACTATGTTGAACAGCTGATATTGCATTCACAAAAAGCTCATGTTTTGTACCTAGTATTGAATGAAGAAGCTGTTAGAGTTTATTTTTTTATTACTCGCAAACCATTTTCTCCTTTTTAAGCCATATAGCTATTATCCTGCAAGGATGTGTGACTTTGTACACCCTAATTATTCCAGCTGATAAGACCATTACCACAACTTAGCAAATCTTTTTATATCATCGATTAATTTCTTTTGCTTAACTTGACACAGGCATTGTGTCCACAATAACAATTCTGCACTCTGGTACTAATGAATAGCTGATGTCTGAGTTGCTATCCCAGTAGTTCCTACAGTAGGCAGGAGTGTTCCTATGGGAAAAGACTTGGGCAACATGAAACCAGAACTTTACTTTAAACATTCTCTTTACAGAATTTTTTTATTTAGTCTAGCACCTCACTTCCTTTATTTTAAGGAAATGAAATAGCATTGTGTAGCATTACAGAACTTAAAATTGTTATGTTTCAGGTAGCCTCTCTGACTATTGCCTACATATTTAACTTATCTTTGATAATGTTTTCTTTTTAATGAGAATTCTGATTTTCATTTTGTGTTTAAAAAGAAAAAATATTCTACTGTCTTTCTTGACTATTTTTCCATGACTAAATGTGTGTTAATTTTTTTTCCGCAGAGAAATACATTCCAGGCTGTCTTAGCCTCTTCTGACTCCAGTTCCTATGCTATTTTCCTTTATCCTGAAGATAGCTTGCAGTTCTATAGCACATACTCCAAGAATGGTGACGAAAATATTCCTGCTATGGTTGGCTTTAGTCAAGCCTCTACGAACTACTACTTTTGGGAAAAACCGGGATCCTACAATGTCATTGCTAATGATGAAGACAGCATTAGAAACTTGTACAAGTATGTTTTTTTTCTTTGTTTAACGTCCTCAAGAAAACATCGGTATTCCATGGTTTTCTTTAATTGTAGCATGAATCAATGAGAACTAATAAGATCTCATTAGCCATTGCATGAGAAATCACAAAGTCTGCCACTGATAAATATCCACCCTCTTGAGGACTTCGAGGACTTTGGTGTAACTTGTGAGAAGTCCATACTTCCATTGTCACTGGTAGCAGTCTTTTCTTTTTTTTCTTTTTTTTTTTTTAAGAAAAAGTGAACAAGCAGGAAAGGGAATGAAAATTAAAAAGTTACAGTAAGTGATAGCAAGATCTTTGTGGCCCTAATGTCTCTGTCTGTTCCCATTGCTTTGGAGACAAGAAAGCTAGAAATTCTCAGTGGAGTTCTGGGTGTGGAGAAAAATGTTTTCCAAACTATTAGGGGTGTTTTACAGGTGAATAAACTGTACCTGTAGGTACGTATGTAATGTAGATAAGATAATTAGACAGTTTTGTCCTGACACTTCTCACTGAAGGTTAACATCTTGTGTAGGCTAGAAATACCACACAACTTGTGCTTGATTGCTTTATTTGGCATGTGCTTCTCTTTGACAGAAGCAGCAATGCTGGGAAGCAAGGTGTCTGGGTGTTTGAGATTGGTAGCTCATCTGACAGTATTGTGCCTGCCAAGATCAGCAATGTTTTGGAGATCCTGGAGTCCAATGAGGAAGACCAGGAGATGACTTCTAAGCCATTTATGTCCGACTACGGCTCCACTGAAATAACACAGCAGTATATCACAAGTAGTACGGACAGCACTGAAGAGGATCAGCACCTTGTTACCTACAGTGTTCCTCAGCTAGCTGCAGAAGACTTTCTGACTTCATACCAAGATGTAACAGGAACACCTTTAACTGAGTCTTTTTACAGTCCTCAAAATTTCCCGACAGCAAAAGCTCCACCTCGCCAGTTTCAGGTCCAGCGGTTCCCCCCACAGCAACCTCAAGTAATAGATGTGGAAGAATTTGATGAAACTGGAATAGGTAATTGTACATTTTAGCTTCTGCTAACATGGATAGGCAAAAAAGATGAGTGAAAAAAATTGAATTATGAAAGAAATACTCTGTTTCTTTCTCATTACCTTCATATCTGAAAATCTGGACACATTTCCTAAATTTGTGTTATTCATCGAGGTAGTTAACTTGTATGTCACCTCAAATTCAGATCTTGCCAGTCTAGTAATCTGGTTTTCTAATCACGCTCACAGACCTTTCTCAGATATGTTACTGTATACAGGTAATTTAATGAATGTTGGGAATAGAGTCTGTTGTAAAACTTTTTGGCCAGGGTTTCATGGCCCCAAGTCTTAGAAGGGTGTAATTAGCAATTCTAAGTTCTGATAAAACAATTTCAGATTTGTGTGACTGACTGCCCAGATTTTAATTATTTCTTGAAGCGGATGTGAGAATTGCTATCTCCATTAAATAGTGGGGTGAGGCAGTCAGGATTACAGGGCACATCAGTTGCTGCATGATGCTGGTTACAGTACTGATATGTTTTGTTCTAAAGTTGGAAAGTCTCCTTTTTGTTTTGATTTGGAAACATGGATGGATTAAAATTATTGCATGTTTAGCCTTGACAAGAATTTTAACTGATCTGTATTAATATAGATCTGCTGAAGTCAATAGAATTAAACCGTTTTCTAATTCAATAATTATACAGCTGAAACCCTGAGGTGTTCTGCGCGATAGTAGACTGTTACTTGCATATTGCAAGGTTAGCCAGTATCAATTGCAATAGCTCATTTTCCTTAAAGAGAAAATGAAAAAGCCGATCAAGTGAGTCTGGAGATACTTTTAAACTGGACCAGGGATATGTGAATACTACAGTAATTACATGAAGCATAAATGTCTGGTCTTGTTTTCTACAGTGTTTCGCTACCACACAGATGTCCAACAGACCTGTGCTAACAACCGTCACCAGTGCTCTGTTCATGCTATTTGCAAGGATTATCCCAACGGATTTTGTTGCAGTTGTATTGCTGGCTACAAAGGAAATGGCAGACAATGTGTAGCAGAAGGTAACAGTTCTGAAATTTAGATACGTAAGCAGCAATTACACAAGGTGTTCTTGAATGAGGTGACCTGTTTTCAATTCTAAAAGAGAAGCGCCAAAAACTTTTTGAAAGACTTATCACTGAAATCTAATGAAAGGTGTTTTAATCAGTGAGCTCTACTTTTTAAAATGCTGTTGGTTTTTGAATGAAGCAAATTATTTTAAGTGGTCAATTATATGCTTTATGCATTTTAATGTGACTTTCTAGAAAAAATAAACTCTTCTGTAACTGACATAATTTAAAAGAAAGCATAACATCCAGCAGTATTTGCCAGAATTAGTTGTGAAGTTCCAACGTGTTATAATCTGATATGGTCCTCACTCTGGAAAGGGACAGTTCAAAGTGATGAGCAAATTAACTTTGATCATCGAACTAAAGAGCATGGCTCCTCTTTGTCTGACTCTTAAGCTGCTTTACTAAAGGACTGATCTGCCAGATTTTTGTTAAATACCCGTTTAAACTTTGCTCCCATGTAAAATCCATAAAGGAATGTCTTATGTATACGCTTGTAATCCTCAGAGTGATTTGACTCAGAGTATAGATGCATTTCAACAACTCAAATAGCTGACTGCAAGACTGTGTTTTATAAACCAGGAAAGCAAAACCTAATACTTAGCTTTCAGTTCATAAGACTGGATTTTTCATAGAAAGAAAAGAAGGATCTGATGATAATGAAACTTAAACTTCCACATAGGAAATTATATACAGGAGAAAACTAGCAGTCTGAAATAGCTACTTCTGTATAACACTGACAGTCTTCCAAATGGTCAGTAGTTTAGAGTCAAGAAATGTAATAGCTTAGAATAATAGGTCAATTATTCTAATGTCTAATGGTGTTAGTCTTCTAGTAGGGAATGAACAAATTTGCATCCAGTGTGCCTTGATATGAAGTGTGATCTTCAAAAGAAGTTTCTGTCTGCCACTTACTGTCAGATATACTGTCACAGTGTTATGGAGTTATCCTTGCAGACAAAGCTGTTCATGAGGATAAAGCGCATTTCTTTAGGCAACTTTGACCATTTAATTATCTGTATAAGACAACACACATGCACATACCTACATAAGCACGTGAATACATGGCAATTTCTTGTCTGAATTCTGTGAGTGTTTGTCATTTATTTCAACACTAATATCTGTGAACGTCGTGAAAGCTCTGAACACATTCCTTGGAAAGTATGAGAGAACTGTCATTTTGTTCTGATGCATTGTATTGATTTGCCAGGTTCTCCTCAGAGAGTCAACGGGAAGGTCAAAGGAAGAATCTTTGTAGGAAATAACCCCATTCCAGTTATATTTGAGAACACTGATCTCCACTCCTATGTTGTGATGAACCAAGGCCGTGCCTACACTGCTATCAGCACAATCCCAGAGACTCTGGGGTATTCTTTACTACCTCTTGCCTCTATTGGAGGTATCATAGGATGGATGTTTGCTGTGGAACAGCAAGGGTATAAAAATGGATTCAGCATTACTGGTAACTTCTAAATTAAAATAATATTCAAACCTGCTGTGCTTTCCTCTGTCTTGATAGAAAGGAAATGTGTATTTAGAAGCAATATAGGGTGAAAATCCATTTATTCTGAGCTGCAGATTGATTCTTTGTAGTCAAACTTCTCACCATTTTTTTTGTTTACGATATATAGATAATGGACTTTTCAATTTACTGTCAGAGTATAAGGACTAAGTGTGTTAGAAAGAAGATGTGCTTGGCCAGTTCATGTTCAAGAAAAAGATTATTAAAAAGCTCTGATTTTGTTGTTGTTGTTGTTACTAGAGTGTACATAGTTATTAAAAAAAAGCTGCTGCTACATCTAGAGATCTAACATGTTAATTGCCTGATTGTACCAGTAGAGCAAAAAAGAAATGAAAATCTGACCTCGTGAGGGGTCTGAAATGCATAACAAAAACAGCTGCTGCATGACATGCAAATGACTCTGTTAACTTGAGGGAAGCCCCTGTTCACAATTCAAGCTTTTCATAACAGTTTGAGGCCAAATCTGGTTAGTTGTGCACATGAATTCAAGCTGTAGAATCAATCTGCTCTAGAAAAACATGTGTTTCTTTTTAAAATTTGATCCTTTACAGACATGTAATATGAATTTATTGGAACATAACTTTTTTGTTTGGAATTTTCTTGGATTTGGTATGTTTGAAGTTTGTTCTGGAATTTACACCATACATTTCACTTGGTTTTGATTTGGAAACAGATGTACTGGATTTTAAATTTTTTTTTTTAACTCCCTGTATTCCTAGTGGAAATTTTCTCTAAACTGCCCTTTTAAGTGGTAGGATAAGGCCTACTGTTATTAGCTTGGTCAGAATTACTTTTTTAAATTTAAAAAAACCTGCTTCCTCAGGCTTATTTGTGATTTATACTGTCCAGCATTTAAAAAAAGATTATTTCCTTGCAGTATCCAAGTATATTATCAGTATGCTTCTGAAAGTTATTTCATTAGAAACACAAGTGCTACATCAAAACTTGCAGACAATAGTAATCCAAATTTTATCTACTAGAAGCAATACTTCGAATAGAAGGATTCAGAAGCCTCTGTTAAGTGGTTTAACTAATACCCTTTCTTTAGGTGGCGAGTTTACACGGCAAACGGAAGTAACTTTTCTTGGCAACAATGAGAAGCTGGTTGTAAAGCAGAAATTCAGTGGCATTGATGAACATGGTCACCTTACCATCAGCACAGAAATGGAGGGCAGAATACCTGAGATCCCATCTGGTGCATCAGTCCATATAGAACCATACACTGAGCTCTACCACACTTCTAGTTCTGGTAAGGTTCCCTAAGAATGAAATTATAAGAACGTGCACATTTCTTAAAGCAAAGACTAAGACAAGCCAGAAAACATTATTTTATTCCCTTTTTAGCAAGTGTATTTAGGACCCTTTGATTTACAGAAAGATGCTTTTTGCCTCTTAGGAAAAGATCTCAAAAGAAGGAAGATTCTGAGTGGGACAACGCAAATATTTGTAATCTTTTCATTGAATGAAAAGATGAGTTTAACTTACTCTAAACTGATGTCTGCAAAAGACTCTCAATTTCCCTTTCTGTTGACCTTGTTTTTACACTGTGGATGGCAGCATACAAATTGCAAAGTTTTTTTTTTGTAGATCCACAGTAGAAGGTGTATATCTTTTTGTGGTAATGTCATTAAGTGAGCTTTGGTCTTGCCTAATGAGACTAAACCAATTATTTACCGCTATGTGTCATGTAAGCTGCATTACAATGACTCTGCAAGCATTTATCAGTATCATTTGAGCTGACTTTTAACAACCAACTGGAAAATTAGGAGCCTCTTAATTCCCTTATCAGTTTCCTATATTGTCTCTTCAGTACTTCCCTCTCTTCTCTCTCGATTCCTTTATCACAAACTCTAGGTTTCCCAAGAGAACCATTCTTCATTCACTATTTACAGGGCAATCTTATTTTGCTTACTTATTTTGCTTTTCTCTTCCCGGATAAAATTATGGATATTTCCATACAAAAAAAGAAAAAAAAGTGAGGTTGGAGTGTTGCTGCTGGCCAGGCAGCTCAGCTGCCAAAGAGCAATAAAGAGGAACCAGTCTGTGGTGCACCCACATGCACATGAATACTGGAGAGACTGCACTTTTCTCCAAGGGTGCACTTTTGGTTGCTAGAGATTGCTGGAAATGGTGCAGTTGCATCGTCACTGCCTTATATTCACTAATGTCTGTTTTTGGTAGCCAGTGATGAACCCCCTTGTGCTTTGCCTGTTGTTATGGACTGGGAGGAGGAGGAGGAAGTGGAAGGAGCAGGAAGCTTCTGCTTTGTGCTGAACAACTTCAGATTTTGGGCAGCATATGCTCTATAGAACACTTGCCCCTACTGGGCAGAAATGCTGTTCCCATGGAGGTAAAGTCAGAAGCTGGAGGGAGGTATCCTTCAGGCTGGATTTGATTTTCTAGGACTCAAACAGCTGCTATTCTGGTGTCCTATGGCATATCTAATAGACTGCTACTTAGCAGAAATCCAGCTTTTGCCAGCTGTTGCAAGTGGATTGATATAGGTGTGTTCTGGTGTCCAAACGAAGAATAGTGGTGTTATGAGGACCTTTTTGCTGGTGGGAGGATGCACAAGCCCAGATCTTTTTGAAGAGTTTTGTTCACAATTTTTCACAGTATAGAAAACTGTTGTGAAGCATACAGGAGCTTTCAGACATGCACCTTCTTCAGGACTTTGTTAAAATCCAAGGCTAATAGCCTACAATGAACTAAAAGTGGGTGTAGTTTGGTGCTGGTGAGATGGCTCTTGTCCTTAGCTTGAAGATCCATTATGTAAGTCCACCTAAAGGAACCTCTGAGTTTGTTGAGCTGAATTTTCCTTTCATTACTTGGAAACCCACAAAGTAAAGTTAAATTTTTAAAATATGTCAGAATAAATCAGATGACTCATTTCTCAAAGCTGTGCTACCTGAGAACAGAGTAAGTGTTCTCAAATGCTTATTCCTTTGCATGGAAATACATCCACTTTCATAGCCTCTTGCCTTTGAAATTCCTATTCACACTACTCAGACTTCATCCCAAGCCTTCAGATAGCATTTGACAGAATGCTTTTGATGTCTGTTCTGATCAGTGTGTTTGCTGTCCTGTTGTAGTGATCACTTCATCATCCACGAGGGAGTACACGGTGACGGAGCCAGAAAGGGATGGGGTTGCTTCCACGTACACGGGCGCCTATCAGTGGCGACAGACCATCTCCTTCGAGGAATGCGTTCATGATGACTCCCACCATTCTGCTCCTGCTATTCAGCAGCTCTCTGTTGACAGCGTGTTTGTCCTGTACAACAGAGATGAGCAGATTCTRCGGTACGCCATGAGCAATTCCATCGGCCCCATCAGTGGTATGTACCAACTTGAAATTTTTCTTTTTCTCTTTTGTGAGTAATTAAGAGCAGTTGTCCGTTGGTTTTTTTTTTAGCTTGCCCTACCTGGGTATTAATGAGTTAAATTAATTCATTTCATTAGTTGGTAGAAGTCCAGCTCTACCAGTTAAGGAGAGAAATGGGACYGTTGAAAGTTTGTGTTTTTACGAGAGAAAGAGAGCATTTAAGTGATTATCTCTTCTTGAAATTCAGKGGGGTTTGTGTCTAATTCCTTGAAATACTCTCAACACACCACCTTGAATCTATTGCTACTTGGTATATGGAGTATGTTTTTTATCTTTACCTAATTTGAATTCCTCTATTAATTTTTTTTTTGCATTGTCAGACAAGATGGTAAAAGAGGGGGATAAGATTTACCTTGGGTAAGTTTCTATAATTTAGCTTGAAACACAGCATTTTATCTTTGAATTGTAGGCAGCCTGTGAAATGTATTTTTTTGGATGAGCTATCCAAGCTTGCACTAAAATCAGAAGGAAAGTAAAGAAACAATTTGAAAATGCACACCAGATGAGTGTAAGAACAGGCTCACTTTTGTTTGTTACAAAATAAAGTTCTGCTAATTAAAATGAATAAACCAACCTGTTAAGAATTGTGTTTTGAGTCTAATGTCAGAGACTGGAAAATGAATTACCTTTGTCTGTCTTGCTTTCTAGAAAGGTTTTTGTAGCTTCTTTTTTTAAACTCAGTAGTCCTTCATACAAGTAACAAGGAATACAGGTGCCATTAAATCCATATCTAAGATTGGTGTCCAGCCTATCACCAGCAAGTCCTCTTCTTCCTGGCRCAAAAAGTATATTCCCTTGTTTAATGTGCATTATAAGCAACTTCCTTCTGGGCCTTAACTGAGTGTTATTACTTGGATAGAGTCATCAAGGCTAAATATGGTCTCTCTTGTCAGATGGCTCTGCTGATATAAACCGGAACCCTTGCTACACTGGTACTCATAACTGTGACACCAACGCCGTGTGCCGTCCCGGGACCGGAAATCGCTTCTTCTGYGAATGTTCGATTGGCTTCCGCGGAGATGGAAACGTTTGTTATGGTACCAGAAAACTTCCACTCATTGCAAAATGAAAGCTAATGTAGAATTTATTTTCCTTGGCATGCGCTGACTCTCAGGACTAGCCATTCCAGCAAAATGAACTGTCCTGAGAGGCTGGTTTGAAGAAAGATAGATAGGTTAGAGGGCTGCTGGGCTAGCTGACATATCTCAATAATCAAAGTAATCAAGTCTGACTGTCTTGAAGAGTATATTTTGCCAGCATGCAAAGCATCTTTCTTACTCACTTTGTCTTTCTATAAAATGTGTGGGAACTTAACTGTGAGAAACTTACTGTAATGCGAGTTCTGGTTAAAATGAGTCAACTAGGTTAAAAGTTCCCAAGGGACATGAGGAATAGGAAACGCACATACAGACGGAGCACAGATATGTGCAATTCATTGAAATCATCTTTTTCATGATCTGCTTTGAAAATGCTTTTCTGTTCAAAAAGTCTCATATTTCCCATCTCTGTCTAGCTCTGTATTCTTAGTGTATTTGGGTTTTGCTTTGTMATCAAATCACAGCACAAATACTCATTTTCAAGAGGTGAAAATGTGTGTTAATGAAATGTGTCATCCCTATTACCTAACCAAGTTTGGGGTTTTTTTAATTAAAAAATAAACCCCAAATACAGCTCTCCTTCCACTCCAACCCTTTAATCAACTTGCGAATGAAAGCAACAGCATCACACTGTCCCTTCCAGTTCTCTGGTGCTGTGAGTTGAGCAGCAGTGGATTAGAGATGCATACAGATAATGAAAAGGGAAGCCTTTCCTAAAGTTCATGCTCCTCCAACAGTTATCATTGCTTCTGATCACCTAAGGCTGCATTTTCTTCCACAGCAGCTCCTCGTTCCTCTCCAATTTCTTGTGCCTTCCCCTTATTACTCTGTGATAGAACTTCTGGTTTGTTTTCTTCTTTTTGGTGCAGATTAGCTGAGAACACAGTTACCTCAAAACTTATTTTCAGGTTATTAATATCTCTTAAGACATGGTCCATGCAAGATGTGGCCTAAATACAGAAGACTGCTGTTAACTGATAGTTCCCCASTTTCAGTTTTTCTGGCATCCATACTAAATGCATCTTTGTAATAACCGAAATCCTTATCATATCCTAGATATTGATGAGTGTTCAGAGCAGCCAGGGCTATGTGGCAGCAATGCAGACTGCAGCAACCAGCCRGGAACCTACCGCTGCGAGTGCGTTGAAGGATACCAGTTTGCAGCAGACGGGAGGACTTGTGTTGGTGAGTTTCATGTTTCTTAAAAGCACTGCCCACCGGCCTTTGGGTAGTGATTCATTTCACAGGGAGGGACAATAGTGCTTCACGATCTGTGCTGACTTCTGACATGAGTTAAAGTGAATTCAGGAGTTTGTGCTGCAGCTTGTGATTACTGGCTTTTTCTGCATTTTATAAGCGCTGTGCTTTTGACTTTTTGGGAGTTGGTGTTTTGTTTCTTATGTCTAATCCAGAGTTCAGTTTAACAGATGAGATTTTAGTTACAGATTAATCCCTTGGACAAGATAGTGCACACGTCTAAACCAGTGTGTCTTGGCTATTGCACATATTCTGAAGTGATAATTTATCATGCTGAAAAGGAATTGTAACCACAGATCATTTCACTGTTAAAGTCTTCGAGATTTGGCTCTTTAGCTCATTTTTAATGAACCATTAAAATCTCAAATTCAGTAGTTGTCACTGAGCTAGTTTATTTTTCTGTAACCTAAACACTTTTTTCTGGAGGAAGCCTGAGTTAATCTGTATTTGCTGGACTAAGGTTGTCCTAAAAAGGAATATCTTTTTCTTGTTTACCCCGTTTTTCACTCAAGTTGTGTAAATTCCTTTTGGAAAAAGGAATCTATAGATGGCAGATAGAAGAGGGATAAGGACATATAACAGATAAAAAAGGAGTAATGACTCCACTTTTAGAGCTGCAACTGTCAGGATAGGATAGAGATTAGATTTTTTTTGTTAGACTTTTTATCTTGGCAACTTGACAGTAATTCCATACCAGCAAAACCTATACACAAGCTTCCAGTATCGCTGGACCAGTTCCTCTTTCTTTTGGAAAGAAGTGATAACAGCTGGGAATTGTTTGCTTCTGTTGTGATGCTTTGTGGTAGAAGCTTAGTTACCCTTTGGTCAGCTAATTCATCCACGTCTTTGCTCATTATAACAAAGACAGTTCTTCAGCTAGGAGCAAGGAGCCTTCGTCTTGCAGCAGACAGTTGCATTATTTTCCTTGAGTTTGTGACTTTGCATGCCATGTATTACACTCTCTCACAAGCCAAATTTCTCTGCTCCAGAAAGAATTACAATTCATGTCTACTCCCTAAGTCACAGTGCACCCTAAGTGTCCCTTTGTTGCAGAACAGTCAGAAAAAGCAACTTCTTCTACCGAGGCCACTGGAAGGGATAGGGTGAGATGTGGAAGAGCAGGTTTATGTTCCTYCCATTATGTCCAACACTGCACTTTTGTGACTTGGACCTGAAAGGGAACATTCTTCCCTCTAGCCATGACCTCGCCAGCTTCGTTCTACCACTTTCCTGTGAAGTGGATGCTGCACTTTTAGCAAGCACTAAGTAATTTCTTGCCCAGCTTAAAAGATTTTRATTTGATCCCTTCCTTCCACCAAAACCAAGCTGCATTTCTAAGGCTGAAGAGACGGAAGATAAAATCTAGTTTCCTGAAAGGTTGAAAATAAATGTCATGGTAATCTTGTTCCCCTTTTCRTAGTGGAGGGTTTTATAACCTACAGACCATTTGAACCCCAGAAGGCACAACAGCAATCCTCTGTGCTTTGCAAGTTGCTCTGGGATACCAGCTCTGACTCAGCTTTTTTGGAACTGGCACTTTTTTTCATACCAGCTGTGTGATTCACTGGATAGGTTTAGAAGAGAGTTGTAAATAAATCATGTTCTATTTGCAGSATGGGAAATAGAAGGACTTGGGGACTCCCTTTGAGCTCCAGCTCTCATCTTATGCATTTATAATGCAGCTCTTAATGGATTATTTTGTAATCTGAATCTTGCTTCATCAAACAGAAAGATATTAATGATTCTASCAATGATGTCATTTCCTCCAGAGAAACAGAAAAAATGTCTGTTTTCAGACATTGCTCTGATAGAAGATTTTTGTTATTTCCTTGCTGATACTGTGGTAGTTTCCATCTGTGTACTGTGATGAAAGGACCATTGTAGAGTCTTGTCTTGGCACCCTGTCAACTCCTCATAAGAATTGTGTAAAGAGAGCCTCAGTGTTACAGCAGCTCTAAGTCTGTTCCGACATGTACACACTGGACACTTTATTTCCAGGACTAAAATTTTGGTACTATTTTACCTCTTCCTGTTTTAAGTACCGTGGTTTCCCTTTCCTGTTCTCTGACATAACAGGTAAGGATAAGCAGAGCTCCAGGCACTTCCTGAAACAATTTGTTTGTAAAGTAGTGCAATGCCTTCAGAGTCACTGCTGTCAACATGAGAGAATTATGAAAAACTGCAAGTCYGGTCCCAGATTACAGTGTTGTTCAAAAATCTCTCCAGTAGTTGACAAATGTGTTTATCTCTCATTGAATGAGTCACAGCTTCTATTCGTTGCCAAGTGCCGACAGCCCTGGGTCAGTGCTAGGTTAGTGTAACAGGTCATCTAAGTAATTCCCAGTGCAGGGAACTGGCCACTTAGCTAGCATGTGAGGTAGCTCTGTGAGATGTCTTACTGTTCTTCATTCAGGACTCCTTTTCATAAATAAAGCTGTCGTGGATATTAGGATCTGTCACTATGGTAGCCTTTCTGCCCCATTCTATATTAATAAGCATCTGTGAGGTGCTGAGGGCAGTCAATTCACTGTAAAACACTAATGAGATTTAACACCAGTGAAAGGGAGATTTTTGAAAAAAAAAAATAATCCCAACCCTCAGAGCTAAAACCCTCAATTTCCTTGTTTCCTCTCTCTTCTGTAAGCTTTCATAGCTGTTCTTCTTTCATATGAACTTATTATGGTGCTTAGACTTTGTGAAAGTTCCAATGTTCATCTCCTCTCTTATACATCTAACCCTCAGCTGTCGAATATGTGGTAAACCACTGCCAGACAGGCACACACAATTGTGACATTCCTCAGCGTGCTCAGTGCGTGTACACCGGAGGGTCCGCCTACATCTGCACCTGCCTCCCTGGCTTCTCCGGAGACGGGCGTGCCTGTGAGGGTGGGTAGCACCATTTCTTGTGGGGCTTTTATACTCCTTATTGCACAGCTTGGCTGGTCTTCCCAATGTCCTATAGTTACTTGTGATATCAAGTAGGAAATTTCATAGTTTAAGTCCTTCGGGCAGGCATTTGAATTAAGCACTTTTCTYTTCCTCCCCTCGCTTTTGAATTCACTCTTCAATGTTTGGTCTACARAAGGTCCAAGATGAGGTAACTGCAGAAATTGCAGTAGTTGGAGCTGCAGACCTTAGTCTGCTGCAACTGTTTGCACTGTATTGGTTTAAATTACTAAGGYAGTGAAACAAAATATTCAGACTATGTAAAAAAATTTACATTCTGTTTCATGTCAGTCTGAGTGCAGTGGGGGAGCAGCTTTACCTAAMTAGATGTTGGAAGCATTGCTAGCCAAATTCTACTTCTCTTGCTGTGTTAAATAATTTCTTTGAGAAATATGGGTATATACACCAAAAATAAATACAGGCATGCTCCCCCCCCCCTTTTTTTTCTCCTTTGCATTTCTGTATTGCATGTACTTCCTAAGAACTGTCTCTAAGTCTAATCAGATATCCTAAAATAGGAGCCTGAAAATGTGGCAGGTTTGTACTTTACTTCATCACTCTGATTTGTCCATCAGGAGGAACAGTCACCTGAGATTGATCTTTTCTTTTACAGATGTAGATGAATGTCAACAGGGCCACTGTCATCCAGATGCTTTCTGCTACAACACTCCTGGGTCCTTCAGCTGCCACTGTAAGGCAGGTTATCGTGGGGATGGTTTCCGATGTGTGTTAGGAGGTAAAATTCTATAGTTCTTGAAAGTTGGACCAGAAATATAATTTGGGATTTGGAGGATATATGTTAATTTGGTTCCTTCTGAAACAAAGTGTCTACTGCCACGTTGGTGTCTCTATTCTTCCCAAGTCTTTCAAGTTTAGAACTTTACCAAGCTTGTGTCAAAACCTGTATCTTGACTTCTATCACTTTTCCACAATATCCTGTTCACTGTCCCATTTTRTATTTTGTTTATTCTATCCTCAACAGTTTTCAGCCCCAAGCTGATACTATCTTTTGAAGATGCCTTGTGTAAAGGTTTGACCATGGGTAGTGGATTTGGTTTGAGTACTCAGTAGTCACTTACCAYAAAACATCTGAAATTGTTGGCAATGCAAATGAATGCAACATTTACGGGAGAAAAGTGAAAAATGTGACCAAAGTTATGAGGCTGTTGTCTGCAGTGAGATCTAGATACCTACATGCCACATACAGCCTGTGGTCTAGAAAGACTATGGTTTCTAGCTGGCACGCACTTGTTTCTGTATTTACCTAGCTTATTCTCTATTCAGCAGAAAGTTCTTTACCCTCTCCMACTTCCGCTTCTCCATTGTACTTTGAAGCTTAAAGTATAAAACTCATCTTGAAGGTATGCTTATAAAAAAAAAAATAAAAAAGGAATATTGGAGCACAAAATCCTATTTTAATGGTTACTTTAATTCAACACCATGGCAAACCTATGGGGCAGCATTCAGGTTTTGTAGAATGGTGAATGCTTTCATCCAGGAAATAAAGCCTAACTTCTCAGTATATTCAAACCCAATTCTTCTTTTCTTCTTCCTTTAAGATTCTTGCTGTTAGGCATTTCTCAACAGACTAAAACTCAAACGGTGCAGTCAAGAGTAAGAAGAATGTCCTAGGGCTAAAGTGAAAGAGAGGATTTGAGGGGTTTGGTTAGGTTTTTTGGTTGTGGTGGGKTTTTTTTSGGTTTTTTGTTTGTTCGTTTGTTTCGGTTTTTTTAATAATTGATGTGCTCACTTACAAGTGCTYGTCTGTATGGCATAATATCACTACGTGAAACTTAACATTTTTATTTTGCCACTATATTATCTGATTCTGAATTTCTGACTTTTTTTTTCACAATTACATGCTCATATTTTAAAACCAAATGGCAAAGGATTGTACAGAGGAAAGAAAAAAAATCACAAAGTTTTTCTGGTTTTAGATCATATGCACAATACATGTGCACAATAACACGTCATGTGAAATCATCCAATGCTTGTAGATTTTTATATCGTAGGTAAATTGTAGGAGGTTTTGAAGTGTTTAATTCTGAAGCCTAGGTTTTGCCACTTTGTCAGTCTTTTAATATAATTTTTAACTAACATTTCGTGCACGATTAACCATGTATATTTTCATTTTAGTGCCAGATGAATGAAGAACTACCTGGTGTTTCTGACCTGTGTCAGAATATTTAGCTAACCATACAGCTGATAAAAACATAATTATTTCTCCTAGAGGAGAAAATTGATGTGAATAACTTGAAGCAAATCAAACCTTAAAGCTTCCAGTTCTTCAGGCAGAATTGTAGAGGCAAAAACATTGCTTTCATGTCTGCCACTTGCCCTTTGTAGCTGAAACAGGTGGTTTGATAGAGTGATACTTGAAATCAACCAATTAACTTTATTGTCAGTATGCAAATAATTTCTTCTGAGTATACATGATAATTTAGTTAAGTGGGAGGTTGKTTGTGTTAAGAACAACACCTTTTCTCATGCAGTGGTTAGTGTGTCTACWAGACTGCTAAGCACAGAGTACTGTTTTGTAGTAACTTTGTTATTTTTTGCTACTTATCCTGTACACTTCTTCACTTTCTGTACTCAACACAATTGTATCTTGAATGGGGATTTTTCCATGTCACAATTTTAATAGTAGTAACAAAATATTTTTAAGAGTTTTGTATCTACTRTTTTAGCGGGTGGAGATCTGACAGGTTTTGTTAGTCTTCTTATATGCCTTATTGTTTTTTTTTTCATACTGTTTTGTATTACTAGTAGAAGCAGGCTTTTAGAAACACTTGTATCAATTATCTCTGCCCATTAAATGCTCTGAGCAGAAAAAAAATCTATGTAGATAAGAAGTCTCCCTTTTTGCTGAATCGTGACTGAAACACAAACTATCTGTGTTGCTCATATAGTCTGCAGCAATGGCAATGTTTACAACTTAGCTACTGCTCCCTTCTAGGAGTTAATAGAACAATAGCTGCCCTTGGGGTGTGATCTGTTGCTAAAGCTTTAGTACTTCTAAAATGGATAGATCCATCAGTTAATCATTGCCAAGAGACAGAAACAAACGATGACTTCTGAAGCCTTGCAGAAGTAGCTTAGTTTACTTTAGCACTAGATTTGCAAAGTCAGTTGCTTCAGAATGGAGATTGCAGATGAGACTGTATTGTATTCAGCTGCAATTAGAGACYCTTTCTTCCCCTTTTTACCCTCTAAGGTTTTGATCTAATTAGCCTCAGTGTAGTAACTGAAGTTCYTCCTGGTTGTTAATAGCATGGAAAGTTTCATTCATCCAAATACCCAGTTCTTTTTGCTGTACCCTGTTCCAACTGATGTGTACAATTACTTGCTTGTTTGGTGTCTTTATTACTACATGAAACCCACTGTTAAATCTCAACGGCAACTCTGGAAACAGACAGACAAACAAGAAAAATGGATTTGAGTCACACACATGGGAATGTCTGTAGGAGTGAACCAGCAGGTTAATGAAAGAGTTAATGGTGCTGGAATGTCCTGCTGCTCCCAGCTATTAAGAAAGCCTGTACTTCATTATTTCCTCACGCTTCATTTTTCCATTTCAAAAAAAACAGATGTCTGAGCGTTTTTACCCCTGCAGACCCCAGACACTGTTTACTAAACAGAAACAAGCCTAGATTCTTGGAACTAGGAACTATTAAGAGCTTAAGAGCTCCTCTGTATGCAACTGGTTTCACATGAGAAACACACTTACCAGGGCAAAACTGTAAGTGAGGAAGTACAATGGAAAATGAARGGACAAAGGGAAGTGTTTTCATGTGGTCTTTTAATTTTTTTCCTCCCAACATCTGAGAACAGCAATGAAAAATGTCAGTATAAGCCCCTGAGATATGTGGAGAATAAAATGATCGGTATAGGAAATTAAAAAGTACTCTTTGACTACATACTGATTCTGGACACAGCTTTAAATCAGTTCTGTCTCTAGCTTGTGAATGAAAATCTGTTTGAGTAGGTGTATCAGGTCATCAAAAAATTTTCAGTGCTGTTGGAGAACTAATTTAATTTGCTTTAGTGTATTACACTATAATTGTCGCTGCAACACGGAAGAGAAGTCCGTACATTTCAGTTTCTCATCCTTTTACTCAGGCTCCATCTTTTTTTAGAAAAGTCCATAAATCATTTWCTGCAGTGCTGCTTCAAGAGCATTCCTCTATGACCAAAATATACTTTGAATATTTGTATATGGCTTTAGTTTGATTTCTTTTCTCCATTCAGTTTGTTTCTTCACATATGTGACATATGTGTATGTTTTTCRTCTCGTATTTCCATATTCATGCTGCTTCCATTTTCATTTTTACAGATTCCATAATATGTTTCAGTGACTTTCAAATTCCAGATTGCTACTGGTAATTTATGAATGAAAAAAAATGCTTAAAACACATTAAATACAAATTAATTTTTCTAAAGAAGTATATACCTTTAGCTGAGGTTCAGCATGCACCATTCTATGTATCTAGTCTGACTTGCACTGTGTTCCATGGAACACAAATTCTTCATTGCACCTTTGATCTCTGTTCTGCTCTACAGCTTCTATCTTAGGAGCATTTTTCTGTAGACTCATTCAATTTTTCACTGTTCTTTTGAACTGTAGTTGCCAGAGCTGGACCCAGTATTTCTCGAATCATTTCCCCAGCCTCATTCTTCTCTATACCTGTATGGTTTTCCCTGTGTATATGCTGAGTTCTTATTTATACCCTCTCACAATCCCTACAGCAYTGACCTGTGATCTGCTGATAGCTTTTTCAGATTGTAGTTTCCAAGATAAGTCTATCTTTAGGGGCTCATCTACACAGTGTATTCCAAGAAGTGTGACTTTACGTTTACATCCTGTCCTTCTCCTGTTTCGTTTCCGAAAATGATGCAACCTATGGTTGTACATCTTCCTCTGGAATCCAAATGACGAAATTAAATTTCTTAATAAGGAAATTTAAAAGTAACACTAAGGTAATATGAGAATTTACTAAAGATTACCACTACCTCATGRCATTTGACTACTGACTCAGACTATTTCTTTCAGTTTTTGGTTATTCACCAAATTAAGTGCTTTGTTTCAAAAATGATACTGTTCTGTGGACATAAGTAGAGGGCCATAGGGAAACACAAAGGTCTTAGGTTGGTGTGTTACCTTTAGCAGTCAAGCATCAACTGCACCAAAACTCATTGAGGATGGGGTTTTGCTGAATTTTATAGCAAATGCTAATCAGTAAKGTCTAAATGCATACACTGAAAAATATTGAAACTTGATCGTGCTGTTAATGAAAGGCTACTGTCACCCCTGCTTTCTTTCATCACCAAAGATTACCTAGGTGCTGCTTTCACAGGTTGTTTCATCTCTGGCAGAAAGAACTAATACTGGTGTATACCATTTTTCTCAACACTGACATAATCATTTGGCTTGGCTTTCAAATGTGGGTTTCAAGAATGGCAAGAACCTCTGAAAATCAGGGCCAGTAAGCCCTGGATAYGGAGCCTTGAAATAGGCGTGGCTTGTTTTCCATTTGCTACACTCAGGTGCAGTAGTAGATGTAACAGCACTGTTACACCAGGTAGGTGTTATTTGCTCTTAGAGCTACCTGTTGTATTTAATGGTTGTTTGCTTCATCTCAATCAAGAGATTAGATAACTCTCCTAATGTTAATTGTTCTGTATCTTTGAAGAGTCTTGACTGGATGAAATATTACATTATTTATGTTAAAGGTAGGATCACTAAGAAACCACATTTAGGCTGCTGTAGTGAAGGAAATTTACTGACTCYTAAGTTTGTGTCTAGAAGCTGGCTTACAAAGTAGCCCTTGTACTACCTAAATATGTGCCATTTCTTGTTACCTGTTTTGTCTAACTTGTGCTGTTAGCTCATCAAGGCAGGAAATGTGCTTTATTTGCTGTGTCAGTCTCATCTTTCAGACAGTTAATTAATGCAATTTAAAACTTGCAAATTCAGAACATCTTCTCTTAACCACACCAAGTAAAACGTATGACAGTACAAGCAGTATAAGCAGACTATTTGTCCCAACCCCGTGTCATCTGTATCCAAGATTATTGTGCCTTCGTTGTTGCATAAGCTACAACACTGGACTGGGTTTCAACTCACATTTCTTTAGGTGCCTCTAAACTGTAAGCATAGTAATCCTGGTCATGATTCAGAGATAAGGAGAAAAAAAATGGAGAATGGATTCCAAGTGCTTGGTTCGAACTGTCGTTCAGTTTAGTGACTTGTTTTGTTTATAAGTTTTAATATTGGTTAAATTCATATTAGGGAATCAAAACAAACTTACTGTTGAAAGACAGGTTAAAATGATTGAGTCAGCACAGATGAATGTGSGAACACATGCTGACTTTATTTCTTTTCAGAATGTCTGTTTAACATAGATTACTTATTGTATTTGATACTGTTAATAAAGTGATCATGATTATAAAGGATTTTCAGGAGTAAAGAAGTAGTAAAAYACATAGTTATTTCTAAAAGTGAGTGACAATAGGGTGTTTGCAAATATTTTTATGCAAATATAAATTCAGCATTGAAGGGTTTTTTAAAAAGAACAAATCATATTCTCTGCCTTCTCGAAATTCAGCACTAGTTTTGAAAATTATTTTGTTTGACAAGTCTCGACTTTAGTGTTGCTAACTGCATAAGCAGACCATTTGTGAGATTGGTCTTGATCGTTGCATAAGTACTCTTCAAAAATTCAGTCAGAATTCTGCAGATATAAATGTGAGCATTRTCTTGAAACTAGAACAGATATTGATATTTCGAGTTACCAATAACACTAATATATTTTTTGCGTAGCAGCTGGGTCCTATCTGGGAGTGTATACACACTTCTTTCCATAATTCATATTTGCTAATTCCTTTTCATAAAGACCACTGATTTAAAAAATTGTAAACTGTTGGTATATACCCTAATTTTATGAGTTTCAGATGGGAAGAAAAAAAGGACCAGCTTCTACCTTTGTTTTTATATCCTACTGAGGAGGAGTTAATAGTGTTTCTCAAATTTCATAGGAATTCAGTAAAGAATTTTTTCTGCATGAGATGAAAATGGGGGCGGGGGGAGGGTTAGTTTACCAATACTCTGTATTCCCCCTGCTTTCTCCTGTGAGCAATGGATCAAAACCGTCTGGTTACTGGAATCAACATTTCTTTTACCTGCATGCTGCATAGTACACCGAATACATGAAAGCAAAATTTGAGACAGATAATGGAGGCTTTCCTACAGGGCCTGGTTTTGTAGGTTGATTTAAGGCTCTCCACCACCCACATTAACGTTGATGCCAAATATTTCAGTTGTTCAGTGAGCTGTTCTCCAGTCATTTATATTTCTCTAATTATGTCCAGGTGCATGAAACTTGTCCAAAGCTTTTGCTTGCATAACTAGTTTAAATAATAATAAAAAACTACCCTTGTTTTTTGATTTTGTGTGATTTATAGCACAACAGTCTGTAGATGCATGGGATTAGCTTTTTGTTCAGTTGGGCTGGGTCTAGTCTCAGCCACACAAAGCTAATGCTGTCCACCAGGCAATGTAWAAACAAGGAAGGAATAAATGGAATTGTAATGTTAGACTCTTCAGCAGACAGTTTGTGCTAAGTATTTCTAAATGTCTGTAGAAATCATTGACAGGGAAAAGATACTCTCCCATAATTGCATCTTTCTCTCCCGGGGATCCCAACTGTATGGTAAAACTGAGCCAGATTTCTTTGTCTGGAGAAGGAAATATATTATTTTTATTGTATTCCTTTAATTTTATTATGTTGTTTGGCTTCTAGAAGGTATATTGATCCAGATGACTTTCCCTATTGCATGATATATAATATAATAAGAAGATGCATGTTTTAGTCCAGGCTATTTTGTAAAATTGAAACGTTAAGAGCCAGATCCCTRAATGTCCTGATAATCTGAAAAGTTTCTTTCCTCTGTAGTGTCTACTGTAATATATATGCATGTGGTGTAGCCAATGAGCATTGTATGTTTCACCAGGGTGTGCTTCACCACAGACTGGACAACCTGTCCCTGCAATTTCTTTCATAGATCCAGAAGTGTCAAATGAGTGCTCAAACTTCATAACTGAACTTAAAAAACCTAATATGCATCATAGCAATGAGTTGCTTCACTTCTTAAGATCTGTAGAGAATTTGGCATCTGCCTCATGTCGTGGTTTTCTCTTGGGAGCTTCTCATGGTTCTGAAGGGAACCTCAACTTTTARCATTACAAAAAAACCTTTAACCACTGTATGGTCTATCTAATTAGTTCCATTTTGAGGCCAATGAGTAGACATTGGGTTCAAAAGTCACACAGAATGCTCTTGCTCATCTGCTTCAAGGAGAAAGACCTGTTTTCCAGCTTCTGTTTATGACCCTTCAGTGAAGGAAGATGCAAAGGACCTGCTTGTTCTCTTTTAAACTAGGCAGTGAAAGATAAGTTTAAGGCAAATGTGTCCCACTTACATAGGGCAGACTTGTTGAAGGTGTGCTTTAGGCATACGCCTTCAAGGTTTGTAACAGTGCCATGTTCCACTAGAGGTAAGAATGCTTGTATGTAGGTGGTCAGYGTATGTTAACTGTTAATAGGATGTAGTTATTAGCTAAAACAGAAATATTCACTGGGGTTTGTTTTGTTCTGTTGGTTTTTTTTTCCCCAGAAGYAGAAAAGACCAAATGCCAGCATGAACGAGAAGTAGCTCTTGGCAGTGGAGGTGCTTTCTTCCCAAGGGAYGTAAGAGTTGGTCACTTCATTCCGCAGTGTGATGAGCATGGGAATTACCTACCCACTCAATGCCATTCTGGCAGTGGATATTGTTGGTGTGTGGATAGGGATGGAAATGAGATTGATGGCACCAGAAGTGGCCCGGGAGTTCGACCACCATGTAAGTGGCTGAAGCAGTCGTTCCTTGTGGATATCTCTCTACYCAAGTGCACTGTCTCCCAAATGTGTCCCTTAGTCCTGCCCTGAGATACAGCACTGACTTAGAGCAATGCAGGCTTCTGCTGTCCAAGTGATAATGTCTCATGCCCTTCAGTGACTCCAACACACACTTTTCCTTCAACCAGGGCATCTGGACAGCTGTGGTAAGCTTCTGAATAAGAAGATGGTTTTCTAGCTTCTTCCTTGCTTTGTAACTGTGAGAGGCCCATGTAGACTCTGCCCTCTGGGAGCTGCGGTAGCTGACTTGTCTCAGGAAATGAAGGATGTTCCTTCCTACATCTTCCTCACTTCAGCTGCAAAATAAGACAGTTTTTTCTAAACATTTGAAGGAAAGAGCAATTACAGAGCCAAACATGAAAAGACCTATTATGTCAATTGCTCCTTCTCTGTCAGCCAAGGGGAAAATTTCAGAAGCTTTCTGCATCTGATTATMGTTATTAGTGTCTGCTTATAGGGCTGTTTCCTTCTAAGAAGTCTGACTGTAATTGTGTCTCTGCAAATAATAAGGAGCCTTGTTGTGCTGTACAAGCTAACTTTTTCCCCATCTGTTTTCTTCTCTGTTAACAAGGTCTGAGCACAGCTGCTCCTCCTGTTGTTATTGGGCCCTCTGTTCGACCAGACACGGTACCTCTGCCACCAGGAACGCACTTGCTTTTTGCCCAGAGTGGTAAAATTGAACATGTCCCACTAGATGGAAACAATATGAAGAAAAATGGTGCAAAAGCACTCTTGCATATTCCAGTAAGTAACTTAGTATACTAAGCCCRTGTTTTTTAGAAGATTCATGACAAAGATGAAAGCAACTGTTTGTCTACATAACTTAATAATTTAAGTTGAAATTTTTTTTTTTACTGTTCATTAAACTTTCAGTATCCCATCAATTTGTCACTGAAAATTCCTGACCTGACTAGTCAAAAATCTTAAATGTGAGCTCTAAAAAAAGTAAATTATTTGCTTTTAAAGAACAGCTCACAATAACTCACAAGACAAAAATCTAATCTCACATGCCTCCAACAGCTCATCATATAAACTMCTCTATGCTCACACTTCTATTGGCTTTCTGACTCTGGTATAAAAGATTAGAAGARCTACAATAGCAGTATGTGGAGAGGCCCTTTTTCCCATTCTTACTCCTTCAAATTTTTTCCTAAGTCCTAATCTATTCCTGTTTTTTTCAGTCAGTTCTCTGCACTTCTTGGCTACACATATATTTTTCTTTCTTCTTTTTTTTTGCTTCCTTCTCCATGTGTAGGCCCAGTGGGTGGTAGAACTTTTTCCCATGCTTCTTACTACTGTCTTGAGAATCTTTTTTCCTTGAAAAAGGAATCCCTGATGCTGAGAACCTCTCTTTTCCACCACTTGTGTCATATGCCAGCCCTTTTCCCTTGCAGTTTCATCACATTCATTCGTTGTGTCTGAGGTGTAGGATTTCTGTTTTCATTCCAGTGTTACTTTATTTATAATAGATAGCAATATCAAGTAGCATGCTGGCCTCTTTTTTATTTATGTATTATGGTGAGTATTCGGTAAACCAAATGCTGTCTAAATTATGCAGATTCGCTTCAGTAAATAGTACCACAAATTGCTGTGAGGTAAGGGCAAAATCAAGGCTTTGCCCCTAATGCAAAGTGCTGCTGCAATAATGTAAAAATAAAGTAAAAGACTGTGTAAAAAATGGTGTAATAATTCTGAATACTTGTCACCTAGTCTCATTATTTACTTGATCTAAATTAAATTAATCAATTAGAAGTATCTTCAGGAAAGACCTTCCAAGAGACAACATGCAATTCTTACTTAAAACTTTCAATTAAAATGAAACTTTCAGTCTGTGCCAGCACCGTTGACTTTGTGTTGTCTGTGTTGTGTATTTGCAAAGTGACAGTAGAGGTGTTTAGATTGTTTTGCAACCTACAGAATTAATGTGTGCTGATGAATAAGTGCATCTGTTTTAATTCATGAGTTTGGAACATCTTTCTAAGAAGTTGTGTTGCAAAAGAAGCAACGGTGCTAGACTTGGCGATCCATGTGCAATTATTGTTTTACCCTGAAAGTCTCTTGCATTTGCCTAGAAGAGGCAGTTTAAACTCAAGCTCTAGTCCTATCTTCTTTCTGCCTGAAAAATTGCATATAAATCTTTCTTGTCGCTGAGAATATTCTTTCCACTAGAGTGATTTATGTAGTATTTATTTAAGCTAACTTTTATTTTAAAATCCTACTTTGCTAGAACTTTTTAGAGTCACATGATGCTRCATAGGTTGCAGTGCTGAAGCACAGCCATAATGCATTGGTTGCATGTCAATGCAATTCAGATTTGATAGAAGTCACTATTCCCCCTTAAAGGGAAAGAYTGAGAGAAAAAAAGTACGTGAGGGGTAACACAGTAAAATGTCAACATGAACTTTCTTTAAAAGGATATGCAGGTGAAGCTGTAGAAGTCATACAAACTGTTCAGTACTASTACCTCCAATGCTTCTTTGAAATAATGGTGAGTGGTGTCTGCTAGTTAAAAAGGACTTTTAACTAAAAGTATTGTCCTAAGCTATTTGACAATGTCTGTCACCCAATGATTTTCTTGGTCTCTCCTCCCTATCTCCCATCTTTCCTCAAGAATTTTGTTTTTTCAGGCTTGAGACTTAGAACCATAAGCAAGTGCTGCTGGTGAGTAACTGTTRTTTATCCTAAGATGATCTAACTTGCTTGTTGTCCAACAGGATAGAGTTGTTATTGGAGTTGCTTATGACTGTGTGGACAAGATGGTTTATTGGACAGACATCAGTGGCCCTTCGATCAGCAGGGCTAGCCTGCACGGTGGGGAGCCAACAACCATAATCAAAACAGGTAACAGCACAAAATTATTTCTCCTGCTACTCCCTAGGAATGGTATTAGAGACTTGAATTTAGTAATATGTCCTTCCTAGGTATTTCCTGAGCTGACTAAGAGTTGCATTTACGTATTAACATGGAATACCACCTGAACATGTCACTCTGATTTTTGTTCTGGCAAGCAGGGTAGGTGCTGGCTAGCTGAGATTTGGTTATGTTTAGTCTTTTTCTCTCCTGATCTCTGCCTGTCAGCTGCTTGCTCTGCTGAGAAAGGGCTRGTGAGCATGGAGGTTGAAGAGAACTCCTGCTCTCTGCTCCTTGGCTTGGGGATCAAACAGGGGAAAAGGGATTAGAAAACATTTCAGCTGTGACTTTCCATGCCTACCACTCAAGTTGTGAAATACAAGTGAGTAAAGCCACCTTGTTTGGTTTTTTCCCTTGTAGTTGCTCAAGGATTTGAGAATTGGACTAGAGGGTACTGTGGAGTCAGTGCTTTTACAGTTGGTATCTTGTTCTTACATTCTTTCCTTCAAGACTGCTGCTCACTGCAGTCCATGTTMATTTTCATTAGAAGGTTTAAGTGCAAGCCCATGCGTATTAAAACCTTTTTTGAGTGAGAAGGGCTAAGGGAAAGAACAGRTTTAGAGGACAAAGTGAATGGTTGGGGAAGGTGTAATTAAAAAAAACAACAAAAATACCTGGAGGCACATCTTGAATAGTAATGTCCTCAGGATCATAGAAGGCCTGTGAAGTCAAGATCCTGGAAGAGGTCACCTTTGTTTTGAATCTTTTGCAGCCATTGTGTCAAAAACTCATGAAGTTTTTTTAGAAAAAAGATCAGCCTGTTATAAAACTCTACAATAAATTTGCTTTAGTTTTCTTTGGATGTGTAGAGAATTGCTGCCCGGACTTTGTGCTTTGGAATAGTCAGTTTGTGGAGACTTCATTCAGGCTCTTAGGGACAGCAGAGAGATGGGAGTGGCTTGGATTCTACCATTGTCCTAGGAAGGGAAAAGGGAGAGCTTAAGGCCATCTCTAACCATTCCAGCAGTTATGGAGTTTCATATATTTGTACAACTTGATGGCTGAGGTATTTTGTMAGAATTCTTTTTCATCCCAACATATTTAATCTGAAGGGGCCTCTAACCTGTAGTTCAACCACGTGCCTGTGCAACTTAGAAATTCTACAGGTAAAAGATTTCTGCTTTGCACTACTAATGATTTTTTTTCAGAATCTGCACTTTTAAAAATAGGGGAAATTGCTATTGCTAAAAATTTTATATGGATATGAATGTCTGTCTAATGAGAGTGTGTGTAGGCATTAAAATTCTTGCAAAGTATAAAATGTTGGAAAAATACTCGTCAAGGCTTTCAGCTAAATTCGGTTGATTATTTAAGGTAGTTTGAGATGCTTCAATGCCACATGGAAACCTCATGGGTTTCATCTGCTATAAAAAATATTTTATGTGTGAAGATATCTCATGAATTCTGTTGTTCTGTTGTTTGCATAGGACGTGACTACTTTTCCTGAAGAGATTAGGAGAGATGTTGCCGTTTAATTTCTGTATGTTAATGAGTATTTCAGTAAGGATTCAGAACAAAATAATACTGGATATTCAGTATTCAAATGGACATCTTCTATGCTGGCCAAAACTGAAACTTTAAAATTTCATGAAATAAAAAAATGCCTTCCTCTCAGGAGACTCATGAGAATTTTTTTGTTTTGTTTTGATCTTTGCCTTTTTCCTCCTGTGAGCTCCAGCTGCTTTCTTCAGTTCATGTGTATTTTTGTGGAATGCACTACGTTTTCGGGTATTTTTTTTAAAGCTCTTGTGATCCAAGTTGTGTTACTTTGCAGCAACACTGATTTATTGTGGAGCCCCATCCAGTTCTCCTCTATCCCTGCAGCTGTATAGCCTGTGGAGGCTTTCTCAGCTCTGCAGCTGTGGAGGCAGGTCGGGAAGAACTTTCCTCTGTTGTAATTGCTCAAAATCATATCAGCTGTACATGTCTGTACAAATCTGTTCGCASGAACAGAGCCTGTGACTGTATTAGGCCTAGTGACAATATACCAGGAACATACTAGTGCCTCTGGAAAGACTGGTGAAAAATGAAGCCTTAAATATGCCCTTACCTCCATGGGGGATAGTTTTTCTGGCTCGTTATCAACCACACAGAAGAGATATTTACTTTAGACTTCTATAAATCTCCTAACATATAGCTGACATAAGGAAATTGAAACAAGGAAACTAGTCAGCCAACAGGGGCTCCTGGGAGTCAGTGACAGCAAATCTTTTGTCTGCTACTGTCTTCTGTTTCCTAAAAGAGTCTGGGAGCTCCTCCATCACCATTTAGTCAGTAATCTCCTGATCCCAGAGACTGAGGATTGTCGCCACCACCACCTCAAAATGAGGCCATGCTCAGCAGCCTGTGCCGTTAACAAGAAAAGAAGTAGAAATATTTGAGGGTCTAAGGTATATGTGAGGTGGTTTCTTGCAGATGACAGGTTTAGCTCCACAGAGGCACTTAAAGAAATACAGGTAATAATGTGAGGTCAGTATAACTAAGTTAAAGTATGCCCAAGAGCCCTCAGGAGGAGTAAAGAAATGATTGATTAACATTTACTTTCTTGCCCACTGCCTCCTCTTCTCTGGCCATGAGTTGTGAGTCAGAARCAATGAGATACATCTTGTTTGTTCCTTTCCACCTCTTCAGCAATTAACATAAATCTAAGATGTCAAGTGTGCAGATTAAGTGGTAAATGTAATCCACTTGAGTGGGAGAGCAGAGGCTGTTGAAGCTATTGTGCAACCATTATTCATAGCTAAGTCACAGTAACAAATTTTAGAGAGCCCTACCCAATGTTCTGGACCAAATGCCTTTTCTCCAGAAAGGTTGCTTGTGTCACATACTGTTTATTTAATGGCTGTCAGTAAATAAACTTGAGAATTAAAAGAAGGGTAACAGGCCACATTCCATCAATGTGTGGATCAGCATTTGAAAGGTGGGGTTTTTGCCAACAGCTGGCTGGTATAAAGGGTCACTTCACCTCCTTATGGAAGTGACCATGTACAATTTTTCCCTTGTCTTTTGGAACTAAAATTGATTTTTTTACTTGTCTTTGGCCTCCTTACATTCCACACGGCCTGCCTGMTCTTTTTCAATGGATGTATGAACCTTGAAAAATACAGAGCAGTTTCTCATAGTGGCTGAATTAAACTTTATATGTTTTTTCTGCATCCTGTATCCAAGTTAGAAATTACTAATGCTAAAGCGGTAAGGTCATTATCTGCTATTTCCTGTTGCTTTTGGAACAACTAACTCTCCAAGAAAAACTGTGCACATACAGTCCTAAAACATGTTCCAAAAAGAATTGCTCTGCAAAAACAAAGAACTGGATCTAGRTTGCATCAGTTAGTTAATGTCATTGTCTCTAGTATTTAGAGTTTGATTATGTTTAATTATTGTATTGGCTAAACTTTGCATAAATTCAGTTTTCAGAGAGGTGCCATGTATGCCAGTACTAAAGAAGGAGAAACATTAAGGGTTGTAAAATCCATTTTATGACCTGCTAAAGAGGGTAGAATAAGATTCTGATACAGTCTGCTGTTTATGTCTTTGTTATCAACTCTTTTTGTGTCCACCCCCTCAAGTAGAGTTTATTTGTGTGGCGAGTTTGTTCCTCATAGAACTTTTCATTCTATGACTTTATGAAAGTTTTGTGTACTTAAACTTCGAGGCAAAATGCRTGTTCCTCTTCCAAGTGATATAAAGTAGCTTTTGTTGGACCACAGCCAGAACACCGAAGAAAACTTTTTTCAGTTAAAGGTTATCCTTGGGAGGCTGACAGAGTGTATTGGGAATAAATATAATGCCTAGGAATGTTTGTCCTCTGTTCTCCTGCAGATTTGGGAAGYCCTGAAGGGATAGCTGTGGATCATCTAGGTCGCAACATCTTCTGGACTGACTCTCAACTGGACAGAATAGAAGTGGCCAGGCTGGATGGGCGCCAGCGTCGCATCCTTTTTGACACTGGTTTGGTGAACCCCAGAGCAATTGTCGTGGACCCTGTGAGAGGGTATGGATGTGTTGTGAAGAGATATGTGCAAAGCCTGATTTTATTTATTTAATTATTTAACATAAGTGTGTACGCAGAGCCCATTTTTTTAGGCTGTCCATAGACAGTAACAGACTACCTTTTCCTAAAACAGCTAACAAACAGAAATGAAATAATCAACTTCTGTCCTGTGTCTGAGTGGTATACTAGAAGCTTCTAAAACGTCTGCTAGGAAATGCTATGATTTTTTTTGAGGGGTTTGTCAAATAGTTAATTGTTCCTTGATTTCAGTACATTGTTTGCAGGATGATAAGCATCGTCCTTACCTAAAGAGGATCTTTCGGCAAGATTACTGGTCTAAAATACTAGATAAAGCARTCTTACATTTTCATTTTCATCACAACAGCTCTTCCTCCTGTACAGAGTTCCATGGTGTCTCTTCTGTTATCATTTTCATTTCTGTCATTCAATTGTCCGAGAAGATTCTATTAGGCTTCTTGTTGTAGATGCAGATAGTGATGTGCTTTAAAAATCCATCCTCTAAGGAGCAGTCGCAGAAATAGACTAGAAGAATGTTGGTAGGAAAGCGTAAATGTTTCCAAGTTATGGTTCCAGACGGCAAAAATTGGAGTATGTACGTACTTTTATGTAGTCTTTAATCAGTTGACATTTTTTCTYTGTGAATATTGGAAGAAATATAGGGAAAACTGAAACTACTAGATTTCATAGTAGTATTGTGTGCCTGTTCATTATTGTCTCAACTTGCCTGCTGTTGTCCTGGTGAAACTTTCTGTAGCATAGCCACCGCTGAGAAGAGACATTTCAGTCAAAATGCTCAGAAGCACAGAGGCTTTCTTCTCAATCTTGAATTGCTGGGAAGCTCTACTAGATGATTGTTTAATTGATATGAAAGGCATTTGGAGTGTTCTTAGTACTRTATAAAAGCACTGTTTTGCTTGGAAACAGTTTTTTGAAAAGTGCCTCCCRATTCTAGATGTTTGCCAGCTAGGTTTGCAGTGAGAAAAGAATCCATGAAGATTGAAGTGATGCAAAATTAAATTAAAAAGTAGTGGTAGTGACTTCTCTAATTCCTTTAATACAAAATAGGTTTTTACATTATGGTCAYATAATAGTCAACTGAAAGCATCTGTGGATGCACATCAAACAGCATCAAAATAAGGAGAAACAAATGTACTTTGTGGTATGAAAGAAGGGGAGAGGCACAAGTGCAATCAGACTGAGGAGACGCCTGTCTTCCTGGGTTCAGATTAAGCATCACTTTCATCTCGTAGTAAATTGTATGTGTGTGTAAAGATGCCATTGGAGGGCCATAAAAATTCTCAGGCACAGAATGTACATCCAGGGAAAAAAACCCAAACTCTAAAAATGGCCATTAATAATAAAACATCAGAGAGTTAATGTCCCTCTCCCCTGAGGATAAACCACTCTGATTCCATTGTATGTCGCTTACTTGGTGCACTGAAAAGAAAAACATAGTTTTGAATGAATCCCAAATGTATGCCAAATGCTCTTGCTTTAGTCTTAGCAGACATGATGGGCAGTGAGATGAAGAGCTCAAAATGTAGATGTACATTTTGAATGGCCCTGAGAACTGTTGAAAGAGACATCTTTTTGGCTGGATCTTGTACATAAGCTAAACAATGTAGAGAAAGCTTTTCTTCTCATGTCTGTGCTTGCTGCTTTCGTTTTTGATGGAAGAGTATTTGCCACATTTTTACTGTACTTTTTGGCTTCTATATCAAAGTGCAATGTGGCCCTTCTTACTTACTTAAAGGCGGGGGGGAGAGCTGTTACTTTTGTGGTTTTAGCGTTTTCCTTAATTACAACAATCTTTTGAGATCAGTCCCTGTCTTAACTCTTGCCTTTTTATTCCTCCTAAGAAACTTGTACTGGACTGACTGGAACAGAGAAGCTCCTAAAATTGAAACCTCATACATGGATGGCACAAACAGAAGAATTMTTGTTAAAGATGATCTTGGGTTACCAAATGGACTGACATTTGATCCTTATTCCTCAATGCTGTGCTGGGTAGATGCAGGTAAAGAGGGGCTAAAATGTTTCTTCATAACAGTAGTAGAGTAAGCATGTCCAATCCTGAAATTATGCACAGCCATAGCTTTAAGCTTTAACGATTTATTCATTGCTATTCAGTGTAGCTGTAAGATCCACATGAGACTGTGTAAGCTGAAGGATTTCAATTCTGATCACAAAGTTTCTAGGAAAGCAACAGATTTATATCTGTGTGTCTTGTATGTRGCTATTTTTTTAGGTAGTGCTTAGGGCTTTGTAGAAGTTGTTAGTTTAAGACCAGGGAAAAACCACAGATTAATCTGCCTTACAGAATGTCATCCTGGCACTATTGTTCTGAGGCCTGTAACCTGAGGCAAAGCCTGGCTTATATTTGACTGAAGCAAGCCTTGAAAAAGCAATGCACCCAAAAGATCAAGAGATGAAAGTTCTGCCACGAACCCATTGTTAGTTTTGTGACAGTGTCTTACCAGTGTGCAGGGGGGAAGTGTGCTTTTAATTCTCATTTAATTTTTATCTTTTTTGGCATCTTGCTGTCTTTCTCCCTGTAGACTCTGGGAGAGATCTCTTTCCTGTGGAGGTGCTTTTACAATTCAAGTCACCTTTCAAGATTTGGATAAACTAAAATGGTCGAGCTCTCTTTTTCACTGTAAAACGCTTTCTCCAAATTTCAAATTATCTCCCACTGCTATCTCTAGTTACTTTCTCTCTCTTCCTTTCTTGTTCTCACATTTGTATCTTTTCCTTTTTTGTCTAATTCTGAAACCCATTACTTTGGAGAACCCTACAGGTGTTTACATTCACTACCAGTGTTCCCATCCCGTAGTAGCTTTGCAACTGGACCTTTTTGCACCCTATTTGCATGTACAAGTTAGATATTCTTCCTGCAGTCTCACCTTCACGGCACAACCYGGCAAGCATTTAGGGAACATGCTCACCAAACACACTTTGCAAAAACRTCTTCCAGAGGAGGTGGAACTAGTTAATGTCTGAAGTATCCTTCCAGAATGGAGGAGGCTTTCTGTCAGCTTCCACATCAACCTGAGGATGCTGGTACCTGTACTAGGAATCTCAGCTTGTGAGCATTGGCCATGGCTGCGTGGGACATCAGTGTTTCTTTACCTTCTTTACCTTTACCTGTGCTGAGTAGCATTAGCACTGAAGTACTTACACATTCAAATTTTGGCACATGCATAGATGTGACATGGAGGAAGGACCTGACTAAGTCGCACACTGAAGGGTTTCCAGGACTTCCTATCCTGTTCATGCTTGCATACTTGTGCTTGTCCTTCATCCCTGATGAGAGCTCTCTTATTCTGGTTCAAAGATTTAGTTGTTTCACTACACCCAGGTACCAAGAGGCTGGAATGCATGAACCCTAATCAGCTTGGTCGACGAAAGATTGTTGAAGGAATTCAGTATCCTTTTGGTGTTACAAGCTATGGGAARAATTTATACTACACAGACTGGAGAAGGTACGTTATCTGCTAAAGAAATTATGGAGTACTTTAATCTTTTTTTTTTTTCTCCCTGGTAGAAACTGAGGTGTATACTGCCTTTCTCATGCCTGACCTCTCACACATTCCTGCTTTGTTGCTTTCCTGGCAACAGCTGATGCAGGGTGGGGCAGATCTGTAGAGCTGACCTATTGATGCTGCCAGTTAACAGAGTTTTCATTTTTTAGYATAATGATTTGTCCTTGAGGAAAATGCTTTTTACTGCTCAGCATTTCTGGCAAAGGAGTGGGCACTAACCTGTTTCTCTCCTGGCCCTACTTGCTGCATTGTAGAGGGCAGAAATTCATCACTCTTGGCTTTCTATGCCCTATGTTATATGAATGTTCAATCAAAAATAAGAAAAAAAAAGTGTTCACTGTCTCGATGATACTTTCTTCGTTGCAAATTCTCTAAAATATTTGCCATATCAACAAGACTTTGAGGTTTACTTTAATTTCCAGAAAAAAAATCKAATCCCTGCATTTTAAAATATGTATTTTATCTTGATGTAAATGGTTGTATGGACTCTATCTGCAAACTCTTACCCAAATGCCTCTATCAATTGCAGCAGAGTAGCTCTTACTGTGTATGAGGATTTCCAAGTTAGAACCTAAGAGCTGGGAAGTGCTATTCTAGAACAGGCTTGTATAAATTTGGAAYAGAGTGCTACAGGTCTGTCCCTTGACTGCCCTTTCATGCTTAGGAAGGAAGGATTGCTTACGACTAGCTGTATTCCTTCTGGATATCAGGCTCCACCTGAAATACAACATTTTCCATAATTGTTGTGCTTAATAGCTGCAATGTCAGCTATACCACAAAAAACTTGTCTGAAGGGCAGAATGTGAAGAAGGTGTCAAAACTACTAACACGTGTCCCTCCTGTAGAGGGACACCATCCTGTGTTGGAAGTACTTTCAAAATCAGGAAGGTGTATCCCTGATAAATTTCTCAGCTGCCTAGAATGAAGGTCATAGCATACTTGATTTGTCCAGGACAGGTGATGTCTTGGAGGATTTTACCTGGTATCTCTTTGTAACTCTAAAAAAGAAACAACTCTAAGATTTTCTTTGCTTTTGGTTTTTTTTCAGGTTTTTTGTTGGTTGGTGTTGGAGTTTTTTTGTTGTTTTGTTTGTTTGTTTTTGTTTGGTTTGGGGGGGCGGGGTTGTTTCGTTTTGGGGGGGTTTTGTTGTGTTGTTTTGTTTTCCCCTGTACTTTCACCTTCATCTCACTTCTGTACATTCTCTTCTGCATATGGCAGGGATGCTGTTGTAGCAGTGGATCGCACGATTTCATTAGAAAATGATAACTTCCAGCCTCACAAGCGCTCCCGCCTCTATGGAATCACCACAGCCTTTGCTCAGTGCCCAGGAGGTAATCCAGATGATTCTCAAGTTTTTACAGCTGTGTAACACATTAGTGTATAAATGAACTTAGTAGCAGCTTCCATTAATCAGCTGCCAACTGATTTAGGTGGTTTAGTAAGAAATTAAAAACCACCTAATTTTTTTGTATAAAAGCAGTTGTAGTTGCCACATGAAACCAGAATTAGAGGAGGAAAGAGGTGTGTTCTATCCTTTGTGAAAGGAGAAGTGTATGATCAAGATTAGCATCTGACCTGTCAAGAGCTGCTAATACTTCATCTCCTAAATTGAATGCAATATTCATGGCTATGGCCTTATTCACTTATTAAGTTTAAACTACAGAAATATTATGGTCTTCCAGATGTCCTTAATGAGATCCAGTGTTTTCAAAATRGAATGTTCAGAAAACAGCAGGTGGCTGGCCTGAGCAGGCCTTTCTGCTCTGTTGAATGTTAAGATTTTCAGATATGCTATTAAAAAGAGGAAGAGAGGAAGYTGATACCCTTGAAATATAGTTTGGTTTTTGAGAAACAGTATCATTGTGCAGTTATGTTGTTCTTAGCAAATCACAGTTAGGAGAAGCATTTACCCTTTTTTCTTGCAACATGGTAGAAATTATAAGAGTTGTGATATTTTTCCTTTAGGACTAAAAAAACCCCTAAGATAGTTTTTCTTCAAATTACTCAATATATGCAGTAAAAACAATTTAATTGAAGTCTTGGCTCAGAGCTTAAAAATACATATAAATGTCGTAATTAAGAAGTCAGTTGCATTGTTATTACTGGTTAATTCACAGTTCCATTTTGGTAGGCAGTGTAAAACTAAACAACATCATGTGCTCTGAGTATATGCTTATATCTATAATATTCAGAACCTTGGTGTCATTTCTTTCTTGTCATATGACTGTTTCAAGTGTGTTTCTGGATGGATGCCTTTCCCCTAAGATCCACTGCTTCTGGCACTGACTTCTTTTTCATTTTACCCTTCAATGTTAACACTTCTTCAACCACCCAATTTTTTTTGCTTGTTTTCATGGATCATTCCTCTATGTTTTTGTATGGGTGGTATACAAGGATGAAGTTCTGTAGCATTTTGAACTTTGTCCCCACGTGTTGCACTTCTCTACCCACTCACTGTCTCTTCATTCTAATGTCAGTGACCATGTGGCCAATTTATGAACGGTATTTCAGGAAGAGCCCAGTTGATTCATGTTGCCTCTTTCACTCTGTCCTGATATCTTGATCTTTGTTTGATGTGAATATCAAGTTGACACAAGGGATATGGTGACTSTCCTCTCCCCAAAGCATAGTTTTCTTTCACTCCTAGTCTCACTATGGCTTGTTTCTCTAGTGTAGTCATAAACCTTAACTTCTCTTKTATGTGTCTGCTTAAGATTTTATTGTGGGTTTGCATTTGTTTTTCTTTAACGTTTTGCATTTCTGTTTTTTTTCCAGGGCATAACTACTGTACAGTGAATAATGGTGGTTGCACTCACCTCTGCTTGGCTACCCCAGGAGGCCGTACTTGCCGCTGCCCTGACAACACAGTTGGAGTAGATTGTATAGAAAGAAACTGAGAATTGAAATAAGCTTTAGAGCAGCAGACACCTTTTGGAAATGTGCTGTAAACAATTCACTCCTATCAACACAATCAGGCCCTAAAGATAAGTGCTCCATGCTGCTGACAGCAAGCCACAATGCACATATGCAGACACACACACAGAGGCAGAGGCTGWTTTGTAGCAATTAAGCAAGACAGAGCTGCCCAGTTTGGGTCCAACTTCACCTTATTCCTTGTAATATTATCTCCTTGCTTTTAAAGGTAAATGTGGAGGTCTTAGTTGCATCTGTGCTGGACAAAGAGTAGATGTCTCTTGGCAAAATTGAAGTAACAAATACAGAACAGAATAAACAGAGTGGAACTACTCGAATTCTGAGACTGAACTGTGCCTTGGAGTATGCAGAAGTTATCTGCAGTAGTGGCATGCTTAGCCCATCGTGTGTGGCTGGGCTTATCTCTAGCTGAGAAACAATCAGGGGGTCCCAAGGATGAACGGATGAGTGGGAATACCCAGTAATATCACATATTTAATGCCTAACCGCATTCCTTCTCACTACCAGTCCTTTTACTTCCAAAACTTGAATCTCAACTTTTGACTCTTGTATTACAGAAGTACTTTATCCATGTGTTGTAAGGATAACAATTCTCACCCTGGCTCATGTGATGCTTTCCTACAACACGTGATTTGTCATAGATAATCAACACTGCTTAGTGGATATATTTGAAGTTTTTGTTAGGTTTTAAGAGATTTCTTTTTCTTCTGCCTGAGATGGATTCCTGAGTAGTTCCCTAAAATCCACTAAACAAAATTTAGATATTTTGAACAATTGCTGATAGTTCATCAAAGAATGGATATTGATTCATTTGGAGACATTTRTTTTTAAAGAGATACACAGTCATATTTTTTTCCTGAGAGGTTTTAAAATAGTATTTTATGTTTGATTCTATAAGTCTCAAAGTGGTCTCTGAATTCTATCTTAGCAATCTTTCTTTTCTAACAAAGAGTGCCATGCCTTTTTGTAAACCRTAAAAAACCATGGCAGTTAAAAATCTGATTTTCAGAAAGCTCGCCTCTGGCTTGGTGCTTAAAACTAAAAAAGATAGTGATGCCCCTTGTATGTGCCAATGTTCAGTAACAGCAAAAAAGGTGTGCTGAAAATCAAAGCAAAGTTGATGTTTTCACCATCACCAGTGAGTTTGAAGAGGGAAAATCTAAATGCGAATCCTTATGCCAAATTAGTAGGACAAATCTGGGAGTGAAGTCTGGTTTCCCCACTGTGTGTTGGGAAGGAAGCTTGTCTGCAAGCCAACTTGCAGCAGAGCAAAACGGGGCTYGTGAGGCTCCTGCCAGAGCACATTTCACTGTGTCATGATCARAGTAGTAAGCTAACATCCCCATTTCCTCTCTCCCTCTTCACACAAAAGTGACAGTTTTAAACAGAGCCAATCTTGAGTCTTAACTGTGTGACGTCTTCCTCTTTAATTGTATATTTATCATAAAATRACAAAACATATAAACATTTTAAAGATCTTTTTGTATAACTTTTTATAACTTTTAATTCATTCTATTCATACACTTAATCAGGTATGTCTTACTGTAAATATCAAAAATTTGTTGAAATGAAGGTGCTTGATAACTCCAGAATTATTCACATATCTGGTGAAATATTAAAGTTTACACTCTGTACAGGTATCTACAGTACAGTCAATAAAAATGGTTGGTTTTTATTTTCTATAAAATTGAATGTCATGCCTGCAGAAGGAAGTGATATGTGGTGTCCCAAATATATTTTCCTGTTGAGTTCTGGGTTTTAGCTAACTCTCATATCTAGTGATGGTGCTTCTCGTCAAAGATGCAACATTATAGGGGAAAAAACCTTGTGTTGGGGCTTTTGTATTTTGGAAACAGTAGGCTACTTCAAAACAAATACATGAGAGTGCTTGAAGAACATAGAGCTTTCTCTGTTTTGACACGATCTTTTTGCTGGTTGTAAACTCTTATTTACCTTTGTCAAGCAATTCATTTATCCCATGCTTCAGACTTCTGCCTTAGTGAAAATATAGGACAAGGCCAAGATTAAAAGGGGGCGGAATTTATCCCTATGCTCAAAGATGCCCTGGTACTGAGTTTCTGGGTGTGAGGGTACTTTGCAAGCAGAACTACTGGGATCTAAAGGGTGGCATTTGGAGTTACAGCAGGAGACTGGTGTGCTGATCTGTGCTGGGGGTTGCACATGGAATTGGACTGTATGCTTTATGTTGTTTTTAAACTTGAATCAACACAATATTCCTCTTGTCCATTATGATGGTTATTAATTTACTAAACACTAGTCAGCTAATTCTGTGCAAATTAATGAGCAATGACAAAGATGTCAAGGAAAATACACCTCAGCATCTAGTGTTGATGTGTGAGCTTCTGTGTAGTCTGTAGCACAAAGAGAGAAACAATAGCACTGTGGACTGAGTTTTTAGACGGAGTAATTCTGGTATCACATCTGACAGTAGATAGCACTAGATGAGGGAAARCTTCAGCAGATCCATGTCAGTGATGTAGATGTGGTGGTTTGCACAACTTTGAAGCAACCTTCAGCATTCCAGTCCCTATAAAYGAGGAACTTTTAAAAAGCTCTAGCATCATGTTTTGTTTCTCAGCTAATCCTTGTTGCTGACTTCAACTGTTGTAGCTCAATGCCAATGTGCAGCAAGGGCAAAGCCTTTCCCTCAGGGAAGGGAGGCCAGCAGAAGCAGTGGCTTTACCAGCAATGGACCTGTCCCACTGTTCCCCAAAGGAGTCAGACAGTGCCAGTGAGGGTAGTTGGGTTCAGCCCAGGGACCAGACCACCAAGCAAGCCTGTGGTGACAAGAGTAGGTCTGAAGTTAAGCCAGGAAATTGAGTCAGGATCCTAGATCATAATCAGTTTTGGGCATAGTGACCAGAGCAGTGATTGCCAGCTAAGTGTGCAGTGGYGAGGCAGACCTGCAGCCACGTAGGGAAGTTGGCCAGGACCTAAATCAGTGGAGTGCCTGGCTGTGGCAGAGCTCAGCCAAGGACCAGCGTGAGACCTCCAGCTTTAAAGCAGCCTTTAACAGCAGAGAAAAAGGGCTATCTTCACTGAGAACTCCCAACAGAGGTGTGTGAGGTTCAGGCTTTGTTGAAGTTCCTCCAAGTTTTCTTTATACCTTCTGTCAACTGGTTTTTCTTGAACAACCAGCTAAGCTGGTAGTGCTTGGAGTGGTCTCTGGGTCCTGGTACTCTGGAGTTCTTTATTCCTATGTTTGCTTTCTCGTTGAACCTTGCTAAACCTTTGGCCTCTAAAATGATCAGTGGTGTCGGGTTCCGTATTTTAATCGCTGTCTGGSCACGAATCTCATCCTTTGATGAGATTTGGCATTAGCCGTATAAAGATATCTTTCCTGTGTCTATCATGTTCTTTCAGTTTAAAGTTCACAAGTGTTTTGAATGCTGAAAAGTGAATTTTCAGTTTCCTTCTAATGCTAGAGAATTAATGGCATCTTTTTATAAGACAGGGTTTTCTTGTGTTGACCTGTGTCTGATTCACCTACTCTGTCCTTTTTCTGATTGTTGCTTATTGGTGTTTGACTGTTGTTGTCTTGCCTCAGGAGCGAGTAAATTTCAGATATATTTTTATATTATGTTTGTAGTTAAAGAGATGATGGAAAATAGGATGTGTTTTATTTAATTATTAACATTGATTTTTTATTATTATAATAGGCTGGGACTGGTAGTCATGTCAGTCTCTGGTTGAAGAAAAGATTCTGTGTAACTACAGTTCACAGTATTTTTACTGCAAAAYACTGTAGATTCCCAGGTTTTCCAGGAAAGAAGAACAATTTCTTCAATGGTTAAACAAAAGACAAAATACTTCTTAGAGCGATTCCAGAGGTAAGTTAAAYGTTTTCTTAAATGCTTCCATTTGGGTCTTCCAGCACACACAAAAATACTTAATGGTAAGATTATTAGTAATGTTTACCAGTGGTGTAATAAGTTGCAAAAAAGTGAAACTACTGAAAGTAGTAATGGCTTCCTTACGACTTAGTTGGATGTTTTGGCTACCTTTCCATCTGAAAGGTGTTTGAAAACCCCGACTTTACTCACTTTTTAACTTGCAAATAACTTTCTTCAGGGTGAGAATTGAGTGTGGGTTTCTGAAGCTCAGCATCCTGACCAGTGTGGTGTTCCAGACTGACAAACTGCTTACTCTGCAGTTATCCACTTGCACAGTTTTGTCACAACGTATTAGATTTTTAACTTGCAGGCATATGATTAAGAATGACAGATGATTACCAGAGGATAATGGCCCCTCAATGGCAGTGTCACAATGCATCAGTTTAACCTATGCTTAAATGCAAACTGGGGGTTTTTGCGCAGTATTTCATTATGTATTCCTTGGAGAATTTGCTGCAGAAGGAAAAAAAAAAAGCAGGATGTGAAACACATATGTCTGTAGGGAATACAGTTGTGAGAAGCCCCCTGCTTGGCCTGTCTGTAAGAATGAAATATTACCTCCAGAACCTGCATTCCCAGCTGGGGATCTGGCTGCAGTTTCCTCATGAACTGATTGAATCACCTTCTTTGTTTAAATTCTACTCTAATTGAAATCTGTCCTTTATCTTATAGGTAAGTTTAGGATAGCATGTCAGTAAAATAGGTAGAAGGTCAGTATATTGCATCCTACAAATGTAGTTATTATGGGTCTGGAGATTTGCTTGACARACAAAAGGCTGGCAGTGGAATGCAGTGAGTGAGCTTCCCTGCTGCTTTGTGGCAAAGCAGATGGGGCTGCGTTAAGCTAAAGGGGTTTTTGTCCGGAAGGATTCTGGAGTTGATGAATGGGGACAAACTGCCATTCCCACAAATAACCAGGATGCTGTGTTTCAGCCTTTGCCTTCTTAGTCTTCAATATTCCCCAGGGTCCATTTGGTGTTGCTCTCTCTGAGCAGGCAGGGTTTCGAACTCAATGGGGTGTCCAGAACACACAGGAAGCACACAGAGGAGGTGTGTAGCACAGGGTCTTCGACACGAGGAAGATGGTTGGCTGCACAGATGTTTGTGGGCCATGGCACATGGTGCCTCGGGATCTCTCCCAGTAACTTGTACAGCAGCRTTGGGAATAACAGTGTAAATCTTCCCAGGAACTTCCCAGGTTTATAGTAAAAGGGAAAATGTGGTGGAAGGCAACTGAAGAGGAAGGTTTTATGGCAGTGGTTGCAGATGTGTGTGAAGTTTGGGAGGTGGGGGGAGCAATTAGCAAGATGATAGCTGTACTGTGTATCTGTGATCTTCAGTGAGTTCAGCAGTGTGCTGCTGGGGAAAGGGTGAGAGAGACTAAAAGGCAGAGTAATTGTGTTACACTGGATTTCAGAAATCTTTTCAGTCTCTTCCTTTCCCACTAGAACCATAACATCCCAGGCATTTCAGGCACTGTTGATTCCAGATCCCATTCTGTTTGAGGGAAAAACCCAAGAGCAGAAAGTTTTGTTTCTCCCACCTCTCTTCCCTGCTTTCTGCAGATAAGAAACCTAAGAAGATGAGCCAGAAGAGAGCAATAGTSCATTCAGCTTCTGACCAGAGGGATAGCATGCTGCTGGGCATGACTTCTTTCATTTCTGACACCCTGGAGATACCCTGGGGAGCCACTGCTGGCGTTTCATTGTGCAGCTGCTTCCTCAAGTTGGTACTCCCAAGATGGTTTCTAGTACTCGTGTGCACTACCTCTTCCAGAACTGGATCCTCTAGCTATGACTTTCTGTGCACATCAACTGTACAGCAAGTGTGTTGCAGGGACCTCCATTAATAATAAAAAACAATAAAGCAATAAAGCACTAGTGTGTGCTAACAAGCTGCTAAACCTATCCAGCAGCTTGAGTCTAAAGGTCYCTGTTGATGCATTTGTAAGCATGAGATTTTTCCCCTTGCATTGTATTGCAGGCTGTTTTACTAGTTCTTAACACTTGAGAAGATGTATCTCATGTATTTTTAAGTGATTGCGGTGTAATTAATCATTTATCTTAGTGGTCTGTTGTCATTTCAAACATACACATATGGGAAATGGCAAATCATACGTTTCGTCTTCTAGGCAGAGTATCCTTCTAGGCTTTTGCTTCCCACGTGGCAATGCAACCATGGCACTGACTTCTTCAAAGCAGTAAAAGGCTGATGTGCTGCAATTAATTTCTATGCTTATATGGCTTGTTCCTTGATTGCTGAGCTGACAGGCCCCACTGGAATTTTTATCTGATGTTAACCTCCAGAACCAATGTGTTTTGCTTTATAGGTGTGTTTCAGCCTAAATCCTGGCATGTCTGCTAGATCCTGTACTATGCTACACCCAACTAATAAGTCAGAGTATGACGTCTGATATGGCCTCTGTATCTGTTAAATAAAGTGTATTTGGTCCTGGGCCAAAAACATTTGGCATGATCTATCTCCTCCAGAGAGATGTGCCTGTGTTCTGTCATGGTAGGAGCAAATTTCAGTAATGACAGATGGCTGTGGTCTTCGTGTGCTTTACCCTAGCTGTCTGTGACACCCATCTATCTGCTAGATTTTACTGATTAATTTTATGGATCTGAGAGCCTGGACTTTGCCAGTAAAGATATTTTTAATGTTAGCCATTGATTAAGACAGAAAGGAGGAAATTGTTTCTCTTACAGGATTTATGTGCTCCCTGTGAAAGCTCGGTCCTCACTGGGTGTTCCCTGGAATCCAAACTTTTCAAGGCTAAGTTGGCAGTATTCGTATTTGTCTGCCTGTTTCATAGTTTGCCTGCTAGATTGACTGCCTGTGAGAAATTACATTAGAGTCTGAAAACCTCTGTAAACTCTACATTTGTTCTGAAACCATATTTCATTACTAGTGGGGCAAGAAAATTTAGCTTCATTTTCATTCTCCAGTGCTGTGCCAAACTTATGTTCCAGAAGTTACGCAATTTTTATTTCTTTCATTTTGAGCTTGATTTTTACTTGAATGAAGAATCACAAAAGGAGAATGAGCATTTTCTTATATAAAAAAAMCCAAACCTCCTTCAGACATTGTTTTAATAAGCCATAAATATCCAACAGTCAAGAAACAAACAGCACGAGTTTTATTCACAGGTATTTATCCAGAATAATTTTTTCTTCTAGAACCTCAGCTTTTATACACATGACCCTCAATAACCTTGGCTCCAAAAGGCAAATAAAATGACCAACACATATGATACTGTTTCCCAAGTTAATGTTAACTATACGCCTTCTTAGAAAATTCATAGAAAAATTTGGATTTTATGAAAGCTCTGGAGCATGTCAAGTCCTCAGATCAAAGCTGGTACAACTTCCATGTAAGAGCAGATTTCTTAGGACATTGTCCAGTCATCTTCTGAAATCTCCAAAGATGGAGATGCAACTGCCTCTCGGGACAGCATCTCAGCACTGAGCCACTTCAGTGTTGAAGTCCAAGTCCAATGGGAATTTCCTTTAATACAACTAGTGGCCATTTCTTCTTGTCATTTCCCTGTGCACCTATGTAAAGGGTTTGGTTCTAGGCCCTTTCTTTAGGCAGCAGAAGACTTACACTAAGCTTGCCTTTAGAGTGTATGTGTGTGGGAAGCTGGGGTATTTGGTGTCTCTTCTTTTCCTGGTCATTCTGAAAGTATGTTATTCTTAATGCCTTTTGGCTTTTCTGTCTTGTAGGAGCCCTATTCCAACATGCAAAATAGCTATTTGACCATTTGCTGGTCCTGTTTTGAATTCTTAGAGCTAATGAATTCTTAGAACTACTACCYCTCTCCACTGAAAGCCCTGGGACTGAGAGAAGTCCTGGAAAATGACAGCTGTATTCATACCCCATGTGTGAGGAGAATTAATTCACCAAACTGCAACTTGACAGGGACTAGCATGAACACAGGAGTCTTCTTACTGTCCAAGTGCAGCTAAAAGGCTTTTGTATACAAGAAGGCAGGAGTACTTAGAGGGAGCTTCACTGGGAAGGGTGGTGTGAGACACACAAAGAAATGTTTCCTCTGAAATTCTGCTAGGCCCTAGACAGGGTCAAACTATAGACCTGGGTATGCACCAGGTGATATTTGGACCTTGCAGTGACTGACTGTGCAGGAGGGAATGTGAGGGTCTCAATACTAYGTCTATGATAAGTAAGACCCCTTCTGGATCTGCTCCTCATTCCTTTCATGTGATTCACTGAGCAGTGGTGGCTACTGGTGTTGTTCAGTGTCAAGAGACACTCTGTGCCAAATTACTGTCTGCTTAAAAATATTTGCCATAAAGTGATATCAGCAGCTTCAAACTCAGTAGTGGGATGTGAACATTGCCAAAACGTAAGTAGTTAAGAGCAAGGCTGTTAATGTAGCTACCAGGTCAGCAGCTCACCTGCCAGGCTTCGGTCTTGAATCACGAAGCTCAAGAGCACAGCCCTCAGACTTTTCTGCAAAGATACACATGCTGCAAATGTGGGGTGAGGGCTAAGTGTTTCCTCAAATGATCAGTTGGACAAGAAGGACCTTCATCCAAATGATTTGATATTTAATCAAATAATGGGTTAATGTTGTCACTGGAAAGGGAGCCTTATGAAACACATTTGAATTAAAGATTCTATCATTTCAATTACTAACAAGGCATAATACAAACAAAATAATGATTTTAATATAACAATCTGAAATATMATCATGGGTTTGGAAAATGAAGACCTACTGCTGTATCACAGAAGGTTATGCAGGAGATGAGATCTCTTACTCTCTGTATCTGTCTGCATTTCAGATTCTGCATTTGTTCTACTCTGAGTTGCCRTTGGTCTCATGAAATGTTTAAAAGACAGTCAGTCCAGTCATGAGATACCAAAACATTCAGCAGCAAAATACTTCTGAGTGCAGTATACCTTCAGGCAAGTCTCAGAATTTAATCCTTAATGCCAATGTATACCATCAAGTTGCAAAACACAAACGATGTTTTAAACTTTAAGTGCTGTATTAGTGTTATCAGTYAAATAGCCATATAACTACAGTTTATCATCCTCAAGTTAGCCATAATATTGTATGTGGCTCAGGTATCATTTTCTAGTGCAAATTTGCCTGATATCACTTAAGTTATAGTAATTTCTGATTCAGCATTTCAGGTGGTTAGGTAAGTTATTAATTCCAAAAGGGAGAGCCTTCAAGTACAGTTTTCTCTGTCTGTTTTCCTGATTTGAGAAGCTTCCCAGAGTTGTGCAAGAAAATAATGTTTTATTCTTTGTATCTTGGATCAGTGTGCTGCCTTGAACTCCCAGGATGCATTCAGCTGCAGCTGCCTCGAATGGAAAATAGATTGAGCATCAGAGAAGGTTTAGGGTTTTTTTAGGCTGCTGGTACCTGGATGCCACAACCCTACTACTTTGCTGCGCAGTCTCCTTACASCACACAAATGACTGTAATTCTAGTGTTTTGTAGAGGAACAAAAAGTAAAATTAAAGTTACTCTGTAGAAATGTGAGTTACTTTGAATTAACCTGATTGCCAGGCAGCTGGTGAATGGTTTCAAGTGTGCTAAAAGTTACAAGCTCCAGATGTGTGGGAGAAAGACTACAAGCAACCTGACTGACGTCAGTGAAGACAGCTTGTGGTGGGTGCACYGATTTGTAATACTCTTACAGAATAAGAGTCTACTTTGTGCTTGTACATGCAGTATCCCTGAGGAAAAGCTGAAAGAGTGCTCTMTTAAATTACAGCTAAACAGCCCTGAACTCATGAGTTTCATCACTGACTTGACTTCCTTCATACACAGCATAGGTAGCTCTAAACACCTCTCAACACTAGAGCTGATCAAAAGGTCTCAAACACACTTTATTAAAATTCAATTTTAAATCCCTCCATCCCCCATTTTGATAGTAGTAAGTAAGGGGGCATTTGTTGTTTTTCCACCATGAAACCATACTGTGAGACTTGCCATGCAAACAGCAAAACTGAGTTCGAGTCACATTTTCTAGTAATTTYACTGCAATTTTCTACGTAACTGAATTTTAATGCTCCTTTTCTATTGCTTCTCTCTCTTTTGCCTCTCTTGGTAAATGAAGTTTTYGAAGAGCATTAATTCAGTAAGTAAAGAGTTAAGGTGCCCTGGTTTTCTTGCTAGTGAATGACTGAGGCCCCCTGGTGCCTCTATTTATTAGCAGGTCTGGGAACAGAGTGAAGCATTGCAGTTTTCCGTTTGTCCTTGTGTTTAATTATAGGGGTAAAAGAAGAGTAAAGGYGAAAGAGAGGATGTTCTTTTCCAATCCACGTTCAAGCCTGGACCCCACATTTCTTCAGTGCTCTTGTACCCTTTCTTTTTCTTGCAGCTTTCCTCTCAACGTTATGGCTCTGCCGTAGCTCTCAAAAGAGAGGTAAAACACCACKATACCAAGCTCTACAACACAAACAGGAAGGGTTTCATTTTTCTTCAGACTGACTTTTATGACCCTTTGTTGCTTGCTAGGTTGGACAGTGGTGCTGGGTTTTGCCCTCTGGACTTTGCATTTCTCTCCTTTTCGTTCTCCCCTTTAATTTTGGAAAAGATATTTTGCATTACTTCAAGCATGGCTCATATTTCCTTGGCTGCAGTTAAGGTGCTCTGTAGTTCGTTGCTTCTCTTTATGCAAGAATCCTCATCAAAGACTTCATCATTTCCCATTTAAAAGACTGTACAGAGATCAAAAGTAAGACTTGAAAAGCCAAATCTCCCTTGAAAACAGCTTACCCAAAATATCAGCAAAAGCTGTAAGACCGAGAATTCAGCAATTCTGAAGGTTGTTTTTTGATCATGCAGCTGTGGTTACGGCTCRGGTAACCAGACACCATCTAGTGGCAGAAGATCAAAAATAATCTGATTACAATCGTGTTGATCCATTCTCTGGATGTTATTCAAATGCTCCTGGTGCTCAGGTTCTTACTGAAGATCTTTCTATGTTCACAGGCAAAAAATTTACTTGTTTCACTGACTCACAAACTCAGGAAATTAAATGTCAGMTTCTTGTCAAATAATCTATTAGTAATTTGCAGCCCTCAAGAGGGTATTTCTAATTTGAAATTATTTTCTAATGCGTGTGATCAATCAGTATCTTATTTAGGATTAGTCTGCTGTGTGGAGTTCAGTAATGCATTAAAACCATTTGGCTCCTAAGTGTGCATGCGATTTTCGTTTGGTTTGTGAGTTGGGGTTTGGGTTTGGTGTGGGTTGTTCTTTTTTTCTTTTGTGTGCTCTGATTTAAAAGCACAAACTATTTGAGTGCAGTGTTTAGAACAACTTTGCAAGGAAAATACTGCTCAATATTTGCAACGTGTGTTTTGCCTAGTATTTGCTTAAAACTTAGTGCTTTCAGTTGTTCTGAGGTTATTGGAGAGTGCAGTGTCTTAAAAATGCAGAAGACAATTCAGTTGTTTGCTTTGGATATTGTTTATGCAAACAAACATTTGTTGAGGCTTTAGTGCTGTTTGCCCATTTTTTGTAAACAAGATGTTGGGGTTTTTTACTTGCTTGTAGACTGCAAATAGGATGTTGAGCAACCAATTTTCTGTTGGCTAGCACAGCATGATGGATGAGTTGTGGGTGTTCTTGGCTGATAGTGTAGATTATTTGTGTTGCTCTCTTCTTAGCAGAATAAAGCCCAATTTAAGAATAAAGAACAAATCTCAGCCTTAATTATTCAGAGTTGTTATGTATTGCTAGTAGTTACTAAAGCTGAGAAYAGTACTAGGTACTTTCTTTTCTTGAAGTCTGCAAGGTCTGTCAGTCAGGCATCAATATTTGTCAAAATACAGTAAAACTGAAGAATAGTAGAATTGAAACTCATCCCTTTMCTCTGTAAAATGCCTATTTCTTTCAAGCACAGGAAGCTGATACAAAGTCTATGCCTTTCTCACTGTGCCTGTCTCCCAACACAAATAGATGTCACCAGTTAGCAATGTATTTCCATTCCTTTATTTCATTGTATGACAATACTTCACTCTTCAAGAGCTAAATGAAAGGCAAGGTAACTGTTTGGAAGCCCAAAGGTCTTAAATAGGCATTTAGTATCAGAGCGGGTGAGACCAAAAAAGAGCTGTCCCAAAGAACAGACCGGCTAATTCACAGCATCCAAACACAGAGTGCAGTTTAGGAACTGTGAACTCTAGTCCAAACTCCAYGTTTGAAGAGGGGCTGAAATTCAAAACCTCACAGCTGGATCTCATTCTCTTTTATGAAAAGACCCTTATCTTTTACCAGAGCTTTAGGCTATGCACAGAAAACTGGAGACATGAACTTCTGTCTTGAAGTAAATGTGTTAGGCAGGTTATGCACGTAAAAGCAGGAGAAATGAGAGATATTGCATCAATGGTCATATATGAGAAATCCCAGTAGATGTAGTCCTGCTTTATCCAGTGTCTCTAATGAATCATATGTAAAGTTGAGAGCTATGTAACTAGTGGAGCAAATTTAAAACCTTTATTTAGTATAGCTCAAGCATAACTTTATTAAAAAAACACAAACCTTGAAATACAGCTTCTRCATTCCTTGATGCAAGAAACACAAATGGTTTAATCAGTGCCATTAGCACTAGGAAAAAAAATGTCTGCAGCATCCAGTATCAAGCATCTCAGCGCTGTTACTATGCTCCCTTACTTTTTCCAGAGAGGCACACATGCAAGCTCATCCTCAGCCAGTCCTTGTGGGACCACCCAGCAGCCATATTTACAYTGCATCCAGACTTGCTGCTAGAGCTTTCGATGACCTTTTCTTAGGAAGTGATTTTCAATACAGCAGCAGTCTTACACAGCTGCAGGTTTTCACCCACCCGGCAACCACCATCTCTGTCTCCAACCCAACATCAAGAAGCTTGCTCCAAACCCGTCCTCCTTTCATAATCTTGCTGGCAGCTGCCTGTTTTTGTGCAGCTCTAGCAAGTTGTCTTTGATGCTGCTTTTACCTGAGGAGCTCGATGAACAGAGTGATCTGATACAGAGATGAAACTGCTGACAATCCCTGTTGTTTGAAAAAACTCAGATTTGTGAGAAGCTGGAATTTATTAGAGCAAACAGCTGTGGGAAAAAAGTTTTAAGGCACAGGTGTGAAATACAAGTAACACGTTTCAATTATGGATTAAAAGTAGCTGCTCTGAATTTGAGTATTTCGCATCTACTGAGCAGAATTTTTTAGAGAGGAGAACRGTTTGGTGGTTAATGCCTGTTGGAGTGAGAGGTCGGGGTCATGGCGTGGGTTGAAGTTTTGTAGCATTTTTTGGGCATTGAATAAGAATGTCTCTGATTTCTCTGCTTTGTTCTGCGGTCTTCTGTGGGTGCATTTTCTGCTTGAACAATGTGCAGAATTGCAAGTTGTGCATGATAAAACTTTTACGGGCCTGAGAAGAAATAATTGGTAGTTTCAGAAATATTCTGTGTCATATCTTTGCTGCCTAGAAAAAGGTTGTCAAACTAAAAGCAATGAGGAGCTTTGTCTGATGTGGTTTGATTTATGTTCCAGCCTGAGTGCATATGCTTGTGAGGTAAAAAAAAAAAAAAATCAGAAAAATTACAGCAGGCATCCATGGAGGATTATAGGCTTAAACAAGATGTGTGACATGTGCGTGAGCCCCAACAGCAGGCTGGAGCTGGGCCAGATGAACAGAACCCAGGTAAAAATTGTGTCCATAGCCATCAGCGCTTACCTCCGCTATTGGGGCACAGTTACCAGGATGCGTTAGGGAAGGACATACTTTTGCATTGTACCACTGGTGGGTTTAGTGACTTGCAAGAAAAAGGTTTTTCTGAGGTAACATGGGAGGTAGCATGAAAGTACAGAAAGAGAAGTAGAAAATCAGCCTTTTGCTGGGATAGAACTAGACTGTGAAAGTTTCTGAAGTAAGGACAAGAAATAGGTAGTGGAGACAACAGGAAGTTTTAGAAATACTTCACATAAAGAACTGCTAAACGATAATTGTCCCATACTTCACTACAATCCCCAGCTAGTGGGCTGTGGTCCTTGGATGATGAAAAACTATGCTGCAAAATCAGCTGAAACAAAATGTCAAGAACTTTTGTAAAGAATTCTCTACTTTTCTTCCAAAGAATGTTGAGGTTAGATAGAGCTCTGCACTATTGCACGTTTTCACCACATATTTTAGCTGGTGGGATGATTAGCATTTCTTTCGTACTTTCAACTTTTAAATCTGCTAGCTAGCAAACAAAAAGCAAAGAGGGTGAATTTTAGTCAGAGAGGAAATATTTAAGGCCAGTACTCACATGCCTCATCTCAGCATCAAATGTGAGTGCTCTGCAATGGCATATTCACACTGATAAATCAGAGGAGCAGATTTATCTAACCTAATGTTCTGTCCTGTTGAAACACTATGTTTTTTGTGGGGTGTTCTTCATCTCTGTATTTTGGGGAGTATTTTTAGGCACCCCCTGTTCTCTGGTTTCTCAGGGCGGGCGTAGTATCAGAGTAAAACACAGCGTTGTCAAATCTTCAAAAATGTGTAATGGTTAAAATGTTACAGTGTCTTTAGCTTAGTATGATTTGCACACGTTCTAGTGCAGGGCTTGAAGAGAAGAGTAGAGGTAGAACTTCTTTGTGAGTACTGTGTTAGATAAGGAGCCTTTCTTCAGCTGAAGGCATTTCCTACTGTCTGCTTTTGCTTTCTGAAGCTGGTTTGTGTTGGTTTTGGAGCCAGTGGCTGAAGGGTCGTGCTCCTGAGGGCAGGCACAGGGTGTCTGCCTAGGAAACTGACGGCCACAGCTGTAGTTTGCCCAAAAGAACCAGAGTCACTTTGAAAAGTTGGATCTGTCTTGCAGATCAACAGCCCAGCTGGCTACTTAATCCCGGGAAAGGAGAGCTGAGCTCCAGACAGCAACAGGTTCTACTGAGACAGTACCTTAAGGGCTCTGCTCAGATCCAGATTTAGCCCTGTCTGCTGCAGGAGGGACTGATGGTTTGGGCAGAGCTCTCCGTAGGGCAGACAGACAATTTGGAAAAAAAGTGATGGTGAAAATCAATCTGCTTTTCATGGTGGCCTAGGAAAGCACCGCTATCAGCAAGAAGGGGGCAGCCCGAAGGTGCTGCAGGAGCCATGCCTGGGCAGAGCACGAGCAATGCCTTTTCTCCAGACTTTACCCAGAAACCGTGAGACAAAGTTTGGGAGCCTGGGAAGACAGCCAGCCGTAGGGAATTTGTCTCACGGCAGTCTGTGTGGGAGCAGAACGTACCGCTAGGTGGTAGCGTATGGACACAGAATGTCTTTTCCACAACTGTGAGCTTGTCAAGCCTGAAACAGGGAGAGCCAGGRTGAGCTTGGGGCAGGGGGAGGCTGGGCAGGTTTTGGACCCGCAAGACTTCTGCTGTGATTCCTTGACCACAAAGGAAGATAACTTTGCATGTTTCCTGCAAAACCCGTGGTGATTGTGAATTTGAATGGTAGCATCAGGAAGTACAGAAGGTTCAGAAAGTAAAATGTTAGTAGAGAACAGAACAAAGAAGATGAACATTCAGCTCTTAGAGCAGAACCCTTTGCTTCCTGTTACCAATAAAAGAGCAGAACAAACAGAGATGAGCCATAATCTGACCAAACATGGCAAGGAGGTACCCCTTGGGATGGTACTGTCCCAAACAGACTTTCTGGGTGATTGAAAAACAGCTACTCTAAGGAAGCTGCTATCATTTTATTAATCTGTTTTAGAGCTCTCAGCAGCTATCATGCTACTGACATGACTGCATCAGGAAATCTAGGCCCTATGCAATCTTTAGTTTATGRGTCCCTGGGCAGTGCTATTCTCCACAGTAAATCTCCTGAAAAGCTGAACTGAAATAGGGTTCAGTTCAATCCATGTTGCAGCAACTGCTGCTAGTTTTCTTGAACGAAGGCATTATGAATGAACCTTAACATTGGCAATCTGAGAGACTCAAACAGGCAGAGAGGAGCTCAGACCTGTGAAATAACCTTTGTTCTGCTCTGTACCAGCTACTGCCAGCAGTAATACTGGGGCTAGTTAGTGATCCGCTCATTAACTAGCTCCCTACGGATAMAAAGTTACAACAAAGCAACCTGTTGTGAAAATATTAATTCTAGTAAATACGTAACAAACCCCAAAATGTTGATTTTTCTCCTAGCACACTCTCCTGCCTGCCAGCCTATTGGGACCACCTGCCATGTCAGACCGTCAGTGTCCTGGGTTACCAACATGCCACACAGCCTTGGTAGAGCTTGGAGTACCTGTCCACTGGCCAGCCAGACCCCAGTGGAACCACTGGAATGGACTGTAGGAGAAGGTTCAGATCTGTGACTCATCTGACATTGAATATTTGCAGAAGATATTTTTCGGATGTTTATCCTCCTATCTCCAATTGTTTGTTTCAATCATGGGGGGGAAAAAAAATCCAAAATCTTTCTTAGGAGAGGAATTGTGGGGCCTTCTCAGGACTGACCAGTGTGCTCATCAGGAAAGTGTTGTAATGAATATTGTATCACCTTAGAGCGCCTTGGCCTTTCAAGTCTCCCAAGATTTTCATCCACCTTCCTTTATCAAGCACRGATTGTAAGGTGGCTGATGTAGTTGAGCCAACTGAATGGCAATGTAGTTTAAAAAAACTTTAAAAAAATCTGAAAACATAGGATTTGAATAACTCAGAGGTAGCTGKCATAGCTCTCTTTCCACTCCAGTGTTTCAGGGAGAGGTTCCGAATTCTGAGTGTAGCRATTTAAAAGATCTTTCTCATGGAGTAGTTCTGGGCATTAGAGCATGCTTTATTAATTAATGAATAAATTGATCCCTTTGTGTTTTGTATTATAACCACAAAATAATGAGGGTAGTTACCAGCATCTTGCAAAATCATAATGGAAGGTTTAACTACAATAATAGCATCATCTGAGTATTTGGAAATAAGGGATGATACAAATTGAGAAAATCAGAGATAGTTCTGTCACAACACTACTGTGCCATTCAATTTCCTTCTCTATGCAAAACATTTTTTATATATGGCACTTCAAAATATCAATATTTTTAAGCCAAGAACTGAATTAAGTATATATTTCTAGGCTAAATACTGCACAGAGTTTAGCAAACTCGATGTAGTGTTTAGCAATTTTCTGGGAGCTTAGTAGTTGGAAAAATCTTCTAAAACTGAATCCAGTTGTCTGTCATTGTAGGCAGCCTTGTCCTATTATCCTTTTAATGGATTTATCAAGCTTCATCTTAAAACTGATTACGYCTTTTCCAGTCACTGTTCCTGACTGGAAGTCTGTTCCAGAACATCAGGTCATTGATGGGTATAAATAATCCCCTAACTCCAGTCTAAATTTGTATGTGGCTGGTCCAGAGCCATGTGTTCTTGTGCCAAAGTTATACTATCGCTTAAAGCTTTCTTTTCCCCCTCTTCATGTATCTTTCCAGTGTTTTCACAAAAAGTGATCGTATGCTCTTACAGACTTTTTTTAAATGAAAGCTTAGMTGGTTTAATATCCTCTTGTAAGGTAGTTTTAGATGCCCAACATCTTTCTCTGCATTCCTTCCAGCATAAATAAGGCTTTCTCTGAGCATGGGGAGCCACTACGCCATGCTTTGTTCTGAAAAAGTCTCATCCAGGCAGTGCCTCACAGCAYGGCACTTGCACACAGGGGTTTTCTCTGGGAGTGCTGCAGTGCGTACAAGTTTTTGGCAACTAGTCCCATCATCCATCATCCCAGGCATGCCCAGCTTCRTTGAGTGTCCTATGTTTTTATATCCCTTCTGCTGAGAAAGCAAACTGTAGGCCAAAAACAAAAAAAAAAAGAACTGGGACAAAAAGGGAAATTCAGCTTCAGGCGTCTTCCCTTAAGGAGGACACGTCAGACAATCCTTTGAGCAGTGTGAGCAAAGACTTTGTAATTTCTGAATTGGTCAAGCCATAATAAGAGTGTGTTTTTTCCCTGATTAAATCTTTCCATATCCCTGTTCTATAAATACAGTCACAAAATACTAGGTGCAGCCAGTGCTATATATTTAACAGGATTTGGAGTTCTTCCAGTTTGGCCAAATAATGTCTGATGCCAATGTTTTCCCAGGTAATTTTGAGGCACATGGATTGGCAAGCAGTAAAAAAATGTAACAAAGGGTCTCAGATACCTCCTACAGAGTGCAGAATGATACTTTTGTTCCAGAATCTTTTAAAATTGGAACGCTTTAGGCCTACTAATGTTATTTAAAGAAGATAAGACAGATCTGAGTTTTACCCAAACCTGCTCTAACTAGTGACTTTCCTGGAACAGGGAAAAGACATTCCTGTATTTGCTGTATTCTCAGTTTGTGACAAAATGGAAGTAGAGTGGAATTCTCACCCATGAACAGCGTCTGAAAGGMCACCATAAGTTCTTGTGTTACAGATGCCCTACGGGTAGGTACAGCTACTGCTTTTTTGAACTTAATTCTTATTTTTCCTATTCCAGTTAATATCCATTGATTTCTTCTGAGTTACTTACACTGGTACACAGTCAGAACATAGGGATATGGAAAAGGCTCCAGAGAGTGTTTGTACAAAACAAAAAGGAAATTTTATATTTTGTTTGGTTCCATGTTTTTCCAAGGTAATGTGGCTCAGTCTAAAGCAAACATCAGTAAAAAGCTATTTTAGTCCTTGATTCTATTTTCTGTTTTATTTATGTATCATGTTCCAGATTTGCTGCATGTCTTTCTTTAATTCTTTTGTTACTGTGTAAAAGTCAATGAAGTGTTAAAAAGATAAAACTGTCCAGATGTTGAAGCTCATGACAGCTAAATAGATCAACTTGATTATTTTTTAAATAGCTGCTGAGCCAGTCAATCTGTTCTGCTGCCTTGCTCTGCTGAATAAGGACCACTTTGCTTGTGTGAGGCTACACTGCCTAAAAGACAAGCTGTACAGGGGAGAGGTGTGTAGTTGCATCTTCCTCTGACACATTTTCAGGAAAGTATGTAAGAGGCAGGCCTTCACAGGACAACCGACAAACTAAGAGAAACATTATTAGCCTGGGAAAAATCACATAATCCCTATTCCCTTTCTTATTTTTTGTTAAATATTTATTATGAGTTATTATTTTTATTTATACCTCACTGTCTGGTACAAGGTAATGAAGATGAGTGCAAGTTTTTATCACAACCCTATTTTTCAGTAGGCTGTACCTAGTGAGAGATATTATTGCCTCAGTATGTTGCAAACCATATGGATGATGAGCAGTTTCACACGACACTTCTCACCCACCTAGGAAAGTCCCTCAGGAGAAGGGATTTCTTCAGTATGAGGCATATGAAAAACCACTAATCCAGAAAGATTCTGCTGCAAATCCTAGAGTTTAGTTTCAGGATTAGATGTTCTGCTTGAGATTTTGCCCTCATTTTCCATCTTGCTGATTTCTGAAGTCCTTTTACTTTTGCCTGCCTGTAACCTCTCCTTCTCCCTCCTGGAATGAGAAAGTAAGAACACACTGTATCTATTCTACAAGGAAAGAGCTAAATACACAGGATTGCCATAGAACCTCTACTGTTGTTAATGTTGGGACAGATATCTCAATTGCCATACATAAGGCTCATATTCAGTGCTTAATCAATAAAAGGATTTGATCACTGAAAGATCTTGACTAAATCACAAGCAGACTCATGCTTTAAAAGTCTATAATTCCAAGTGAATCTTTGCAGACAGGACAGGTTATAGTCATAAACTTTTAGGCCAATAGCCTTTTTAATCTATGGAGTGCAGCACATAAGCATTGTCCTTAATAAAGCCTCATTTCTGTTCTGCTGACTTTGTACAYTCAAATTTTATGTTTCTCACCTCCGAATTGTTCTGCTCAACAGTTAGCACTGGTGGAATGTTTTGTTTTATGCAGGTCCAAGAATAAATCAGGACTTGGGAGGGGACCTTTTGGTTGTCTCTTTTTCTTGTACATAAAGAAAGAGAAGAGGTCCTAACAACCGCGTGCTCCAATGGGGGACTGGAGATAAAATTAGCACGCTTTTTAAAATATATGTTTTACCTGAAAGTGACTTAGTAACTGAATATGTTATCAGGACTTGCCCTTCACTGTTTTCTTTTCAGAATTAGTGGAAAATACCAAACCATGTCATTTAGGCTGACAGTTGTTCTGTTTCCTCAGCTGGAGATAATGAAACAGTGGCAGATGTTTATAAAGCCTCTTCTGCAAGCTCGTTATGATATATGCAATAATTAGCTCTCCTGGGAATGTATTTCCCAGCAGCATGTGCAAATGACTCACACTGATTTCAGTGGAAGCTCCATGCAGGGAACTGGGTGGCTTTATATAATCTTGAGAAAGAAAAACGCTGTCGCCTCTACTTAGAGAAGACAAGTTAAATCCATAGATATAGCTGACTATTTTCATGTCATCCTTCCATTTTATTCACTGCCACTGAATTCTGCCTACCCTTATTGTTCCTTCAGAGATTCTTTCCTCCCACCTCTCCTGTGGTGTTTGATTTACTCAGGCGCTGTGACCTATGTTTTTCCTTTTCGGCACATCATCGCCACTGACAGTAGTATCACTCGAGATGCAAAACTGGTTCCTCTGGCTCTCTGAGAGTCCTCTTGTTTCCTAAAGTCATCCCAGTAAAAGGCCGCAGTTCAGAGTTTTATTCTCCTCTTGCACATTCCTGTTATACATGGCTGCAGCTGCGATAGTTCCAGCAGACCAAATCCTGGCATATGTTGGTGTGAGAGAGCTGACTGCTGCTTTGTGTTTTGTTTAGGCTTTAGCTGTCGTGTTTGCACAGCACAGTTTGTGAGCCTGACATTTTGTGCATTGTATAAGCTATGGATGAGTCACAGAGGCAAAGATTCATGGGAATCTTTCCAGTAACTTCAACAGGCTTTGACTCCAGCCTCTAGCACCCTTGGCTGAAACAGATGGTGTGTCTGCAGGAAAGCAGGCAGCCTGATGGACATCATTTAGGGCTGTATGATGTCATTGACATCGATTTGCATCAGTTATTAGTGAATCCATAATTCACATACATGCAAAGCCTCTCCCAAGTGTTATCATACTGAGTGCAGGCCTGTTGCCCCTTTATTTCATTGTTCCATCCCTGAGAGTAGGGAGCAGCAATAGATACATGTGGGGTAGCCCATTTCTATTACAATCTTCTCTCTTAAGCATTAGGAACTGGGGCTGGTTTAGTACCTAAAGCATGGGGGAGGTTGACCTTTTCACCTTGTAGCTTTTATTTTTTAAAAATACAACTTGGAGGGGCTGAAACTAGAAATTTGCTGTCTGTCATTTCTGCAGAGAGAAATGGAAATGCTAACATTGACTTTGAAGGTAGTACAGTAACAATCTGTTTACACACAACCCAACCTTTCTGAAGTCATCCTGTGATAGAGGCCAGCAGCAAAAAAGTGTATACTTTGGGGTACTGGGAAAGCTTTAACAGTTGTGGAAGTATCACCAGGTATTAACCGTCTGTATAGAAACAAAATTACTTCTGTTACCAAGTTCCAATCCTCAGGGCTGACAGCAGGTAAATCACACAGCACTCTCTTTGGTATCTCTGAAGCCTGCGGGAAGGATACATCCAGTAAAGACCTGTATCTCTAGGCATGCTACAGATAGAGTCACTGATTGCTTTTGAAGAGACTTGCAATGATCACTTCCTTTTTGCTGTCTTACTCTAAGTGTTTTTTATTTTACACTGAAATTCTGGAAAGGGTAAAAAATGTCATGGCTACTTAGTCTGGATAGTTGAGCGATTTCCTTGTTCTGGCTTTGTCTGTCAGAGCCACTGACCCCCAGGCCAACATGACAGCAGATTCTCRGGAAGACAAAATTCATACTACCTGGCAGGGATCAGAAAGCTCTTCTGTTCTGCCTTCTAAACTTTAGTGGTGTTTTAGATAATTTATTGAGCTTCTAATTTTCAGTGAGAATGAAATTGGGGAACTTTCAGTACAAAAAAACAAAGCAGCTGTTAATCAAGGCGGAGAATGCAAGGGTGAAAATTTAAATCTCTATGTTTATGTTTCAAAAAGTGAATGAAGGTATCAAACTTGCCATGGTACTGAGCACTAAAAAGCAAGTTCTGGATTAACAGAATGCTGATTGCAATCAACCGCTTTCACATGGTTTCRTTTCTTCTTAAAACAATCATTTGCATGAGGACCTCACTCACTGCTCACGCTCCAGCCTGCTCAGGTTTCAATTTTCCTCCTGAGGCAAAGGATGGGGGAGAATCCTTCTCATTAAGAGTAAAAACTTAATCTTCAAATCAGCAAAGTTTATGACTCATGGAACCTTTCTCCTCAGGTCAGGTCAGCTGCTGCCAACAGCTTTCTCTGTTTACAGTCCGCTCCACCACAGCTACGAGTGTGGATTTTTCATGTTGCTGCCCACTGTCATGCCGCTGACAAAAAGAGAGGGCAAATTATGTATGCCTCTAATAAACCATGAGAAGTGATGAAAAAATTCAGGAATTAAGTCACCACCATCTTTAAAAGAGAAGTTTTCAGAGATTCTGATATCCTTCCAATATTTAAAAGAAAACAGATACCATTTACCTTGTACTGTCCTAAATATTAACAGAATGCTTATTATTTTTAGGGAGGGAAACAGTTAATGGTTTTTAATTGGCTTTGGATGATTTTTGCTAAATCAAACTATTTAGAGTTTGAACTTGTAACAGGTATCACATATTTTAAAGTTTATTTTTCTTGGAGAAAACAATGAYATTGAACAGAAAACATTGGTTTTGAACAGTATATAACATGTCTATCTGCATACATGCTGCCGGGTGTACAAGCGATAATGATGTACTGAATCCCAAGGTTCTTTCCTTCATGTATGTCATTACAAATTTGTCTCGGTACCTTATGTAAAAACTTCCTTCTTGGGTTGTATTCTGTTTTGCCAGTAGCTGGAGTTTCAGGACTTTTCATACATTGCCTCAAATCTGTTTTATTGCTTCAGATCTAAAAATTTACATTTCCTATGATATTAATCTGAAACCTCAGTCTAAAAAGTGCTCTGCATGCAAATCTACTTGCAGATAGTGAGGAAATGTCAGTGGGGGTATACACAGTTATGGAGCGAACAAAGAGAGGAAGAAGAGAGTTACAATTTGTGAACAAAAAAGTGGTCTTGGGGGATTTCTTTAGCAACATGCTCTTGTATCAAGGCACAAATTGCATATAGGGGGTGGTAAAAGTGGGTTATATATATGTTCCCTGCTCCTGCTTTMGAGTGTAAGACCATTCCTTCTGCTTCCTCTTCTGGCTGAAAACAAGCTGGCTCACAGATAGCCCAACTCTGTGTGCCCATTAGTAGAGATAAAAAGTGAAAAAGGAGAGGGCTGTTATCCACTTCTTGCTGTTCAATGACAAAAAACGACTTAGTGGTTAGAATGCAGATGTGCAGAAACATTATGGCCAGAAGAAAATTACACAGTAAACTCTACTGAGCTGGGAGGTGCTTGTTGCACTGTATGAAAAGAAACCACAAAAATGACATTTTTTTCTTGCTGAGAAGTACTTAGTTTATTCAACATCTAAGTAGTAACTCAAATGCAGTAACTAGATTAAGCAGCAACTAGATTACTGCTTCTCAATTTGGACTCCCCTGGCTAAGACCAAACAAATAATGGCCTATTTAGACCTTGTGACCTGCCTAGAGCCATCAGACTTCCTCTCCAGTGTCACTTCACCTTCTCACAGAAGTCTGGTTAAGTAGTACTCTGGGGTTATGTTTACAGGTATAATGTCACACGTCAAAGCAGAGTCTTCTGAGCATTTCAAGGCTTTGTTCCTATTTTTTCAGCATTTGACTTTTTTTCTATGTTGTAATGTATGGTTGAGAACTTGAAGAAGCTTTTCCTTTTGCATGAACCATGGCCTCTGTGTGCTTCCACCAGAACACAGAGACACTGATTTCTAATGGCCTGACATTTGTCTCATTGAAGAGAGACAGAAGGCAACTCTTAGGGTCTGGTGGTGGATTTCATGTATATTAARTCAGTCAGTGTGATGATTTCAAGGGCTGTTCACACGAGTTGTGCATAGAAACTATTCATTTTAGATGCAGGCCACATTTTCCTAATGCATGTCAAGTTATATATGGTGCCATGGGTCATATATCATGACACTTTCCTCTTTTGCATTAATATGTATGATATTTTTAGTTTCAGTACATCTTGCAAAGCAATTCTTTTATAAAGCAGGAGTACAAAGCTGCAGCCACTTCATACMTTACAGAAATTGACTGATTAGCAGAATTGGGTTATTATTCTACTTCCTTAAATGTTCTAACTCTGTAACTTCATTTGTTGTGATCAGTCCATGTCCAATAGTTTAATAGCATTACCTACCATGTGTATTTAAGCATTATTTTTTTCTGAGGCCTTCATAATTTCATTTAAAAATGCTCAGGCTATTAGGCATAACACATTTAATTGTAGCACCTGTATGTGCAATGTGTAAAACCTGAAGAACTAGTAGTCCACAGTAAATAAAAATGGAGTCCAAAGCCTGTGGATAAAGCAAACACTTTTCATCGAATACAGGAAGAGAAAGCAGAAATCTTATGCTTTAATAAAATACAGGTACTCCCCACAATGTACTTCATACTCAGGAACGAAAGCTCACTGAGAACACTGCAGTTCYTGCTTCCATCACAGCGCTAATTCGAATAAACTGCTGTCCAAGACAACTCATCTTGAGTTAGCTTGTCAAGCATGAGTGTCAACACAGTAAGACTCCAGAGCTGCACAGAGTTGCACTGCCGAACAGCTAAGTTTGTACCCTCATGTTACAACCATGTGATGACAATCTGCCCTAAAATATTCCTCCCCTCTCTCTGCCTGCTGCAGCTGATTCAACTGGTTATGTGACTGGACTCTGAACTGCGTCTGAGAGAACCTGTACTGGTGACAGCACCACCTTCTACAGGAGAGGAAGGGATGACTGAGTGCAGGAAACCTCTTCAGCTGGATCTTTTGGTGATGGAGCAGTACCATGGAACTACTGCCTGCCAGGTCAGTTAGGGCAAGCCTGGAAACTCATAGGGAGCTGCAAGGTGTGCTGCTATACTCTGTACTGTTGGCCTGTCCCTGCACTGGTCGGAATACCGGTCCAAGTACATCTGTATCTTTGCTTCTCACTGGCCCCTCTGGACTGTACTCCCTCTCTTCCCCTGTCTATCGTGAAATCTCATAAAGATTTATTCCATAAAGATAATTCCCATAAAACCATCTTGTGCTCTTCTCTAGGGCTGAACATTTTTTACCAACCATGGCTCCTCAGAAGCTCCAGGAAGTTCGGCATCTATGAGACTGTTCCTCTGGGGCTGACAGCAGCAGCCAAACACTGACTCACATTTGATCAGCTCCTCCTCTCTGCAGAGAGGGTCTGAATCAGTCAAGTGAAATGAAGTGAGTGACTTTCTGTTTAGCTGGTGCACACAAAAGCAGAATTGTGCACATGCTGGGCTTAAAGGCACGATTCACAGTCAAAGGTCTTCCTATCTCATCAACAGTCTTCTAGAAATCTGGTTGACAAAATCTTGTGCTCACTCATTCCTCCTTGTTTTCTTTTTCCCTCTATACAGTGTGACAGCAATCTCAATAGGAGATGCACAATTACAGTCTTGCATATCTGGAGTAGGTGTTTATTTATTTCATCATCCATTGAAAACTGCTCTGTGATTGTCTTTTTTTTCCCCTCCACTGAAATACAATKGGTTTTATTCATCCTTGCTAGGGGATATATTAAAATATTTACTGTAGTAAAAAAGTTTAATGAACAGAAAACTTCACATTTGGTCTCTCTTACTGCGTAGGTTTCCTCTCAGTATCTTAGCAGGGTCTTCAGTTCTCTATTCTTCCTCCTAAGGACCTCAGTTAGGAGTTCACTCCAAGCTGCTGTTTTTGACCTGGTCTGGGTTCAAAACTTTGGAGGTTTTGTCTTAGACAGCAAAATTAGCTTCCTGCCTGAGCAACTTCTGTGGCCTCATTGGCCACCGTGGCCTCAGACGACCCAGGCAGGGTTCACATATTATTAAACAGATAAGCAATGAAAGTTCAAATATTAAGGCACAGCATGACTTGTCAATGCATCTGTCTGTGCACGTACATCTAACAGTCCTAAGCCACCTTCACTGGTAAGAAGTTACTGGGCAATCAGAAACAAATATTCTTGACAAAATAATATGTCTAGCTTCTTCTCTTCAACATACCAAAGAATTTTAGCCCCTCTTGTGAATAGATGTTATTCTTTTTTACTTGAACCACTTAATATTTTTTAAATGATAAAATTTCTCACACTAGTTAATGCCTAACGTTGTTTATTGGCTTGAGAGCAAAATGCTATCTTTCCTTGCTTTCTTTGCAAGTTGCACTTGCAGAATATCCTATTTCAGGGATCAGGCTGGCAAATGGAAGCAAATGTATTTGTAAAACAAACCCTGAAATATGCTGAGTTTGTAACAGAATCATGATAGCAATATAAGCCGTTCTATCAGAGCATGTGAAAAAAATYTAATAACCTCCAGTTCTTCACAACAGAGTAGCAACAGTTTATTACACGTTTTAGATTAATTTTCATTTTGAATAAAATGTAGGTCTTCCTCTCCATAATATTGAAAAAATAATGGGACTAGAGAAGCAGCAGTTGTTCTAGGCAGCCTCAGAATCAGGACAGRGATCTACAGGGAGACAGTGGGTTTTCCCTGTACAGAATAGGTGTATCACAAGGTCTTTGGTTCCAAGTAAACTTGAAAATTCAGAATTGAAAATTCTGAATTGAAAGCAAATATGAAAGACAGCAAAATCATAATTAGCTGCTTTCTGTTTTGCAAAAGCAAACTCGAAGATTTCGTACAGTATTGGTGAAAACACCCAACATCCTTACCTATAGAGCAACAGAAACTAGAAGAGATCAAGGCGAAATTTGCATTATTAGACAGGGATCAGGAACTGAATGTATAATAGTGCTCATGGGTATTTCTGTTCTCTGTTTAAAAAGAAACCAAATAGTATACTCAGCTCTTATACTTTCAGTCCCAAAATAATTAGGAAATTTTTTATATTAAAAATTACTACTTGAAAAGTTTTCAGCCTGTAGGATAATGGGAAATTTACAACTAAGAGTTAATAAAAGCCACAGATTGACAAGCTGTCTAAGCCTCTGATGTCAGTATATAACAAATTGCATAACATCAGCAAACATCAGACTCCTTCACAACCTTGCTTTTAAAAGCTGTAGTTCCTAACTTTGTGGACAAAACATTTGTCCTTTGAGGCCAAAACAGTTCTTTCTGTCTACTCCATGATGAGGGAGGAAGGAAGCGACTCATTTTCCCTGTGGCAGTTGTCACAAAAGGTAGGTCAGTAGTTAGAGTTGGGACTTTTGAATTTATTTTATTTTCAAATACGTTGTCTGTATTCTAGCCCTGCTCATTAGASGTACTTGAAGAAAATGCGACTTGCCAGCTATATGTTCTGCCTGAAGAGATGAGATTTCGGAAGTTTTCAGTGGTTGATCTCCATTTACTGCTAAGGGGTGGCACAAAAAGSATTTCCTGGAAATGTTGTCATCTGAAGGGAGGGAAGGATAGACTTGGATCTTATTATACTGACTCATGTTCCCTCAGGAACAGACATGAAACAATCTATCCTCATTGGTACCTCCTGCACCAGCTAAGACAGAATACTAGGATTGCATAAACAGACCACTTCCAAAATTACATTAAAAGCAAGATATGTCATTGACATTGTGTGATTAACACTAGCTGGCTAGTGCTTTTTGGCTGAAGTTACCACTCCTCCTCAATCACGGTGTGCAAAGGAATTGAGTGAGTCGGCCTCTGTTCAAAGGAAGATGACATTCATTATCTTCAGAGGACTTAAGGTTTGAAACCTTCTTGGTTAAAAAGTCCTCTCAATCTAGGCAGTAGTACAGGACCTATAAAAGTACCTGGGTCTCTGTAGAGGTAGTAGCAGTGTAAGAGCTGGTGGCTTAAGACAAAAAGCGAAATTGCAGTCAGTGTTATCAGTGCCTGTCTTTACTGGCAGCAGGAAGTGAGGAATAGATAAAAACGTACTATTTTCTTGTACACTTAGCTTTTAACTAAGTAACTGGAGCCTAAAATGGCATGTTGTTGCATGTATATAGCTGCTGTGGATGGAAAAGCTGCTGACACTTGCATCTCCTTGAAATCAATAACATGGCTTCTGTTGCTTTCAGGGGGAACAGAGGCCAAAGCTGCAAATCCTATTGGATAATTATGAATCAAACAAAGAGTTGCAGTATACAGTTAAAGCCCCACATGGCTTTGATTCAGGAAAGCACTCCGTGTTCTTTGTTAGAAAAGTAAATCATGTAGCAGCAGAAGATATTTTCAGTGTCCTAAAGGTTCCTCAGGAAAACTAACCACAATTTTGGCTGTGCAGGTTTAGGTACTCGATGCCTTCGTGAAATTCTTCTACCTTTGAGGATTGTTTGGGTTTTTTTCCCCTCATTAAAAAAAACCAAAACAAACCAACTTCTTTCTTATTTTAATGTGTTCCAGTGTGCATTTGTTTCCACAGCTGATCACCCATAGGTGAAACCCCAAGAAGGCAACAGCTATTCTGAATGAACAATCAGATTGTCCAGCTAATTAATCGTTTAAAATGGGCTTGGGTGGTTTTTTGCCTCTCCTTCTTGTGATTTCAGTGTTGATGAAACTGTTAATAAATTCTTAATGCAGAAAAATATTACATAAATATTGGGTAAACCAGGTCTTCTTTATATTCCAAGCATAACACATAATTAAAATGTACCATGTATAGAATCCGAGCTTCATTTAACTCATCTCAACCTACCCACTCTGTGTTGAGATGAATATATCCTGCTTTTCATTTGATGTGTCCTGTTGTGTTAAACGTACCACACTCATCTAAAAATGGCAAAATCTGTGGGTGCCCAGGGTTGTTATCAGAACCAGACGCTGCACGCTTGCAAGACATGCCTCCACACAGCTCCTCTACTTAGAAGAAAAAGAAATGTGTAAAATGATCTCACTTGTCCTTTCAAAACAGGTTTCTAATCCATTTAATCCATTCCTTGCAAATAAACCACTGAAAATATAATTTCCCCATTAAAATTGGCAATGTATCACTAATTTTTTTTTGTGTAGCATTTCCTGATGTATTCATAGTATGATCACAATCAGGAAATAACAGTGCGATCTGTAAGGAATTTTTAAAATTAGATGGAAATCATTACTTTTAATAACTGCTATTCAGGATGTCTTCTTAACATTAATTTTTGAAGCATATTGATTTTTTTCAAGAGTTTTCCTAAAGTTGCATTTTCTTTTAAGAGTGTGATTTTTAAAGATAGGATATTATATTTTAGAATCACTAATCACAGGTTGAAATCTTCTGAAAACCTTCCTCTGATAACCTCTGCCAAGCAGTGCTGTCAAGTGGGAAAAAAAAATCCAAACAAAAAATGCAGACCCTGTAGATTTGTAAAACACAACTAAATGTTTAACAGTTTGAAGTGTACATGAACCAAAATTCTTCAATGTGGAATTTTTAAGGAATCATGTATTTATGGTAAACTCTCATTTTTTATAAAATATATAAAATATTATAAAATATATAGTGTGTCATCAGCTATCTTTCTGGTGTAAAATTCTGCTGAATTGTGTGTGATGTTAAACAGCCTCAGAATACCGAGAATTATTTAGCTCCGGTTCACTACTGTGGGAGGAAGGCTACATAAGCTTATGTTTATCATACCAGAGACCCCAAAGCCAGCAATCAGTCTTCCTACAGAAATAATAACATTTGATTTAAAATTCATAATATTTCTGAAAATACTGAATACTAATTTAATTTTTAGCCTACTGTTTCCTGAGACTTTAGCACTTTCATTTTCTGTGTTTTGTTCTGCAACTCTGAGGATGAGTAACTTTTAAACAGGAAGTGGAATTTCTTCATTGACCACATAAATGCAAGAGCTGGGTTTTTATGAAAGATAATTTGATTTTATGTAACTAGGGCTGAACCCACCCAAATCAGCATGGCTGAGACGACAGCCTCGGAGCATGAGAAGTACAGGGTGCTAAGGAACAGAGTGATGGGAAGATAAATAATTCTGAGCCCTGGCATTACAACCCAACAGCTAAATACCTGCATCCAGAGTTCAGGCTAATTGTTGCTTTTCCTCGCAGGCACCAGCCAAATGTTTTCCTACATGCACTTGTCTATATTGCTGGGCAGAGATTTAGCTTATTTACCTAAGGTGAGTCTATTTGATGATTTCTATCCACTCCCTCCTCAAAATTTTSCTTTTTATTGGTTTTTTGAGATGAAGATTTGGTCCTTATGTGTCTCTAACTCTGAGGTTATATTTTCTTTAAATATACTGTTGGCATGACAATGTGCTGAGTACATGCAGTAACAAAGGTACGCGCGCTTCTGACGTATATTCAGGGGATAAGAAAGAGAATGAGCTTTTCCTCTCTTTTGGCAGCAATATTCCAGCTGTTGTCATTGCAAATGTTGGAGCAGTGCCTCTGTGACTCAGTAGGTAAGCCCTGCCAACCTATTAGCTGAGTAGTTTAGCATGGACTTMGATTAACTTTGTTCAAATTTAACTTTCTCTTGGAAAACCTAGCTGTTTGTTGCTACAGTTGTGCCTAATATCTTGAGATCTACATTATAAAAGATGAAGGCATAAATTATTTTAYTGATACAGATTTTTGTTTGGCATCAGCAAGCTGTATTCATGACTACCAACAGCYGAAGGAGCCAGATGTGTGTGTACGTGCGTAGTTCTTCAACCACGTGGGTTTTTGCACAATAAATCCATCAGTGCTGATCGCTTCCCTTTCTCTAAAAGGCCCTGCTTTTTAGCTTCATTTTTCTACCTCTAACTCTAAAGCAGCAAATAGCTTTTAGTAAAATCGTAAAGAGCTGGACATTTGTGAATTATATAATTTAATGCATTAGTCACAAAATAGCACACGAATTTGTTAAGGGTGACTCATGACTTTATTGCCTGCATCTTCTAGATGTAAAATGGCTCTTTGTGACTTGGGCTTTTTTTTTGTTTTTTTCCTTCAACCTTCTTTATTCTGTTCTGAATGACAAATGCCTTGTTTGTTTTATGGCTAGGAACACATAATGTATGAAAAAGGCACCTGCTTTCCCCCTGAGAGAGAGACACAGGCCCAGGAAACGTGTGGTACGGTCTCTCAGTGGCGGAACATCCTGCTCTCTTGAACGCAAATTATAAGTACATTTATGAAGGTTTATCTTCCTGGACTTGAAACATAGCTTGGATGTCAACCTTCTCTCACAACAATTCGTATGCTTCTTTGGAGTCTGGCAACTGAAGGTAGCTGGAGAGAGAAGTGATTTCCCTGTGACCCTGACTATTTGTTTTGTACCAGTGTTTACCAAAGTGTTTGCACATTTCTCAGCACCCAAAGCTGCACATAGTGACTAAGCTGTTACAACACCTCCCTGCCAGCAGAAGGGGAGGTCTTCCTTCCTCTCCATGCCCCTCCCACTGCCCAGTCCCCTGTCCTCTGCTACCTGTGGGACCRGTCAGGGAGCTGGGGCAGCCTCGATGGCAGCACAGGACTAGGAGAGGAGGAAGGAGGAGAAGGCTGGGGCAAGAAAGAAGATACAATCCCCTTTTGATGCTTCTACGATCAGCTAGTCCCAAAGTCATAAGGCACGTAGCTTCACCCAGAGTTTCACTTTCCCGTCCCTGGGTGGTTAATCAATGAGTCTTTCACATTGTCACACAACACAGAAAAACTTTTTTTGAAGACTTGGGAAATGCATCTGGATGATAATGGGATTTGAAAGCATGTGTTAGGTTCCTCCTCAGGGAAGAAGTTGTCACAGTTTCTTCTCAAAACGGTCTCCCCAAATATACCCTTAAGCAAGACAGAATGCAGCTTTTACATGGGGTGGGTCCTCAAGACATGGTCCATGAGTCAAGCTCTTACTCATTTCCATGGACATGCCAAGGAGTATTTTTTAAGGCACATACCTTCTAGGCAAGTAGCACCATCAGAAATAATTGTAGTGATGCAGCTCTTCCTTCCAAACAAGCCAACATTTGTTAGTTCACTGGACATAGTTGGCAGTGCCCTTTGATTAGAGGGCTGAGTCAAAATTCAGGTTATGCCTACAGATGCAGGAGTATGCATGCAACAGGCTTTGCTTTTCCCAGAAAATATCTTGCTTTCTCTCCCTCTATGTGTCTCTTCTTACCCATCTTTTCTTACTATGTTATGTTCCCTTAGAATTTTAATTACTGAAATCACTCTTCAGTTATTGGACCTTCTGCTATCTCCACCATGGTGCTTTCCCCTTAGGAAAACAGCCCATTTACCTCTTGGCAGATCATTTCGTACCAGCCTGCCTGCCCTGGGTGCTGTTTGCCCACACTTTGCTTTCTTCAGTGAAGGCTAGTGATCAACTGTTTTCCCACCTCTCCCCTGTCCAGCAGTACACAGGAATCTGGAGAAGCACAAATGTAGTTCGTAAAAATAATATCCAAAGCCCCTCTTTATGTACTGAGGGTTTATGTAGGGGTACAAAAGTAGTTGCCCCGGGAGTCTGGAAGTTTCGCATTAAGCAACGAGTTAAGTACTTCTGGTTCGCACGTGCAAACGGAACAACATTTCAGGAGTCTGCAACTCATCACCTGCATGTTTAAAAACCAAAGCCTGGTGTACTGAAGGGAAGAACATTGCCCCTTGTGCTTAGAGACACTTTATGGACTTTGTAAAAAGGATGATTTTGTTAATGGTTAGCCAAGTCAGTAACAAGACTGGGAAARCTGTTAATGATATATTTACCCAAGAGTGCAGCTAGAGCAATTTGCAAAATGACGTGTGATATCCACATGGATACACACACATATCCCAGGAAAAACTAGACAGAGTGTCACAAGTGGAATGCAAGGCTTCCTGACTCACAGTACAAATAATGCAATCAGGGGAGTATCACTTGGGATGATTCCTTCCCAAAACCAGCATTATATRAGGACAAAATTCACTCCAGTTTTGGTGGGTTTCATTTCATCTTCGCTTACCCACACTTGGGGTCAGAGCAATAACTTGTGCCAAAGAAACCTYGACTCAGGAACATCCAGGTTTCTGCATGTTGCTGTGATGATTGGACACTTGTTATGCAAACACTAAATGATGTAGAGTACAGGCAAAGAAGAGAACTGGTTTGCACAGGGATGTGGCCCTATGGCACTCAGTCATTGCCTCCATTTCAGCCCCACCTCTGGAGGAAATGGCTACTTTGCTTATAGATGCTGCCTAAAGTGCCGGTGGCTGCATATTAATGCCTACTTTGTTCCCTGCCTTTGCATGACAGAGGCAGATCGGCTTCTCACGGACAATCCCACTCCTGTGCMGCATTTGTGCTAGCCCTGCCACGGCCTTTACATTACAGTGCTATTTCTGCCCATTGGTAGGGCATGGTTTGCAGAGACCTCTGAACCACCATGGGCATCCTCTTCTRCAGGCTCGGGAAAGGCTGCCACTCTTTCCCGTCTTTCACTGTCTGTCTGCAGGCCTCACTAACAACACCAGCTGATGGTCTGTTCAAAGAGAGATTTCACATCTGTCTGTAACCATAGTGACAAGTGACTTGAGCCCAGTGTTTTGGGGTTCCTGGAGCTAGAAATGCAAGTGCATGTGTAATGTTTCTCTTCTGTGGTATCTTCTCTTTTTCCCTAAAATATCTACATGTTCTCCTCAGGCTATAACTCTGGAGTACAGACTTATGGAAAGTAATTTCCCTTTTCATTTYAAAATAATTTTAGAGGCTGTTTTTTATTTCCAAAGGAGAAACACTTAGCTTCAAAGAATATATTTAAAACAACATAACTTCTGTGATCATCCTTCATCCACTGGATGTACATAGATATCTTCAGTGAGAAAAAATACRCAGAAGATTATTAATACAATGCAAGTCATCTTAAAAGGTATCTATCTCTTCTTCCCTTTTGCATTACAAACTGTGTGTTTGCTGAGTAGTTTCTCTTAGCATTAAGAGGCTCAAAATTGCTGCCTGGCTTTCTGCCACTTTTCATGGCTTAACTCCTTTTGATAATTAGCAGCTCTTTTGTTTATTAGGTTTGTACTAGTTTAGTGAGGTATCTCCACTGGGCACTGTGAGATAGTCTCACTGATCTCTCTCTCTCTCTCTCTCTCTCTCTCAGCACTCCTCATACTTAGTGACTACTTTCTCCTGTCTCTCCAATTCCGTTAGGTGAACTCCCAAGCATCTCAGCCTGAAGTGTAGCCCACAGTCGGTGTCACAGCATGCAACAGTGCAGGGGAGAGGAGTGTCCTATCAGAGGCTGACCTCACAGCCCACTACATCGGTATGTGAGTCCAGATGCCACAGTGGCTCCTACGCAAGTAAATGGCCAYCCTGGACACTGGAGAATTTGCACACTCTTGGGGATCTGCAGGCAGGGCAGGACATGGGTGAGTCCTAACCTGAGAGAAACTCACATAAACCTTTTGAAGAGAAACAACATAAAAGCACCAACTTCTATGTAATATGTTTGTATCGTGAAGTTAGAAAGTTACTGAGTATCGGAATGACTAAAGGAGGTGATGTGGTTTCTGCTTAGGCAAGGCAGCACAGACTGGAGAATTATTTTTGCTGCCTCTTGTGCTCTGTTTGGGCTTTTAAACTGAATTTACTTAGTCTGTCATGTATACAGCAGCCATGGAAGTACATATATGTAAAAATTCACTAAAATAGATATATCAGCTTTGATAAATGCACCTCTTCTCAATGAATCTGTCCTGCTAGAATAAAATACAGATATTAAAAGCAGAGATAATAAATAGAAATTTCTCCTTCTGTGTGCACAGCAGATGTCAACAAACTTGTCACTACTATCATGATACYGTTACCTATACTGTAAGTGGTCTCTAGGCTCACACACTGCCTGTACTGTGGAGATGGAGGAGAGGAGGGTTTTCCTCAGGACAGCTAAACTTAAAAATGGGAATTCAATCCTTATGCAAGACAGAGATGGCCTTGGATTTTTTCAGGAATGCTTCAGARTCTGGGGTGCCTTTATCTGCCATAGAAAAACAATGGACTGCAGGAGTCACAGCCASTACTGGGTGTAGCTGCCACACAAGCAAAGCTCCCACAGCCCCGGGAACTCTGCAGCTCCTCACTCMCCTTGATCTCTAATGCTCAATATTACAAAGTGAGAGACCTACTCTGACTGTGCTGAAATCTCTCAGCCTCCATGGAAATTAATTGAAGTGGAAAGTTCTAAACACTTTCCAAGAGCTACTTGACACTCTGCAAGCTGAAGCTGTAGCAGTTTGTCATTTATTTATCTTTCATTTGCATGTTGGCCATCTTGCTGAACGGTGCCTTACACTAAGGACCCTCTGGATCACTCCAGCATTATGGTGTGGTGATGACACCTCAGTCTGTATGAAGGTGCACCTGTCTGGTGAGTATATGGTCTGCAAAGCCCAAACTACTCTCTCTCTCTCTCTTTTTCTGAAAGGCTGAGGCCAGACTGTCAAATGCATCTTCTCTACTGGGGCTTGTCAAATAGAGGTGCTTGTGAAGAGACAAGCAAGAACTTACAATAAAATCTGATAAATGGAAGAAGGAGGCAAAAAAGAGCAAGCAAACATTATTGCCTGCATACTGTAATTCGTCACTGGCATTCTTATGTTTCCTTCAGACAACTGAACCCTTTTAAAAGAATAGAGGTACAGCTTATGATATCTGATGCTGGCCACAAACTGGAAAGTTTGGAAACTGAAGCTCAGGACCTGTGCCTACTGAAGTCTGACTAATGTTTTGTGTCTTTGTTACATTTACTTGATCTCCAGTTCAAATTACAGCTCAGAAACTGAGACCATAATGAGATAAAAGAGTTTATCTGTATCAGACATAACCTTTGCATCCCTTGTGCCTAGTCTGTCTCTGGGTGAATTGGCATAACTTGACAGAACATGAGTGAAGAAGGAAATAAAATACTTCCAGGTATTTTACCTATTCAAGAGCCATCCTTGCTCAGCTTACCCTACTTTCGTTTTTCTTTTATTTTCTACCAACATTTGCAAAAGGTCTTTCTTTTTGCTGACATTTCAGGGAGGTTTCTTTCATAGACTAGTTTTAGATGAMCTCACTATACAGCAGAAATAATGCATATGATTTAACCAACGAGTCACACACAACAAATAATGAATTATAGATAGTAGAAGTCAAAAGAGAAGTCACAAGCCTAATGCAGCATTTAAATCCTGTTTGCAACATCAAATGAATGTGCTTAGATTCAGTTCTTTGCATATTTGCCAACAAATTGGCAACCTTTCCGGTTTCCATGAGCCAGAAAGGAATGTCACTGATTTCCTCCTGCTAGTTCTTGCTTTTCATATCTTGCTTTCCAACCTATTAAAATTAAAAGAAAAAAAAAAGAMAGAAAGAAAAATAGGAAAACATAAGAGACAAAGAATCAATAAATGTCCTTTCGCTGAAACTTTAAAAAGGGCAGCCATTGACCAATGCACAGATGCCACCACAGCTCCAGGAATTGCCAGCATTGCAGAAAGACTGAACCCAGAGAAGAAGGAGCAGGTGCCCGTGAGAGGCAAACTGCTGCAGCCCCTCTGCCCCCATCTCTGTGGCCCCTGTAGCTGAATGAAGCACATTAAAGGCCCTGCTTATGCTGTGTTTGTCTTGTGGTTAAATGAATAGCTTTACTTTCCAAAATCCTCATTTTGGTATTTCTCACAAGTGTTGTGATCATGCCTATTAAATTCATATACGGGCATGGGTAGAAGGAACACAAAATTTTGATTAGTTGCAGTAGAGTCTGAGGCTTGGAATAAAAGTATCCCTGCAAAATTAGTAATAYCCCTACTTTGGGACCACGATTGTGTCTTTTATGTATAAAGCRGTCAGACAAAATAGTTGCTCGCTTTTGCACCTTCTGGCACAGAAATTGGTATGATTGATCTAATGCAATCTTTCTCTTCAGCATCACATGGCTCAACATCTGCTCTGCGCTGTGCATACCAGCTTCTGTCTCTCTAGCCCCAGAGGCAGAGCTGGCTGATGCAGGGAGTGCATTTAAAGCAAAACCAGGGAGTCAAAGCTAGCTGGTATTGCTCCTGGACTGTACTGYGCCCCTGATTACCTCCTCTGCAGATCAGCTATCAAGCCAAACTCTTTGCCATTCCTTTCTCCCAGTCCCTTCACTTCCAGCCAGTTTCACTGCCTGTTCTTTCCCTTGTCTTTTGTCCATGGTTGTCCCTCCTCAGCTTTGGTTTCCTTTCCTCCCCCAGATAAAATCGTGATGGTCTGTTTTCTCCTCTCCCCTTCTACTTTTTACTAGCGGACCAACCTGCAGCAAAGACTGCCTTACTGTGAGCTTGTGCAGTGTTCACACTAATGTCCCAATGCATTCTGAACCCTCTTGATGTTGCTTAACCGGCCCATCCACTGTATAAGGAGAGCACTGCCCTCTCTCCCACGGATGTAACAAGGTGATTTTGGCCTCACTGCCTCTGTAGGCCCAGCCAAAGTTACGTCTCATATGAGAGCTGCCTGATGATGAGCATCTTCTTCAAGGAGTAATTAATTCTGTGACAAACTCCCTCAAGCCTTCAACTCTCTCTTTTACCCCAACTCCACTCTTCTGCAGCTCCGTGGCTTTTCCACACTACACCTCCAACAGCCAGTGGAGCCAAGGGACTGTGTATTTTCTTGCCCAGGCCTTTATGGGCTTGGTGGAAGCCTCAGGTATAATTTCCTCACGGTCCTAGGAGTGGTGATGCTGAAGTGGCACAGGCGGAGCAGGAAAGAGACACCCTGTTTCTCACAAGCAAGCAGAGCTGTCCCAGGCTGGTGGCCTCTTTCCACTCTGCCTTGTGAGGCTGTTGCCTGCTGCCTCCTCCCCTGCCTGAGGTGAGGGAGCTGCCTGCCTCCTCCAACAGCCCCAGCCGGCCCAGCTTGCCAGAGCAGCGCTGGGAGACACGGGCCAGCAGCGCCTTCCGCAGCACCTGCGAGCTGCAGGGCCCCCGCTGCCTCATCACCCAGCAGCCTTTGCTGCTGTGGGCTGCTGCTCAGCGCCTGTCCGCAGGCTTCTGGGCATGACCTGGGCTCGAGTGAGATTTCCCAGGCTTGCTTGGGAGCCCAACGTCAGCCGGTGCCGAGGAGACTTGGAGGCTGCTCCAGGGCTGAAGAGGCATCTGGTCACATTGTAGGGAGCTGAGCAGGTTCTCATCCACTCAAGCTCAGGAAGACAAAGCAGAGTGCTTGAAATTCCCACGTGTTCCATGCCYGTTAAGTTAACCTAGATAATGTTTTCCTGCTAATACTCTACTAATATGTTGGGGTTTGGGGTGGTCTTAGGGCAAAGAAGAATGCTGGGAATGGGTCTGTGAAAATCGGCCCCAGAGAGCTGATGCTTATGTAGAAAAGGCAGAGGGATGCCTTAGGCCCTTTACAAAGCAGTCTCTGGTCCTTTGCAGGAACTTTGCACCAGCTTGCCATCCTGCCTCTGCAAGCAGCWGCCTGGCTCATGCTCTCACCTTGGAATCACTGTCACCTCTCCCTCATTGTGAAGAGACAGGAGTTTTTGAAAGGCTTCTGGAACCTGTGTTTGCAAAAGCAGCTCCTCCTACCCTCTGCTTCAGTCTAACCAGCAACCAGAGGTTGCCATAGGAAGTAATGTGGGCACCTCTGCCACATGGTTGATCTTAACGATTCCGTACCTTTGCAGGGCAGAGAGTCTCATCCCTGAGCTGCCTATGCAACCGGCTTTAAGCCCTGGCTCAGAGTAGTCAGCCACCCATGAATGTGCCTGCTAACAGAAGAGCCATGGGGAAGCGAGTCTGGGTACTATTTATAAGGATAGGCATTATTGTAAGTGTACCACGTTTTGTGTAGCAGTTGCTCTCACTCACRACACGATATCACTCAGCCTGTGACCTTATTCGGTAGTACAGGAAAATGGATACTTTTGGTCAGTACTAGTCAGCTGATAGATTTCTATTTGGAGGCAAATTTCATGCTGGAAAATGAGTGTGTAGTTAGCTGGCAGAAAGAAAACAAAGGCAAAACTTTTCTCTACTACACACAATGTTTTTGTTGTTTAAAATGATGCAATTATAATGAGTTTGATTCATTAGCTCTCTTTTAAAAGTCATACACCTTCAGAGATAACAATCTTTACATTTTAATTCYGTTTCTAAGTGACTTGGTTTGACCTGTTTTGCTAGAAATAGTAATCCTGCTCATGAATACCATCTGCCCATTCAGACTGGTCGTGTACCAAATAATATCTTCAAGGCTGGAGCTTACGGCTTTAACTATCACATGATACACAGTCCCATGCCTCTTAATCAGAGCATCAAGTGATTTATTCAATGTGCTTTTTTATTTCCTGCCACGGCCTGCCCTCTCAGAAGTTTCCAACAGCTTGAGGGAGCCAGAATTCATTCTTGGGACTGTCTACTTTCTGACTGGCAATGCTGTTATAAGCAGCAGCCTTTTCTGCTTTATCTTGCTGTGTTTGTTTCTCTCCCTGTAAACTTCTCCTCGTAAACCTGGTCTAGTAAAAGGTGTCCCTGCCCATGGAAGGGGGTTTGGAATGATATGATCTTTAAGGTCCATTCCAACCCAAGCTGTTCTGTGATTCTGTGATTCCCACATTGCCAGATGAAGCACATAATTCTGCAATGAGTGCAGCAAGGTCTTCTCAGGCTCCAACACCTGCTTTAAGGAGGAAGGTCATTTGTTTGTACTCCACCTGGCCCAATGGGGCCCTGAACTTTCAGGCAGTACTGCACTGTAAATGCAACAGATAGATTGAGAAGACTGCGTGAGTAACACTACATGATGTTTCCATGTTCTATTGCTTTGGAAAAACTCAGCCTGTAATGTATYTGGCAACAGGCATTTTTGTGTTTGTGTGGCCATGGCCCAAAAACATCATCTCATAGATGAGCCATGTGTCAATCAGTACAGTGCTGAATGCTTACTTCAAGCTTGCTTATAAAACGAGCAGCCACACTGATTTAGACTTATACAGAGCATTCATTTAGTCAGATTTTCTGCTGGAAATGTAACGAGACCTAATTACCCAAAATTTGATCCAATCACCAGACTTTAAATCCAGCATTTTTGTTTTTCATTCTTAAAAATTCTTACAATCCTGTAAGCTAAGGAAGCACGTCGCTCGCTCTTTCCTAGGGCAAACAGAGACAAAAGCTACTGAGAAAAATTTTGAAAAGCTTATTGTTGATCTCCTGACTTGTAGCCTGCTACTATAATCACAAGACGATCATTTCCCCCATTTTAGTAATAAAAAGCAGCAACAAAACCAGACTGAAATGAGACAAAAATGTCTCTCTTTTGTTGGAAAGTTTTTAAACATTAAGATTGAGGATGTGTGTTGCTGTCGAAGTTACAGAAGGGGACTTTCTTAGCATGCCCTTTCAAAATGGCTATCTCCCTGAACTTAGTTGCATGATTTGATTCTGGCCATTTTATGGAAATGACAGCCTCCATCTGTGACTGAGTTGCACTGTTTCTCTTACAGCTGTACAAGCAGAATGTAGGAGCTGTTACACTGAACTCAGGGAGGGAGGGAGCCTGTTGTGAGAGCAGTGGAGCACAGAGCCGAAGATACCACCCCACAGCCTTTTATGACTCTTAWATGACATTCTGCATTTTTTTGTTTTAGGTGGAACATCACACTGGAGCTGAAGAAGCAGAACCCTCTGGGATGAGTCATTTGTATATCCTGTGATTGGGGTTTTGTCTACCATCCTGCCAACATAAAGATTAGAATCCTTTGAAGAATGACTAAAAATTATTGTATGTTGCTGCTATAAGAGCATCAGCTGTCTACATTAGTATTATCTTCTAATTTTTGTAATCTTTCTCRTTCACCTCTTAGAGATTTTGTATTAACAGGAACAGACACCTAGCTTTCTTAAAGGGCCTAGCACTGCTATCAGGGACAGCATTGCTGTCTGGGACAGCATTAGTGCTACTGAGGTGATGCTTCTGGTGACATCCAAAGTATCAGAGCAGGATTTTCCCGTGTGTTCAGTACAAGCAGGATGTGTTAAAGCAGTTGGTTTGTGGGGTGCATACCACAGGGGAGAGCCTCTGCTCTCCAGCATCGCCTTGTGAAAAATAAATCAGCACCAATGTAAGCAAAACTGACCTCACTTATGCATTGTAGGACRTTATCCCAGATGCGAGGGTCTTTATTCTGTCTCCATGGTATCCGTATCAGTTCTGTCTATAGTCATGGTGACTTGCACACCAGTCCCAGATACCTGAAGCAGTAGCTTTTTCTAAGTTTTCAAACAGGAGCCCTGTTGTACAGTGGGAAAGAATGGAGTATGTAGTCTGCTGGGCTACTCCACTCAGCTCCCCAGTGCCAACACCAGTTTAAATCTCTTTTCTTAGAAGACAGACAAAGGTGATGATCAGCTTTCATTTCCTACTGGTCATGAATAGCTGAGAGATGTCTGAGTTGGTGTCAGGACATGACAGAGCTGTGTAGGAAGAGCCAAAGTCTCGAAGATAGCTCCCAAAATTCATGATGTTGTCATCAGATATCTTCTAGCAGCAGCCTGCTGGGATGGCTCCATGCTGCACCTGAAACAACTCTTTGTGATCTCTTTTAGATCCAGACTCTGACCAAAAACTGACGCTCTTGGGTCTCAAAATGAAGAATAGCTACTTCAGAACTGCTGGATGGGGAAATGAGTGTGTCTTCATCAGGAGTTTGGCACCTCTGCACCACAGCTCTGCCAGTTTGAAAAGAATCACAGTGAAGGCCATCTSGAAACTTCTATTTTATCCTAGGCAGTTTTGCCCAGACAGTGGCTTGTGGTTGGAACACTTGCAGTGGGCACTACTGTGGTGTTTGGAAGCAGAGGTGAATGGTACGGCAGCACTCCAGGAAATGCTGGTAGACGAGTTCCCCAAGAAATCTCAACAGGAACTTAGCCTGATCCTCTTCCCCAACAAATCCTGAAGAACCATGACTTAACCCAATCCGTGGTGAAGCAGATGTTAGAAAGCTATTGTGGATAAGGCTGGGGCATGAATATCACATGAGGGGACACACTGCATGCAATAATGGTCCATGTAATCTCTTTCCACTGAACTACACTGGAGCTATTGTTGCCATCTTCCTGAGCATCTGACTGAACACCTACAGGGAATATTCGTGAGAATTGCTTTTGACCATTTGTGTAACCACATATAATGTTACTTGTGCTTTCAATTAAGTCTCATATCAGGATGAAAATTAGTAGAAATTGCTGAAGAGAATGGTTGAATAAATTACTGTAACCAATAATATTAGATATTAGATTTTTCTCAGGACAGGTGCTGGAATACATGAGAAAGTAAAAGTTATTTAGAGATATAATCACAAAAAGTGTAATGCCCCAGTCAGGAAACCCCTACAGAGAGAATCTAGTAGCTTGTCAGGTAACGGTGATTTTATAATGTGATATTTGCARTGAGTATTTCTAAAGGCAAATCTCGATGGACTCCGCTGATTAACTATATTTTTCGGCCAAAGCATAGACATACAAACAGTATAGTTTGTAAGTGTAATTAATACACTTGTGCGAAAACCATGCATTTTCTGTAACAGAGAGAGCCAACAAAATACCTAGTGCAATAAAAACTAATGAGCTTTGTGATATTTTACACCTCAATAATGTTTTGGTATATAGTCACAACTCCATTCAAAATGAGTATTGTGGACTTTGTTTTGTCTTTGTTGCCAGTGTAAAATGCTTCAAAAGAAAATTGCAAATACTGTGGACTGTGAAGTATGCACAGTGCTAAGCTGAGGTAACAAGAACATCCTGCAACTAAAAAAAGAAAGAACAATTTTCTGCACATCAGGAATAACAAAAGAAGCAAGAACTATGATCATTCTATTAAGCCATGCATCCAGTTACTAAGTGCTAATCGATAGAGACAGATTTAGAAACAAACATAAATCCTTTCCAGTAAAAGAAGTAAGCAGGGGGCTTGGAAATAGCATAGCAACAAACCTGCTCTGCCTGGAGGAAGCCATTTCCATCATTCAGGCTCCACTGCCGTCAGCTGTGACACACGCAGGTCCTGGAAATGGTACTGCTTCAGCACTGAGTGCATGCAGCATTGAGGCTTTTCTGCTCCCAAATTACACACACTTGCCTTCTTGTCTGAGCAGAAATGTCTGTTTAGGATTGTAGTCATGGTGAGATTTATATCCTACCTGGACTGGAGACAGCAAGTGACAAATTGACTTTGTACAACATACATAAAGACTTGTAAGCCTGATGCTCTCACTCTCTGCCAGAAGAGCATACCCAGACTTTCAAGTGCTGCAAGACTTCTGGACCTTCATCAAGTGCTTGTGCTTGTCTTCCAGTATGTGGGTACATGCTCAGGGTAAGCAGGATCTAAACTCTGCCCTGGCTTTGGACCTCTGCACTCCTGCTCTGCACGTGTTTCCTCTGCCCGCAGCAGTCACCTACCTGAGGAAAGAGACCCCTCTCCCCACCCCTGCACAYCTGCATTGGCCCTGGGACTTCCCAGCAGCCTAAGTTCCATGGGTAAACGATAGCTCAAAAAGTTAGAATAAAACAGGCTTGCACAAGTTTCTGACAGACCTGTGCCTTGCTTAAACAGCACCTGACACACAYAGCTCTAGATTACCCTCACAGCCCACTTCATCTTCGTGAATCTGGGTTTTCTTTGGTTCAGATCCGTCCTTTGGTGAGCCCAGAGGAGTTCTTTTCCTTCTGTAGTTTAAGGTCTTGGTTTCTTTTACTTTTAGTGGTGAGGAAGTGAGAGGGGCATTTTCAGGGACCAGTTCACCCCACTTACACAGCATACCTGCTGTTTGGACTGAGTTGCCTTCTGGAGGTTACTGTCTCTCCCCACTTACCATATAAGAATTTTGGTTTAGAGTGCATGTCTAATTTATTGTGAGGGGAAGTTAKGTAAGACCGTGATCAAGCTCCATTTACCTACAGCAGACGTCCAACTTCCAAGTAAAACTCTAAATGCCATCAAAACATTTAGAAATGCCCAGATAAATGTGCAAACAGATTTCCTGGTCACCTTATGACATGAAGGTACTACAGCAGCAGTGCAGGAATTGTTTTATGTCTCTGTGTCAGACAGAAAATTTTGCTGTAGTATTTCATAGCCTCCTGTGCTGCATTTTGTCTCCTTGATATTGAGAAGAAGCTTCCTATATGTATAAGAATAGRAAGGACTTTTACATCTGGAGAATTTCCAAGAGCTTACCAAAACTGAGAAGTCAAATTAAATAGTGATTACATGTTTTCAGCAGCTTTGCACTGGTGGTGATCTGTGTCTTCTTCCTTCACACCAGCTGCTCCTTATACAGAGATTGCCTGAGTTACCCCTCAGACAACCATAATTTTGGAGTGAATCCTCTGAAGTTAAGGTGGTGTAGGTCTGGTGACTATAAATGCATGATACAACCGCATTTAGCCAGGATCTGCTCTGCTGTGTGTGGTGAACTTTGCCTTCGTGTTGAGGCTTAGGAGATGGACATGCAGACTGAAATCAAAATGGATGGCACTGTCCTTCAGCTTGCAGGTGCATGTCCCTCTCCTCCCTTGTGTTGGACAAGTACTCGTGACTATGCCACCAAACAGGTCAGCAAGCTGATCTGGTGGAAAACTTGCCCTAGAAAAATAGCAGATTGTTTTTCAGCTGGGTCAGTGGGCTGATCCAGCTGACTGCAAGATCAGACAAGCATGAGCACTCCTGTTCCAGCACCTGGGCTTAGTGAAACTGTGCCCTGAGATATAGCTGTTACTATGCAGAAAGTAAAAACTAATATGCCCAGCAAATATTCAAGGCAAATCCCAAGGAGAAGCCATAAAGCCAATTCASTATATTAAGACTAATAGGTAAATAGGCATGGTGATACGTGTCAGAAAAGCTCAAAGAGGCAGTCTCAACCATCAGCTCTTCATAAGAAACACGAATATTACATTGACAATTTCAGGGAAGTGCATCAAGATGTAGTGACTTTAGTGCTTTTGAAACCAGGTTCCTGCCAGCATGTTTGCAGTACTAAGGCAGATCATTGTCTTAAAGGGTTTGTAGCTCTGGATCTTTTCACATGTAGCTGAAACTTGCTCACCAGTATTAGCCATGAGAGTGTTGGTGCCTATGCAGTTCGGATCATGCACGTCTAGATCAATCAATTTGGTGTTTTAGAGTAAATATAATTTCTTCAGTGTGACTAGAATAAGGGGATCCTGGCCTTGCTGTCCTTGCAGATGGAAATTCAAAAGGAGACATCTAAAACTGCATGCTCTGAGATGTATGTGCAGACTTTGAACTGTGTGGTTTGATCACCATTTTCTTTTTTTTTAATGTGCTTGGACAAATTACATCACCTGTAGACTGGAAACAATTTTTGCAGATCGGTTCAGATTGCTCATTGGAAGTCTTTTTGGCACAACAGGACAGAGTTTTAGGTTTTTAACACAGTCATCTTAGTTCATGAATATGGCCTTAAGGCCAAACTGTTCCCTCTCCATATGCCTATATACAATACTCAAGCAAACACAATGGAATGGCATATTGGAAAGCTTTCAGCCTCTTACACCACTTAGCACAATCTTTTTAGCTGTCTGCACTGTTTACTCATCCTCCTGCACCACTGACCGTAAAAGCCTGCAGGAATTCTTTTTCTTTTCTTCCTTTCCTTAATTTTTTTCCACAGTAGCATAACCAACTCAAAGGAAAACAAACCAAAGAGACTTTCGAATTCCAGACCTCTGCAGGACAGGCTGCTTGTTTGAAGCTGAAAGGAAGCCAGAGCATAGCRGCAAGGAAGCTGTGATTTCATCCAGCAGTCTGACAGAAACTCCAAGGTTTCACTGCAGCAGTTTGTGCAGAAGCAGCAGCATCCCTCTGACTGGATCCATGACAAATGCTAGCAGAGGAATCCCCAGGAGGAAGATGCCCATGTAATTCTGTGTTGCTGCCTGTTTGCTTTTTATTAGCAACTCTCTGAGGAAACCAGGTATGCTCTGCAGGGTTTTAAACAGTTTTTATTCCTTATGATGGTGTCTAATTTCTAAGGGAAGGGAAAGCTGCAAGGAAATGGGGAAGATTGTTGAGAGAAAGAAAGCCCCTCATAGAGGGTCATTCGTCTTGTCATGGTGTGGGGGTAGTGGTGTGTGACAATACGCAGGAAAATCACCCTGAGCGGAGGTGGCTGGGGCATTTTCCTGGGGTGAGATTAGCGGGGAAGTCTCTGGTGAGGTTTGGCAGGAGGACTCAGGGATGGTTAGCATCTGAGTCACACATGTTTTGGTGTGTGATATTTGTGGTTTGGTATCTGTGCATCAGCTGGTACGCTTGGTAAGCAGGCAGGGGAGAAACACTGATCAGGTGGGGCAGAAGGTTTAGGATGGTATGCACTGGGTTGGGGAAACACTAAAGATTATATCAAACCCATTTGCACCAGTGTGACTCTGGAATGACTCTGCTGAAAGCAGTAGAGTAAGGCTGACAAAACTGTGAACAGGATTTTGCCTTATACTGTGAAAATGAGAAAATTTGGCAGAGGGCCTGGATGGGTGCTGGGAGCTAGTCTCTGAATGTATAAATGCATGTGCTTCTAAAAAAGTCTGTGCCAGTTGCTGGATTGATGTTTGAAGCCCTACAAGCATGCATCACCCTTCCCTTCAGAGGAAACAAAGAGGCTGTTGCACTTCAGACAGCATACCTTCTGAATTATTCAATGCAACTAAATAACTACAGACCTCCAATGAGTTACGTAAAACTGCAAAACTGGCTCACTCCCTTGACTTGAATCAATGGTATTTTTCTGATGGCTACATTATAGCAGTAAATCCACGGCTTGGAACCACGCTCAACACACTTGGAGAAAGAACTGAAAACATAGTAAGAGGATCATGGAGGGGAACTAACATTACCCCGTAGGAAAGGTTCTGGCTGAGCAACAGACTCCTGCTGGTTGTGTGTGACAGTGTCTGAAACAGAGCATGTTTTGTGCCCTGTTGTGTCTTCAGAGCTAGTGCCCGCCCAAAAATGCTTATCTGGAGACAGAAAGGCAGAAAAGCACAATGGCTGAGTGTTGTTAGACAGACTACTTCATGTGCTGGGTTTATTCCAAAGCAGGCAATGCAAACCCTGCATACAATCCATGCTGGTTCTTTTGCACCCTTTTGCTTGCCCAAAATCATCATTCTTCTTGTCAGATTCCCCCACTGTGCCAGAGCTGAAGCTGTGTTGTGGTTTCAAGCCCAGCTGGAGATGAAATGCCACACAGCCTCTCTCTCAATACCCAGTGGAATGGGGAGGAGAATCCAAGTAAAACTTTTATCTTGAGATAAGAACATTCTAATAATTGAAAAAAAAGTAAAATACAATAATAATGGTAAATAATGGTAGTTAAAAATAATAAGAACATTACCCCCCCCCCCCCCCCCCCCCCCCCCCCCCCGAAGTGATGCACAATGCAATTGCTCACCATTTGCTGATGGATGCCAGATCCCCCTTCCCAAACCCAGACCGGTTGTCCTTCTGGGTAACTCCCCCAGTTTACATACTGTGCATGACAGTCTGTGGTGTGGAATATCCCTTCAGTCAATTCAGATCACCTGTCCCAGCTGTTCTCCCTCCCAGTTTCTTTTGCTCACCTCCTCACTGGCTGAGCAAGACAAGGAAAAAGAAAAGTCCTTGACTAGGGATAAACATGATAAACATGACTTAGAAAAAAGCCAAAACATCACTGTGTAATCAGCACCATTCTMATTCCAAATCCAAAAGCCAGCACTGTAATAGCTACTGAGAAGAAATTAACTCTACCTTAACTGAAACCAGGACAATACCCACTCCTTATTCCATACCATTATACCATGCCAAGTTTCACACTCCCCAATATCCCATCACCTTCCCCATTTATCTGTTTTTTCAGGTATACATAAAAACATCATTCTCTTAGCCCCTGCTAAATGTTCATACAATGTCCACATACACCAAAAAAAAAAAATGTTTGTTGGATTCATTTAGTCCATGACTTTGGTTTTCGTCCTTGGTAAGAGTCTTTCAAGCAGGAAAGCTGGTGTGAGGTGTTGGATTGTTGCACGCTGCCCATTTTGAGTCAGTTCTGATTCCTGCTCTGCTGTGCTTGTTCAGTTTCATCAAAGTTCATTCTTCATAGCTGTAAGTGTGACGATCAGAGGGAAGTCRGGCTCAAATCCTTAGAATCCTTGTGGTTAAGATTGATGTCATGAGATGTTCAGTGAGGTGATGCACACATAGCCACCATAGAAGTGGCAATATTACAACTGGGTAGTTATTAGTATAATATAATACAATTTAATTCATTGTTTATTTTCACCCAAAATCAAATCCCCTTGAGGMACACTCTTCTTCTGCATCCTGCCACATCACCCACCAAGTGCACCCAGGTCTTTGAGCAAAAGCAATCCCATGGATGGGTTTGCCTTTGCCTGAGGCAGGAATAACCCAGACTGTCTTCCCCAGCATGTTTTTAAAGTGTACTACAGGAATGTCGCACTTGGACATGAAAAAACCACACGGAGACCGCTCTGTCAGACAAGAGCCAGAAGAAAGCAAGAAGGGGGCTGAGACGACCTCGACCCTTTATTTTATATGTTCTTAGAAACCACCGTGGATTGGAGGGTGAGGTTGCCACCTCTCAATCACACTGGTCAAAGGAAAAATCTATCAAACATCTCCGCCCAACACCATAGAATGTAAACAATAAGAAAAATGTTATCAAAACATGACCATGTTTACAGAAAGAGCATGAGAACTTTGTTACAGAAGTGAAAAACATTGAGAAACTGCAAAAACCAGAGCGACACAGGAACTTTATCCCCTTCTACAGTATGTAAAAGTTTTGATTGGGCAGGGCCAACCCAATTGGCAGGTCCTCTGGTGTTGACTAACCAAATGGCCTTTGCTAAACGAATATCCCAGTGTTTGAAGGGCCCACCACTCATTGCTGTCAGTGTAGTCTTTAACAGTCCATTACATCGTTCGATCTTTCCGGAGGCTGGTGTGTGATGGGGAACGCAATACAACCACTCAATGCCATGTTCTTCCTCTCAAGTATCTACGAAGTTGCCTCAGAAATGAGTTCCATTGTCTGATTCAACACTTTCCAGAGTACYGTGTCACCATAAGACTTGCTTTTCAAGGCCCGGGATAGTGTTCCAGGCAGTGACACGGGGCACAGGGTGTGTGTCCAGTCATCCTGTGGTTTCTGTCACCATCATAAGCACATGGCACCTGCCATCAYAGGTTTGGGGTAGTGTGATACAGTCAATCTGCCAGGCCTCCCCGTACTTAYCTTTCAGCCATCATCCTCCAGTCCAAAGAGGCTTTACTCACTTGGGCTGCTTGATTGCAGTGTGTGTTTCACATTCATGGATAACTTGAAGCTGGCATACGTACCAACAGGGAACCAAATGTCTCTAAATATCTGGAGCTGCTGGGCTGGGGGGGAGCAGTTTGTCCCCATTAGAGCAGCTCTAAGGAAACATCCTGTTTGCAACGCTGACATAAGCTCCCACAAACACTGTGACCAGTGGGGAGCAGGCACTGAACCTCCCCTTGACACCATGCCTGGACCTCCTGCATGGGAGAACAGGCAGCYATGAACCCTTCCAGCACCAAAGCTATTTGAAAGCACCCTTGTGATTGCTCTGTGTCTGCTTTACCAGCAGCTAAAGAACACCCTGAATGCTGCTTAGCAATTCGTGCGTGGAGGTGGGTTATTGCTTCTGAACATGGAGACATCCAGTGCTCTAATCAGAAAAAAAGTTTTCGCAAATATTGAACATTTATCTTTGCTGAATTACCTTTTCTTTTCCAGCAAAGAAAATTCACTAAGAAATTAATCGCTGGACTGGAAACAGAACTATTAGATTGCTATTCAGAAATCACAGGGAGAAATGCAATATGAGTCTCATGCAGAAGCAGAAATATTTTAAACAGGTTTGTTTGTTTGTTGTTATGTACCTTTAATACATTGGTAAAAATCACAGTCAGTTTGCCAGAAAATTGTAATGTTTGCCTCATAATTTATTCATAGTCTTGTGATTAACAGCTTTGTGTGGTTGATCTGTTTTTTCTATTTTTCTTTAAAAAAGCAAGCAACAAAAACTAATTGATATAGAGTGACTATTTTTGTGGAAGATGAAATTTTGCTGCTGAATCTTTCTAATGCTACACTGACTATACTGAAATTCACGAAATTTAGAAAGCACAAGTCTTAAAAAAAAAAGGTTGCAGAAATAGTGAACAAATTGGTAGAAAATATAATATGTAATGTAACTAGCAGGTGTATAAATATACGTGATATTATGAAGAAAAATTGATATAACATTTGTAGAAAAAAACATCACACAGCTTGATGGAGTTTTTTGGGAGGAGGGAGGAGAGGGATGTCCCCAGTGAAGTCTCAGAAATTTGCCCCTGGATCTGTGTTGTTCGACACAGAAGTTATCTGAAAAAAGAAGCATAGTCTGAGGTGAGAGAGTTTCCTGATAACAAGTTCCTCCAGGTGGTGAAAATGAAAGTCAGCCACAAAAAAAAGGATTTCATGCTATTCAGTTATTGGGTTAAAATGGCAGAAAAAAATCAGTGTTGTCAAAGCAATCTTAACATTGTGTGCAGAGAGACAAGTGCTGAAGAGAGAAGTCCTATTACTTGGGCAGAAGAGATCCCTGAGTTATAACACACGGTGTTATATAGGGCAAGAAAGCTGAACAAATGGCACACAGTGAATGATTAAATAGTCGGGGACTCTTCAGAGCGGAACAAAAGAAGAAGATGGGAGATTTGACAAGGAGTCTTAAAAACATGAGCAATGTAGAGAGAGGAACTAGAGGGTCATTATTCCCTCCTTCACAAAGCAGAGGAACTAGAGGAAACTAAGAGAAATGGGCAGGTAAAAAGTCCAAAACAAATTAAAAGAGGTGCTTTTTCACCTGACGTGTACCTCTGTAACAATAGAGCAACGTAGATTTCCCAGGCAGCTGCAAAGGAAAGCTCGTTCCCAGAGGCCTTCTGTCCTTAGCCGAAGTAACAGAAGTGAGCCGTGATTTTACAAGAGTAACAAGGCCTTCATTTTGCAAAATTTTACCTATCCGCAACATAACTCAGCTTTGGAACGCTGCAGGACTTGGTGGGTGCCAGAGCCTTGTGGGGGTTCACACAGCTACTGGACAAATGAATGGAAAAAAAATTAATCGAAGTGTATAAACCATGAAGACACCACGTCTGTCCCAGGATGTTATTGGACTGCAGACTGCTGCAAACTGGAACAGGTACTAAGTGTCACCATATACTTGTCCTGTTCATGTAGCCTTCTGAAGGCAACCAATGCTGTGCTAAACAGGTCTAGTGTGATCCAGACTGGCCATTTTGAAGGTGAGACTGGAATCCAGCAGGAAACTGAAACAGTGAAAAAGACATGAAGGTATTTGCACTGTAACAAAACCAAAAGGTGTCCTCCTGTGTCAAACTAACCAGCAATAAAGGAAGGTTAGCTGTCACCAGAGTAGTGAGCAGTATCAGATGGTTCCAACTGTGTCCAGGCAAAACAAATAGGGTTTTTTTTTCTTGCAAGAGGGGAAAGGAGAGACACGCCAGGAGTGTGAGAAACAGGGTGAAAGTATTCATCATGAAAGCTTGGCTAAGCTTTGCCCAAACAAATATATACTCCTATCACCCCTACCATACAGTTGATGGTGTTTGGACCTGCAGTTCGCAGATCTACCAAACTTGATTATATGCTCCTTTAAAAGACAGATTGTTATCCTGACAAATTCTTGGGGATAACCTTCATTATGATATTAATGGATATGCAAATTATGACAGAAATGCACGTATGGCAACATGGTCACTTTTGTGAATTACATATTCTTGTATTGTTTGTTTTTTATAAAATATTCACCCACTCTAAACTCTAAAGTACAATCTTAATTTTTCAGGAAGAGCCTTCCAAAAATTCAGAAATAGTGCATAACTGGTGAAAATGAAAATATGCTAGGCATTTTCCTATGAACCAGTACTAAAAAGAAATTAAATAAAAAATAACGCTTCTTTCTATGAATTAGGTAATTTTATAGCATTGACTGGGAACAGATAAAGTGTATCTGTTATTGAAAACTGCAGATATGCTTTTTGCAGCTGATTAGGAAGATATATTTTCGCATGGGTTATAGATCCAGCTAAAGGCAACGGTAGACCTAATAAGGACATGTGAAGACTGCAGCCTGACATGCTTTTAATGAGATTTCATCTCAGTTTCACCTCTTGAACTGACTCACTTCAAGAACACATCCTTTGCCTGACTGTTTACTGCAGAACTGGTGTGAGTCTTTAGACACACGACAATGTGTAACTGTAAGAGACYATGATCTGGTGTAATTCATGCATTTACGAGCTGTGAGAAGGTGCAAATTAAAGCTCAAAGTCCTGTATATACGTTTTTAAATCATTTGCATTTCTCATTAGGCTTCTCTCGTTCTTTGTAGTGGGAATTATTCTAGCTTCAATCATTTCTGCATAAATCAAGTTTTCTTGCATCATTCAAACTCACTGCACTAAAGGCAATTTAATTCTAGTTCAACATACATYGCAGCGAGTGATTTACCTCAGCTGTTTTTGGGCAGGCTTTAAACTGGATTATAATTCCTTCTAAATGGAAAAGTCAAGGCTGGCCAAAGTAGACTCACTGATTCAAAACTGATAATGCAAGTAATTTTTAATTCTTTCATATAGATTAGACATTGGGCAAATTTAGGGGTCATACAATGTGTTTCCACCAGACTACCTGGCTACCTCCTCTTCTGTTCTGGAAATGGGACCTAGAACCATCAGTAAATACATCCTCATGTCAGAGTGTGCTTACCAGGAATAACTGCAATGAAAAATCAGACATCACTGGAAATCAAGCCCTGCTTGCAGTAAGCAACCCTAAACAAGGATTATAAACAACTAGAGAAGACTTTCCACAACTCCTGTCCTTTAAGCTCCTTTTGGAAGCATTTAATTCTGCCTTTGCTTTCTACCTACTGGATGATGTTTTTCTTTTGTCTCTGGTCTTTCTATACCACTGTAGTCAAACATGAAGAACGTAAACACAAAGAGTGTTCAGCTTGGAATTCTTTGTCCTTGAATTTATTCAACAGCTAACTCCTCCAACATTGATCTGGAAGTGAGTAGATACTCAGACAGTTTCTCCTCATGATATAGATAGACTCACACCTAGACTAGTATGCTTTTTTAATGAATCACTCGAACCATTCCTTGATTCCATAAGTGCAAAATTATTTTTCTATTTTATTCACTCTTTTGATTTTTTAAAGTAGCATAGGAAAAAAGGAGTAATGTGCTTCCTTGGGAAAACAGACAGTTATTCATTCCCTGCTGAAAGTCTGCTTGTCTCAGCTGACAAAAGATGCCCTTTCCACAAACCCCTCTGATTGTAGATTGTGGACTCAAGACAGTTCACATATTATATGTATTACTCCACAGTTTTAAATATCGTTTTTATTATATCATTAAAACACAGGTAAATTTTCCTAGACGGTACATACTCATTAGAAAGGAGAGAAAATGAGACTGTAGAAATGGCTAACAAAATCTAGGCCTTACATTACCTTCGCAAGGCTTTCAGCTGAAACATTGATGATGAGAGTAAATGAAGCTTTATGAAAAATGTCTAAYGGGTACTTAAGAAATTCTGGGAATGGACAGTGGCTCATTGACCACTAAAATTTTGGAACCACTGACCTCAGTCCATTCTCTGTGAACATTAACACCACACACGGAAGAATTTGAGTACCCATGTGATTTGTGCAGGTCTCAGTGCTGTGGGCTTGTTCTATTGTCCAGGAGAACAGTAGGGAAACACAACTCATATTCTTGCTCCTTGCTTTTTTTCCATGCTACTATCTTCCCCATTTATGCAGAAGAGAAAGAATTACAGCAGAAATTCAGGAAGAATTCTGCTGAATAACTTCACAGATTTCCAGTGAGATTCAGGTACTGTTTGTAGGATAGAGGGAATCATCAGTGAACCAGTGATGATACGATGTACCAGTCTTGACTTGAAGTTACTCTGGTATGGACTGGTGTAATTCTACTCACTTTCATAGAGGTGCTGCAAATTTCTATTGACATAAATGAATTCAGAATGCTTAGTACTTTACTGAAAAACTCTGATTTGAAATTGAACAGCAGGCATGGTGTTATATCTGAGCAGGATCTTTAATTACTGTAAATAAAAAAAAATCTGCGTGGGCTGAAAAACAGGTTGTACTTCGAAGCATTCAAGTGAGAAAAAACATTATGGTTCTGATGAAATCTTTAATTGCCCCTACTTATCTTTCTCAACAATATTTTTAGTCCAAACAGTTTATAATCTTTTTTTTTAGCACACGTGAATACTGCTCAGTGCACTTCAACTTAGGCTATGGCTAACTTCCCTTCCAAAGATTTTAGTAAATGCCTTGCAGAGATTCACTCAGATGTTTGTATGCGACAGCCAATTCTCTTCTGAAAACTCCTATTTTCAGTAAAATTTATGTTATTAATCTGAAGTGCTCATATTCTTTGTACTTTAAAATCTAATATTCCAAGAGTGAATTGATGTACTRTTGGCCACTGACTGAATTTTCGTTGCTGCTCTTACAGTTCTGCCATGCAACCACACAAGGCTGTTTAGCTTCACTGTTCTCCTTGACAAACCATAGACAATGTGCAAATGTCACACACTGTCTTTGCTCTGCCCTACATCTGCTGCTGAGGAAAATTGGGCCGCAGCAGAGGGACCAGCAAAGAGCCTTGGAGGTATTGGCAGGCAGGAGTTTCATGGGAGAGGTCAATAGAAACCTCTGTCTTCAGGCTGCTGTCAGCAGTGGGAAGGAACATATACACACAGTCATCCTTCGGCAACTGTAAGATCTAAAAGAAAGATAAAACTGTCATATCTCTTCTTTTCAGTAAACAGGATATCCTGGTTCAGAGGTAGGAAAGACTTCTCTTTCTTCTCAGATACAGGAAGTAGAGAAGATTTGTGTGAGCATTATTAGGGCAAGGATTCTCTGAGCCCGGGTTTGGGAATCTTGGCTCACTTCCCTCCCCAGTAGCTGCAGTGCCAGATGGGATGGGCTGGACTGAATCCTGCCATGTTCTCCATGAGTTTAAAATAAACTGGCTTAAAAGTAGGATTTAGTCTGCCTGAATTAGCAACTATCTGGCCTCTAAACTCCAGGGCATTGATTGAATCACTTTTCCCTAAGTTCTCTGTGGCCACTGAAGAGGTCTGGGTGCCTTTGAAATCCATTTGTGTCTCCGAGCTGAAGTCTGGCCTTCTCAAGGGTGGGCACCCAAACGGGGAGGTGTCACTGGGGCTCCCATGCCTGCAGCTCTGTGGCCGTGCTGTGTAACCTAGCTTGACAGCAAAGCAGTGTGTCAGACTCCTTGTCCTTCCTGGTTTATTGAAATACTGGTGGCACTTGCCTAGGACTGCTTTTCTCAAGGGATTTAAGCCATTTCTGAGTGCTGAAGTGTTGCCTAGGTGCTTAATTCCCAGAGAAACACACTGTCTTGGGGTCTGCACAGCTGGTCCTTGCAGGGAAGTTGTTCACTTGGCTTGGACTAGAGGTCTGTTTAGCCCAGTACTCTTCTGACAGGGGTAGGTTGCTCCCTCCAATAAGGTGAGGACAAACATGAGAACAGCCAAAAGCAGGTGCCCGGAGAAAAAATTAAGAAACGTGGCCATAAGTAGATAACATGTGAAAGAGTGTGAGTAGCAGGGTGCACAGGCAGATTGAAGTTTATATTTGCAAGACTTAACTGCTGTTACCTCGTGTGTATCTAAACTTACTTTGGCAGGTGGGTCTTGGGATCCTTCTGTTTGAAGCATTCCCAAGATCTGGCTCTGTCCATCCGTGTAATCCTTGCAGGCAGCCTGGCTTAAGTTTTACAAAGCCAATATGCCACCGAGGTAGCCAGCAGGCCCTGGGATGATAACTGAAATGCAATTACAGGGTCCTCACCAGGAAAGGCAGTGAAGGCTGGGGAGTAGGAGGCCAGTGCACTGGGAAGAGGTGTAAGGATGTGAGAAGGATGCACTTGCCCACCCTCTGTACGTACACTTTTCTGATTTCAAGATTCAGAATGGTTATGCCGAAACCTAGGCATGCATGAATATATGAAGCACATTCTTGTTAACATCGCCTGTGACATATCGCTGTCGCTTTCAGAAAATTATTAAGTGCCCTCGCCGTGCCAGGTGAATTCCTGGAGCAGGCGAGAACAGTGACACGCAGTCAAGGCACGCTATTTATTTATTTGCCTGTGCGAACCAGCTCTGACGGAGTTGATTGAACAGCATTGAGGGCAACCCTTTTTTCTGGGCATTCCAGCCAAGTGCCAAAGCCCAGCTCCGCAGCCGTAAACCTGCTCCAAGAATTTACTCTGAGCAAATACCAAAGCGGAGTGCAAACCCTTCGGAGCCCTTCGTCGTGCAACCACTGAGGCAACGCAGCGCGGCGGCGGCAGCGGCTCGCAGCAGCCCGGCAGCGCCAGGCGCCAGCGGGCGGGATGGCTACAAATACGTGACACGCATGTTAAGGGAGTTTTTAATGTTGACGTTAAAGCTGGGGGGGATGGTGGGGGTGGCGGTGGAGTGAACCGTCTTAGAGGGGGACCGCCCGCCCGCTCGGCACCCCAGCAGGACCTGCAGGCCGGCCGGCTGCCGGTGGGGCACTCGCCGGGCGCTGTCACGGGCCGACCATGGGAGCCAGGGGAGCCGGCAGTCTCGGGCTGGCCGCACTTCCAGGACCGCACTTCCAGGACCGCCCTTCCGCCGCCACTCCGGCCAGGCCGGCGGAGGCGCGGAGGCGCGGGCGGGAGCGGGGCGGGGCGGGAGCTGTGTTGCCGGGGAGACGGGGGCGGGCGGCGCGGCGGGGCTGGCAGGAACCTCCCGCCATGGGCTGCCGGGACGCTGTCAGCGGGATAAGAGCGGAGCGGGGAGCCAGGCGCGCCGGCTCTAGCGGGACGAGGAGCGGGTAAGGGCGGGACGGGCACCGCCAGCGCGGGGGCCTCGCCCGGCGGCGCGGGGCCGTGGGGAGGGAGCTCAGCACAGGCCCTGTCTGCGGGTTTCGGCGGGCCGAGGTCGGCAGCCGCGGCCGGGGCGGGCTGTCACTGGCAGCTGCCACCGCGGTCGCCTGGAGATGCCGCTGGAGGCTCGGGGCACCCCGGAGGCGGCGGCCGCAGAAGGCGGAAGGAGCAGCCGGCGGTGGCGCAGGCGGGGCCCGGCCCGGCCCGCCCCGGGGCTCCCGGGCAGCAGCGGCCGCCGSCGGCGGGAGGGGCGGCGCGGGCAAGGGGCCCGCGCGTTCCCCGGGGCCGGCGCCGGGCGCTTGGCGGCCCGGAGCGGTCCCTGCTGACGTGAGGCCTCGGCTTTTGCCGAAAGGGGGCATTTAATAGCCCGTGTGCGTGTCCAGGCGGTGCGTGCGGGTTCTCCTCCGCCCCCTCCCGTGTTACCGGGATGCTGTGCGGGTGACGGAGCACTGGAACAGATTGCCCGGAGAGGCTGTGGAGTCTCCCTCACTGGAGATGTTCAAGAACCGTCTGGACACAATCCTGTGCCATGTGCTCTGGGATGACCTTGCTTGAGCAGGGAAGCTGGAGCAGATGCTCCGCTGTGGTCGTTCCAACCTGATCCGGTCTGTGTGCGCTGCCTTACGGTGGGCAGCGCTGTGCGAGGTGTTGGCGCAAAGCGGGAGCACAAAGCTTTCGCTGGCAGCGAGGCGTGTGTAGCAGATAACGACTGAAGAAAAGCAAATGTGGGCTGTTCACGGAAACGCGATAACGCTGGCGGACGTGGAATAGACAACAGTTGCAGCGTTTGAGCACCTGAACAGCCCTTTTTTAAAAACATCCATTAAAATGACTGGACAGAGGAGCGATGGGAACTCTGTAGATATCCTTTGGGTGTGGGAAGAATGTGTGAAGATGCTTCTCCGAGAGAAAACCAAAAATCTAAGAATTGGATATTGCCTGGTATCCCCAAAGGAACTAAAGAGCTGCCTTTTACTAACCTCTGCAGTGAAGGGAGAAGGCAAGAAAAGCAGGTGCAGCACTGAAAGTGAAAATAAATCTTCTTGTATAAGAGAAAGCAGAGCAATTGAAGAAATTCAGAAAGAGGATCAGATGACTGAATGTCGTGGCCTAGAAGCTGGAAAAGCACCTAATGTGGTTATAAATGGAACTGGCTAAAGATGAAAATTTGGATGGCAGGCTTTTTTTTTTCCTTTTTACCTGTAGTGCCATGTGAATCAGTAAGACTTCATTATAAGGATCTACACAAACTTGGAGTTAGTGACACAAGCTTATGTACTGTTGCTGATGAGGTGGTGGGACAACCATCTGTTTTAGTCATGTGTATCATAATCTTACGCTAGGTAGCAGAAAAGAGGTGTCTGGAACATTCAGCCTTTCCCAAAAGAAACTGAATTTGCTTACTTGGACAAGAGACTGTGTCTGCATGGAGAGCTTTTCCCATAATGGAGCTACAGTGTGGTAAGGACTCAGGAAAATATTCTTGAGTCTCCGTTTTACCTTTAGTGTAGGTTCACAGACCATTAGTGCAAAGAAGAAAGCATCTTAGGTTCTTTAGAAAATTTGTGGTTTAATGGCTCTGAGGGTTTCTGGTTGATGTTTTGAATGAAAAAGAATATTGTTTTCATATATTATCATAGATAAGAAAAAACCTCCCATCTTTTTTTAGGGTGTTTTAATTTTACTGTTCTTCCTCATTGTCCTTTGGACAGAGAATCTTGCAAGCTAAAAGCATATAGTTTTCAATGCTTTACATCTAAAACCAAAGTTAATAGCAAATGAGAGACCTCAGGAAGTCAGTTGTCACTGTAAGACTCTATACAGTAAGAGGAGCTTTTTTGATGTCACTRCCTTCCTGCCTTTCCTTTCTCCTTCCCCTGTTAATTTTTTTAACCATACTCAGACAGCTTTCCCTCAAAAATGTTTGATTGTTAGAAGTTTTTTTGTTAGGTTAATAACCGTTTAATTAAGATTCTCCTTCAATGCTTCTTTTGCTTCCTCCTTTCTCGTAGTCCCTGGTAGGTTTTTCATGTGTCACTACATCAGTTATTAGTGCAGCTTAAGACAGGAAAGGAAAGAGACTGTGAGGACTTTGAAAAATAGTGTAGGGTCTGATGGAAAGTTATACTTTTGATATGTAAGCATTGGAAAAGAGAAACTGCATTCTTAACACGTACCGAAAGTCAGTTGCTGTTTTCGTACAGTTCTCTTTACAGTTAAGCTCAAAGAGCATAAGCAAATACTGTGATTCTGTGAACAAGCACTTCAGGAAGCTCAGTTCTATATTCCTATTGTCAGTGATTTCTGTAATAGGCCATGGTGCTTCCTTATTACTATAAAATTGTACACCCTTGCAGCTGGTCATTTAGTTTCCTTCRTATTTGGAGAATTTTGTCATTGTCACAGTGGTCTCTTTTCAAATAAGATAATGTTGCCCGTGAAAGAAATCTGAAGCAAAATTAGTCTTGATACTTGTCTTTTGAGGGCAGAAGGGAGCAGAGGGAATGTAGGGTGAAATGATTATTTTGTAAGAGGATTCTGCCACACCAGGAAATGCTGTCCAGAGCATGCCTGCCTGTCCTCTGTGGGCAAATTTCAGTTCTTTGCAGTGAACAGCTGTTGTTGACAAGACCACACTAATACCTGTTTTATTCCTTTTTGTGGAGTTGTCAGGCTCTGTGGGCTTCCTTGGTTAAGAACTGTAGTAGCTGTTGCCTGAGATGTCACTACTTCATCTTTTTTGTTATGTTCGTTGGAAAATTGGATTATAATGTTACAGAAGGATTGTAATATGCAGTGGAGGGAGGCCTTTATATATATATCTACCTGTGTTTACTTTGACTCTTGCTTTTTTTCCAGTTCAGAGATGGTTGTGGGAATACCACGTACTTTGACAAATTATTGCTTGATGAAGGTTTATGGGCCTTTAGATAGTATCAAGTAGTTGAGCTAGTGTCATGACAGCTATTGGCTCCTGTGACAGCACTGATCTGGAGATGGTATACCTGGGACAAGATCAGGAGGAAGAGACTTGTGGTTCCTTCTCTTGTGTCACCTGGACTGATTTGTCTGAGCTTGCTAAGCTGATCGAGCAGCTTGTTACCTTAAGGGGGGAAATCTCCCTCCTGCAGCCTTTCCTTCACTGACGGTGACAACTGCCTGATGCCTCAACATGGCAATTCAACAACAACAAAAAATCCAGCTGAAAAAACTAATTTTCTGCAAAGCTGTCGGGGTCAATCACATCAAGAAAGAGCTGGATGAATGCAATGCTGGAGATAAGAGGAAGAGAAGAGTTGTTAGGGAAGAACAGAAACACCTTCTTGCTAGTCAGGAGTTGTCAAGTGGGCTGAGCTCTCTTGTATAACTCTACCCTACCTGCGTTTTGGGAGGTGGGGGCTTTTGCTTAGATTCAGCGGGGTGTCTGATTCAACTGTCATGGTCTGGTGAGGAGAACTAATAAAGCAGCACAGTATTCACTAGATCAGGTTTTCTTTTCCTTTGTTTAGATTCAGGTCTTGCATTTGAACATGGCTCTCAGGGACTTTGAAATTAGTGCAAGGTGAAGTCTTGCTTCCAGATAAAGCAGTCTGTACAGAAGTGATACTGGAATGTGTGATGGGAAAGGAGAAAAAAAAAGCTATGTGTAGTCTTTAGTTTTTTCTTGCTGTAAGGTGTTAGCTCTTTGACTCATCTTTGTAGCCTGGGGTCTGATTAAAATCTCTTTTTTTCTTTTTTTTTTTTTTTTTCCCTGGGCAGTCAGGGTTTTTTTTTACTAGTTATTGAAGTAGAAGTGTGAATCTTCCTGGTGTGATTTTTAGGCAACTGTGTTATGTGAAGATATGGGTTAAATCTGATGCTGAATGAGAGACAAAGATGGAAAAAAGCCCTGTGAAATTCCTTAGCTTATGGATGTTGAAGAAGGGATAGGTACGTAATGCTGTGATCAATGTAGTGGAGTCCTAGAATAGTGCTGTATCTTGGTAGCTGTAAATGCTGAAACTTCTGCTGTAGCTTTGTTTTGGATATTTCTGTTGAGTTCCTCTGACTTTTGTTTTAGTCACTACTGCACATTTAATCTTCCTTCATGTTCTGTAGCTCATGGATTTTGTGGTTTTGGTATGTTACAGAGGAGCCAGAGGTTCCACTCTTCTGCTTCTCTGTCTTCTATTTCTTTGTCCTCTTTCTCCCACAGAAATAACTCCCTACTGCCTGCTCTTACTGTGGGATTTTGCAGTGGCCACGCAGTGGGAAGCACTGAARGGGTTGTCTTCTGCACTTCTGAGCTTCTGTAGCTCACTGCAGGCCTCTGGGGCTTGCCCTGTGACACTTGTGTTTGTATGGGGTTGTTGAGCCCTGTGGTGCTGAGAAACTGTGGGAATTACTCTTCCTTACATTATGAAAGAGCTGTTCTGCACTTCCTGGATAATGTAAAAGGTGAGAAGTGGAAGGCAAGTCATGAATGGTGGTTTGCAAAAGACGGTGGAAGTTTAGTGCCCGTTAGACTGCTTGCTCAACCACTCTGACAATCTCAGCTAATTCTCATGTTTATAGACTCTTTGCCCTCTTTTCTTGCACCCAGAAAGTTGAGCTTCAGATAAAAGTATCACCGTGCTCCATGGAAAAGTATGGGAGCATGAAGTACTAACTCTGAGGTGGGAGGAGGGAGTTTCTGGTTCTTCAAACTTTTGACAGTAGAGAAAAACCTTTCTGCTTTCCCAAGAGAAAACTGGGAAGATGAAATATCAGAAAGAATTACTGTCAGGTAGTGCCAAATGCAAGGTTTTGTTGGAAGTATTAAAAGTGTTGTTAACTTTTTTCAGTTTTATTTCAGCAAACACTTGACATAATCTATTCCTCATTAGTATCGTGGAGGGATTTACCGAAGATTTATGTTCTTTGGGGGAATAAATGACAAAAAGTATGTAATTAGATCTGTTAACTGCAGTAAGCCACCAGTTTGGTAGACTTTAGTATATTAACTAAAAGATGAGGAATGAGTAACAGAAACAGCAATCTGCAGGGATGAATAGTTCTCAATGCCTTCATTCTGGAAAAGTGTGAATTAGTGAGGAAAACAGTTAAGACTTAGAGCAAGCACCATTTCTGATAGTTTATAATTCTGTTGCAGGAGCTGATAAAAATCCAGCAATATACTTTTGTTGAAAGATTTCAAAAGTTGAACTCTGTCCAGTTTTGATTCAGTCATTCAAACGGACACTGAAATGGTCTTAAAATTAACCAAAAMCATGCTAGTCTTTGACCTTCCTATTCCCTTTCTGTTGGAAGTCAAGAGAGTTTAACAATCCTAATTTCAAAGAACTGAGATCAAATGTTCTTATGGTTTGCTGTAGAGAAAACAAAGCAAAAGCCCTCAAGTGCAAAACTTTGTGTGCTACATGATTATTATCATTTTTCTTTGTATTACTTGCATCTTTCAATGATATGGGTAGATTTGAGTCAGTGAGAAGAGTGTAGTTTCATTTCTGATTTTCATGTTTCAATTAAGAAAAGATCAAAGGAAAGCAGAAAAGTTCCTTTATGTGTCTGAATATATAGATGAAATGCTGTGTGTGAGGGTATTTTCCACTCCAGAAGGTACTCCTAATTAATCTAGAACTATTTTTAGAAGCCTAAATTACATCAGTTACAGAGTCAATTTGATTATTGGAGTCCTGCTAAATCCTTAGCTTTTGCAGCAAAAATTATCATATGATGTTTGCTTGCTGACAACACTATTTGACTGCATATGTGCCTTCATCTGTCACACTATCTGCRTCTCCCCACTATTCCTCAGCAGTGTAAAATCTTTTTTGTGTGTGTGTTCATGTGTGATACACACTTATAGTTGGGGACTTCTTAGTTTGACTTTTTTCTTTGCATTGTGGATGGACTAAAGGTTTTCTCTGGTGATTCAGCATTTTGTTAAATGTTTGTCTATCTAGTAATACGTATACTGGGAAACTTCATACTTCTGGTCATTATTATATGTAGTAAAGTGTAATTATCAATTATAATTTTTCTGTTGGAGTCTGTACTGCTTAACTCATTTGGAGTGCTGTTTGAACTTCAAAAATAAATTAAAAGTCCTAGCTGTTCCTCATTTGCATTCCCACTGGAGAAAAGCTACCTGAAGTGAGATGTTGTGAGTCATTTTGCCTGTAGTTATCTGGAATTTTGAGTGGGTCTTCTGGGTCCAGCTCAGTGCAAGAGGGGCAGATGGAATAAATATATCTTTGCAGTAAAGCCTGGGAGAAATACAGAGTCTGCTTCCCTAAAGCCAGCAAAGCTGTTTGCACTTTGTAAAGAAGCTGGCATACTGACCTGATCAGGAATAGCAGTGTGTGTAACTCAGATATTTAGGTAATTTTTTTTATCATCACTTTTAGAAGTGTTTAGCTGCTGCTTTGTCTGCATCTGATTGCTGATAGAAAATACCAGCTTCACTGACCAGTTTTAAAGATGCAGAATGAAATTAGTCTTCTGCCCTTTAATGGCTTTTTTAAAAAAAAGCCCTCTGATCATTGATCTTCACCTCTTATTTAATTGTTCTTAGTGGGTACTTTAGAATGCCAAAACTTATCTTAAACACTTTGTAGTTTTAATCCTCTAAATACTAAGCTTTCGGTTTAGAACAGCCTTTACTCATTCATATCCCTTCAGCAAGAATCCCTCAAGACACTGCTTAAATTTTTGCCTCTTCTCTTTCTCCAAGTATTGGTACAATCAAAGTGTATAGTCTTATAAATTACAAGAAGTTTTGTATGATCTTCCAGCTCATGACTTGAGTGGACATTTGTTGTTCAAAATGCAGGGTGGTCTGCATACTTGTAGTGTGGTCCCAGCTACAGTCACAGAGGCCTCACTACCTCCTGTACTGTGGGTTAATGTAAGAGGGTATCGCACAGTCTGCCTGGTCGTGCAGGGCGGGTCTCTGTGGGCTCAGTACTGGAGAGGGAGGGCCTGAACTTCTGACTTACCTGTTGTAGCAGACTTCTGCTTTCCTTTCACTTGGCAGAGTCTGTGGAGGTTAGTCTTGATCTTTAGATTTGATTGTTACTGTGTAACCATGACTGTCAAGGCTTGCTTTGTAGTCTGTTCTGGGGTTAAGTATCAAATCTAAAGTATGGAAGAAGTTATTTAGGTGTATTACTTGCATGTATTTTAATTTGTGGAAGAACTTGTTAGCACTCTGAGTAGTGTTCAGAACCAGGCTCACTTAGGAGCATTACCTTCCCACTGCCAAATGTTTTATAGCTGATCTTCAGCTTTCATTTTTCTTTTGTAAGAACTTACTTTCATAGATTCTGCCTTATGGTGGAATATTTGTCAGTTCCTTCCTTTAGTACCATGTGTTTGCAGAGGTGTTGGCCTCTGACACTTCAGATAAGATCTGAAACAGATCCTAGTCTTCAACTCAGCTAACAAAGCTCATCTCTAGCATTTTCATGGTATCGGTAACAGTGTGATATTCTTCAGTGCGTTTTAGCTGGTGTCTGTGATAGCAAACATATTTGTTTTTAACACAGTTACTGCTGCAATGACTATCCTTGAAGACCCCCAGCTTTCCCCATGCCTCTTGTAAGGAATGCTTATTCTTTGTGCCTGCATGCAGTGGTCTGAAATATGAAAATTTTCAATGAACTGGAATGGATTTAATTTGGCTAACAACTGTGTTGTAGTTACTGACTTTGGATAGTATAAGGCCACAAGCTTAGCGTAAACTTGAATATAGTTTATGTACAGGGTTAATGTATTACTTGAGTGTAGGTGGTTGTTTGAGAGCCTGTCTTTCATTAGTGGTGTACTTTTTATCTTGTTAGATGAATCATCTCTCATTTTTAAACTTTATTTCAGGCTTGACAAGAATGTATTCACAGGTGTTTTGTATTGTTTGATGACTAAATAAAATTCCACATGAAGTTGCGATGCCGTCTCAAAGCACTTGGGTAATATGCAGCTAGCCTGTGGGATTCTTTGCCATTAGCTCTGTCTCAGTGATATTTCACCCAGTCTCAAAAGGAGAAAATTGTTGATAATCTGTTAACTTGTAAAGGGAATATTGATCTTCATAGCTCAAGGCAGAACCTGAGAACCTGCTGAATTTTAGCAGGAAAAAATGTCCTAAGATGGCACTTTGGAAACTGTTGAACAGAAAAAATGAATTGCGGGGGAAGAGTTGTATGTAAACACGAATAATGTGCATGTTAATCTGAGATACCTTTGAGTGATACTTCTATCATTCAGAGCTGGTTTCGCTGATCATTATGCTACAGAAGTGAGATTCTAGAAACAGTCATGTTGGGGAGAACRGACATAAACACTTAGAGGTCAGAATATATCACAGGAAGCTAATCAAACTCTAGCAAATACATTATAAGTTACCTTTGAAAGAATACACTGACAAGGTTTTGAAAGTGCAGTCTTTAACAATCTTTGTACCCAAACAAATTACCCATGAGTTTGATTTCAAACTGTCAAAAAAACCTGAGGCCTGAAAACCCACGGGAAGTTATAATTTGGGAGTAAGCAAGGGTTTGGTTTTTTCTTTCTTCTTATTTTGCTGTGTGGTACACCACAGGTCTGGGTCTTGATTAGAAGGATGACAGCTCTGAATCTGTTTCTGAGAAGGTGACCTGCCTGCACCTGCTGTAATGCTCTGTATACCTCAAAGTGTCTGTAGCCTTGGGTATGTTTGCTGACTTGATTTTTTATATATATAGGAGAGGTATTTAGAAAAGCACCTGTTTCTTTTATTTGAACAAACCTGGCATATTATTTGTCTGATCTCATTTGATTTTTTTTCTTGGCATTCCTATTCTACATAAGGAATGTCTAGACACACTGTTCCCTAACCATACACAGTATGCAAATGAGTATTTTTATTTCTTTAAGGACTATTTTTTTCAGTAAGCACAGATAATTTCTTTAAATCTTCTTTTTCTATTTTTTTTTTCAATTAAGATACAATGCATTCACATCCACTTAGAGGTAGAAATTTTTTAATTCTGAGGTTGTATAAGCACTGAACTTCATGGATTAAATTTTTAATACCGAGGCAGCAGAACATAAGTAAACAACATACTTAYAGGAGGCTTACAATACTTGTAGAAGCAGGACTCTCAAACTTAAAGGTGCTGCAAGACAAACATCCCACTTAAGAAAGGTGGAATTTAATATGTAAAAGTGGCAATACTAAAATTGTACAGACATAAACACACTTGTATATACTGAAACATCATTGCCATGATGGTCTCAACATACTTTTCAGAGTTCATTAAAATAATACTTGTTTACTGTCTCGTGCAGTTGACACACTTCCCTGGCTTGTTAAAAGGACAGTGCATATGTTATTTATCCAAACACACCAAGCATTTTTGGTTTTCACTTTTTTCTTTATTCTGGGGAGAGAGACTCTGAATAACTTGTTTGGAAATAAAATTTATCTAGTGGATTACATGGAAGGCTAAAAGCTGGTTACTGAACTCCTTGATGAAATCAAGGACTTGGTCAGAAGTAGAACTGTGCCAAAAAACTGACAGCTACCTGCAATCTTGCAATAAATTCTGTATGTTAAGAGGTTGTGTTTCATGTGCARTGTCATGGTTGGAGCAGCAGTGCGTTAGTATGTAATAAGTTTTCTGCTTTTGTAACCCTAAATAGTTAATAAATAATAGCAGAGGACAGAGCAGAAGGTGGTTGAAAATACTAAGCAGGGTTTTTCTGTGGAGCTGGAGTGTTGTCTGATATATCTGTTTTGAGAATGAACCAAACTTGAAAGCATTTTGGTTTTGCTCTTGTTTGCTTGTGGTTTTGACTAAGTTGTTGGATGGTTAGCAAGTGTTCACTGCATTTTATAAGCTATGCTTTAGGCTGGTTGCCTTGCATCGGTAAAGCAAGGCATCAAAGTGTCTCGAGCTTTCTGAGATGCTCTGCTTGAACTGCAGGTTCCTGTTTTCTTTAGGTCTGTGTCTTGTTCCTACTGTGTAACCTATTTTGGCAATGTCAGCTGAGTATTTCTTTCTGGCTTGTAAAGTTTTGAATCATATCAAAAGAACAAAAAAGGAAGAATGCTGATTTCAGTGATGCATTAGTTTGAGGCTTTACTTGCGTTTTCCCACTAAGTACAGACTTCAAGACAGCACAGTACTTCCTATTTTGTTCCAGGACATGCTAGATAGGTATTTCTCTATTGCATACTCTCATGCTCTTTCTTTTCCTCCCCCATTTGCACAGAGGATTTATTCCTTAGTCTAATTGCTAGGGAATTTCTTTAACCAGACAATCAAAATTCCTGTCTGCTACTAACAAGCTAAACTTAGTTTCTGCAATAAACCTGACAATTTTTGCTGCAATAGCAGAAGCCTCCTATGGAGTGTCTTAGTATAAACAACTCGCTGATGCTCTTCATTATATTCTTGTCCTCTGCTAACACAGTCACAAAATCAGCTAGGTTGGAAAAGACCTTGGAGATCATCAAGTCCAACCTATGACCTAACACCACCTTATAAACTAAACCATGGCACTAAGTGCTACATCCAGTCTTCTTCTAAACACCTCCAGGAATGGTGACTCCACCATGTGCCTGGGCAGTCCATTCCAATGCCCAAGCACTCCTTCTGTAAAGAATTTATTTCTAATGTCCAGCCTAAACTTCCCTTGGTGCAGCTTAAGACTGCCCAAAGTCTTGAGCTTAAATTGAAAGTTTAACCCCAGGGTAAATCTGATTAAATAATGGTTGATATGTTAATGTTTAAGTCCTTGAGGCGGCAACAAGCATGTTCTCCAGAGCATAAACATTAAGTACAAGCAATGAGGCTGGGACAAGCCTTTGCTAAATGAAATTAATACTGTGTAAAGTAAATGTAGTGTTTGTTGGCCGGTGGTGACTTGTATTCCCATATACTTTATTCTAGAGAATGGGTGAAAAGGCTACAAGTTTTGAACTGGAGGCCAGGAAGAACTTGATTGTACAATGTCTTATAGAAACGAAGGGCTTTTTTCAAAGCATTAATTTTAATACCTACTGAAAATGAGACTTCATTGCAGTCTGTACTTAAAAGGACTTGTAGCCATGCCATGCCTGGTCAGTGTTTATCTCTTACCTGAAACCCTAGAAAAGTAGGGGAGGTAAGTAAATTAATAACTTCATGTAGCTATATGTTATCTAGTTCTTTTTTACTCCAGCTGTAGCTGTTGGACAACAGTTACTGAAAGTAATAAACTAGTATTATGGGATTTTGACTTCATTTGACTTAGTGCTGTATTTTATTATGATTCTGCTGTACTAATTTAGCAATTACTACTTTTTATGTTTTACTGGACATTCCAGGCCTTTCTGGGCAAGGCATTGCTGAAAACATAATGAAGGAAAAGACCCAGTTCACTCCAGTATACAGAGCACTAGTTCTGGCTCTAGGGTTTTGTTGCATTTTTCTTCTTTCCACAAGTTCTACTGTTGTTAGAGAGAACATCTAGTCATTAGCACTATACAAATTTAGTATATTAACCATTCAGAATTCAAGGTAGCTAAATTAGTCTTATTCTTGAGTTCTATTCTTTTAAGAACAGCTTTGATATTTTCTTTTAAAGTCCACTGAGGTAAGTACAAGGCAGTCTTACACTTTAAGAGGCTCAGTTGATTAGCATCTTCATGGAAATGGAAAGAAGTTCAGAGAAAATACAAGTTTTAGGTGCAAGAAATCGATTTCTATCACAGCAGCAAATAGGAAATAACTCCCTTGAGAGCTGGTGCACAAAGGGGCCAGAGGGCAGATGTGATACAGGTTGAATTATGAGGACAATGAAAAGATGGGCATAAAAAGGGCAAATTATAGGAGAATGTCAGATTATTCACAGTTAAGTAATTTATTTTTTTAAAAATCTTGTGGGTTTTTTCCTTTTATAAATAAATACTATAAATAAGTACAGGTGACTTTTATGATGTATGATAAACATTCTAGCAAGTGAAGTGACTCTTTTTGTTGTTTTTGAGCTGACTGTGTGAAGCCCTGATACATAATGTATTTGAGAACTGTAAATGTCCCTTTGAGACTGTACACAACATTCTAGAAGGTTTCTTTCTGCTCTCATACAGCTTAGTTCATATGTGATGTGTTGGGGGTTTTGCTTTAAGGTGACATCTTTGAAGTTTAAAGGACAGGGGTTTGGTGTAGCATCTGCTTCCATATTGCCAGGCACCACAGCAGTTAAAGATGTGTCACTTGAAATGAAAGAAAAATGGTGCAATACAGTAGATCCTACTTGAAACAAATTGCCTGGCGTGCTTTCTTGGAGATGAAATTTTATGCTGTGTAGGGTGTAGTATCAACATACCACAATATCCAACAGAAGAGTGACAAGCAAGCTGATACTTACAGTGAGGGTGGATTAAAAAAAATCAAAACACAAACAAAAAACCCTAAACAACAGAAACACCTCCACAAACACCCCGCCTGTGCAGAGTTTACTATGCTATAATGTCAGCAGGGCAAGTTGTTCACGGAGTTCTTCTTTGAAGATTGATGTTCTTTAAGTGCTCAAATCACTGTCAAGAAGCAAATACAAAAGGGAAGAAGTTTGTCCATAGGCAGCTTTTTGGGAAGCTTCTTAATTATTTCTCCTTGTATTGTTCTCTGACTCTAGCTTCAAGATGAGTTGAATAATGAGGTTATATCACAAACTGTTTTCAAAGACATGTTTGTGCTGTCAGTCTGTTTCAGAACTTAATTGCCGAAAAAGAAATGGGTATGACTGAGAACTAGCTAGCACTTGTTGGGACAAGTCCTTCTAAAAGAAGTGCTCCATTATCCAGCATGGTATCTCTGCAGTTTTTTTCTGCACTGCAGAATGACAGCATCTTAATTCCTTTCCCATTCTACATTAAATTATTGTATTGAGAAGACATGGTTAATGTCTTTTTACATTAATGGCAATAAAATAGTACTTTATCTTGCTACTGATGTGGAGAATCCACACTTTTGATGGAATATGGCAGTGTATGTTAAATCCATGTAACAATCCAAGTAACATAGGAAACCTGGAGACTGAAGCTTCAGCTGGAAGGACACTAGGACATGATGGACAGTATATTTCTACATCTGTTAGTCTGGTGCAACTGCAAAACCACTAGCTGCTTAAACTGTTCTATTTCCCTAAATTGTGAGTATTAGCTGAATGGACAAGTTAGTTTTTTGTGAGGCTGTGGATGAAACATGTTTCCTAGCCCCCAAAGGGGGGCTAATTATTAGTAGTTTGCCCAGGGAACCTACAGTGTGTCTCCTTCCTTAAGGAAATCTCTCATGTAATGTTCATGCTCATCATAACCTAAGTTAAAGCTGAAGTTTTTATTTACTTGCCATCTGAGAATACTAAAATAATGAATTTAGTCTTTTTCTTTCTTTTTCACCTGTCCCCATCTGTTTTGTTTTTTTTCCCCTCACTATTAACTGTGGATATAATTAATGTCTTCTGAGTGCTCACCTAAAGACCTGTGTAGTTTAATGTTTTTGAGGCTTTTCTTGGTAACTACCCTTTGCATTCCCATTGATAAATTTTCGATTGATAAGTTTCCCATTGACAATTTTTCAATTTTTATTAACTACATCWTCTTCAGTGCTTAATGTAATAAAGATTGGTAATCTGTCAGGACAGACTAGAAGGACAGATTTAGATGCATTTGTGTCAACACCTGAGTGCATAATTCAGTTCTCCTACTATTCCTCACCTGTACCTGGAGCTGCAAGTTCTTAAAATATTATATATGCAGGTAGTGATCACTAAAAACTCACTGTTTCTAGGCAAAACTATTTAGACTTGCATACCTAGCTCATCTTGCGTTTTAAAAACTAATGAATTTCATTATCTTACCTTATCTCATCTGGGCCAATTATTTTCATTATTTTCTGTGTAACAGGATTTCAGTTGTGCACATCATAAGCTAAAAGTGAAAACTAGGGCTTTAAGGCTCAAAAAACCCTCAAGGACTCTTCATAAACKTCAAATAACTATCATAAAATTAGTTTTAAAAAAAATAAATTATTTGCTAACCATTATATATTTTTCTGGTTTTAAAAACAGGTGAACGAAGAGTGATATTTCCAGAATATATTTGCTTTTTCTTCCAGATAGAAGATAAATGTGTTAAGCTGGCAAAGTGATTCTGGTAAGAATTCTTCTGTTACTTCTACAGTGAATGTCATTATATATATAAGTGCAGTTTTGCTACTAAAAGGAGCTTTATGCACCAGTAGTGCATACAAACTTGCTTTTGCTTCCAAGGTCTTATTTTTTACCTAATAATTACATATTAATCCATCTGTTATATTTAAATGTTACATTGAAAGTTATTTGGCTCTTTTTCTTTGCATATTCTATGCTTGTATATGATGAAAATATTTGACTTTTGAAGCTTTTACTTCAGCTGTTTATACAGAAATAGAAGGAGTTTAATATGCTGTAGCACTTATTAAGTGGGGTTTATGTGGATTAAATGATCTTGTTTCCATAGTTGCCATTACTGATTCTTGTTTTTGTTTTGCCTTCTTCAGTGATCCTCTTGAGGGTTTTCTACAGCTGAGTCTTGCATGTCTTGTCTTGTTTGAGTTAAATGTTTCTCCATGTACTAGTGCTGAGCATCCAAAGCAAAATTACTCAGTTTGGGAAGCAGAACCAGTGTTCTTGGTATTTTCTCCTGAACAGTGGCAGCAGAATTATCTCTTGAATTAAGCCCACTGTAGTAGTGACTGCTACCCACTCAGTTGTGCCAGAAGGAAAACTCCTTCTGTTTTAGTTGTAAATCTAAAGCATTGTATTTCTGTAACTCTCATATTTATCTGAACTCAAATTGTTTTTCTTTTCTCCTTGAAACAATCTGCATACTGTTGGAATACATAACACGATAGAAGATAGTGTTCAAATGAACTTGTTAAAGAACACGTTTTCTGTACAATGCTGTGGAAGTGCTGGCCGTTTTGCCTTATGCTTCCAGTGAAATACCTTTTAGTAGCAGACAAATGTTGTAGCTTTCATATAGGTTACAAAGAAAAGCTGGAATGATGACATTAACTTTTGTTTATGCAGTGGGAGGGAATGCTTTGTCTTAGGCGGTTACCTGATAGATTTATAAAATCAGTGTTTGGGGTCCTGGGTAGTTAGCTAAAGTTCCACTGAAATTCCCTAAGTTTGTTCTTTCCATTCCCTTCCACCCTACGTTTGTATACTGATTCCTTAGTTGTACAGACACTCTGTCTTTTGAAGGGGGTGAGGTACGGGGAAGAAACACTCTCGTCTTTCCCCTAGCCTTTTGTCCATAAGGCGTGTGTTTTCTGATGGAGTTAATTTCTGTACTTTTCTCTACTTACAGCTCAGACATGAGCAGTGCCAGTAACTCACTGGCACGGGAATTCTTGATTGATGTCAACAGACTGTGCAATGCAGTGGTACAGAGGACAGAAGCCAAGGAAGATGAAGAAGAAGAAACTCATATGGCAGCACTGGGACAATACTTAGTTCAAGGCCGTGGGTTTATTTTGCTTACCACTCTGAACTCAATTATTGATCAGGTAGTAGCTTTTCTTAACTGGTTGTAATTTTTGTATTGAGATTTCACTATGTGGATTTGTCTGACTCTTGTTGTCCTTGGTGCTAGTTTTCTTTCCTTTCCATGGAAGAGTGCGTGAGTTAATTGGGAAGACTGAAAGTTCAAAAAGTTGCAGTTGCATTCTGTCCTTCAGCAGGAGCAGAAAAAGGAAAAGAAAGTAATCATATACCTGTTTGCCAGCTCATGTTTGACTAAGGCATGTATGAAGCTCAAGTGCAATAGCTGGGTGGAAAGAGGCAATAGGTTGTAAGCCTCAAGAGAAATGAGTGTTTATTGACCCTACACTACAAAATGACAATTTTTGGTTTGAGAAGGTCCTCCTGGTTTAAGACAATAAAATAAAATAAAGATATACACCTTTTTATTTTGTTTTTGAGCCATGAGACATAATTTTGTTCTTTAAGTAACTTGAACATAATAGAAAGTAAATTTTGTAACTTCAGCTCAAAAGAGAAAGTATTTTAGAAGATGTGATCAGTTTATATTCTTGTATAAAAAGTCTAGCACAAGTCCATGTAGCTGCAGGTGTCTGTTTCTTTGTCATCTTTCTTCTCTCCTTCCTCTTCCATGCTGTTTGATGTAGACTAAGCAACTGGTAGGCTAAGATGTGCATTTAGTCTTTGTGCCTTGAAACTGTAGATCCCAGTGCTTAAAAATAATAAACGAATCCTGGTTGAGTTTATTCAGCCCTTTTGTTAAGCATGGTCAGCTGTTACTGCTGGTCAAATTCATCTTGTAGGTTTGGTTTTCCTTCATGAGGTGAACTTGTGCTAAGAATCCAGACTAAGGTTCTGGATTCCAGCAGGTGCACTGTCTAAATAGWAAATCCACAAGACTGCAAATATATATAACTTTGGGTTTTTCAACTTGAGTTCTGCATAGTTGCTGTTAAGAGATGCTTCAGGACTAGAGCTGCTGGAAAGACAGCTGGCTTTTATATAAGAAGGAAATAGGGGGGTTCCATGGGCCTCCCCTCCAATAAAAACCYGTTTCTGGAGTAGAAAGGGAAAAAAGTTTGTAGTATCTGCAATTCAGCAAATCTTGCCTGAGGAATTTTTTTTTAAAAAGACAGAGGGAAATGAGAAAAAAGTAAATTTTCTGGAACTGTACCACTGAAATTTGAAGAGTTAATATTTTGCCTTTTTCCAGCCTTACTATTGTGTTTCGAATACTGTTTTGCACATTCTGACTCCCAATTAGTCTTGCTGAAAATACCTTTAGCAGAAGACAGTTGGGAGAATGACTTTGGAAAAGCTTAGTTCTTAGGTCTTAATTGTGCTGTATCAATAGTTTTAGATTTTATTTTTAAATTTTTAGTTAAATTGATAGGTAGCTGGATAAGAAATAGTATTTGAGACCATCTCTCTAAATATATATATAACTATACATACTTGTTATATATAATTATATATAAAAAACTACTGAAGTTGCTTATCTCCATACTTTTTCTTCTCATTGACACCTTGAATTTTCAAAGAAAGATGTTGCTTCAGTTGCATATCACAGAATGATGTTAAGTGCCAAATGCTTGAGTCAGCTTCTTGTGTTTGAAAGGTTTTGATCTTTAGGACTGAAACCATTCTGATAGTGCTGCGAAGCGTCACATAAAGGAATTGTGTTTGAATTCTGTGTTTTCTACAGTTCTTCTCTGCATTGAAATTCTTAGTATGTAAGTGTTAGAATTGCAGTAGGAGTGGAGGGTTTTTTGTGGTTATTCTGCGGGTTTGATTTTTTATTTGTTACATTTTTGGAACAAAGTTTCAAATTTGTCTCCGGCTTCGTGTTGGGTTTTTAAAAAAATCACTAAGTTCTGTGCTTTTGGCTTTTCTGGTTTTCTTCTGTGAGTAATTCTATCTACAAGGGGGATTAGGAGAGCTTTGCATAGAAACAGTTGCAGAGGTGTAATAATTATCTTTTGATGCGTTCTGATTGGCTCTAGTTAATGATTATAGCACTCTTTGCAGTTAGGTCATTTTTTCAGTGCTTAGAACAGCAGAAAGACATAGGGAACTGAATGCTGAATAACTTGGTAAAATAAAGAAGGTTAATCTATTTTTTAAAAGTACAAGATCTTTTGGTTTTATTTTTTCCTTAACATAGGAGCTGACATGTCGAGAAGAACTTCTGACCCTCCTCCTGTCCCTTCTGCCATTGGTGTGGAAAATCCCTGTCCAGGAAGAAAAAGCAATAGGTATGTTTTTCTCACTTAAAGTATTAAGCATGCGAAAGAACTGGTTTGTGTTTTACTACAGAGCCTAGGACTCTCTGCTAAAGAGTAGCCTGTTACATATACTCTAACATGGAATGGAGATGTGGATTCTGCAGAGAATTTAAACTAAAAAATGCCAATGTCCTGTCAGCATACAAGGAACATAAAAATTGTGCAGAGAAGGTAAAGGCTTTTGGTCAGTGTGAAAGGCAGTGTTTATGTTGCTGTGTAAAAACTTAACAAGGAAATGGCAGTGAGTTTAGTCAGATTGTTTTGTTTTGGGCTCTTACATTTGTCTGATGCGTTCTTTTCCCTCCCAGAGGGTAAAACAAAGAGAACGAAATAAATGGAATTACCTGACTGTTTGAGAGAGTTTCTAAGGTTTCTTACCCAACGCTCTCCCAGTGTTTTTGCTATTTGAAACTCCTCCAAACTGAAGGCTTTTGTTAATGTTTGTACACTTGGAGTCTTTCAAGGGCCAGTTTCATAGAGCTTTTATATAATAAGCTTTCCTGCTTGCTTAGTTGCATCATTCTCTCATGGTCCTGTAAGCATGATGGAATTAAAGAAATGTTTTGGTTATTCTGTGAGAGCTTAGTGGCTTTTCCAGGGTTAGTTTAAAATGCTATTGTGTAAATAGGTTTTAAGACGTTGTGGTTTATACACTGTATAATGTATAGCTTTTACTTCTATAAATTACCCCTCTTAGTACTGATACGGTAAACAGGATGTATCAAGTTGTGCTCTAAGTAGTTGAGATTTTTCTTGGACTGAAATGTGTCCCCCTGTATTAAGCAGCTTTTTTCTTTCTGTGCAGATAATATATTTTGTTTGGTAAAGTACTTGTGGTTAATTTCCTGACTTCAGAACAGATGATGTTTCTTCCTTAAGTATCACAACTATGACTTTTGAAACAGCAAGGCACAGTCTTGCTTGCACATGGAAGCATCTTTTCTTTCAGCTTGATTAATGTTTGTAGCTATTATGTGGGCTTCTGGGGTTTTGTGGGCATGGGGGCTGTTGTTGTTAGCTCGTTTTTCTAAATACTGAACTTATTGGATAGTGGATACTTGTAGTTGTTTTACGGTATTTATTTTATTGCCTGAAGCATCCAGTTACAGTTCTGTCACTGCTTAAAAATAACAATGGACTTAATCCAAGAACATGCAGAGTTGTTTCTCTGCTTGCTTTTTTGATAGTTGGATCTGAGTTTACCAATACAAATGAACCGGTGGTACTTCTGTTTTATTCTTCAAAATTTTCATGCCTATTGAATGAAATTTAAATTTTATAGTTGCTATTTTATACTGCATACTTGAAAGTTGGGCATTTTGTCTTGGCTTTTGTAGGAACATTGTTCCTTTCCATCTCCCTTTTGTCCCTGACTATTTTAAAATCCCCTGCTTTTGTTTCTGCTTCTTGTATTTGGAACAATTAATGCTGAAGTAAAGACTGAGGTCTGTATACTTGAAGGTTTGCACTGATAATAAGTAGAGAAATTTATTATTTCTATTACTACTAGTACACTAGCAATGTGAATTAACACACCTAGTTCCTATAGTAGCTGAGTTGCAAAAAGTGACAATGGAGCATCAAGTTAAAAAGACCCTTTTTCCTCCCCTTAGTTTGCTTACCAAAAAGTCCTTTCACCTACCTTGATAACATCTTTTTTTGAGAATGGTTTTTTTGAGGGTAGTTGTGCCAACGAAAAGTTTTAGGAAACCCTTTAGCACACTTTTGTCTAACCCTAGATAGAAAATGAAATAATTTGGGCTTTGAAAATAGCCAGTATGGCTCCTAAACATGAGTTGTTGTTGTTGTCTGTTTTATACTGAAAATGTTTGACATAGGTATATGCAAAACCATAACCTATTAAGATTGAAAATATGCAACAAAATTCTATCTGGAAGTATTTAACTATAAAATTAGGAAAAATGCTTTATGTATTGTGATGTTCCTTTAATGTTCCTGTGTTATCTTTCTGTTTCAACAGATTTTAATATACCCTTTACAGTAGGCATATGCCTGACCAAAGAGAATATTACAAGTTCAGTGAAATCTACTCAGGAAAAACTGAACGTAGATGGAAGCGCCCATTCATCTCTTCAGACTTCTGCAAAACTCAGTCTTCGATCTCGACGAAGTGGCCGTCTGCGCAAAACCACCCATCGCTATTCTGTGCGAGATGCAAGAAGATCTCAGCTGTCCACTTCCGATTCCGAAGGCAATTCTGATGAAAAGACTCCTGTAATAGCAAAACATAGACGCTCCCAGTTACTGCAGCCTTTTTTAACATATCCTGTTAGGGACAGCTGCCCTGTAGGTAGGAGTGATGGTCAACCTGCGGAAGTGGTACCAGATTCTACTACTGATGCCCCTAATGTAGAAAGTTCCAGCAAAATTATTCCTGCACATGACATTTTGAGTGAGCCAGCTGCAGGAACTTCTGAGAGCAACATGGATAACTCTCCTTTTGATTTATGCCATGTCTTACTGTCTCTCCTAGAGAAAGTGTGCAAATTTGATATTACTTTGAATCACAGCTCTGCTCTTTCAGCGAGCGTTGTGCCCACATTGACAGAGTTCTTATCAGGATTTGGAGACTGTTGCAATGTAAGTAGTAACACAGAAAATGAAGTAGTTTCTGCAGGGTGGACAGAAGAACCTGTGGCTCTGATCCAAAGGATGCTCTTTCGAACAGTGCTACACCTTATGTCTTTAGACATTAGTAAAACAGAAACAATGCCTGACAATTTACGAAGAAATTTAACAGACTTACTTAAAGCAGCATTAAAAATCCGAATTTGCTTGGAAAAGCAACGTGGTCCTTTTGCTCCAGGACACAAGAGAACACTACAGCAGCTGGTTCAGGATGACTATGTGTTTTCTAGATATCGTCACAGAGCCTTGCTTCTACCTGAGGTGATAGAAGGGGTCTTGCAGATTTTGATCTGTTGCCTACAAAGTGCAGCCTCCAATCCATTCTACTTTAGCCAAGCTATAGATCTGGTTCATGAGTTCATACAGCAGCAGGGATTTAAGCTGTTTGAAGTAACAGTGCTTCAAATGGAATGGCTGTGTATGAAGWATGAGGGAGTGCCTGGGGAAGCCTCAGAGCATCTGAAAGCCCTAATCAACAACATCATGAAAATAATCAGCACTGTCAAAAAAGTGAAATCAGAGCAGCTCCATCAATCGATGTGTACAAGGAAGCGGCACAGACGATGTGAGTTCTCTCACTTCATGAATCACCACAGAGATCTCTCTGGGCTCTCTGTATCTGCTTTTAAAAACCAAGCTTCCAAAAACGCTTTTGAARCTGCTGATGGAGAAGTTGATTATCCCGAGAGATGCTGTTGTGTTGCTGTTTGTGCACACCAGTGTTTGCACTTGTTGCAACAAGTTTCTTTGAGCAGTACCTGTGCCGAGATTCTCTCAGGTGTACATAATGTAGGAATATGTTGTTGTATGGACCCAAAGTCTGTGATTGTCCCGTTGCTCCGTGCTTCCAAGTTGCCAATATTAAAAAACTTTCAACAGCACATATTGAACATCCTTAACAAGTTTATATTGGATCAACTGGGTGGAGCAGAAGTTTCTCCAAAAATTATACAGGCATCCTGCAATATATGTACTGTTGACTGTGATCAACTTGCTCAGCTGGAAGATGCCTTGCAGGATGACTCTGGTGATGCTAGTCCTGTGTCTAGTTCCTCTTGCAGAGTTCAGGGAATTCTGCCTAGCACTGGATCTGAAGATATGTTGTTGAGATGGCAGGCACTGGAGGCTTATCAGGACATCATTTTTGAGGAAGACAAACTACGTGGCACACAGATCGCAAGCCATATTTGCCACTTGATTCAAAAGGGAAATGTGGTGGTCCAGTGGAAACTGTACCACTGTGTTTATAATCCCATGCTTCAGAGAGGAGTTGAGCTGGCCTGCCATGCTCAACAGCAAATTGTACTAAGTACAGCTGATAAACACACGTGCAGTTACCATAGCCAGAGTTTGCCTTCTGAAGTGCTTCAGGTTTATTTGCAGATGCTCCCTGTGTTGCTTAAATCCAGGTTGGTTGAATTTCTGTTTATTATTTGAAAATGTCCTAATTATGTACAGAGCTTTGTATATKTGTTACTGATCAGAATATGTTTTTTATTTGGACTCTAGGCAGTGGTTGGTTATTGCAGGTGGCAATAAGGTACATGCTTGAGTAACAAGATGTAAGCCTAGATTCATAAACCATAGAAGGTGAGGGCTTTCTGCTCATGAGTTATGGTCTTTAACAAGCCAAACTGTGTGCAAACAAATAGAATCTTTGTGTGTGACATGCTCTCTGCCTCTTCATTCCTTGTGCTAAAATTAGAGAGGGATGTTGAACAGATTGATATGTCACTTTTCTGTGGGAATTAGACTCTTTAGTTTTCTGATCCATTTCCTTTTTCTTTCTAGAATGGTCACTATAGAAACCACCTTTCAAAAATAAGGCTTGATGTTTACTTTTCCTGAAATAACTGTTTTCTAACTTACAAAATCCTGTTCATTTAAACATAGTTTAAAAACAGAAACCAATCCAACCCCAAAACACAAAAAAGCCACAAACGTTCTCCCAAGGCATAAAATAGAAGCTATTTATTGTTAAATTGATTAAATAATTGTTTAATAAAATATATGAAAGTTTTTCAGAACATGAATGTGTCCTTTTGTCCAGGAAAGATCCTGATTTTATTTCTATTGGAGTCCTGAAGTGAATTTAGTGGGGTTATCCCAGACAATTACAAAGAGTAGACTGGTACTCCAGTTTGTGTAAAGGGATTGTCTAACACAGTTTTAACTTCTATCCTAACCTAAACTGTATCAGAAGCTATTAACTTTTTGAAAGTGTACTTAGTGGCAAAGAGGCAAGAGAAGTTTAGATTAAGAAAATAGTTTAAAATGTCCTATTTTCTTACTGGCTTAAAGGTAGGAACATACAAGTAAATGATTCATTTGATTCTTGAGTAACTTGGTTAGAGTAAAAGCTGATCCTGTGAAACAGAGATAGGAAGTAAGTACGGTGGATATCTACAAGCAAACATAGTATGCTAAAAAACTTACAGATCCTTGCCCCAAATTTTATATGAATTTAGCATAATACTTGAGGAGTAAAAAGAAGGGAAAAATAGACTTGGCAGCAAATATATGGAAAGTTTTTTGACGCTGGACATGCTGACATAACTGCACAGAAAGTTATGCTTGAAGGGTATTTCTGAATTCTGTCTGAAATACATCATCTATGCAACTAGTAGACATAGCTAGGAAAATGTCTTCAAGTTTATTTGAGGAGGAATTTCTGGTGAAATCACAGGACAGAGAAATAAAGATACATACTAGCTCCGATTGGTAATAAAAATTGGGAGAAGGAAATACCACTAAAGAGCAAATGTCATAAGTAAAGTTAATTAAACACCTTTAATGTTTTGAACATCATACATTTTTGTGGTCTGAATTTTAGAGGGAGGTATTTCCTACATTGTATCTTACAAAATGTTGAATTTTCCATTACCAATTGGATGATGCTGACTTAGGATTCTAGAGTACTGCAAACAAGTTCCTCTTCTGTTTAATTTACAGTAATTTATAGCAATTGCTGAACTACATGAATTTTTGGCTGATTTATAAGGTAACTTTTATGCTTTCTCTTGCAGGGTAATTAGAGACTTGTTTCTGAGTTGTAATGGAGTGAATCAAATGATTGAGTTAAATTACTTAGATACATTAAGAAGCCATTCTTTGAAGGTGTTAGAGACTTTAATACTATGCCTTGGTGATCAGCAGAAAGACCAAGCCATGCCAGAACTGGAAGACCTGAACACTGAACAAAAGGAATCCATGTCTGACTTGCCTGCTTCTCTTTGTAGCCAGCATGCTGTTTCAGAAGTTCCTCAAAGCCTGAGCAAGTTTTATGCTGGCTTGAAAGAGGCTTACCCAAAAAAGAAGAAGTTTGTGAGCCAAGACATTCATGTCAACACAATAAACCTGTTCCTCTGTGTTGCTTTTTTGTGTGTAAGTAAAGAAGCAGATGGTGATCTGGATTCAGCTAATGACTGTGAAGATACATCAGGATATGAYAGTACAGCTAGCGAGCCATTAGGCCACAAATTACCCTATCTGTCACTGGAAAGCCTTACTTTGCCATCTCTGGAACATATTCATAGGGCTGCAGATATTTGGTCCATGTGTCGTTGCATCTATTTGTATAGTTCAGTTTTCCAGAAACAGTTCCATAGACTTGGAGGCTTTGAAGCATGCCATAGATTACTAATTCTGATAATTCAGAAACTTGCAAAAAATAAGGAAAAGGAGSAAGAAAAGAGGGAGAGAGTGTTGAGTGAAAGCAGCAGAAGTTCACATGGGAGTCCTCGTACTGAGCCTCTCAACAAGGATGACTGTGTTCAGCTGGCTAAAAGCAGAGAGGTGACGCAATTGGAGCTTGATAGTTCTGGCAGTCTTGCTGGTGCACAACAGCTGGTGCCTGACTCTGTCTCCTGTGACAGCTCTTTGAGTACGGAACACACTTTAGTTACTTCAGTTGCCAATCTTGAGGGGATAAGGATTTCTGTAAGAGAAGAGACTGAGTGGGCACTTCAGGGTATCAGACTTCTAGAAGCTCTGCTGACCATCTGTCTACACAGTGCAAGCACCATGCAGCAGAAGACGGAAGTGGAGATGTTTCATCAGGTACTGTGCAACTTTCCTTAGCTTCCTTTGCTCGTATTTGTTTCATACAATATTAATTTAACCATAATTTAGTCAAAAGTTTTTCTAGGGAGGTAAAAACCTTATGCTCTTCTTATGGTACCCTATTTTTTATGGTACTGAAGGCATACAGTTAAGTAATGAGCTTAGTAGTCAGAGTAGTGGTCTGCTTGAGTAGAACTCTTTTTAGAAGGAGTATTCAGTGGAGAATGTGTGTGAAAGGGATGCTGCAGAAAAGCTGTGTAGGCAAGATGTCACTATTATGTGTAGTGACTTACATGTTGTTTTTGAGGATGGATCTGAGCAGAGCATGGTGCTTGAGAAAGAGGAGTATTGAAGGGCACAGATACTGAAAAGACACCTGAAAAAAATATTACTTAATCCTTAGAGGTGCATTAATTCTGTGTTCCACAAAAAGTTGTTAATTCACAGAAGACACCTTCACTTTTCTTCAATGTTTTAATTGCTATCTTGAATTTTACTTGGCAATTTGTTGCAAAAGCAAGAGGCATTAAGTACAAGAAAGAACTGGAGTTCTGTCTGGACCACTCATTATTTTTGTGATCTTGGACATGTCACCCTCTGTCTTGTTAACTTCTAGTAATGTTGTGGTGTGGTTTGAATGCACACTGTACATGAAACTGTTTCAAAGATGTTTATTTTTGAAACAACTCTTTAACCTGTAAATTTTAGATAACAGCATTTTGCGAGGTTTTTTCAGTGTGCAGATTCCAATTAAATCTGTCATGACAAACAGGATGAATCTTTCTTATTTCAAGAGACTGGGTGAAGTCTGGTGGTTTTAGATGAGAAGTCACATTAGTGTAGGAGGAAAGAGAAGCTCTTAAATGAAAGAGCTAGACTATATCTAGCTAGAAATAGTAACATGAATCAAAATGTTTTTCTCCCCCAAAACACAGGATACCTGTGTGGATGATATCTTACTTGAAATAAGAGAGCAGCTTGCTCAGTCAAAAGTGATAGAAACTGACTTGGCAAAGCCTCTGTGTGATTCACTGCTTCGCGTTGCATTGGGCACTTTTTCTGCTGATCTGGATCATTCTGAAGAAAAAATTGAAAAGGTATGAAACACCAACTAAGCAGTCTAATTCTGAATAATGCAAGATTTTCTCAGGTTTATGTTCTTTGGCTCTTTTTAAACTTGATAGGAAATGTTTAAACGTGTTTGGTTATTGTGATAGTTGAAGATGAATTCTCTGCTTCTCCTATGAAGGTGGAATGCTGTTTATTGATACGGTCCCCACATTTACCCCTCAGAAATGAGCCATGCCCCAAGAAGTAGCAAACTCAGTCAACCTGATGTTTTCTTTACTCTTTCATTTCACAGCAGTGTGATGAACTCTTAAAGGGAGCCCTTCAAACAGGGATGTAGAGTGACCCTAGTGACTGCAGGCATCTTCAGCTTTGAGTGAATGTCAAGGTGCATGCTGATGGTCATAGTGATTTAGAAACACAATTACTTTTAATGCTGCTTACTAAACCTTTGGTAAGGTACTAAGAAAATTCACTTTTTGCAGGTTCAGTTTTTTACGAAAGAATGAAGTATTCTTAAAGTATCTCTAGTTTCTTGGAAGTATATGATTAATTTGTTTCTTTTGCCAATGGGCTTGGAGAAAATAGGCATTTGGACAGTTCTAAATTATTTGCTTTTCTGATCCAAAGGGTTTTTTTGTGACCAATGATAGTCTGTTCGGTTGTGCTGTACAGACCCATTACACTGAGAAGGAGCCTGTGTCACAACCTGGAGAAATTTCTGAAGAGACCGAAGAATCACAATGCTGTAGCCTTAAACTTTTTGCTGAAGAGGAAGGATATGAAGCAGATAGTGAAAGTAACCCTGATGATAGTGAAACCAAGAATGAAGGTAAATGGGAACTTTCCGAATATACAAAGCTGGTTTTGATATAGCAAAGCATGTTTGTCTTTGGAGCTGTACCAAAACAGGATGAGCATCAGATACCTTTAACAGATAGAAATAACTGACTTTATTTACTTTCAGTAGGATGCAGTTATAGATAGAGAAATGATAAATATTCTTACTGACTGTTAACAGAAACTGTTCTGTCTTGGTTTTGTTGGYTTATGTGACTTTTGCTCTAAAGTCATGTTGCTCAAATATATTATTGTGGTCTAGTAGCTGCAGAGATGTTTATCAGTAGTTTGTTTGAAAATCAATGCTCAAATTTTTGTATTTACAATTATAACTACCTGGTGAAAATTAAATAGTCTAATTATGTTATAGAATACCAGGTTGAAAGGAACCCTAAGGATCATCTAGTCCAAGCTTTTTTGACAAAAGCACAGTCTAGACAAGACAGCCTGGCACCCTCTCCATCTGAATCTAAAGTATCCAGTGTTGGGGAATCCACCACTTTCCTGGGGAGATTATTCCAGTTACTGATTGATTGTTCTCACTGGGAAATTCTTTCCTCTTGTGTCTATATGGAATCTCCCCAGAAGTAACATGTACCCATTACCCTTTGCTTTGTCGATGTGACTCCTCGGAAAAAAGTGATCTCCTTTGTTAGCCACCTTTTAAATGGTGATAAGATGTCCTCTAAACTGCCTTTTCTCAAGGCTGAGCAAGCAGAGTTCTCTCAACTTTTCCTCCCATCTTTTTTGCATAGCAGGGACAAAAACTGAACACAGTGTTCCAGGTCAGGCCTGACATGCGCTGAGTAGAGTGGGATACTGATTTCTTTATCCCTGCTGGTGGTGTCCTTGTTGATGCAGCCCAGCATCCCATTGGCTTTCTTTGTCACAGCAGCACATGTTCACTCGTCCTGAGTTTGCTGTCCACTAGGGCCCCAGTTCTCCAGACGGACAGATCCCAGCCTATGCTGCACTCCTGGATTCTATTTTCCCACGTGCAAGACATTACATTTGTCCTTGTTGAACTTCATAAGGTTCTTGTTAGCTCACTCTTACAGCCTGTCCAGGTGTTCCTGCAGGGTGGCTCTCCCTTCAAGTGTCCACTTCCCCACTCAGTTTGGTATCGTTGGCAGTCTCCATCAGGGTAGGCTTGATCCCATCACCCAGATCGCTTATGAAGATATTAAACAGTGTTGGGCCCAATATCATTCCCTGGAGAACCCCACTTGTGACAGGTGCCAGTTTGAAAAGGATTTACCACCACGCTCTGGGTGCAGCCGGGCAGCCAGTGTCCACCCACCTCAAGACCCCTTGTCTCCACCCTAATGCATCAGTTTCTCTGGGAGGAGCCTGTGGGAAACTGTATCGAAAGCCTTGGAGAATCTGGGTAGACAAGGTCCACTGCTCATTCCACATCAACCAAGCAGCTTACTTGCTTGTAGAAGGCAGTTAGGTTTGTTAAGCGCTATTTGGGCTTGGTGAATCCGTGCTGGCTTTTCCCAATCATATGCTTCATTTGACTTGATAGCCCCCTTGTTATACAACATCTCTTTATTCTAAACAATTGATGTGCACATATCTTGCTGTATTCTGTTGGTGTAATTAATTTTAAACATGAATTTGCTGTAATTTTTTCCTTTGTGCTGAACACATTTGGATGCTTATGTTCTGACGTGAGGCCGGTGTGAGCAGTAACAGCCTTTAATAGAACTGCATTAAACTGCTGCTGTTTACCTGTGTGACTAGGCTTTATTAATAGATATATAACATTTTAAAAGCATTTTTGAATTAAAAAATTAATCTAAAATACTTCCATGAAACAAATGTCTGTACCAAAGAATTTTAAGTAAGGTATTTAGAGTCTCTCCAAAATGTAACAGGAGGCTTACATGTTTGGTTTTTTCCCCTTCATTTTCATGCAGATCTTCTGTTATCTGCAGATATGCATTTTCTGAGTTAAATAACAAATTGCTTCCTCCAGCCTTTTAATATAAAATGATTTAAATTTATCTTCTTTCTTGGCAGGCTCAGAGTTTTGTATAGAAGCTTGAGGCTCTGTTGCAATGATTTTACTGTCATGTTTCATGAATTGTATATTTTGCCATTACTATGTATGTCAGGTTCCCAGGAAATGAAGGCGGATAGTTTAAGAGCATGTAATGGGAAAAACTGTATCCTTGCCCCTTCTGTGTTAGTAGGAAAATAGGAAAATCTGAAGCAGCATATGAGATCATTAGCTCCTGAAAATTGCTTATAACCTAGTGGCTATTTTTGGTTTGTACCTATGAGAAGGTTGGAGATGTGTTCTCAGGTGTTTTGCTTAAATCATGCAAACTGTATTCCGCTGAGTAAGTTTCAGTAAGACAAGTGTGGTTTCTTTTTAGGAGCAGACACAAAGGCAGAACCAGGATGTACTGGTGCTTCAGGTTATTTTAATGACCTAGCTGAGAACATCAATCAAGGAGAATTAATGTATCCTGAAATCTGCATGTTAGAATTAAACTTACTCTCAGCTGGTAATGCAAGTTTAGACGTGCTTGCTCATGTGTTCCAAAGCTGCCTGAAAATCATCAACCAGAAGGAGAGAAATGCCACTGTACTTATAGAACAGGTAAAAATATTGACGAAAGTAAAAAAAGCAACAAAAGCATTAAAAATATTAACAAAAGCAAGTTCAGCAGTTGTGTATCTTTTCTTCAGTTTTATAGTACCAGTCTACCTAATAGTGATCTTGAATATTCTCAGTTGTGGGATTTGATAAGTTCTGAAACAATATAAATGACCTGCTATTGCCAACTGCATTGCATTTAAGTTACCAGGAACTAAGTAATATATTGAAAGATATCTGACCTATAAAGTTTTTGAGTTTCTCAAGTGTCTTATTTTATCAAGACTGTTCAATCACTAGAGAGAGAGATACAGATTTAATAATTGTCAGGGCATTAAGAAAACAGGGCAGATATCTGCTTGTATGTGTGTATATGTAAACATTCTAAACTTCTATGTATTGAATATATGCTTTTAGGAGCTGTGAGTCATGTACCTCAAAAATATTCCATGCTTTTACTTTCCATAAGTTTGTTAGAAATTAATTGTGCAAATGTTGATGTCCTCATGATCCTTTGGAATTTCTGATAGTTAGCTGTTTTTAATCACTGATTTGAGTACGCCTCTTGCACAACAGAATAATTTGAATTTCAAAGTCCCTTCTGCAACTGGACTGTACAGAACACGAAAGAATGTTCATTGGCAAATATAAAAAAAGTCCATAATTTCAAGTAATTGGAATTATCATTAAAGTCAACAGTAGGCAGGAATTGATTGGAAGAATTTATTTCTTAGTTCTTTGAGCTCGTGTATATTCTTCAGATATTCACTTTACCAATTTTTTTTAACAGGGAGCTGTTAAACATCTTTTGGGAGGATTTCTGAATATATTGACACAAACGGAGTCTAGTTTTCATGGTAAGTTAAAGGTGCAAGTAACTTAAATATTTTTATAATTTAATGTATACACAGTCAAACTTTTTAGTTCACAGTGCAAATGCCAGATTGACAAAGGAAATTCATTGGCATGTGTGAATTTATGCAGCTGCTTTTTTAACTTGTAAGAAACTTGCGCCACTTTACTGTAAATACAGGGTTATTGCTGAGCTAGTGGAAATAAGTTAAACAAATACTGGCAGATCTGAAAATGATAGTTGGAACCAAAAATACTAATGTGACAGTGTTAAACACTGCGTGGAGAAAATAGCAGGTCATGAATTTCATTCCATCACAACATAAGTTCTTATTTCTAATTTCTTTGTAACCCGGATCTTGATGATGCCTGGAGTTTTATTTCTAACTGGAAAGCAGCTAGCTAATCCAAGAATGTGGAAGCAGATGAAATGCTTGCCTTAAGGTAGCTTCACATAATGAAGGTGCTCCACAACAGGAGATGATGTAAACCCATCCCAGGACTTGGATCCCTAGTGGCTTTGTGGGGAGAGGCTTTGCAAGGCAAACACTAGGTTCCTAGACTTTCAGACTCCAGTTTGCAAACCTTGGACCAAATTTAGCATAGCCATCTAGATTGATTCAATGAAATTTTGAATGATAGTGTCAGGAAGTACTGTTGGATCTCTCCAGAATGCATCTTGTAATTATTATTGCTTCCTTTAATTTGAAATGTTTTTGTAAAACACTTCAAATTCCAAGTTAATCTTTCCTCAATATAGTATAGAATATGAACTTTTAAAGCTTAAAAAAATTCATTTCAACAATATTATTGTCTCCTTATTTTTAGCATGTCAGAAGGTGCTAGTAGATCTGCTAGTTTCCTTGATGAGTTCACAGACATGTTCAGAAGAGCTAACTCTTCTTCTGAGGATATTTTTGGAGAAGACCCCTTGTACGGTATGTGTGGAGTAGCACAAAGCAAAATTTGGAGGTTTAATGAGAAAAATGAAGCAAAAAGAAAATTCTTTTGTGCCCAAGAATTTTGGGAAATAAGGAGATGAACACAACATTTGAATTGATCAGAGCAGATAAAATTTGGTTGTAGAAATAATTCATTCTCAAAATATGAAAAGGAAATAGGAGATAAGAAGAGAGAGGGTTTTGAAGGGTGTGTTGGTTCTGGAAACTCTCTTCAGCACAAGAAACTAAGATTCCTCTCAGAGAGACTGACATTGTGATTATGGATGGCAGAACAATAATACTGTAAAATTTGAAGCAATTCCTTTAAAGTTACAGAGCATCTCACTATATCAGGATGCTTTAGCAGCAGGAATTACTTTCAAAAGCATCCTAAGCTGGTTTGCCTAACGCTGGAATCTACTACTTGTAGTTTTCTACAGACTCTCATGCAAACCAACAGAGTTATTTCAGCAGTATATCCCACAAAAGTGGAAGAAAATAAAAAAGTTAATGTGCAGTGTGAAATAGTACCAAACCAAAGAAAGAGTCACAAGTCAATTTTTCAGTGGCAGCTTGTATTAATTGGCCAAATAACTAGAGAAACTTTTTGGCATAAGACCTCAGCTAGTTTTGTTACTGATTATGCAATAACAAAGTGATGGCCTGTGTGTGCATTCTTAACCAGCCTCAAAACATGGGGTAAAAGGAGCAAGCTTTTGTTGCATTATAAATTGATATGTTAGCACATAACAAAAGTGAGGTAAGACTGTGCAATGACCACCTGCTGCACTTCAGCTGATTCCTAAGCATGGTAACTTGAAGTCTGATCTGTCCAGACTAAATCCCCAAAGTTTTGTTGGGCCATAGTCCGTTGAAGCTRCTGCCTGATCCTTTGCAAATATGTGTCAGTTTGGATATGCAACTCCACCTCTCCTGGAAAAACATGAATGCAAGCTTAACTGAGGAGTAGGTTTCTATTTAGTTACATGACACTTTACTAGGTGGTGTAAACAATTTATTTTTTTTCTCATTGTTTGGTTTATTTCTTCTAGGAGATACTACTAAAGGGTGTACTGAAGATCGTAGACTCTAATATTTGTATGAATCCATTACAGTACCTTGCCTTCCCTTTGTTGCATGGCACAAGTTTGAGTAGCAGTTCTTCACAAAAATGTACTAGCACTTCTAACAGTAAAACTGCTGGACTACTAAAAAGAGCAAAATTGTCACAGAGTAAGAAAGAGGCAGATGGTGAAATTTTGAGTCACCAGCTGCTTTCTTCTTGGCATGTAGCCCCAATTCACTTGCCTTTAGTTGGACAAAACTGTTGGCCACACATGTCCGATGGCTTCAGTGTCTCGCTGTGGTTTCGTCTGGAGTATGCTCATGAAGCAGAAAATTCAACAGAAAAGGGGAAAAAAGTCAAGAGGAGAAGCAGACTCATAACTGTAAGAGAGAACAGTTTTGACAGCACAGGTGAGGATATAATATTTTGTTTCTGCTTGGGTAGCACTGAAGGACTCTGGTTAGAAATATTACTAGTCTGTGTAATGTATAAAAAAGTTTGAATTCTTATGAAGGATATTAAACAGSACTGGTAGTATTTCTGATTTTTCTTTGACTACTGTACCATATACTTACAGATAAAACATTTCCAGCCGTAATTATTAAATTAGATTAATGCCTACTTCCTTAGAAATGTAGTATTCTCATTGAATTTGTAACTTCAGTAACATTTTTTATGCTACTTCATGTTGCTGTGAAAATATTAAATGTTGCAGCTGAATGGTCATGAAAAAAGACTTTTCAGGTTTATTAGATTTCATGTATTGATGATAAAGTCTCAGGATGACTCAGTATAAATCCTCTTAACTTTCTTTGTGTATACATCATTGTAAATGCCAATAGCTGTACAATAATTTCCTGTTTATACTTTTGTAGAGACTCGCCTGCTCCCAAACTATTCTGAGCAGAATCTTTTGGATTATAATTTGTAGGAGGAAAAATTCCTTTTTTAAAATGTCTCCCATTCACCACACTTGGAATACCTTTACTCTTTTTTCTTTTATATTGTATTTAAATAAAAGGAGGGGAAACTCAACCCTGAATCTTGGAACTCACTAGAGTTGCTTTTGTTAGGTCTGTGCTTTTGCTTGGTTAGGTAAAAATACTGGACACAAGATCATGCTTAAAGGGTAGTATGATTTGTGAAGAAAAATCTGAGGATTTCTTGGTGCACATTGATTGTTTGACATAGGAATGTAACATGATGTGGCATGTCAAAAGCATCATTTGTGGAGCATATTCAGCTCAGGGGATTTACATGATAACCTTAACTTGGCACTTTACATGTTTTTGTTTGTAAAGTTCCTCTGTTTCAGTTTGAGACCTAGGTTTCTCAACAGAATCAAGTGTATTAGTCAGCCCACTTAAAAAAAAAAAAAAMAAACCAAAAAACTCCTCAACTAAACAAAAACCAATTCAATGCAGTACCTGAACTGTTTCTTTTCACATTTGATATATGCTGTGAAAGGCATTGTTGTTGTATTGTATTGTAATTGCAACGTGTTTATATTTCTAGAAGAAACAAAGTCTATAGGAATGGAATACCTAAGCCTGGGAGATAAACTTCTTGAAGATGGCTGTATTCATATAATTTCACTGGGTTCCAAAGCTCTCATGATACAAGTTTGGGCAGATTTGAACACTGGAGCATTCATATTTCGGTATGGTGTATTAGTCCAAAAGCAGTACTGTGAACACATTGTATAGTTACTTCTAGTAGCAACTTGCAGAGAATACTGATGGAGAGTAGAGAACTAATTTCAATAGTAGAGACATCTTGCACAGTGGTGGGGCAACATCAAGTAAATGTATTGGATACAGATCTACAGGTTTACCAGCTTTAAGTGTTAGGCTCTGGTCTTGCGTGTTTCATGTACTCATTTATAAATAGCTGCCTGCAAGGTAGCAGTTCAAGTTTTAATGAAATGACACAATAAATGTGTGAAAATGGAAAAGGTTTTTGCAGCTGTAGGTTTTCACACCTCAGCTGTGAAAATTACTGTTATATAAAACTGTTACTGTGACAGTCTTGGTTTTAATTTTCTGAGCACATTTAGCCCTAATTTAGTTCTCATAAGTAATCCTTAAGTATCCTTGAAATGGGTCTAAAGCTGCAATTTCAGAACACTTTATTTCAGTGTTCAAAGCACCTGCATTTTTTCAATAAATTGAATTTAACTTTTCTGTAAAATAGAGATACTTTTATCTTAAATGTAAGCAGATTTATGCAGACAAGTTAAATAACCAAGTTGAAAGTGTTGTGATGATTTCCCTAGCTTATGTTGAGCACTCTAAAAATAGAACTGTGATCAAAAAAATTACCTGTGAAAGTTAAGGACTCCAATCTGAAATTAACCAAGGCCAAAATTTGCAGACTTGGGGCTTAAAAGGCAAATATGAAAACATACACTCTCATTTTTTCTTTTCTGTTGTTTCTATAGTATGTGCATGGATCCAAATGATGAGATGAAAGCTGGTCTGCTGGCACAGGCTGAATCTCCAGAGAATGTTTTCCTTGTGGGCAGGTGGCAGCATTTGGCATTAAAATATCTGCAGAAGCCAGAAAGCAAGAAAAATTTCCATGGAAAGCTGTTGCTGTGGGTTTCTGGTCAGAGGTAAAGAACACATTAGTTGTACCTAGATATTTATCTTCTTTAAAAGATGTTCTCTGGTAGGAAAACATCTGCAATATTTTGGTGCAAGCTGCAGTTATGGTTGAGTGGTCTTCTAGGTAGATAAGAGAGAGGGTGTGTTACATTGCTAGGAATTCTTTAGAGATATCCAGAATACGCATGGATTACTTTGAGAATTGTCAGTTTATACCATGGACCAGTGCAGACATCAATGTTTTTTTTTTCATCAGAAATAAGTGAAAGAGGCAAGTACAAGATTTTGAGTAAGATCCAGAATAAGCTATGGCATGAAGTTAGAGGTAGGCATAATGTCTCTGGTTGAGTCCAAATTAAGGAGGTGTAGGTCAGGTATTGACAATATTGTTGAAAGTAGGAATTAAGAGGAGATGGAGAAAAGACAGTCACTTTGTTCCACTGAGAGAAATGAATAGGGAAGATTAAAAAATGTCAGACAAGAACTGACAGTGAGAAGTACTACTTCCACTGCAAAGTTAAGATTTGTGCTCCCAAATGGAGTACCTGATGGTAGGTTGGGTGGGCCTGTGCCTGCATGAATTATTCGTTGGTTAGGGAAATAGGAATTTATTGAGTGTCACAGTCCTTTGTTCCTAAAGTCCAGACTGTGAAGGCTATGTTAAGTCCGTGCATGCTGGTATTCAGTAAAGTCCAAATATGCAGATGTARGGGAAGGCTAAAAATTCTACAGTGTTCTCCCCATGTTGTTGTTGAGGCCCCTCTATATACAGAGCTAGTTGCTAGTTTGCTAATAGTTAGGCTCTTTCAGGAAGCTTTGGATGACCTTTACAGTCCAATCAGTCTGTTTATGTAAAGGCACATAAAGTTAGTTGGATGCTTTCTGAAAGCATCAGACTTATTGCCTGCGGCTGTGCAGCACACTAGTTCTGACAATGTTCCCTGGTATAAGCAAATCCTCTAYATGGTTTTTTCCAGCATATGTGAACCATGGTTTTCTTGATGTCCATTAGCGTACTCAAAGGCCTTTGATTTGTTAGGAATAGTAGAAATGCTTGAAAAAGTTTGGTATTTTAGAGGTGTGTAAAGTGTTACATACGACTTTCTTTTTGAGGTCAGAGGAAAGAAGGAAGGAATTTCAGAGCTAAGAAATCTTGACTTCGTGGCAACTCTAGGTGGGACTCTGTTCATCTGTTCTGTGCAGTATTTTGATACATATATCATGGTTACTGAGTTTTAAGGTGSCTGGAGGTTGAAGAGGACTTCAGTAATTTAGTGTTGATGACAGCATGGCTTCTCCTCTAATATTAAAATAAATTTTAAACCTAAGCTGAATATCTTAGTAATTTTGATCGGTTCTTAATATTTAAATTTGTTTGTTTATATGTATTTTTAGGCAATGTGAGATTAATTTAGATTTTGCACTACCAAGGAAAACAAGCTTGTCATCTGACAGTAATAAAACGTTTTGTATGATTGGCCATTGTACATCATCCCAAGAAGAATTGCTTCGATTGTCGGGTAGATGGGACCTTGGAAATCTGCTTCTATTTAATGGTACTTTTGTATGCTTTTCGTGAATAAGTGCTTGTTTCCTCTTCCCCCTCCAAAATCAAAGGCTTGTTTTAATATCTTTTTTAACATGTCAAGTTTTTACAGTAAAAACATCAATACACTCTTCAGCAGAGAGAATATAGGCAAATGTTTCAGTATTGGATACATCCTAATGTGTCCTTCTGCCATGTTCTTTTGCTGTTTATTTAGTGCCATAATTGGCAATTATAGTTATTTGGTGTTTTTAAGAATTTCTATAAATAATACCTTGGGGTAGAGGATAGGGAAATAGCGATATTTGCTCTATTTTTTTCTTAAAGCACTCAGTCTCTTATCTGGAAAATTGATTTCACTTACCTGCTTCTAAACTGCCAGCTTCAAATTAATTAAACCATATTAAAAAGTTAACAAAATCTGAACCACCAAATACTCTGAGTTAAGCATGCTTATTTCTGGAACTTGTAATGTTACTTTGGAGATTTTCTAGATGTATAATTCTCCTTCTTCCATGGAAAGTCTTATCTAGTACTTCTGGGTGTTTGCTTAGTGGTGAAGGCTGGAACCCTGCTGCTTGTCACCTGGCATTTCAGGTGCCATGGCCCAGTCTGGAGTACTCCACAAGTGAGATCAGTTTGCCCAGAGTGTGTGGTGCATGCAAGTCCTGTGTGGGTAGATGTATATTTGTGTGGGCCATAGGTGAGATACTTGTCATAAATGTAACCCGGAGACTCTACGTGGTCTGATTGCCATGTGCCCGCAGCCTGCATAACTGATGTACTCAGAGAGCCCTGGATTTACTGCTGTACAGTTGTCATGCACCCACACATCAGACCTGGGTCCTTCTGGATGCTTCTTTTGAGTTTGTGTTCTCAGGTTACAGATGACCCAAGATGCCCTGTCCAGAAAGGGGAGGAAGGAAGGTTCGCTTGGCCTTCTACTTCCTATGGGATTTTTTCCTTTCTGTTAGTTGTAGTGAGCTGTAGTTATTGTTGCATCCTTCTCAGTCACTAGCCAAGTCTCCAAGACAGTGAAGCATGTTGTTGCTATCTCTGTAATCTTGCTGTGCTTTGAAAGCTTTGAGGAGGCTTGGATAGATGACATTTCAATTTTAAAAAGTGAAATTATTCAGAAATGTTGGTCTTCAGTTCATGCAGGTCAGCTTCCTGACTTGGTTTCAGTTGCCTTTTCTGCTGAATTGACGTGGCCTGTGATGTATCAGAAGTTGCTGATCTACTGTAGCTAACAGCAAGCATTAGACTGTACTGAGTGTTTTATCATCATTAGAGCCTACAAAATCCAGTCAGTGATATTCCTTATAAAGTGTCTGATCATACTAGCCAATGTATGAATTTTGCTTTATTGCACAGTAAAGAGTTTACAAATTATTTTCTGGATTTTAGGTGCAAATATTGGACCGGAGGAAGCATTTTACTTATACACGTGTGGTCCAGACTTCACGTCTGTAATGCCATGTAAATATGGCAAAACATCGGCTGACTGCTCTAAGTACATAACTAAGGAGATTCTACAATGTGAGCAAATTAAGGAGCTCTTCATGACAAAAAAGGAAGTGGATGTTGGGCCTTTAATTGTAAGTTTCTACTTGAAAATATTTCTTAATCTCTTAGAACTGGTTAAGAACATGGGAACGTGTTTCCTGCTGTCTCCCAAAGTGCTTCATTTGATCAAAGCAGAGAGGATCAAATCCTCATTAAAATCACTGCAGGGCTCTTCCTACTTATTTCAATGGGAGTTGAACTCCACACAGGGTGGCCATTTCATCTTGCTTTAGGTTGGGATCTGAAAATTTCTAGATTTTCCAGCATCTATAAATAATACTGCATATTAAATTGTATTAGATAAACAGGCACCTCCAAAAGCTCTAGGATGGATACATAGCTCCTCTCTCCATTAGTGTAAAGTTAGCCAAAGACTGCTAAATTAATCTTTTAACATTAAAACTGAGAGTAGAGATGAGGATTTATCTGGCTTTAAGGAAGCAAAAGTGTTCATCACAAATCTTTGAAGGCTTTGAGGGAATAAGTTTGCATCAGGTTTGGCTGAAAAGTCATTTTACAGCTGGCAGATACTAGCTTTTCTCATCTTGCCTAACTGAAACAGCCCTGCCAGATGCAGGTGTAAGTATACTTACGCTAGAAAAAGAATAAGATAAAACTTGCTGATCAGTGGAGCCTGCTGTATTTTGGGAATTCATACACTAGTGATTCCTGCTGTATGAATTGTTTCCACTAGAGGGATTTTTCTGATTTCGTTCTGTAGCTGTAGGCAAAGGGTCATTCTGTCTGGATGTGATCCTTGTAAACAATGGTACTAAATTTTGAATAGRTTAAGAAGGAATGAATGGGGTACGTAAGAGCTTAACAAATCAGTCATGCAACCTATAAGCTTATTTTGCCTTACGGAGCACCAGATAGGCAGAGAGAAGAACCGTGTGCTCAAGTGATAAATTAATCTTTGCACTTTTGCATAGAGTGCAAGCACCTTAAATAAAATTATTTCTGTATTTTAAATAACCTTCCAAATAAGATCACTTTACTTTTTCTGTGAAAATAAGTTTGTTACTTTCCAAAGGAGCTTTGGTTTTGGTTTAAGTCTCTTCATTAATGAACCTTGTGTTGAGTTTCTCTTATGGCAAAGCTGATTAAAGAATAGAACTAAAACAAAAAACTGGAGAAATTTTTAAAAAACAGCAGTATTTTGGACTTGCCACTTTAGAAAATGAAACTATTTACTCAATACCTCTATATGCTCATTTTATTTTAAATTTGTCAGTAACTTTGTTTTTATGCAAAGCAGTTGCGTAGTTATTCAGGTGATAAGAGTGGGAACCTTGGTGAAATTTTTTAGAGTTTTCTTAACAATCTGTTTTAGCTATTGAATGAATTTGCTAAGATTTGGGAATCCTGCTGCATTTTTGTGTACATGTGGACTTCAGTGCATGTTTATGGTAAAGTAGAAATGAACAACCAAAGTTGTTACTACCTGCTGTTAGATGACTTTTGGATTTTTGTGTCCTTGGTGTGTGGAATTTTTTGTATTAAATTTCTAGAAAAAAATTTAAACTTCTTTTGTTTCAGGAAAGTCTTGCTGTTGTTTATACCACAAGCTGCCCTGGTCAGTACACCATATATGAACCTGTCATTAGACTGAAAGGTCAAGTGAAAACTGTACCTTCTCAGAGACCTTTCAGTTTGAAAGAAGTTCAAAGCAATGTATTGGACTCTCATCATCTAAAAACACTTCAGCCTGTTGAATATAAAACTCTTCAGGGTATACTACATGAAATTGGAGGAACTGGTGCATTTGTTTTCCTCTTTGCTAGGGTAAGGGGGGTGTGTCTGTTCTCCCATATAAAATTTTCCTTGTATCTTGGGTAGCAAATCGCCTTGTTCTAGCTGCCTTGCTCTAGTCTTCATGTGATGCTTTTCTGTTAAAGAATACTTGTGGTAAATATCTGGCATAACTGACTGCATCATGCAACTTGTCTTAAACTGGAAATATAATTATAGTTCTATTGCATAGTGTTTTTTATAGTATTGCTAGTATGTAAGATGGGGTGTTACATTTGGATTTAGAAATGGGTCTTTTAAATATCAAGGGAAATTATTTTTAGGGGTGTTGTAGAACTGATTATATTTTTGGTCTCTGATTTTGAAGCACTTAAGTGCTTCATTGCGTATCTTTAATGTTTTAACCACAGGACTTTCACAATGCAAGTATGAATAAAAATGAAACTACATGGAGTCCAAACATTTATTTTTATCTAATAAACAGTGAGAGGTTTTTGGAGATAACTGTTCAGCTGTGTTCAAAGGCTTATCCTAGGAAGAATTGTAATTTGAAAAATAGTAAGGCCTTAACTCAGTTACTGCCTATCTATGACTTTTATGTGGAGAAGCTAATATTTGTGCTAGGAGTCTCTTAAGTACTACAGTTAATTCAAAATACTAGTGTAGGCCCAAGACTTCTCTGATTTGTATGCCTCTGGTATTGTTCTGAAAGATATGGGGAAAGTAGTAACAAAGATATGGGGAGAGTAGTAACAAATGCACRCTAGATTATGGTTATAAAGACACTGCTGCCTGCTGTAATTTTACCATTGATAGTGAAATCTGAGAAGAAAATCCTAATCCATGTTATTGTATTATGTAAATTTGTGCTAAGTGTGTGCTACACATCCTGCTGTAGACTGTTTGCATCAGTAAGGCAAGCAAACAGTCGATCAGCTGTGGGGCAATACATGTATATAGGCATATAAATATGTAAGTGCAGCAGAATTAACAGGTATGTGGCAAGGGAACCTATAGGAACTGAAATTCCATTAATGGGACATTTCATTCTTGTACATTTTTGTTAAAAATAGTATTTGCTCTTGGGATTCAAGAATTGTAGGAAGCAAAGAGGGAAGAATGGTTCATGGTCTTCATCTATCAAATTGCTGGTCTTTTTATGAACAAAATAAAATTTCAGTGTTTGACACTTACAGATAGTCTAGAACTTTAGGAATTTTATTTTAAAGCTTTCCTTAAACACTTAAAAATACTTTTTCCAGGCAAAGAGTTTATTCTTATTAGTTGATTATGTATTTCATGACCTTGTGACTTTGTAGTATGGCAAGTGTCTTCTATGTAAAATTTATTTAGAACGGATTTTTTCCTTAGAAAGGGATTCTTATAATGGGACTTGTATTTCCTTAGCAGATCATAATTTACCACAGTAGGAATTATCATTTCAAGTGTAACATCTGCATGTACACACATAGACAAAATGAAGTTTATGTACATAACCTCAAACTCTTCAAAACATATTTAATCCAGAAGTCATGATTTAGGAGTGCGCAAAGCTTTTTTCTAAATGTTTTTCACTTAAACTGTCTTACTAAATTTGCCTTTTCCTCAGGTAGTAGAGATTAGCAGCTGTGAAGACACTCAAGCTTTAGCACTACAACTTATACTATCTTTAACAAAATACAATCAACAGAGAATACAGGAGATGGAGAATTGTAATGGTTATTCTATGATTCGTCGGGTGTTGATCAAACCAAAATGCATTGTTGGATTTTGCATGCTGAAGGTAAAGTCCTCTTTTAAATCTGATATTTTGTTCAATATTAGCACAGATCTAGAAACTTCTGTGATTTTAATTGTACATTTGAAGCTGTTTTTACAAAGGCAGAACAGTGATTTCGTGCAAGTTTGGTGTTGACCAGGTCGATATGTCTTCCCTATCAAGAGTATGCTATCTCATTAAAGATTTTTTTTTTTAATAAATTGGCTGGAACAACTGTACTGCTTTGTGTTTGACACTCAAAAAAATTTCCCCCTCTTTAAGACTCTCCTTGAAGGATGCTGCAGTGATGAGATTCTCTATATAAATGAAAGTGGGCAATTCCAGCTTGACTCAGATTCTACTGCAGTTATTCAAGATGTCCAGTTGTTAGAAAAGCTGCTGCTTGACTGGAAGATATGGTCTAAAGCAAAGGTGAGTACTCTAATTCTGGAAATATTTCAGGTCTAAAAGTAAATATTTAAAAAAAAAAAGAAAGTATTATGAGGTCTGAAATTCCCCAGTTACGTTAGTAATTACTACAATTTTCTAAAATTAATGTTCCTCATTTTTCTTTGAATAGCTGTTTGTAATATCAATCTCCCATTATCAATGATGGAGGTAGCCTTAGTGTATTAAATTCTGTAAATGTGATGTATGCATATAACTACTTAATTGAATTGATAAATTTTTTTGTGGAGAAACTTGCTAAAACTAAGGAATACCTGCTTTCTTTAGGATTAAATTCTTGAAAATAAGCATTCAATGTTAATATAGCTAAGAATGTACAAAACTGATTTTAGACACGAAGTAATTTTTTGTAGCTTAATCATTAAAACATGATTAATTTTATACAAGCATAACATTTCTGATTAGTTTCTAACTGTTCTGACCTGACCACTTGCACTCATTTAGTCATCATCTCAGGTGTAAAACTAACTTGACTTGTGTTTGTTGTTTTTTGGTAGGTTTTTTTTTCCTCAGTGTGTAGATTCACAAATACATTTTTGAAGCTACTTTCCTGGTTTTTGTTTTTCAGCAAGGTGTTTGGGAAACCCTGTTAGCAGCTCTAGAAATCCTTATCAGAGCTAACCATCACCAACAGATGTTTAACATCAAACAGCTATTGAAGGCTCAAGTGGTACATCACTTCCTGTTAACTTGTCAGGTTCTGCAGGTACTTCCACTCTGAAATCCTACTTTGTGCTTGGCAAATACTCATTTTTATTTGAGGAGGGTGGGGTAGAAGGGACTAAATTCTGTAGCAAAAGTTCAGTAGACTGTCCTCTGTGCTACCACACTCCTTCCATCTTCAACAAGCATTGTTGCTGTAAACCCATACAGTTCCCTACTAGGTGGTGTATTTATTGCTAGACAGAAGGGGCAAGAGGATGTAACCATCGAGTGTGATTTGGAAAGCTAGGCACTAGGTTACTTGCACAGCCATACATGAGCAGGAGCTGGAACGAACTGTCCACTTTATATAGAAACACCTGAGATGTCTCTTGCTGGTTCTGTTGTTCCTTATTGAAAACTAGATACTGTGCAAGTAGCGAAGCTGTCTGTGCTGTTTCTTATCAGAGCTAATGGGGCAGCCCACCTGTAGTGCTCAGTCTGAGCACTCATCTCAAAATTTTGGTACAGTAGCTTCCTTGCTTGCATGGAAATAGCTGTGCCGAAAAGGACTTTAGGGAAATGCTTCAGTCCTTTGATAGACACTTCTTAAGAACGTGATTTTGAAGTGGTTTCCTGTTTATAGTACATGTATTCATTTGTGAAAACATGTATTATATTCCATTTTTGCTATCTGTAACTTTCTATGTTTTTGTTCCTTTTTATTTTGAGTTTCTCACTCAAGCACATGAAATGTATTTATTGTTTTTCCCTCTTTCAACGATTTTTTAAAAAAATAATTTAATCGTTTTAATATCTGTAAATTTTTGGTTTCTTAAATTTTGTGTGGTATTCCCTACTTTTGGAACTTGTTAGTAGTATAGTTAACTTTTGAAATTGTGTAGCAATGCAAATGCCTATATACAGAATGTTTCATAGTATTTCTCCTGTCTTTTTTGCATATTGGGAAAAAAATAAATTTTTTGATTAAAAAAAAACTACTCAAATTGTCCAACAATGATTTGGCAATTTTGTGGGGGCTGATGGAATGGAAGATGAAACTATATAAGCAATTCTCTTTGGAAAAACTTACTTAAATTAATTTCATGCAATCTTTTCCTGTAGTAGTCTCAGTTAAGGTGCTTGGGTACCAAAAAGGATGGTAAAATTAGAGAACTTGGAAAGAAACGAGTTAATCACCATACTCGCCTTTCATCGAGGTTTCCCCCAAGTTTCTTGAAGTTCTGTTCTAAAACTCATATTGTTTTAATAGATTTTTTCAGCTAGCCATTGTCAAACTATGTAGAATGCTTGATCAAGCAGAAATTATAATTATCAATGAATCTCAAATGTATATGATTATAAAAATGGCTACTGAAGTGGAAATACAGAAGACCCAGTGTCGCACTGTTCAGGAAGTTATTAATGTGTTTGAAATGTCGTTATTAGCAACTATTAATTTCTCTACAAATATGTAATCCAATGACAATCAACTATACTTTCAATGGTGATTCATGTCTTAAGGCTCCAGCATTTCATGACAGAGTAGTATAGTATGCAGAAGATGTGCRTTTTTCTAAAAACCAACTTGCATAACATCCACAATATTTTGTGCATGATGGACTTAGATAACATTCAGGAGGTACAGTAGCTCCTCTCAAAATTAAATAATACAGCTTTATTAGCTGAGCTTCTTTTCTTGTYTGTTCTGCTACAGCATGATACATTAAAAAAAAAAGACAATTTCCCTCATATTAAAATGGCAAGTATCTTACAATTGTACTACTCTTTCTTTCTAGGAGCATAAAGAAGGACACCTTGCATCCCTGCCTCGTGAGGTTTGCAGGTCATTTGTGAAAATAATTGAAGAAGTACTTGGTTCTCCCCCAGACCTGGAATTGCTGACGTTGGTCTTCAATTTCCTCTTAGCAGTTCACCCTCCCACTAATACATATGTTTGTCACAATCCTACCAACTTCTACTTTTCCCTACACATAGGTAAATATGTCACATTTAGCTAGAAGTAAACAATAAGATAAAAATCTGGTCATAAATTAATATTTTTAAAAAATTTCTTTGCTGTATTTTAATAACTGTATATTAAAAATTATTGAACTGTTGGGACTTAATACTGTAAACTACTTTTACTTTTCTGAGAGAGTTTACAGTTAGACTTTATTTGCTTGGTTTACTTGGAGAGCTTTCTTCTGTCTACAGCCATAGATAATTTCTCTGGTGGTTATGCCTTTAATTGTAAAAAAAGTTTGATGCTGCTAAATGGAATGCATAATCTTAGCTGCCTATTTGGACACGTTTGTCTGTGGGCAAATTTAGAGAAAAACATCTAGCTTACCTGGTAAATGAAACTTCTTCAGAAATGTGTATTTCATCCTTTCTTCACTTCTACTTTCTTGTTTCCTGTTACTGAACTCCTACAAAAATAAAGGGCCTGAGGAGCATTTTTAGCAATTGATCAGTTGCACTGCAAGATGTCATTGTCAGGCACCATCAGTTCATTGCATATGAGTTATTGGCAGTACTTGTGGGCTTTGAGGGGTGAGACCTCGAACAACAGCTTCTTTAATTTATCTGTACTGGATGATCATGTTGACAAAATGACTGATGTGAGCTTTAAAAACCTTTCTTGCTCTTTTTAAAAATAAGAAACAATGCATAGTTCATATATTAGCATTGTACAACCTAAACCATAACTTATGTAAACATGGAAAGCGTCATCTAAGTTTGAAGTATTTTCTCCTTTTGCAAATACCTGTGTACCTCCAGCTTTAGCAGTCAGTTTCAAAGGCAGCACAGTTGTTTATCTGTATTTGTCCTCTAGTACTAACTTGCAAAATTCTGAGTAGAATGCACTTTTTGATACTTGGAGCCTTTCTGAGCTGTTTGTGAACAGCCACCTGTTTTTGATATGACGAAAAGTCAGTTATTACTATTTGTATGCCTGCAAGAACAGTCTTTAAATGTAATTGCTTTAGTACATCGTAATATTTTCATTGTTCTAAAGTAAATTTTAGTTATATCACTAAACCAAGAAATGGTTTTCAAGTGCTTTTTCTCAGTTGCTTGGACTTGAGCACTTCTCATTAGCCTCCAGTGATCAGTTCAAAATGTAATCTGAGTACTGTGAATCTAATTTATCAACAATGCAAACATAAAAAGCTTTTATGTGACTTTTCCCCTTTTCTTTCTAGATGGCAAAATTTTCCAGGAAAAAGTTGAATCACTTAGGTACCTGAGAAATTCCAGCAGTGGTGGGAAGTCAGTAGACAATTCTGCATTTGTGATTACATCTCCAACTGGATTTACAGCTTTACCACTGGAAGGTAAAACAATACTGGAAAAACAAGACACAATCTTTTGGCAAATGACTAGAGTGCCTTAAAGCATTACTTTCCCACAGATATTTCTTACAAAGCTCCCCCTGTCCCTTGGAGCTTGATGCCTGAACAGCAGAGTAAGAAGGATGGAACAGAACATGCTACCTAAACTGCTCTTCATTCTTAAGTTGAAACAAATTGCCACATTGATGGCTCAGGCTGTGGAGTGACCAGATAAACAGAATCATTTCATTTGTTAAACAGGCCTACTAGAGATGTATGAGTGCCCTAACCAGGCAGCAGTTGAAGTAGTGAGCCATAAGTAGCTATCTTATCTGGGCAAAAAGCATTAAGATGATTCTTTTCTTTATTTGTGCATAATCCTTAACATTCATCTAAATATAGTATTAAAGTATTGGCATTTAGTTATATGATAGGCATGTAAACTGTTCCTACATGATAGCAGATGAGAAAGTATATCTTATAAAGAATAACAAGATACCTTGGTTATAGAAATTAAAATTGAATAATTTTCTGGAAACAGTCTCAGATAGCATGCTAAACAAGTTGAGGTCTGTAAAGATAACTCCTTTAATCAGTTTTTAGTTCCTCTGCTAGAGATGTTGAAATAATCTGAAGTTACTGGTTCAGGCTGGTAACTTTTTTCAGTTGGTGTGCTGTCAGTGGGATGTTTTTTGCATTATTATTGAATTAGACTATTAATAATACTTTTTACAGATTTTCACAGGCAATCAACAAGTATCATCTGAAAAGCAAAAGCTGAAATATATAATTTATGTTTAAGACTTTATTTAAGCTTATTGACAATGAGAAATAAATTCTAAATAAAAATGGATAATCTAAGCAAGTTTGCCAATGTATAAAAATAGGAGTGGAAACAAGTGACTGATCTCTGACTTAACTGCTATATATTTCAGATCATGTGTGACTGGCTATATGCTGTGTATCACAATCTAATACCTTTTACAAATGATATCTTGTTGCTACTTTGCTTAGGAAAAAAAAATTAAGTCTTCAAGCACTACAGTCGAAACAATGTTTATTCGAGTGTCTTTCTAGTAAAGCAGTGGAATGAAGAGCAGATCACCGGACTCAATTGTGTTATGCAATCAGTCCCATTTCCCATATGAATGATGTATGAAATCTCATTCTTCTAAATGAGTACTTTTCTTATATCAGTAGTACCAAATTGTTGTTGTTGAATAGAGATTATTCATGTGTACTAGACAAATACTCGATTTTTTTGGTGCAAATAGATGTTCGAGTGTTTGTGGTTCTTAATTTGAATTTCTAAATTTATATAAATAAATGTTAATTTATATGAATTTGTATTTAATCAGGAATTGTAATAGTGATAGGACAATGAGTAATGGGCACAAATGAAAAGAGGGGAAACTTAGGTTAAATATTAAGAAGAAATTTTTCATTGTGAGGGTGGTAAGACACTGGAACAGGTTGCCCGTGGAGGTTGTGGATGTCCCAGCCCTGGCAGTGTTCAAGGCCAGGCTGGATGGAGCTCTGAGCAACCTGGTCTAGTAGGAAGTGTCCCTGCCATGGCAGGAGGAGCTGGGACTGGAAAATTTTTAGGGTCCATTCCAACCCCTTAACATTCTATGATTCTATAAAATATCTGGACTTGTATGTATGTTAAATAACCTGCTACCTGCATGTAGGTTTGCAGTTTGTTGCACTACCTGCTAATGTGTGTGAAAGCTTGGCTGTAAGACTTGCAGCTGTATAGATCTCCCCAGTTGTGTGAAGGCCAGCTTGGTTTGGCTGTGTTGGCATGTGTGTGTATATACTTTCACATGTTTGTTTCATATATGTATCACTCATAAAAAAAAAATATTCTTGATGTGTCGTTATTTCATTAGTACTAACTGGTGCATAGTTTTTCAAAATACTTGTGAATGAAAAACTCTCCTTTTCTTAGACTAAGAGAAAACTGCTTCTACCAGTCTTGTGTACAGACTGCTTTCCCTCTTAAAATCATATTTTTTTAAAGGTGTGTAATGTGCTCTGAAAGTTTGACTGTTTCAGGTCAAAATGTGCATTTAAAAGAAAGCACTGTTAAATAAAATATGTAGTTATTTGTTCTAAATTTGAAGTATGTGTAAAACCTTAGTGCAAAAGGGTTGGTGAATAGTATTTTGATGTCCACTGAAACATGGCAGATTTGACCTCTCACAAAAAGCTCTAAATAGAACAACCTGCTGTATTTGACCCTGCTTTGAGCAGGGAGTCTGGTGTAGACAACCTCCAGATGTGCCCTCCACCCTCAATGATTCTATTCAAGTTCCTGCTGAGGATTAGGTGAGAGAATCATAACTTAAGTCCAGAAAGTCCAGTATATTGGCAAAAATTATTTTGCATTTTATGTTTCTTTCACMTTTGTGGCTTGCTAAACATATGGCTGCATAGGAGTTTACTGTATCTACTTTGATTAACCAAATCTGAGCTGTGTTAGGCATTGAATCAGTTTTGTGCATAAAATTAACTTGGATCTCCACAGTTTTAAATGGATGAAGAGCATAACATTGAGACAAAAGCTGGTTTCTAGTGTGAAAGGAATGCTAAAGATATCCTTATTTCTCTAGGGAGCACTTCTCAGGCTAGTGTACAGCAGAAGATAAGCTTTCAGGTACCTAGAAGGCTTTCTAAAAGCTTACCAGCATCACCTACTTCCTCGCCTCAAGTTCATCGAAAAAGACAAACTGAAAGAATGGGAAGCAGTGTTGATGACCTGCAGATCATTGGTGAGCGTGACTACACTGATCTTCAGGGTAGAATTGGTTTTGTAGAAAGTTCTGAAACCATAAGGAGAGTACAGGAAGAACTCTTTCTTAGCAGCTGCGAGTCTGCAAAAACAGTTTGTGACTCAGAGCTAACATCTGCTGAAACATTTGAAGATATTGCAAAAGAAGTAGAGTTATCTGAAAATGCATTAGAGAGTAAAGAAGCAGATGCACACCTGAAATGTAATGAAGGTACTGGTAGTGCAGCTGAGCCATTGCTCCGTCGTCCAGACAATCTGAAAGGACTACCTTCATTTCAGAAGGGTCAGAGTAATTTTGCAGGGTTGGGCTTAGCATTTTCTGTTCTTGGAGCATCATCAGCCATTGCTCGCTGGCCAAGCTTTGCTGACAAGAATGTACTTCCTGAAGACTGGGACAGTCTTGCTTTTTCTTCAGCAAATGAAAATACCCCAAAACCATCCGAAAGCCCTGATGACAGGTAAGCACATAAAATAATAAATCAACAGTTGCAGAGTATATGAGCTCTAATTTCACATTCTTGCTCTTGATTACTATTTATAAAAATTTGAAGCCTGAAAACTAAGGGAAGGTTTTCAATGGCTGTCATACACCCATTTATTAAGTTTTTAGTCTATAGAATGTTCTATTGTTTCAATTTTTGCTTTATTTACATAGCAAATTTTAAAAATCAGGATTTTTGCTATGTTGGGTAGAACTGGGGAACTTTATGGTAGCTCACAAAAAAATCTCAAGCAAGTAGTTCTGGTCAGATTATCCTTTTTGCTATCTGCCATCTAAAAATAAGTGTTAATGAAGACTGGTAGTAGGAGCATTGGAGAAATGATGTCTTCCAAATTTCTAACTGTAACCCTCTTCTTGTCCCCCAAGAATTGTGATTTTGCATTTTTTTAATCTTTTCTGCTGCAAACAATAAACAACAGTGGTAAAACATATTCCTCTGTTTTCAGATATACCGAAGACTATCTTGTGCTTATTTGTTGTGGATTATATGATCTCTTGCGTGGAGTTCTCCTAATTCTACCAGATATCATGCTAGAAGATGTGATGGATAAACTTATCCAACCTGATTATCTTATAGTTCTGGTGAACCACCCATCTCCTCTCATACAACAAGGAGTCATTAAAGTAGGCCTATATCAAATGCTTTCTGCTAAACAGATGTGAACTGGCATGGTTAACATGTTGGAAATGTGTCAGCTTTTTAAATATTTTGTTTAGCTTTCTTCAAACCACAAAACAACACAAACATAGACTCTCTGAATAGATAAATATAGTCTATAATGTAAGCCAGAGGCCTTAAGAGCTTATGATGGCATTACCGATATAAATGGAAGCAGCAATGCAGAAACTCAGTGACACAAAACATATGATGCAGTATGTTAAAACTTAGCTTGTACCTTAATGTGACTTAATTTGACACAATTGACTTTCAGTTATCCTGCATTATCATCCACACATTTGTGGACTGAAGATGGACTTAAGGCTTCAAAATGTTTCAGAGATTTTTGTAGCATTAAGGACAGTGTTCCTGTGTGATGACATTATATAGATGAAAAACTTTGAGTAGATTTGTATTTCAATTTGAAAAAGAGTAAGATCGTATGGCTTTATTGAGAACAAAAGTCATGCATGCATATGCATGCACACCAAAGTGCAGGATTGAATAAATATAAAAAGTTTGAGTGTGTTTATGTATGTATTTGCTAACTGTTGTGTGTGATTTCATCTCCCCCAAACTTGACTAAAAACATAAGAGTGATCAGATCAAAAATGTATTATTGGATCTTGTTTGTAACAGGACAGTGTAGATTGCAGCTGCAATGGTGCAATTGCTGCTTCTAATCTTGAATTTTAAAAATTTTTATTTCAAACTGTTTTGTTCAAATCACAGACAACAATTTAACTTTCAGGGCAGTTATAGTAAATGTTTAACTCTTACACCATAATTATGCATTTATTTTTAGTTGTTGGATGCATATTTCAACAGAGCAAGGAGGGAACAGAAGGAGAAATTCTTAAAGAATCGGGGCTTCTCTTTGCTAGCCAACCAGCTGTATCTTCATCAGGGGACTCAGGAAGTTGTAGAGTGCTTTTTGGAAATGCTTTTTGGCCGATCGGTTGGCTTGGATGAGGAGTAAGTTACGCTGTGCTTTTATGTCCTGTACCAATATGGAAGCTACAAGCAGGGCACTTTGCTGGTCAACAACCACAAAAAAAGTTCCTTCAAAGCTATTTTGAAATGTTTTGCTTGCTTAGCATTGAAATGTGTTAAAATCCTTAGGGCTAATGTCTGGCTSTTAAACTGTTAGTAAGCAACTTCATCTGATGGAAGCTGTCAGCTGGGATCTTGTAAACACTCAGACTCTGAGTGTCTCAGAGGCCTTTGCACTCAAAGGTCCTGTAATCAGCTCAACTCTCCAACTCTCACTAGACTTCTGCTGTTGGATTTTGGTAGGTGGTTAAGGAAAAAGCTTGATGCCACAGCTGCTTCCTTGTCTTGGCTCTGAATTTAAATGCCTGTCACTTTAGGGRAAATCCCAGAGATACACCATTTTCATGAACCAAAGAGCCACCTCATATTGACAGGAAAGGGGATTAATTCTAAAAAATATCATTTACTTATATAACTGTCTGCTTACAGGTAGTCTGACTATTAATGATTGTACAGAAATCACATGTGTAAATATAATCAGTGCAAAAATCTTGTAAAAAGCTCTTTCTCAATTGCTGCCTCTGCAAGATTTGTAGCCAAGTTACTTCTGCCTCTTGACCTGATATTCACCCCTCAAAAACTATTCTTGTTTAACTGCAATATTTAGTCATGGCTCATTAATTTGCCCCAAAGCAGAATACTGTTGCTTCTTCAGGATTTATTGTGGGGCAGGAAAGGTAATTCTATTGTCTCGGGTTTTTAGGATTGTGTATAATAGTCATATGGTAGGCTGATAACCTTATAATAGTAATGCAATTTCTTAGTGCACAAGTATGAGGATGTCTGAAGCACTGCCTTGAATTCTGCAATCACAATAATGCAGGCGCCAAACTTAATTAAACTTCAGCTGTAATGGATGTAGGATTATCAATCTGCTGCCAGTCAGTATATTGTTATATTGATGACAAGCTGTACCTGTTTTSTTCAAAGTGTCTGTGCCAGTTACAATACTGACTATTGGAAAGGTGACACATCATTTTCCTACACTGATTGAAACTCCCTCTGTTTTCATGAAATCTGTGTTGTAGATGGTAGTTAGCTGAAGCTTCAGATGTACTTTTTAGGCACTTCATTTTTTTSTTGCTCTATGAAAAGTTTCTTTTGCTCTTATTATTTTTTTAGTATATAGGTATTGTTACTACAATAAAATGTAGGAGATTACCATGGACGCCTTTGCCAAAATATCAGCATATTATAAATGACTGGTATTCCAGTTGCATGTATTATTTTTGTTATCAGGTTGTTCTTTAGGATGTCACTCACTTATATTTCTCTTAACAGATTTGATCTGGAAGATGTCAAGAATGTTGGACTCTTTCAAAAATGGTGTGTCATTCCTGTTCTGGGCCTTATAGAGAATTCTCTCTATGATAACGTTCTGCTGCATAACTGCTTCTGTCTCCTCCTGCAAATCATAAATTCCTGCTCAAAAGTTGCAGACCTTCTGCTTGATAATGGTTTGCTCTATGTGTTGTGTAATACGCTGGCTGCTCTCAATGGACTGGAAACAAAGTGAGTATTGTTTCTGTTGCTRTCAAATAGTCCAGGCACAACCTTAAGGCTAGCAAGAAACTACTGGTGTATTTGTTCTACTTTCTGAAATTATCAGAGAGTATGTATGAAATAACACTGGGTTTGAGGTTTTCAGCTTTAATTATACCTGTAAGTTAATGTTTAGATAGTCAGTTCAAACAATGGAATATAAAATGTTCTTTCCATATCTTAAACGTTCAAGTGAAATGACATTTTAAAATGCGAGTTTAACACACTGTCTGCATTTTGGATGCTTTTCTTCATAAAACTGAACTGTAAGATTAAGGCCCAGGAGATGGTAGCATTCCACTGTAAATATGGCCAATGTCAAAACTGAAGAGAAGTCTCTCCTGTACTGCCTGTGACTTAATATTTGAGATTTTGAGTAACTTCAAAATATTAGCTATAAAGATTCTGTACTTTAAAAAAGTTATACAGGCAACAAAGGAGAGATGGGATTTTGTTATTTTATTTCATTAGTTGGTATCCTGAAGAAATGGAAAGGTTTCCTTTTTACCTCAATATAGTTTTTGTTCAACATGGTTACAAAATGAGATATTATCCTGATATTTTTTTGAGAAATATAGGATTTCAGACTTGTTCTTTAACTTAAAAATCTGGTAACACATCATCACTTTTCCAATAAAACTGTGTTGCACTCAACATTAGAATATCTCAAAAATTTGCAGGCATCCAATTTGCCAAAGTTAACACTAAAGAAATGTCTTAAACGATAATATTCTAGTCTTCAGTAACAKTTTTATATGAAGTACAACATAATTTTAGGTACAGTTGGTGGAAGTAGCAGGGGAAATAATAATGGGTCTTTTTAAGAGTTACAATCTACTAGAATTGTCATGTTTCTGGTAACTACAACTTTGTTTGCAGCATTCCCTTGAATGACTACAAGTTACTTGCATGTGATATACAACAGCTGCTGGTAGCAGTTGCAATTCATGCCTGCAGCTCCTCAGGTTCTCAATATTTTCGTGTTATTGAAGACCTCATTGTGCTGCTGGGTCATCTTCAAAATAGTAAAAATGCAAGGATGCAAAGTAAGTTGTCTGCTAATTTTTGGGGTCATGGGACTGGAAAAGTAAATCCCTTCCCCACTGTTTTTTGTTTAAATTAATATTCCTGCTGAGGGAGAAGGGAGAGTTTTCTGGTGATGGATGTTTCTCTTCTAAGTAGTTCTCAAAGTAGTAATTTTCCTTAGGAGCCTGCCTTGTGGTCAAGAATTGTGTACTGCTAATCTGAAAAAGGTGACTGTGAAAGTTCATTAGGGATATTTAAATGGAACATTCTGTACGGTTTCACTTAGCTTGTTTTGGAGTGATCAAATTCAATGGCTTTTCCATGAGAAGTCACTTCTGTATTGTCTGTATCTGTGGAATAGTGAGGTGACTTTGTGTCACTCCTGTGGAATCTAGAGTTTTATAGCTCCTGACACATTTTGTGTTTTGACTTGTTACAAACATCCGGTAAAAACTCTTGAAGCTGTATAAAGCATGTCGTGTATAAAGTATGCTTTGTATGCCTCCCTCTGTAGATATGGCAGTTGTTCTGCAGTTAAGAGTTCTTCAAGCAGCCATTGAATTAATAAAAACAACAGCAAGCCAAGATGCTCAGGAGCAGGCCAGTTCAGCCCCGTCGCCTTTGGCACCACATCGTACAATGTTTCAAAAGCGCAAAGGCATCGCAGGTGAGTAAAAGTGTAGCATTCTCGTACTTTATCCTATAAGTAGTACCCGATGATTCCACGATATTACCTTCTTCGGGGATTCCCTTAAATTCACAAGTTGCTTAGTAGAGCTGTTTTTAATGTAATTCGTAGTGCATATAATAGCCAACCTTGTGGTAAGGTAATGCCAAAATCAAGTTAGTGCATGTAACTAACACAGCTGTGATGTGGGGATTGCTTTGTTGTACAACTTTTCATTAGAGACTATCCTGAAATGAATACCTGCCACTCCAAATTTGTAGTTGGAAATGCCACTGTGGTTGTGTTTTAAACCTGTGTTTGGTTCTAGATTTAGCAGTAATACTTTCCCTATATTTGATAGCTAGTCAGTCATTCTGTAAAGGTTTTGGAGTTGTCTGGCTGGAAGTTGATTTTGTATGTTTCTTATAAATGAAGCTGCATTAAGGACTTAATGGAAGATACAATTTAAAAACCTGGCAAACACTTATTATTCCCTGTTTACTATGGGAATGTTTCTCTTGAGATGCTCAGCTTTTGAGACCCCTCTCCATCAAACTAGTGAAATATTATATATATATATATATATATATATATATATATTCAATATAGTGAAAACATTTTTATATTAGTGAACCTGGTAAGGCACTAAAGATAAATAGATGTAATTATATTTCCAAAAGAAGGAAATACAATCAAGGCCTGCCAGTTCATTTCAAGAAAATTTTAAGGAATATTCTTATAAATTAGGTATTTTGCTATTTGGCAATAGGTATGGTACAATATGCGTTTGCTGATATGCTGTTGGTATGTCTGGCTCATCATTTGTGCTGATGTATCTACTCTGTGATATGCAATATTTTGTTCTACCACWAAGTTTTAATCCTTTATCCTAGTTATACAGTAAAAAGAGGAATAAAAGTAATGTTTTTGAATGTTTTGCACAAAAATGTGGAAGTCATGCAATAAATCTAATCTTGATTTTTATTATTTATTATTTTTTATTTTTTTAAATATTACTTATTATTTGAATTTTATATATTCTCAAAAGGCTTTAAAAACTAAAACCAGGAAAGGCAAAGACCCAGTGATCCTTATGTTCCCTTTGATATGAATGTTTTTCAAATGTTTGTTTTGTTAAATGATATAAATGCTTTGGATGAAAGCAATTGCTGAGTGATTGAGTTTCTGTACATTTTAGTAGAATTCTGTTCATGCTTCTCTCCTTAAAGGTTCCAGGAAGTTTTCACTTGCTCAGTCTGATGCTCTGCTGGTGAAAATGCGCTCACTAGCAAGTGAGGAATTCAACATGATGATGCAGAGGAGAATGAGCCAAGAAAATCCCATCCAAGCCACTGAGTCTGAGTTTGCACAAAGGTTACAGAGGCTCACTGTTCTAGCTGTTAATAGGCTCATTTATTTAGGTAGGATTTCTTTTTGCTTTGTTTCTGTTTCAATGAAAAATAGATTCTTACTTTTGGAGTCTTGGAGTGTTAGAGAGGAAAGGCATACTGTTATCACAACTGTAATGGAGTTAGCCATAAGGCATCATTCTCTTGGTGATTTGTCTCTCAGTATTATGTAACTGACAATCTGGATAATGTTTTTGTCTGAATGAACCAAACAAGTTGTTTTATTTCTGCATTAGTGCATTCATGTGTTAACTGCCTGAATTATTACCTGAAGACTTAACTGCCAAAGAGAGCATCTGCTCTCTTAAAAGGCATCAGTTTGCATATTTCTATGAAAAGACCACATTTGTTAGCAAGATGTGATGACTTTGAGAGCTAGTTCAAATTCTGCAGAAGCAAGAGAGAGAGTAAGTATGGTRAATATGTCAGTAATGGCAGTATTTGATTTAAGGCCAACTGAAGGATCATAGGATTATTTTGCTTGAGATGGTACTGATCAATATGTAAATTTGATCTTAAATTTTAAGCCTCTGCCGAAGAGTGCCTTGATGTACTGGGTATAACAGAAAATGCAAGTCAAAGCAGATTTTCAGCATCCCAGCTGGAAGTTCCTGAAGACGAAAGCCAGCAAGAACTGACTAGCAGAATAAACCCTTTTCTTAAAGAAATGGTCAAAATGTTGGTGGAAGGAATCAAAGTATCCGTTGTAAGTAATTAGATGCTGTCCACATTAAAGCATACTTCATAAGGTTCCTTTATTAGGAACTTTTCGTGCATAACGTATTCTGTCGATAAATGCTTTTCTTACTGCCTCACTCCATTCAAATGTGGCATAAAAAACTGTACATCTTCCYAGTTATTCTCCAGTTCTAAAACAATGGATCTGTTCCGATTTTTACCTTTACATTTAGCAAAATTCTACTTGAACAAGCACAACAAAACTTAAATAGACTTTTGTGTACTACACAAATTTGCTTGGTTTCTTAAACTTCAATATTTAGGTTTGCTGAAGCCTTTAAAACCAGATTTCCTGTGCATCCACAGATGGTGGAGATTTTCTGAGCAATTTGTGTTTATAGTATATTTTAGAGTTGGGAAGGAGTGCTTTCTCTTTTTTCAGTTCTTTCCGAAGGGCTGAAAGTTTTCTCTTCTAGCATGCAGGGTTAGCTTGTCAGCCTTTCCAAGGTGATCAGTTTTTGCTTGGATAATATGAAGTGGGTTATTACTCTTTCTTGCCTCTTTATTTCTCTTAGGTCATCTTTATAAAAGTAGTTCTACATACTTTTCTTTCCAGCTCAGAAAAGTTATATTTGATAGGTGTGATATCTTTCCACTGTGCCACACTTGTAGTACTTTTCAGATGGCAAGTTTCTTTTTGTGACCACATGCACCTCTGTCCAATGCCTGGTTTCTAATCTTCTGGGGTAATCCATTCAGAAACTAGTGATTAATGTAGAAGGGCTGCTCATTAAAATGAGCAATCAAAAAAACCCTCTCATTTTTAAACCCTCTACATCACAATTTTCACTTTCTGGATTATTTTATAGTCCTTCTAATGGAATATCTAGTTTAGCTAGAAGTTGCATTCCTAATATTGGCATATTGAGAAAACTCTGCTCATTTTATTAAAATGAAAAAAAATCTGTTCCTTCATTTTTAGTAGAATGCCTTTTAACCCATAATAATCACTGAACTAAACCAAAACACTTATTTTGGTAGATAAAACTTTGTCTTACATTTTGATCATATTAACTGTGTTTATTTTGTAATGTGAAAAACTTGGTAAAAGTAACCCTGTAATATTTAAAAGTTGTCTCCATTCCTTAGGGCACCAGCAGAATGAGCACACCAAAACAGCARTGGAACAGAATCCTCTTGTTATGTAAGGACACGTTCCGTACACAACTTGGGAGGCTTCTTGTGCATAGCTTTTCTCCTGTAAGGCCACTGCAGGAGAGAATGCAGGCTTTGGATATGGTACACGAAGTAAACCATCAGGAGATTTTGCGTGACTGTCTTAGCCCGACTTTGCAAGTAAGATCAAGAGTGTTTAAGAGAAGTTTCTAAAACCTGTATTTAATTTTTTGTTTAGATTTAGAACTGTATGTGGCTTTTTCACTGCTGTTTTAGCAATGTTCAATGTAATGACAACTATGTCAGAAAACACCTGTGTGTACCTCTGCAGTTGCTATGTTATCCTGAGGATAGATAGAATTAAATGTGGGTATGTTGACACTGTTATGCATCAAACATGACATCTCTGCAATGCAGAAACAAAAGGTGATACTAGTTTTAACATGAAATATTTTACTAAGGAAGCTAGAAATTAAGGTACCCTAAAAGAACAGATTAGGAAGGAATTATCCTTGCTTTGGAACTCTTAACTGCAGACTTTCTGAAGCTTGTAAGAATTGATTGCAACTAGATTTTAAGAAGCAATCAATCCTCAACCTAAGCCGTACTCTTATCTTTTCTTACTTAGCCTTTATTAATTCTTAAAGTGGGATTGTGTATTCCATATTCTTAAGCAAAATAGCTGAATGGGTTCTCCCTGCTTTTCTGGGTTTGTCAGAAGAAAGCTTTTTTAAATTGTACTCAGTGCAAGCTTGAGAGAAAGCATTTCTTAGAGTCACAGGGAAAAATCAGTTAGGAATGTTGCTATTTGAGATCTTCAGGAACAGCAAGAATGAAATAAGACATGCCACAGTTTTAGTCACTGTACACTAAAAAGAGAAAGTATTTATTGGATTAAACTGGAGTGCTTACATGTTTCTGATCATTATTCAAATAAATAACAGTTTCAACAGGAGGAAAAGAGCTGATTCACTAGCAGTGCCTTCTGTGTGGGAGTGTCATGTTGAGTGCATTTATGGCCTGTGTCTGCTTAGCTTCATTATCTGTCAGCTCTAATTTGATTAATCAAATGAGGTGTAGCATTCTTGGCAAGCAAAACTAGAAGTCTCTGGCACATATTTCCTGAAGTATAAGCAAGGCTGCAGGAGCTGAGTACTGGGAAAATTACCATCATTTTCTTGCAAGCCATTTGAAAAGTCACAAGATGCTGGGGCAAATTTTATCCTATGAGGATTAAATTCAACATGTTTTTCCAGTTTTATAAAAGTTTATCTTTAACCATTAAAACTGTAATTTTCTTTAAATTATAGAATAATTAGTAGAAGAAATCTATACAGTCTGACTGGAAAAGGGAGTAAAAGTGGTGGGGAAAAAACCTGCTCATTGTTGTGAAAATGAGTGACCATACATCTGTATTCCCCTCTTTCCTTCTTTTTGTCTTCTAGCATGGGCCTAAATTAGTGCTCTATTTGTATGAGTTAATGCATAATCACAGCAATGGAATGACTAAAGAACAAAAAAGAGCAGCAGGAGACTTTGTGAATACACTGAAAAGTTGTGGCTATAAATGCATTCCCCTGAGCCCACGACCAAAACCAGATTTAATAAAAGCTTTGAAAGAGGTTTGTGAATAAAAACTTTGCTTTAAAAACTGCGTTTATTTGAAACAATTGTCATATGTGGGATCAGAGTTTAACTGCAGATGGTGGTGTTCTTTGGTTCATGGCTTATGCTTTTGGGAATTCTGTTTGGATTCTAAATATTTCTGTCATATACACTCAACACTTCACAGCAAGCTCACAAGCTTCAAGCTTCCTGATTAAACATGTTACTTCATCCAGATGAAGATAGTTTATAATAAATTATCGCTATCTCTTATTGTCAAGAAAAGAATTTTTATGACCTCTTGCAAAAAAAAATTATTATTGCAAATCTATATAAATGTAATAAAATGGCAGTAACTGAAAGGGAGCCTTGCTGGTTTTAAATGCTGTGAAGATACCAATTGAACAGTTTTGTCAGTCTTCCTTTTCTTAAATTGACATATCCTTTAGCCTCTCCCCTCTTTTTGTCCATCTGAAAAGAGAAAGTAATGTATAAAACTTCCATTCAGGATCAGAAGAAATATGAGATGGAAGAAGGCGTAAACAAAGCTGCTTGGGAGAAGACAATGGCTAATAATCGGCAGAAGTAAGTACTTTCTTAGAGGGGCTGCAAGAACTCTCTAAGAAATGTTCTCTGTTCAGCACTTCCCATTGCAAAATTGCCTCTGTGATTATTATCGGTGGGGGTTTTTTTTGGAATTAACATCACCACTAGCTTTCAGGCTTTTAATTTTACTGTTATATTATAGGCATATGCATTGTGATAGGTTGCATAATAAATGACATTGTGTGGACCTCAGAATACCCAACTGATTTTTTTGCACATTTGGCATTTCACCCTTAATTTTATGGTGGTTGTATCTATCCAGTCACCACTCCTGTTGCTGTGGTCTGCACAATTAAATGTCCCTGCAAGTACCCTGATCTTCAATGAATAAAATATATTCAGCATACAATTTGAATACTTTTGTGAGCTGTGTAGACTGCTGCTCCTTGGCGAAATGTAAATTTCAGTACGTTGTGGTAGATTGAGTTCTTTCTGTTAATTTATATTTCAGGCTTTGCTGTAAAAATCAGATTTGAGATGCACACACAATGTGCTTTAATGTAGGCAAGTGCAGTAGATGTAAAGGTCAGCTCAGTCAAGTCCATGCAGACAAGTGTTAAGACTTTATTATGTTGAATAACTTATGAGATTTAATCAGTGGTAAATTAGTGTCCTTACTCCAGATTCTTATTGTAATGAGTATACATGAATTAGTCAAGCATGTTAGTATATAGCCATTGATATTCTGACTGGCTTGGCTTATCTTAGGCCAAAAGTAATAGCTTTTTTGATGGCTAAGAAGCAGGAGGTATACATGAATCTCATTATGTAGGCTATGTTGCTCTGCATCTGCTGTAAAAAGAACTCTATGCATCTACTGCCATACTGATTGTATTTTATAAGGCGTTTTGGTGTCTTGCCTTCCCTTTTCAGTGTGTTTATTTGACATCTTAAAACACAACTATTTTCCTCAGTCTCTTTCAACGTCTAGATACAAAATCTAAAGACATTTCTAAAATAGCTGGAGACATCACGCAAGCTGTGTCTCTGTCACAAGGAATGGAAAGGAAGAAAGTAATCCAGCACATCAGGGGGATGTATAAGGCAGAGCTAAGTGCCAGCAGACACTGGCAGGAACTTGTTCAGCAGCTTACCCATGATCGGTGAGTTTTCTCATCTTGGTGAAAAAGGGAGAGAACTTGATATCCGTCTGATAGTTGGACTTTGTGAAAGACTTGATTTTTTTTAATCCTATTTTTTAGGGTGAGTAGCTAAGTATTTCTGTGCCATTTAGACAGTTTTTTCCATCAGGTACATCTTGCTGTGCCTAACACAGTGAAGAGTGTCTTAAAGTTTTCATATCTTGCATTACATAGGTGGAGTAAAAAATTATTTTTGGGGTAATGATACTCGCATTAGCATCTAGATACTCTGTTCACTAAATAGTGTAGAACAAAGGATGTGAAGTCTTGATAAGAAATCAACCTATGGTTTATATCCATTTTCACCACTGCAGAATTAGTATTATGTCATGTTTGCAGCAGCAGAGTTTTCAAAATAGTGTTGGATGCATTGTATTGTTGTTTTCATTAGTGAGTAGCTTCAAGAACAGTCTTAGAGTAGTAGCTTGTAAGAAGTCATTCAGTGGAATAGCTCATGAAAATAAACTACAGAATTTAGTCTCTTGATACTCTTTCAGAAATAATTGCCCAGTGTACTACTGTGCAATTTCTGTCTTTCTACTAGCTAAAGAAGAACAGAATGAATAAGTGTATATACTGCCTCTGCTGCCAAACCCTTAACATATTTTTTTATCAGAGCACTCTGGTATGACCCAGTCTATTACCCAACTTCTTGGCAACTGGATCCAACGGAGGGCCCAAACAGAGAGAGGCGCCGCTTGCAGAGGTGCTATCTAACTATTCCAAACAAGTACCTTCTCCCAGACAGGCAAAAACAGGAAGGTAATTATAACATCTTCTATGATGAATGTAGTGTAATGTCTGAATTGTAATGACTGTTAGTACCTTATTATTTGTGATGTCTTCATAGGTGTGATAAAAACTCCGTTGTCTTACCTATTTGAAGACAAAACACATTCTTCTCACTCTTCTACTGTAAAGGACAAAGCTGCCAGTGAACATATAAGGTAAGGTTTGGACAACACTTGCTTCCCTTTCCTATCTTTTCCCAATCAAATGAAACAGTCATCACTTTTTTGTCTGAATAAGCATTTTAAAAAAAATCAAGTGGGAAACGAGACAAATGTCAGAGATAATAGGCTTTTTGCTTTACGCAAAAGACTAAAGCTACCAAATACCATACTGGTGTGATATATGGATGGGACTTTTGTGGGATAACCTGATGAGGTTATCTCATTTGTCACTTAGTAGCACTGCCTGTCTTAGATATCTAAAATCTGGTAGGTCTTCCCGTCAGTGTTCAAAAGTAAATTGTGTTTTCATCCTATTTGCTTTTATCATTGTGTTACTCAATTCTGCAGTTGTGTCAATTTGCCACCTGTTACAGGCACTAATACAGCCTAAAATAACTGCAGAGAACACACGAAGAAATAAGTTGAAGTTCCATTTTCTTTCCCTCTTTGGGATTTGAACCATTAGAGTCATGATTTGCACATGGTTGGACAGTTTTTCTTCAGCTGTAACCTTGGTGGCTGTTGGTTTTAGATTGGTTTTAGGTCTCTTGAAAGGTACATAAATCCATAAACAATAATACACTTTGAAATATTTCAGAGTTAATCGAAGATGTATAAGTGTAGCACCTTCTAGAGAGACTGCTGGTGAGCTGTTGCTAGGTAAGTAGAATTTTCAGTCTTTATAAATACATTTTTGGTGTAAGATTCTGCTGTATATGTAAACCTGGCTAACTTTTTTTAAGTAATTCGGCTATTGCCTGACTTCTTACAGATTGCATACTTTATAGATCAATTCTGCCTTTCTTCTCTGCTGTTTGCATGAGTGCTGTTTGAACTGCCATTAAGTTTTAAGATTGCAGACCACTTGCTAAAAGATGTGGAATGATAAATTGTATTTCTGTCAAGTACTGTCTTGCCCAGGTACTATTCTTAGCATTCTTAACTCCTGAATACTGTTTATATAACCCAAAGATGCATCATACAATATCATGTACCTTTTTGCAACTATTTTTTGCTGTAGGAAAATGTGGCATGTATTTTGTTGAAGATAATGCTTCAGACGCAGTTGAAAATTCGGTAAGTGTTAGAACATATTGTCCAGCTTTAATTTTTCCACACTATGGCCTTCTGTAGCCTTTTTTTTCCAGCAATTTCGGTGGCAGTAGCACTAGAGTTAGAGATCTCTGGACAAGGTCAGCCAAACTGATTAGTTTGGTTTGTGTTTCTTCTGTTGCGCCTGGCTATGGAATTGGTGGTGATAGAAGAAGATGGGAAAGACGTGGGCCTGGGACTGGGAGGGAATGAGGAAGGGGTGATGTGGGAGGTTTCTGCACCTTGCAGTCCGTTGCTTTGAGTTCATCAGCAAGTGCACAGAGTTTGCTTTGATCTGCACCTGAGAACTGACCTAATTTTTCTGGTATTTGAAGACTGATGTGTAAATTGTTTATACATCCAACAGATGTTTAAAAGTAATCAAGACATTGATTGCAGTACTGAACGCTTTAAACTGTTTTTACAGAGCACTTCCTTAAACAGACTTAAACTTCTACTAAACAGACTGTTCCTGTGGTCTAAAAAGGCTACTAGCTGCTTTGTCCTTCACAGAACTGTCAGAGTTGGGATTCATGACAATGCTTTGCTTGTTCTGATTGGCTGTCCAGTATTTTAGCTTCAGAGTCGGTGAAAATGTGACACTGCTTTCTAGTGTTGGATAGGGAACTGGAGCAGCAGAGGAGCATGTGCGATGTTCTGCCCACTGCCTTGAGGAGAGTGGTGGATGGGGAAAGTAGCTAAAGAAAATCACAACAATGTATTAAAGCATCGCATTAAAATTAAAGTTTGCCTCATGATATGCTGTGTTGTTATAAACTGACTGCACTGAAAGGTTTCTTGTTTGGAAAATCTGCTATTTAAAATAACTTTTTTAATTTAAAATTCTACAGAGTTTTCATGGAGAAACTGAACCAGCATCATTTTCTTGGACCTATGAGGAAATTAAGGAAGTTCATAAGCGCTGGTGGCAGTTAAGAGACAATGCTGTGGAAATATTTCTGACAAATGGCAGAACTTTACTCTTGGCTTTTGATAATACAAAGGTACTGTGGTACCAATGCAGAGTAATATACCAAAGTGTTTGCTTTATAACATTTATATTCGTGCATTAGTTTTTAAGGAGACCTGTTGCGTGGACTAATTAAATTCTGTCTAACACCTTTGAAAGAATTTGGCTCAGCTAGACCTCTAGACAATCACAGGCATGTTGTAAAACACATCTGTTATATTAAGACATTAAAGAATCTTAGTAATACTAAACATTATTCCATTGCAGCAGATATCTGGAAACATGTTAAATGAGAGAAACTTAAAAGTCTTGGTAGTTTGAAGGTTTTTAAGTTGTATGATTAAATCTATGGTATTTTCTTTTAGGTCCGTGATGATGTGTACCACAACATCTTGACTAACAATTTGCCTAACCTTTTGGAATATGGAAACATTACTGCTTTGACCCACCTGTGGTGCACAGGACAGATTACTAACTTTGAATATTTGACTCATTTAAACAAACATGCTGGCCGTTCCTTCAATGATCTCATGCAGTATCCAGTATTTCCTTTTATACTTTCTGACTACACCAGTGAAACGCTGGACCTAAATGATCCATCTGTATATAGGTAATATGAAATGTTTGATACTCTTTATTCCCAAATACTTGATCATCCTGTATAGCTTTTTAACTTCATTGCACTAAACTGCACACACACATGAATGGAACTATTCAGGGACAAGCCTCATCCATAGTAACTTGAGCTTTTTATAATAAGTGGCTGCTTTACTTGGCATATTGAAATAGAATGGGTGTATAGATTCAAATGCAATGTATTGGACTTACACTGTCTTCATTGGATATGTATAGTTCACAGATTTAAATAGAAGCTTTATGTGTACATTTATATGATCAAAGACTTCCAGGCCAATCAGCAAAAATTAAATAGTAAAGGAAATAATATTGTAAATTACTTGGTCAGTTACAAAATCATAGTCTTCATTGTGAATAGACTTGAGTGAATTGTCCCACCCTAATAAATTTCTGTTAAGCGGATTTAACGTTTGTGTGCACTAAGTCTTTGCCTTTATAGGATGCCTCTAATTTGACTGAGGCACTTGGCATTTGCTTGCCTGTCACTGTGCTGTGGATCTGAGTTTGCCTGTAGCACTAACTAAAAGTGGCTTTTTTATTTTCTGAACTTTCTTGAAAAGCGTTACTAAGTTTTCCTTGTCCTTTTCATTATATTAAAAGTGTTATTCTTAATAATGTATTATTAAATGATGTGAATCAATATTGTAATAAAAATTACAATGTATCAGTCCTACTTCTGTTGCAGAAATCTGGTCAAACCAATAGCTGTGCAGTCTAAAGAAAAAGAGGATCGTTATGTGGATACTTACAAGGTAATTTGGATAATTTTTGCTTCTTGCCTTTGTCCTGTGTAGAAACGATATGGTGGCTTTATTTTTTTAAACGAATATTGATGGGGGAAGGAGAAACCACAAGTACAATATTTCATGTCTACAGAATTCTTGTTTCCACTATATTTTCCAGGAAACATTTCCTGGGCATTGTTTTATAACATGCCTGGAACTTGTTTGTTCCTGTACCTGAAATCATAAATCAATTTAGTCCTTCCATGTGATACTGCTGGGGAATTTAAATGGGTACCACTTTACATCTTTAAAATTAAAGATCCCTAAAGATCAGGAAGATGATTTACTGCTGTTTAGTTGAAATGACTTCACTGAAATTTGTAGCTATTTGTTCTGTTTGATAACAGAAAAGCTGTTTTCCCTGAAGTATTCTGTTATTTTAACATGCCCTACTATGATAATAGCGCTTTTTGATTTTTTCTCTTTAAAATGTTTTAAAGGCTATAGGAAATAGAAACATACTGGGGAATTAAAGCATCTGCAGTTGGACTCTCAAACTTATGTCTRTGTCACCATGGTCTAGTGTATTATTTGCAAATACTGGTTTTTTTCTATTTAGTATTGAAAAGTCTGTAAAATGACTCTGCTGTATTAGAAAACAAGAGGGGGCAGTAGGGAAAACCAAAAGTAACAAATAATGGAAAATAGGTCATTTAAATTGGCTAGACTTTGATACCTAACTGGATTGTAAAAGTGATTGCATGTCTTTAGACACTTAGAAGTGTATTTGATTCCAAATCACTTTTAAATGTATGTCTCTGAAAAGTTTGGGTTTATTCCTAAACAATTAAAGCAAGCTCTTATTTTTGTTATTGGAGTGCATCTAAGCAGGAGGTTTGATTTTCCTTTTTTTCTTTTCTGTACTATTTTTCTAGTATTTGGAAGAAGAGTACCGTAAAGGAGCACGAGAGGATGATCCAATGCCCCCTGTACAACCATATCACTATGGATCTCATTATTCTAACAGTGGAACTGTGCTTCATTTCCTGGTTAGGCTGCCACCTTTTACTAAAATGTTTTTAGCTTATCAAGGTAAGGTTACATTTGCTTGCACTTGCCTTTCATATCTAGACCTTGTTCCAATGACCCAGGAATGGTCAATATGGTACCCTATTTAGCACAGTTTTTTCAATTCCAAATAGCTGAGCTTGGTAAAATTAAAACTGGTATGCTTTAACAGTAGATTCATTCTTGAAATTATCAAGCTAGACCATGATAGACCATGAAGCTGTATATCTGATGTTTATACTTTAGTTTCTGTAGCATAAAAAGCTGACCTATGTTTGACTTGCAGTCCATGCGTAACACATAGTAATTGAGATAAAAGAATTCTAAATGTTCTCAGCTAACTGAAGAGCAGTTAACTACTTGAAGTTGCAGATGTGCAGCTGTTAGTGTCCATCATCAATGTAACGATTCAGTTTGGATTTCTTTACAGATCAAAGTTTTGACATCCCAGACAGAACTTTTCACTCTACCAATACAACCTGGCGACTCTCTTCGTATGAATCAATGACTGACGTAAAGGAGCTTATTCCAGAGTTTTTCTACCTTCCCGACTTTCTCGTTAACAGAGAAGGTATACTAAGAGGACAGCAAAACTATATACCCAAAACAGTTGTGTAATTGAGCCTATGGGTTGAAACTGAGAACATTTATATCCCTTGGTTGAACATGCTAGGCAGTAAATGTATGGGAGAAATCTGGCAAATTTGTGGGATATGCTAAAAAAGCTGTTATGTAGGACTTGAGCTAAGTTTTTGTCTAATTTTGTCAACAGGGCAAAGGAGTTTGCTGTTTTCTGATTTTGAATTCTGAATTCTGATTTGAATTTGAATGAGTATGTACAGCTGAATGTGTTTCAGAGGGACTTGTTAATGATGCAGCTTTGTTGATCAGTAATCACTGTACTTAATGGTTTAATTTGGTAGAACCCTATAAAGACCTTTTTGAAGTTACTGTCAGCTAAAATGTTGGAATATTCATTCCCCTGTTCCTAGGTTTTGATTTTGGAGTACGTCAAAATGGTGACAGAGTTAACCATGTCAATCTTCCACCCTGGGCCCGTAATGATCCTCGGCTGTTCATCTTGATTCATCGTCAGGCTTTGGAGTCTGATCATGTTTCCCAGACAATCTGTAACTGGATTGACTTGGTGTTTGGTTATAAGCAAAAAGGCAAGGCCTCTGTTCAGGCTATTAATGTCTTTCATCCTGCAGTAAGTATTTGTTAAGCAGTGTATTTGTTCATTGCCCTTAGTAACTTAATGGGGGAAGGCTTGGTCTGACTTGCTTGGAAAACATCCAGCATGAAGCAAGACCTCTCACTCATGACGTGTTGAAGAATAAGAAAAGGATTTAACTATTTCAATGTGGAACCGATAAGATCCCAGGGACTATTGTGAGACTTAGTGAATTTGTGTTCCTCTTTCTTGCCTTGAGCTAGGCATGGGGAATGATCAGGTCTGGGGTGTAGACTTTGTGGATAGTTGTTTGCAGTGGCTTACAGTAGTATGATTATTGTGATTGTGTGTGTGTGTGCGCTTCTGTCTAATTCAAAAGCTTTTTATTTAGGCAAGTGGTGCTGCAGCTTTTGACAGGATTAAAATAGTTCCATTTGTCCTGAGCTCATTGTGTTTTCCTTCATATACATCTTGTGTTCTGTCCCTCTAATGAGCTCTTTTCTCTACAATAAATTTAATTTCAAATAAGTCTTCATTTAATGTAAAGACTTCTGGAGTTTCAGTCTTTAATTGTAACACGGATATCTTGGATTGTATTCTTTAGCTTCAATCCTTTCTATCACAAGGTTTGCTCAGCATGGAGTCCTAGTTTCAAATGCATTCAAATGTTTCATGTTTTTAGTGTTCGTTCTATAGCTGGAAAAGCTAATAAAACGGTGTTTGGCAATGATGGCTCTTTCAAGTAGTCATCTGAATACTTCCCTTTCTTTTCCTCTTTTTGTGCTTTGATACTGATTTGGTTAGTACCTTAAACTTCAAATATTGTGTGTTCATTTTTTAAAGTGAAAAGTCAAGGCCTTTGGTGTGACTGAGGAAAAGTGTGTGCAGCACAACTAGAGAGGCATGAAAAAGACAAGTAGAAGGAAATAATTTCCACTCTCTTTACATATGAGGTTCTTTCGCCTTCCCTACACCAAAAGAGAGCTTTAATATGCTCATTAAAAAGAGGTACAGAAAACAAACTTCTCCAACTCTTTCCAATTCTTTTGTTTATCATCAACAACCCTTCTAGTTTTGCATGGATCAGTAAAGGTCTCAAAGAAAACTCTTTGACAGAAATTAGTCATGATATATTTGTAGGAGCAGTTCACATGATAATCCTTAAAGTGGTAGTTACTCCAATAAAGAGGAGGTGACAAGGTTAGTGTTCTCAGTGGCTCACAGCTGTTGTGGGATGGCTTCTGGTCCACGCCTTGAGGAAACAACTGAGTAGTCTGCCTCTGAATTTGTGCATGTGTTGCAAAATCTTTCCCAAAGACAAACCTGACAAGCTTATTCTTGCCCCCTTCCCTTTCTTTTTTCCACTGTAGACCTATTTTGGGATGGATGTTTCTGCTGTTGAAGATGCTGTCCAGAGAAGGGCCCTTGAAACAATGATAAAAACATATGGGCAAACACCTCGCCAGCTGTTCCATGCAGCACATGTCAGTAGACCTGGATCCAGGCTTATCATGGAAGGAGAACTTCCTGCTGCCATGGGATTACTCGTACAGTTTGCTTTCAGAGAAACCAGAGAACACACTAAAGAAATAATATATCCAGTATGTAATTTTGAATTGCAACATGATTTAATATTCATATGCTGTAATTGTTGTAGCCTGTACCCTTGGTTTACAATTTCCTTCCTAAAAATGCATCTTGCTATATTGTACTGTAAAGAAAATACACAAAATTAGTAAGTGATAGTGAAAATTATTTTCACGCATTGGTGATATATTTTTRTGTAAACTAAGATCTGAGTTTATCTTGGTTATGGCAAATAGGTGTCGGAAAGCACTTAACCAGTTTTATACTTTCAGTGATGAATCATGACATCTCTGCTCAGACCTATCGTAGGCAAACACATACCGTGCTTTCTTCCATCCTCAGCTTCTTTACTGCCTGTAGGACAATTAAACTTTCTTCACTTCAAACACTCATTCTCCCTAAAGTCTGGTGAGAAACCGAATCCTTGCGTTTAGAGAAATCTGTATTTTTCACTAACTACCTGAACTACAAGCTTGCTGCCTATGCCTTTAAAGAAATAATAGAACTACCTGAAAGTTAACAGTTTAACTGATAGTACTACAGCGCTTTGAACTTGTCTTTCTGGTTTTTTTCTTTTTTCTTTCTRTTTATTTTTAGAATAAATACTTCAGCTGTCCTTACCATGTGATTGCTTACAGGAAAGTGATATGAATTATTAATGAAATTATATTTTTCAAAAGATTCTATAATTTGAACCTTATTTGTGCTTATTTTAGAGTCCATTACCATGGATAAAGGGCTTAAAGTGGGGAGAATACGTTGGTTCCCCAAGTGCTCCAGACCCTGTTGTCTGCTTTAGCCAACCACATGGAGAAAGGTTTGGCTCTCTCCAGGCTTTACCAACTAAAGCTATATGTGGTTTGTCCAGCAAGTTTTGCCTTTTGATGATATATAGCAAGGAGCAAGGTATGAATTGGTGCTTATTCTCTACATGCACAATATATATGAGCCATAAAAAAGTTAATTCTAATGCTACTATTGTTCTCCAGCAAACTTCCCAAATTTAGTTGCTTTTGCCAAAGATTAATTTATAATTCCATTAACAGCTTCCACATGTGTGGTATGTTTCCTGAAGGGTGGATTTTACTTGTAATTTTCAAAACTACAGTAGAGGCATTCTGTAATTAAATTCATATTTTTCATTAAAGTGACTGAAGCATGAGGATTTAACTTTAGAACTTGCCAGCAGATTGAGTCCAAGAACTGAAGAACAGATGAAAAAAACTCATGTGGCAACAGAAAGGAAAATTTAAGGAATGGATTTTAGAGACAGAAAATGAGGAAAGTTTTCAGTAAAAAAGCAGAGGTGAAGGATCTGCTTTTTAAAGTTCAGTTAAACTTATTGGAGGGCTTCTTCTTGAGAATGCACAAACAGGTTCTCAGGATTTCTTTTATTTCCTTGGTAGGACATACTAGTGCAATGTTATCTTTAAGATAAATCATTTCACATTTAGTCAACAAAACCAGGTAGCATTCTCCATGAAGTTATGAGCAATCATTTCTCTAGCTAGGAAGTATTGTTAGCCTCTTCCCTTTTTCTTCATTCTCAAGAGATGCAACACTTCTTCAAAAAAGCTTTGTCCAGGTTACGAACTGTCTTTGGGGAAGACTGAATGTTTATAGGGTCTCCGAAAACTCTATTTGTTTATAATATGTTACAGATTACGTAGTCTAATGGAAAATATCCTGTGTTGAAACTTTGGGGGTTTTTATATTTTAGCTTGTGATAAAACATGAACCTGAGACTTTTGTTGTTGACTATTAAAGTGACCAAGTCTTGCTGTGTATGTGACAATGTTATGTGCCTTCCTTCAGGTGTGAGAAGTATGCACAGCACTGATATTCAGTGGTCAGCTATCCTGAGCTGGGGATATGCTGATAACATTTTACGACTGAAAAGCAAACAAAGCGAACCTCCAGTAAATTTTATACAGAGTTCACAACTCCATCAGGTAAAATCAGTCTCTTGCTCTTCAATTTTATATTGGTAGTTTAAGTGGTGGCTTGACTTGGCAGTAGGTACTCTTGATTTTGCTTTTTTTGGACATGAGCATCCAAACACAAGTCTTTTTAATTTTTTTTATTTCCTTTGGAATGTGTTCCTCATGTCTCCACTCTACCTTGTTCTTGGGTGTTTTCCTGGACTAGATAAAGATTCCTTTTGAATTCATTTGGTTTTTATAGCTTTTTCTTCCTATGGAATATTGCTGTGGATTTAAAAAAGCTTACGTTCTGTGAGAATCAGAAGAAAAATCAATACASAAAAAAAATATAGGTGCCTCAAGTTAGAAGAAAAACTCCACTATAGTTTACAGTCTATCTGAAAAAGATTGTCTAAAAGATTGTTAGGGAATGCTGCATAACCTCTGTCACACTCCAGTGATTGGGAAGAACCTGCCAAAAAGATTTTGGTGGCTGATGCGGTTGTAGATCTAGAAGTCTGCACTACTTCACTGCTCTTTAGCTGTGAATTCCAGGCTACAGAGAACTCCCTCTTTACTTTGTTTCTGAAGTAATAACYGTATAATCTAGAGAAGCTATATTGTAACTCTTGGATTTCTTTAGCTTAGGTGTTTTACATGGCTTTGCTTAAGATAACCAATAAAGAATCAGTTTGACCAAAGGCTATGGCATAATGAAAACAACAGTTAGAATAGTTTCTCTGTTCTAATTTTTTCTGGCTTTGTTTTGTCTTTTCAAGGTAACAAGTTGTGCTTGGGTGCCAGACAGTTGTCAGCTGTTCACAGGTAGTAAATCTGGTGTCATCACAGCATATATGAACAGATTCACTAACAATACGGTARGTTACATTGGAGAAAATTCATATTTAAGGGTTTAGGTGTATTCACTATTAGTCTTTTTTTTAAATCGGGAAAGGTGATAAAAAGAGGCATGTTCTGGATAATTGCTAAAAAAAAATCACATGCATTTTCAGTATTTATTTTTGAACGATCCTGTGACGTCTCAGAATGTTTGTTTGTGTGTTTTCCTGGTTGTTTACATACAGCTAGCCCTTAGTCAGCCTCATCACCTGAATGCACAACTGTTTACATGTACAGCTCTGACTGTGTTCAGGCCGGGGCTTGGAATCAAAGCTCTCTGGGACAGTGAAGCTCCCTGCATTGAGGAGTAACTTTTGCTGTGAAGGAGGTAGAGCCTTTCAATGCTTTAACTGAAACTCTGGAATGGAATTCCCCAAAGTAAACAATAACTCAAATGCAGAAGGCACTTACACTACAGAGAGCCAGGATGAATTCTCAGACAGTGTATATGTTAACCACCAAGCCTCTTTACTTTGTCATATTCTCCAAGGGCAAGAGCTGTGAATAGGGAAGAGAGAAAGGCATACGCATTACTTAATGTGTTAGTGGAAAATACTGAGAGTAGTAGAAATTCCCTTGATACTGTTTGCTAATAAACATAGTATGAAAGCATAAATAGAACTCAAAATTAATAATCTGATTCTGACTGAGTTTTTCAAAGCTTCCTTCAGAAGCTTCCATACTTTCTTTAGCAGTAACTTCTATTCTCTATAGTTTTAACAAAGAGTATTCAACTTTCCTAACAGCTCATTTTAGGTGTGTCTGAAGGATTAGTCATAGCAATAACTGAACTAAACTGATTTCCCAAATTTAGCTTGATACAGGTATTGGCAAACACATTTGTGGCATTGTACTCCTTGATGCTTTTGAATCACTACGTTAGCATGAGCTAGAAAGAACCTTGGACTGATCTGTTATGCCTATCCAGTTTTCTGTTTTCAGTAGTGGCAAACAGCAGATGCTTAGACTAGGAAGAGCACAAACACAGTGATTATTTTTTTTTTTCCCTTGGCTTTCTTCCAGTTTCTGGTGATCTGCCACTCATACTTCCTGAGCTCAGCAGCACTTTAAGTATAAAAAATGAAGTAGAGCTTGAAGTCTGAAAGCTTCAGTTAGCTGGATCTTAAGTCAGGCACCTTAACTGCTCACTAGAATAGTGAACTTTTAAATAACCTGTACTGAGACTTGGATTCCAGTTAATTTTTTAAAAAAAATAGAAATTAAATATTCTTTCCTTCTGCAAAGCTGAGAAGAAACTCTAATTAGTGGGGTTATGCTTCTTCAGTTCCGTCTGTTTCCTTGAAACAGGTGATTTTTGTTCATCTGCACAGATGATGTTCTTTGAGACCATCTTTGCTGAATTTCTCAGCATTGACAGTTTTATGTGCCCCAGGCAGAGGGACCTTGTGTCAATTTTGTAGGTCCTGTTGTTGAGTCAGTTACCCAAGTCAGGGCTGCAGGGAATTCAAGTGTGCTTCCTAGCATCTGCTCTGTATCCATCTTGTCAGCTGATCAGTGATAAAGTGAACAGTTTGTTATAGGGGTGTGGAGTGTGAAGAGGACAACAGGTGTGAGAAATCCTGATTTCATAACTTACTAGAATTTAATAGAACTTAATACAGTTGTTGTTAAAATTCCAGTTTGTCTCATTGCAATGCTGTTACAATAAGAATCAATAAACCATTGCTATTAGTACTGTAGAGGGAAGCTGCCAAAGGTGAATGCTGCTTTCAGCTCAAGTGTTGAAATGCAGATCAGGAACAAGCACTTAAAGGAGAAGGGAGGAGCACAGTAAAAGGGTTATTGAAATCAGTTCTTCATAAAAATAAGTCTTGTTTGTTGCTGTTATGGAAAATTTTGATATAACTTTTTTTCTCTCTACTGAGCAAGGATTAAAGAAGGATTTTTATATGTGAGATATCACACTGAGAATGACAACTGGGTACTTTSATAAGTGTCTTGTGTGGATGAGATGCTCAGTAGCAAGAGCAAACTAGCAGGTCTTTCTGTTGTCAAACAGTGCACTGCCTTCTGCAGTATTACGTAAATGATTTTGTCCCTTTTAGTGGAGAAAGACATGTAAATTTTTTACAGCCTGTGATTTGAGGATATGTATGTTTTTATCTTGTCTGTTTCAATTTTCAAGGTTTTTTTGTAGACCTGTTATAGGTATCCTGTACCTTCATACAAAAATGCAGATGATGTGTTCTGACACGTGTGAGGAAAGAATCAGAAAACTGTTCTCTTCCTTTACAAAGATTATTCTAATCACTGTACRGCAAGTTGTCTCAAACAAAGCCTTAGCATTCTGATTAAGCAGCTCCTTCAACTTAGCCAGTTTTCAGGAAGTCTGAATAATTTCAAATTATATAACTTGAATAAAAAGTGGGTTTTGGTGTTAAATTTTCCTGCTTTAGTTTTTACCTAGCAGCTTCTATATTCAAACTTGACTTCCTGCATGTTTTCCCAACTTGGTATCATTGAAGAACTTGGCACCAACTTGAGGAATTCCTAGTAATTTTCTGTACAGAGAGGGTCAACTTCTGAGCTGGGTTTTCCTTTTATGTTTCCAAGTGCTTCCACTAGACTCTAAAATATTGAGAACTGTCATTTCACTGTCATGTGGAAAGAGCTGTCTTGCAGAAAACAAATCGGCCAACTCTAAGGTGTGTAATTGTGGCAGAAGTACAGTAGTTTTTCATTTCAGTTCATCGGATCACATCAAAATATTTGTTTAGACTAAAGCACTGGAAGCAAAATGTTGAACATTGATATCTATGTCTTGCCTTATAAAATGTTAAACATAATAAAGCACTAACATAGTTGGTAAATTTATATTAAAAGTGATGTGAACCATTTTTTGAAATCTAAGAATTAACCTAGGCATATCTTTTTTTAGAAAAAGAGACACTAATTTTATTTTTCAAGAGAGTATCTGTTTTTTTGCTGTTTTTCAGCCTTCAGAGATAGAAATGGAGTCACAAGTGCATCTGTATGGACACACAGAAGAAATAACAAGCTTGTTTGTTTGCAAACCATACAGTATAATGATAAGTGTCAGCAAAGACGGAACCTGCATAATATGGGATTTGAACAGGTACAAGTATATATGTAACTCTTCCATAGCTTTCTTATAAATACAGGTTTTCCAACTCTTGGGTATCTTTGCCCTTTTGAAGTTAATTGAATTTGTTCTGTGTATATCTTACTGTGAAGTCAAACCCTTACTGTTTTTTCTCATAAAAGGTGCTGAAATTTTATAGTGAATATGAAAGACACCATAATTGTGCAAAATGTTGATTGAAATTTAAGTAATTCTTTTTAATATTTTCCTCAAATAACCTTTTCTGCATTTGAGTTTGAAATTTAGGCTTGTTCCCTTTGTTTTCTTCAGGCTGTGCTATGTCCAGAGTCTGGCTGGACACAAGAGTCCTGTGACTGCAGTTTCAGCTAGTGAAACCACAGGTGATATCGCAACAGTTTGTGATTCAGGTATGTTCGTCAGTCAAGAAAGCTGTTTTGACTTGCAGACCAAATAAATCATGAGACTCGTAATTGAATTAGTTCTTGAGTGTGTATTAATCATCTGAGGATGCATTCAGTCAAACATAAGCACAATTTTGCTTTTTTTACATAGTAATATACAAATTTCTCCAGAAAAGATTAGGCAGGTGTTTGAATATAATGTAGAGATACAAAGGCCAACAGCTTGGCCTCTTTATAAAAAGACTTGAGATTTTAATAGATTCCTGGGAGTGAATCTATTTCTATTTTCCTGCTTTCATTTTAACCGAGATTTGTTGAGAAAGGTACAGTTCTTCAGGGGAGTATAGTGTATTACAGGGCACAGGCAAGGGGTATTAAAGGACAAGGGGAAATTATTCTGACAGTTTCAGAAACCTAATATTTAGATTTTTAAACTTACTTGGAGACTTTCAACTGCATTTCTATAGCTCACAAACCAATTTTTTTTTCCTGCAAAACATTGTATTCTTTAATTAGTAAGGGACATTCCCTTTTAAGACAAAAGCGGTGATTGGGTTATTAGTTCTCTGATAGAATCAAATAATGCCAGATAACCAGGCAGAAGTGTGCTTGCTATTTTTAAGTATTTTGCTTAAAATGCAAGCCAAGCTACAAGAACCAACTGCTTAAATAGCTAGTATGAATTCCATCTTAGTGCCTTCCTTGTTAGTACATGAAAATTGGTCATTAAAAGCAAATTAACATAGTGTTTTGTAAGTAAAATGTTCCATAAATATGACATTATGTCTTCTAARTCACTGTGGTGGCTTGGTGGTTTGGATGCTTCCTGTCGCAGAGAGAGAGAAGTAATTKTACATATCACTCAGTCATTTAAACCTTATGAACTCTCAAGAAGTTGAGTTCTTTGCCACAGAATATTTAAGTATTACAGACTTAACYGTGGTCTACATTTATTTTTTTAATACTCGCATGCTATGTTCTGTTGCAGTTGGAGGAGGCAGTGATTTGAGACTTTGGACAGTTAATGGTGATCTTGTTGGACACGTGCACTGCAGGGAAAGTATTTGCTCTGTTGCTTTCTCTAACCAGCCTGAAGGCGTGTCTGTCAACGTGATTGCAGGGGGCCTTGAAAATGGAGTCGTTAGGTGAGCATTTGAAACGTTTATTTGTTAAAATACTCTATAACTTAGGCTCGCACTTTGAGAGCATGTAGCCAAATATCATGCTGATATTTGGCTTTAAAAAGGGTGGACAAGCTGTCACTCAGCTCCCAGTCTTACTAGTTGCTGAATAGATTGTTTATCACTGAAATATTTGTAAAATCAAGTGTGACAGAAGATGGCTCTTTCTTTCAGACTCTGGAGTACATGGGACCTGAAGCCAGTACGAGAAATAACATTTTCGAAGTCAGCCAAACCTATTGTAAGGTAAAAAGATCTTAAGTATAGAATAAATGGATTTTTCTCTCTGGGGAAAAATAAAACAAACCCACAGCAAAATAGTCTTGAGTGTTGAACCTGAAAACAGGAGGTAAACACCCATGTCTAAAAAGAGCAATGCAAACCTACTAATTATTCATGAAAGCAAAGTAAGCACAAGTGTACTGTATTTGTAATGACACTAATAACTAGGTTCTGCTGCTGGCAGATGGAAATTAGCAGGATTCCCTTGAAAACTGAACAATAGCTACTCCTCTAATTTTTAAATTTAATATTTTTCCTCAGACTCTGTGTTAAAATTATATAATCTTAACTTTGTCAGACTTAAATAGACAGTTTTTCTTCCTCAAAATTAAATTAAAATACTGCATTTCCCTCACCATTTTTTATGTTGGAGTGAAATGGTGGAGAAAGGAGTAAACTCAGAGAAGCCTGGAAGCTGCCATTTTGGAGTGCTTGTGTAGTCAGTTTTCTCTGAGTCCCCTTGATTTTTATAAGGAAATTCTCATGCCAAAGTGTTTTCAGAACACAGTCAAAGAATTGAGCCTTTGATATCCCCAGTGGTACAGTAGTCTGAACAGAGGTCTTTGGAGTTATGCCAAAATTTTATTATCTTAGTGTTATCATAGTAATAAATCACACTGAAAAATTTTGTTTTGACTGTTGCTGGAATACCGTTTAAAATCCAAAATACTATTTTTTTTTTTAGAAATGAAAAAGATTTTCTGATAAGTTATTGCCTTCATTACCTCCTTTAAGAAGCACGCTTCACAAAGATTGTTGATAATGATTTAGTAGCTATTGAATAATTTAAAGTTTCCTGCTTAAATGTGACAGAAAAAGGATGCTGACCTTCATGCTCTCTAACATTACCCATGGTATGACTGAAGGGCTTTACTAGCCCTGTTACAGCTCAAGAAATGCCCATCTGAACAAAAGTCCTGTGCTGTGCTGTGAAATCTGATGGATTTAGTTTCTGCCTTTGTCAGCAAAGCAAGTTCAGAGGGCACTGAGCTCTGCTGCAGAAAATTCTTCCTTTCAGAAACAGAAGGGAAGAGAGTAGGATGCTGCTACTGATCCTGCCCTTTTCCTTGACACTGCAAAGAAATGAGTAGTAAACTGAAGGGGATGTTGAAGTGCTGGCCGAAGCTGTAGTTTAGCCTGTTTGGGTACAAAACGAATAAGCAGGCATATGCAAACATTGCTACATTAATGCACGCGCTGGGTCTCCCCTGACAGCAAATCTTTGTTGGCTGAACTCTCATGGAGTTTTAATGTCTTCTAGCATTTTGAATAGCCACATTTAGTATAAAAATAGACTCTTCTTGTTTTCCAGCCTTACGTTTTCCTGTGACGGCCATCACTTGTTCACAGCTAACAGTGATGGGAATGTTATCGCCTGGTGCCGCAAGGACCAGCAGCGCTTGAAGCTGCCCATGTTCTACTCCTTCCTCAGCAGCTACGCGGCYGGGTGATGGTGGACTCTGCTGCTAACTCATGTGTCTGATGCACTTTAATCCAAAATAGATTATAGGATCTCTTATTTAACTGGACTTTGAAGTACTTTGAACGTCTCTAGAATGACTGAATAGATGGGTATTTTTAAAAGAGTGGTCTAAGGTGGATGTAAAATTGCATATGTGCATGCACGAACTTGAAGCATATCCAGGTCAGCAGGAAGCTCTGGTCATACTATCCAATGCCAGCAAAGTGACTCATAAGTGCTCAATGCTGCAATATAAAACACCAACAGTATTTTTTTAAATCACTTCTTGGACAGAAGTATTTAAAAAAATTGATTATGCTTATTCCCCCTCTTAGTTTGTAAAATATCAGCAGCATCAATTTCTGTAAATATCTATTGAAATGTCAGCCTATGTATATCTCATTAGTTGAGCGTGGTATGGTTAGCTCTGGGATAAGCAATCCAAAACTTAAAAATCAAACACCACTTAAAAATTGCTTTTTTTGAGAAGCAAAGAACTTAGTAGGTGCTTTTTGCACCATCTTATGGTATTGTAATGCTAAAAATTGAATTTCTGCTATCTTTATATTTGTAGTTTTTGCCATCTTCTCTGTTATTGTAATAGTCTTCGCAACAGATGAAAATAAAATATTTGTCTTAGTGATGGGTAGACACTTCATGGCATCACGAAACGGTGGTTAGATCACCATGCAGTAACTCCCTAACTTTGTCATAGTTAGCTATTGCAATTCTGTGGCAGAACATCTGTTACATACAACACAGCTTATCTCCCAGRACTCTAAAAAGATGTTAAAGAAGGCACAGATGTGCTCCTGTTCTAGTGTCATTGAGGTTCAATACACCTGTAAAATGTTTGAATCTAACTGTTTGAATAATCAATGTTCATAAGCATCAGATGATTTGGAAATGTGTACACAGATACRCTGTGCAAATTCGTTGTTTATTCTTGGGTGCTGTTTTCTGAGGGGAAAAAAAAATAAGCCTCTGTTGTGAAAGGCTTAACAAATTTGAATTCTTAGGCCAGAGGAAAAATTAGTATTTCAGTTGATGGATTTGTAGACCTCTAAACCTGACACCATGAGTGAGTGCCTACCAGCCATGTGAATGGTAAAGCAAGAACACTATGTAAGTCTGATGTAGTTACCTTTTCCTTTTAAATTGCTTTGCTTTTTCATCACTGACATGTTCTGCTATTGCCATTGAGTCAAACTGATACATTGCTGTATCTTCTCATGTTTAAGGCTCAACTGCTTTGAGAACACTTTTTATGAAATTGTCAGGTTGTGACGAAGGTGACACACACACAGAGGCAATCTTTACACTTTTGAAAATTCCAAGTAGTTTTCAGAAATTCTTGCAACTTCCCAGTCGAAGAACTTCTCAAACTAGAAAAACTTAAGAAAAATGTTCTCATAGTTCATGACACAAAGGCTCATTGTCAGTTCCATTAAGCAAGTGGCTACATACTGTATGAATTGAATTTTAAACTGCATATATTGTAGCAGCATTGTGTGGGATGGCTTTAGTCATGTTTTTCTCTGTCTAAATATTAATGTAAGGTCCAAATACAGACTGAAAAGCTTCCTGGCTCATGTTGATGTGATGTGCTTTCTTTAAGAGAAAAAAGACAAACAYTGTAGTTTTGGGGTGCTTTTGTGCTCCCTGTTTTGGGGTGTTGCTCACAAAGGCTTATTTTTTTATAAAGTAGAATTCCACTTGTTACAAACCAATATGCAAAATTGCTGGCCTTGTAAAGAGTGCAATATTATATATTTTTATGTAAAAGTAAAAATGATTTTTTGAAGCAAGGAATATTTATTCAGCTTAATATTCTGAAACTATTAAAATAACATTGCAATAGTGTCTGTGCATGATGTACTTAAATTTCCTGTAAATGTCACATTCCACACTGTATTTGTATATACACTGTCACATTGTTGGGTAATAAACAGATCTTTGTACCAAACCATTTTGAGATGATTAGAAACATGTTTTTGGCTCAGTTGTACGTTTCTTCTTTTAGAAGTCTTTCATAGCTTGCTCCGGATCAATTTAAACTGGTTCCTGTGTCTTTTGTATTTTAAAAGTCATGAGGTGGGAAAGTTCTGTTTATGGGTTATGTCCTGTGTTTGTCAAATTGAAGGTGGGGAGTGCAAGATGGGAAGTGGGAAACTCTAGGTGTATCATTCTGCACATGTGTTTGTCTTTCCTTCCCCTAGGATGCATGACTAGAATTTGGATGAAGTCCTGGCTCTCAAAGTGGAGACATTCCCCTTCCTTCCATCTGCCTTCTCACTGAAAACCTGTCTGAGCTGCAAAGGCAGAAAAGCAACTTCCCTCTGGATTTGCAGAGAGATGGGTGGAAATTGGAAGACTAGGATCTCAGGGAGGCATCTGACAGGATGCAAGGCTCTTTCTGTTGGAAGCCAGGGTTTGAGACAGGTTCATGTGGCAAGGCCTAWCTACCTGATTGCAGGATTCTGTGGTAAACCCAGACCTTTATCTTCTGATAGTGGAGAGACATGGTGAGAAAGGGAAGGAGAGGCAACAGCTGGATATTCACGTGTGGTGGGAATCTCCAAAACCATTACAGAAAAAGGGAATGCTGATCTTGCATTTAGAGATCCACTGTTTAGACAAACCCAYGACAATGAAGAGGAGAAACAAAAGAAAAAGTCAGTAGAGAACTATTATCTGTGAACTGAGTTAAACAATAAGATAATATAATAATAATATAACTTAATAGAGCATTGGGGAAATATCACCTGGCTTGCTACTTACAAACTTTTAGTTTACCTTTTAATTTCTTCATACTTTGTTTTGTTTAAAGCTGTGTTGGGTTATTCTTTTTTCCTTCTTGCATATGCAAACAGAAGTCGTACTTCTGTGTGCTGCTCTATCACAAAAACAAAGAAAAAWTACTATTGAAAAGCTCTGCTTGCCTTGAAAAATATCCACTGGAATGTTATTTAAGCCTTTTTACATACAAACAGCACTTTGTCATTTGCTACTGTACTAAGTTACAAACTACTGACAAATGACCTCTGTGCAGAGATTTATTTGCCATTACTGCTCTGGAGTGGGGTCAGAAAGCCACTGATTTTGCATCTGGCTTTCTGTGATATTGTGTATTTCACAATTTTGAAAAAGGATTAAAAATTAAATGTGACTGCTCCAATTAGACTCTTAAAATATTCTGGACTCCACAGCAGAAAGTAGTTGAGTAAAAATAGGAGCTTGCTTACTGTTTCCAACTTTAAGCTAGTATTCCCAGGGRAAAAAAAAATTAAAATCCTGATTCTCTAATGTAATTGACTGAAGCCCATATAAGCCTCATTAGAGGCTAGTTCATATAAATTCAAGCAATAGAAATTTGTGCTAGCTGTATGGATATTGCCCTCAGAACCTGTAGGAGATGCCTGGTTGTGGTGGAAAGTTAAGAGTTTGCAGATTAAAAAGAAAACATGTCTGTGTAATATATTATAAAAATACATTTTAAAACAGTCATTCTCTGCCCTTATATTTTAGCGTAAGTAATAAAATTGTTAGAATCTAGTGGTAAAAATACTGTGTGAAATGATCACACTGGGTGATTATTAGAACTATCTAACGTGCAGTTTGTCTAACAGCATGTAAATCCTTTGTCTGTGAAATGGGGCCTTTTGTCRACTGATGATGCAGTTGAACATGAGTGAAACAGCAGCAGCATGGGCCAGTGAGGTTTCTAGTCAGTTTCTGGAACCCGACTTATGGGRAACTTATGAACTTATCTATTTATATTTTGTAATGTTTACCTTTTTTCTGCTGCATCTCCTTCTCCCAAGCCACTACCTCAAAAGCCATTGACTCRGCCTCAAAAGAGGCTGCCCTTGCACCAAAGCACCTTTAAAAACAGGGCTCTTCCTTGTTCTCTTTCGTATAGAAAACAAATGTTACTTGGAAATTCTGCTCCACTACAATTGCATGAGAAAAAGTGCTGAGGACAGAGTAGGAGAAAACATACACCCCTCCAGAGGGAATAGCCACGTTACTGGGGTGGTGGTGCTCCTGCCAATGTGTTACCACGGCTGACAAATTTTTCAGTTAAAAATGTTAATTGGCACTTTTAAATGCTGCTGACTCRTATGGTTTTTATAGGGAGAAGTATATAAAAATCGATCTATGAAGCTGAATTGTATTGCTCGGACATACTAGCCCTGACTAGGTGAGTCTAAGAAGCCCCTTTCCCACAGCAGTTCCATTCCTCACAGTGAGCTTTTTACTTCATCCTTCCTTTTTTTGGTGTGAGGGCAGGACAGGCGCTCTGGGCTCTCACCCCTGTACCATGCAGACTTTGCCATTTGAGCTACAGTGCTACAGGCTGGGGGCAGAGTGGCTGGAAATCGGCCCACTGGAAAAGGACGTGGAGGTGCTGATTGACACAAAGCTGAGCAGGGGTCCGTGTGTGCCCAGGTGGCCAAGAAAGCCAATGGCATCCTGGCTTGTGTCAGAAATAGTCGCCAGCAGGACCAGGGCAGTGACTGTCCCCCTGTGCTCGCATAGTCTGTCTTCAGTTCTGGGCTCCTCAGTTCGGGAAGGACACTGAGGTGCTGGAATGTTTCTGGAGAAGGGCAGTGAAGTTGATGAAGGGTCTGGAATTCAGGTCCTAGGAGGAACGGCTGCGGGAGCTGGGGTGGTTTAACCTGGAGAAGAGGAGGCTCAGGGCGCACCTTATCATTCYCTACAACCACTTGAATGGAGGCTGTAGCCAGGTGGGAGTCGGTCTCTTCTCCCGGGTAGCAAGTGACAGGACACAAGGAAATGGTCTCAAGCTGTGCCAGGGCTGGTTCAGTTTCGATATTAGGAGGAATTTCTTCACGTAAAGGGTGRTTAAACAATGGCGTGGATTGCCCAGGGAGATGAAGTCACTGTCCCTGGCGGTGTTTACAGGGTCTGGCACTCAGTGCCCATGGTCTCGTTGACAGGCTCGTGTTCGGTCATTGGTTGGACTCGATGATCTCAGAGGGCTTTTCCAACCCCACTGATTCTGTGTTTCTGCGGTCTGTGATTCCGTTTGAGAAATACCTGGGTGATCGCTCGATCCTTAGCGCCTGCTGGAGCCGGGCAGGAGGCGGCTGCAGCAGGAACAAGAGGGAGGGAGGCAGGCGGAGCGTGAGGGCGGTGGCAGCGAGGCCGCGGCCGCCCCGCCCCCCGCGCCATGTGCCGCTGCCGGCCGGGCTGCTCGCGGCCCCCGCGCTGAGGGAGGCACGGACGGAGGGAGGGGCGGACGGACGGAGGGAGTGCMCGGGGGCCCGGCCGGGAGAAGGGGCCGGGTGGGGCGAGGCGGGGCGGGAGAAGGGCGGCTGGAGCTGGGGCGGGTCGAGGCTGCCGCGCGGGGGTTTCTCCGTCGCTGCGGCCGGCGCCGGTGTCCTGGGAAACCCTTGGCTGCTGCGCCCGGCGTCCCGCTGGTCCCGTGGGCTGCTGCGGGTAAACGGCGGCCGCGCGAGCCGGAGTTCCCCGGTTACCCGCAGGAGTCGGCGTCGGGCTTTCGGCTCCGTAGTCGCTGGCACCGGCGGGGAGCATCCTTCTCCGGAGAACCTGCCCCGAGCCCAGGTACCCCGCGGGCGGCGGGAAGGGGGTCTCTGCCCTGCGTGCGTTCCTCCTCCGCCAGCTCCTGGTGCGAAGGCTCAAGGAAGCGGCCGCTTTTCCTGCTGACTGGCTCGCGCTGACGGGGGAATAACTCTCACTGCCCCGGCTGCTGCTGGCGGTAATCACCGATGTGCGGTGCTGGGAGCTGCTGCACAGCAGAGCCATTAGGGCAGTGCAGTCAGACAGAAAACTCGGAAAAACAACTTGAAAAACGCTGCTGCCCTGCAGGTGATGCAGTGCCGAGCTTCCCGGAGGCGCTCTCCCTACCTTGTGTGTTACAATTCAGTTCAAATAGATTTTAAGCAGGGTTTAAGGGGAATAATCAAAATTCACTGTGTATTTCTTTAAAAGCTCCTAGCTATCTTTCAAAATTAGCTAAAGAGGTAAAACAGTAGACAGGAATCATCTTTCTGCCTCAGACTTTCAGAATCTCGGATGCTTTGCTGGGCTGTACGTTCACATAACCTGTATGCTGATGATAAATAATATTGCATGAAAAGATTGTCCTTGTGAAATATCACATTAGTTCAGCCATTTTTTCCTTTGATTGTTAAATGCTGAGAAGCAAGATGATAGTTTTGAATAAAAATTTGGGTATGGTGGCAAGAATTTTTGGAACTTGACAGTTGGACTGGATGTGTTAGGTGAGAACTGAGCGGTTGGAGTTTCACTGATTGGCAGTTACATGATTAGAAGTTATTTTCAAAGTCACCACGTTTATGGTATGAACATTACATTCTTTCCTTATCGTGAACAATAGTCTTGCCTTTAATCTAATCGTTTCTGTTTGTACTACTAAGCTTCTCTTTAGCAGATGGAGTGAAAAGCTCTAGTAATTTTCTAGTATTTCTTTGTGCAGCCATGAGATAGAGAAAGCAAAAGGATTCCTTACCCTCCCTCTGTTTACAGAGCTACGTCAGTTGCTGTAAGCCTTAGACTAAGAACTGAGATAGAGGGGGAAGTTGGGTTTCTTTCCTTTTCTTTTTCTCTTTTTCTCTTTTTTCTTTTTTCTTTTAAATCCTTTGGTATGCCAGTTTGGCATCGAACAGCTGTGAGGCCGTAAATTTTGCTGTTTATGTTCCTGCAAGTGGATAGTGTAATGTGAAGATCTTTCCTCAATTTAGGATGTGATTTGCAGGTATCCAGGAATGATTCCCGCGAATGTCCCTGGGACTTAGCTGACTGATTGTGTTAACTTTTCTATTGGGCTGTGAGGTCCAAGAAGCACAGAGCTTGTGTGGAAGGTATTCTTTAGACCTGTCGACCACAGGTTTTCTAATCTAGTGATTTCAGGTCTATCAATTTAGATTAAGGCAGCAATTTGGTTTAAGGCTTTTTGGATTGAATTCTAGATGTTGCTTTTCTGGGATAGCATTTTAAGGTTGTACTTGGAGCTGGAGGGGGGGAAATTGCAATGCAGCTTTTCATCCCTGTTGCTTGTAGAAATCCATCCCAAAGAGCTTGAAAAGTCTATTTTGCTTCTATGTTACTCAAATTTTTAGACTTTTTCTGCATTTTACTGGCAAGTATTTATAATGTTTAGTAAATGTAGGTTGCAGTCCTTAGCGCAGTGCAGTGTCAAGCTATACCTGCAAATATTTATGCAGCTTTCTGGGTTATCATAAGATAAGTTTGCCTTTGAATTGCTCTTGGGTGCGATCATCTATTGTAAAAACAAACAAAGTTGCTCTTCACAAGCATTTTTAGGAGCCTGGGAGATTAAGAACTTCAGCACAYGTGAGTTACCTGCACCCAGAAAAAGGATGAAATAAGGTAAAAAAGCACAAAACCCCAGAAAATTCAGCTGGCTGGGAGGCTGTTGATACACAGCTCTCAGGAGTGATGCCTTAGGAAAGGACTGTCTAATGTGGTGTGCCAGTCAGCAGAAATTATTTGGCTAAAAAAGGCTGTGTAGCTGCTGTCACTATTCTTTGTTAGCACGGTCGGTGTTCCCCTAAAAGAAAAGAATCAATAGGGACCAGGTTAATGAATCTGGTGTGCTGCACAAAAATATACTGGATAAACGAGCTCCTCTATAATCTAGGTCTGCTGGCTGCATCAGTACCATGTAGGCTGCATGTAGTCTGCTCATTAGCATAGTTACTGTAACTACGGTGATTATCAGGACCTGTGTATGTCTGTATCGATCCAACTTGAAAACAACCAGGAATGAACGTTAGCAAACCCAGCTGGGAATTCCTGGTTCAAGGGTTTTTAGGTAATTTAAATTATGGGGAGAAGTTACTCCTTTTAAGTATCAAAAGGAACATGGCCAGCAAGTCAAGGGAGATGATTCTGCCCCTCTACTCAGCTCTGGTGAGACCCCACCTGCAGTGCTGCATCCAGCTCTGGGGTCCTCAGCACAGGAAGGACATCGAGCTGTTGGAGCAAGTCCAGAGGAGAGACGCCAAGATATCAAGGAGCTCTCTATGAGGAATGTCTGAAAGATTTGGAATTGTTCAGCCTGGAGAAGCAAAGGCTCTAGGAAGACCTCATTGCAGCCTTTCAATAATAAAAAGGGGCTTATAAAAACAACGGGGACAGGATTTTTAACAGGGGCAGTTGCGAAAGGACAAAGGGTAATGGCTTTAAACTAAAAGAGGGTTGATTTAGACTASATATAAAGAAAAAACCTTTTACAGTGAGTGTGGCGAAACACTGTAACTAACATGATGCTCAGAGAGGTAGTGGATGCCCAATCMCTGGAAACATTCAAGATCAGGTTGGAGGGGGCCCTGAGCAACTTGCTATGGTRGATGTTCCTGCTCATTGCAGGGGCCTTGAACCAGGTGATCTTTAAAGGTGCCTTCCAACATAAACCATTCTGTGATCCTGTAGACTGCCCACCCAGGTACAATATAAAGATAAATGTGCCTTCCTGCGGGACTAAAGGCCTTGAGAATACTTGGACAGTTTAAGAGGAGTCATCTTAAGAGAGATGACCAGAGCCATTTGTCAGGCTGCAGCCTCAGAGGAAACACTTCCTACAAGAGGGTGTTTGAAGGAGAGGCTTCCTCACATTCCAGGGGATGGGTGTGTAATAGATTCTCTTGTAATTAAAATTTCTTTTCTCTCCAGAGCTTTATTTCTAAGTAAGAATTTTATTTCATTGAAGAATATTAAGCTTAAGGTTATTAAAAAATACCGTATGTTCTAARGACAATAGACTCAAGTGTATTCCAAAGCTTTGTCTGCAAAAAGGACTTTTATCACAACCTGGTTTGAAAGTGTGCACAATTCTCATTGCCAACATCACACCRTATGTAACAGGACCTTAAAAGATGCCTAAATATGTACTGTATTTGGAGAGAGTGAGAGAAGATAGAGGTATATGTAGCTTGGTGTGTGAGGAGAAGTCAGTCTTGCAAAGTTATAGAATCAGAGCTGTCTGTAAAAAATAGAAATTAAATACTTATATGGCTGCTAAGCACTTCCAGAAATATAGTACTTAAATATTTAAATGCATGTAAAGGCCAAGGTTGGAGCAGGATTTGGAACAGAACAAATGTTTGTGCTTCAAAGTATAAACAAACCTCTTACTGGGGATAAGTGGAAATTTTCTCCAATGTCTGAAACACCTAGTGCCAGACTTTTTTTTGTTTTAAAAGTTCTTTTTTTACAAAGCCTCATATTCTGATTGTTTTCTGGTACTGTGAAATGATTTACTAGACAAGATACATACTTTCTTTTTCAAAGTTTTCCCTATTTGGTGTTTCAGAATATAGGTAAGGATATATTATCTTTGTGGCATTGTTTTAGAAACATGATTTGGATTTTTTAAAGCATTTTTATGCCTAATAGCCTTTTCAGAATTCTATTATGGACTTAATCCTTATTCTGTAGATGCTTATACAGTAGCTGGAAGTACTATGAACAGTGTTCCTGCCAACTTTGTTGCAGCCAGTGACAGTTCAAATTGTCTAACTCTAATGTTTATAGCTTTTACAATTTGAGTGAATGAATTGCCAGAAAAGCTTGGAAGGTCTGGAATTCTCTGGACTGTTCAAGGAGTTGCAGTTGCTTAATTCAGTTTAATTTAAATGTATTATTCAAATTTAAATTTCTGATTTGCCTCTGGACTTGGGCTGTGGCAAATGTAGAAAGGGCTCTGACTTGATTTAGCTTTTACTTTTTTGGCTTTGTGATCATGAGTAGTGTAGCTGTGAAGATGATAAAATTTAAATGATTCATGCTTGTGGGGGCATCATTTTGTAAACAAAGCTAAATGTGTTTACTCTAATTTTTATGGATAGGTTGATACTTAAAGCGAGGGAGTTGAGTTGAACAAAAAGTTCCAGAAATGGGCTGTAATTCAGAACCTTCTCCTTTTGGGAATGTCTTATATCCTTTCTGCTGTCTGACTTTCCACTGCAAGTCAAAACACATCTCAAAAGAGATGGGAGGCTGTTGCTTCATTGTGGGGTTTTGTACCGTACATGGCATTTTATGCAAAGCCAGTTCCTCCACATGTATTCAATCCTGTGCCTTGTGAGAAATATGAGTTAAAAGATTGTAAACAAGGACGAAGACAAAGAACCTGCTGTGTTCTGACACGATTTTATTTCATCAGAGCATGCAAGAGGGAAACTTGTGTTCCATTCAAATGACACACATATACAGAAAACCTGTTCTTGGTCTTGGCATATGTTAAAGCTCTTGTTTTGTYTGGCACAATTAATATATTTTAAAGTAGCATTTCCCTGCCTAGACTTTTACTAGACCTGAAAGAAAAAGATTTTTTTGTTTCTTCAAATTAGTGCTGAACATGGCTCGCCATGGCATTTGTATTCCACCATTCTGTTTTACAGCACAGGCTACTGATTTTTAGAAAGGAGAAGAAACAGTTGTCTTTGCCTTGTCCTGGAGCATTTGCAGTTTGTGAAATCAAAGCAGTTAAGAAATTATTCCTCCATTCTTTCTGTGCTCTGGATTGTGTACTTCTCTTGAGTCTAACAGGGTTAAGAGATTGTACATACAGGTTTTTTTACAAGAGCATTTCTTGTGTCCTACTTAATTTCCTGTTTGTGTCTTATACCCCAGTGACTGGTTCAGGTGAGCTATCAAGGTTCAAGAAGGGAAATTTGTATGGTTTGAGATGTTTCCTTCTTATCCAGAAATAAGCTGGAAGTATTAATTTTGAAAGACCTGAGCCTAAAACTCTTTTGGCAGCAATGCAAAATGCCTCCTTTTGTGTGTTGTTCTCCCATGTCCCATCTGCCTCTCACACCCCGTGTCCTTTGCATTTTGCTGAACTTTGTACTGGTTTCTGATGCTTGGGRCCAGACTAATCTGGCTACAGGTGGCACTTGTGGTGAGGACCACAGGGGAGTGTTACCTGATTGAAACCTCAGCACCCAGTCTTACTCGGTAGTATAAGTAGTCCAAGACCTGTCTTGGTCATCTGTATCCTGTGGCCTTAGTCCAACTTCCAGTGACTTCAAAATAGTAACAGTTCCTTGTGCTGGGCCAGCACTGCATAGTGGTGTCAGCACAAGGGGGTCTAACATGCGGACCACCTCTGGCATAAATATTGTAAGTTTTTCAAGATCTGAATGTGGTTGTCTCGACTCATTTGGTACCAGTGTTGAGGACTGCTTGATAATGAGTTGATTTACTCTTAATCTCTCAGGGAGCAGCAATGCAAGAAAACTAACACTGGCATGCCTTACTTAGATGTCCCTTCCCAAGAGCTGCAGATCTCTTAAAAAATAGTGTATTTCTCTCCTGTACAGTGTACTGTACTGGGTTTTAGTCATCTTTAGACTTTGCTGGGGATGTCTAAGCAAAAAGTTGGAAACCACCGCGTTATTTCTTCTTAATCTCTTAAGATAATTTCTAAATTTCTTTTATCGATAGTTGGAATTTTGACTCGTTCTCTATCTTAAAATTTCTCTCTGATGCTTGGTGAGAGTGGTGTGGCATTCATTTCCACTGCACACATTTCTGAGCTTGTTTTGGTGTTTCTAGGTGTAACTGGGGCATGGAGCCAAACTGTGCAATGCCTGCAAGGTCTGTTTGTGAACAGCTGTTCTGCGTTGGCAACCTTAACCAGGGCAACCATTTTTACACTGAAGTCATGGTCATGTGCTCTGCATTTGTATGTTGTTTGCAGGAATCAGGCTGAATGCTGACGATGGAGGATGCAAATATGTCATGCAATAAGGTGCCATTGAGCGAGAAAACAGAAATAAATGGTGTCTTCTTTGTCTTTGTGACCTACAGCCTGGCAGTGTTGATGTGGTGGGCGAGGGTTGGTTGGAGCTCAGATAACCGTCCTCTCAGTGATTGCTGTATTTGCTACCTGTGCTTTAAGTGGTCTTAACTTTGTCTCTTCTAGGAAAAACAAAATGAAGGAACTAGTGTCAAACAGTACAACCAGTATATCTCAAGCGAGGAAAGCTGTGGAGCAATTAAAAATGGAAGCATACATGGATAGAATAAAGGTAAACTTAGACTTACTGTCGATATTTTGAATTCACTGACTAGTTTGTGGAACAGCATCCCTTTAATACTGCGCAAAAACTCGACCAGCTGAAATCAAACATCTGTGTTGAGCTATAAAACAGTATTCAGTACTGTGAATGAGTTACATACTCACTGGTGGGTTCTAGTGAAGCAATTTCCAAAGCCTGGCTTCAAGTCTGCTTCTGTGTGAGTGTCTCTTGCATCTGTCAAAAGATTTTGTGAAATACTTAAAATCAGCTGGCAGATACAGGGGTGCCCTTCTTTGTCACCTGTAGATGAATTTAAGTGTAGCTCAGGTTTCTTTGGTTTTCTCCTTTAAAATTTGGAATAAATCTTTAAGATATTGCAATACTTTTGAGTAATGATGAGACAAGTTGAATTGCTTTGCTTTGGTTTTTTTTAGTGCAGATGTCATTGCACAAAAAATATGTATGACTGCAGTGCACAGTTATCATTCTTCACACTTGATAACTTGTTGTATGTGAAGATTTGGTTTCATCATGCCTCTAAATATATGTGGATTAAATATTTTTGCTAAAGGCACTCTTAAACAGAGGTTCTCAGATTTTTTTAACCAGAAAAGCCTGTGGATTATTCTTGCATGTCATTCTGCCTTCCGCTAGCCTAAAATTTTGTGAAATATCAAGCACCTAAAACCTAATAATGTCATGGAACATTTTAAGAAAGCAGTGCTCATTTCTTTTTCTCTCTGCCTCTGGAAATAGGGGAATAATTATTTCAATAAAAAATCCAGTCTCTACAAATAAGAACAGTTTCTAGTCTTTCCATCTCTAAAAATAATATATTTAAATTATCCGGTTCTCTGCAAATAACTGTAACTGAATTGTTACGAACTGTAACTGAGATTATTAAGTCAGTAGGACAATTTAGAAATGTTGTACATTAAAATCTTCATGTAGTCTTAACTCAGTCTGCTTGTCCATCCATCCTGTGTGCTGAAATTCTGCATGTAGTCAGCGTGGGGACAGTAGTATATATTTATGATTTTTAAAATAGTCTCAGATCACAAACTCACTAATTGGAAAAGCAGTGTTTATAATTCAGGAATATTACTGCAATTCACATGAGTGGTCAGTCTTGCTTATATGAAAACAGAAATTTCAGTCGCTCCGTTTTGTGGCAGTTTTTAGCAATGTCTTCTAAGACCACTGAATTTGCAGAAGTAAAGTTTCTCTCTTGTATAGTGTGTTACAAATTCATCGCATAACATTCATCACAGGGACAAGTGTTTGTTTCTTGGAGTATGGGAAGGTCTGGCTTTTCAGTGTTCAGTGAGGTTAGTCCCAACTCAGGTCATATTGCAGCTGCATGAACAGAACTGACAAGGGTGTGTGTGGGTGGCAGAGGAAAGGGCTGGAAAAATATGGCCCGGTTTATTGGAATTTGAAGTTGTTGATACTTAGTAGATTGTCTTAAACTTGCTTCTATATATTCAGTGGTAATTGTCACGTACCACATCATTGGCTCAGTTATGCAGATCACTTCATTAGTTAGGTGTATAACATTCTTAATTACATATGCAAGGAAGATATAGGTGCAAGAAAGACATAGGTTATTTTTACAGTCAGTTTAATTAAAAAGAACAGTTATTAGCAAATGTGGCAGACCTAAAAAACAGATAGCTTGAAAGTGCAATTATTTCACCTTTCAAAACAGCTTGGGCTGAAAAACGCACCAAAGAAAATCTGACATGTTTCAGAACTATGAGGGTTCCTATACTAATATAAACCAAATACAACTTTTCAAAATGTCTAGATTTCTGGGATTTCTTTGAACAACCATATTGTTCAAAGGGATTGCGAGAAGAAGTTGATTGGCTTTTTATTGCTTCAAAATCTTGGCTTTTAAATCTTGAATCAGTTAAGTGTGTATTTCAGCATAACCAAATTTTACCACGAGACTTTCCAGTGGTTTCAACTGGAGATTTTAAACTCTTGGATCATCATTGTAAAGGCAGATAAATGAACTTCCTACCTTTTTTCTGGTATTTTGCATCTGATTAAACTAGTTAGACATTTAACAAAAGATCGGTGCTTTCCAAATAATTTAATTAAACACTGTTTTGCAAATAGCTATAGCCACGTCATTATTCCCATAATAGGCAAGACCACATTGCTAACATTGAAGAGGTGTTTTTGTTATTGACTTGGGAAATCAGAAGTTCCAGTTTATTTTTCTACTACAGAGGCACTTTGTTTTCCATGTCCAGTAGCTGCTGTAACCAGCAAGAGTTGGGTCTTCTCAATTAAAATCTTGTATTTAAAAGTGTGTTGATAGTTGTCCACTCYCCACTGTGTTCTGGATTTTTCAACCAATTTAAGAAGTCCTATCAAGTCCTATAATGAGTCAGAGCAGGAAGCAGTGCTGTGTTCTGAGGTTCCACAAAGACAACTCACTGTTGAAGTGTGAAAGAAGCAGGACAACTTGAAAGAGTACGATGAAGTTATTGGTGTATTGATCAGTAGTTGGAAGGAGCATTACTGTGGKTTTTTTTGTAAACTGTAGGAATCCCAGTGGAATCATAACTGAACCTGTCTGTCTTACCTGCCGAAGGAACAGCTAGAGTTATAATGGAGAAGTAAGTAGAAAGCTGGAAATGCAGATTCCAAGCTAGGAAACACCAAATGAAATCAGATGAACAGTGGCCTCATGACTAGTAGAATAAAGTATCTTCTAAAGATGCTAGCAGTAAAATTGAGAAAGCAAAGATAGTATTGGTGTTTATCAGAGTTGTCAGAATAAAGCACTATTTAATCTTCTCTTTGCAAGCAGAAAAGCAAGAGTGCTCTAGCATTTAAGACCCTTGGCATATCAGTTATTATTCCATTTTCTTCTTTCTTAGGAAAACAGAAAGTATTCCTAACTGGTCCTGGATACTTTTGGGAGATAAACGGTGGGAATGCCAATAAATGTGTGTGAATCTCTTTGTTTTAGATGTAAAGGATAAGCAGAGTGGGTGTTGTAACAAGGATGGTAATTAGTCACAATCCATGACAAGACAGATGAAAGAGTAATTGCAGCATTTTGCCCTGTCATTGAAGCTTATAATTATTAGTGCAGCTAACAGGATGTTCTAACTTTGGCAGTTTTTATCACCTCTGTTTTTCTGAAATATAACGGTGAAATTTCACAGTCCTCCCGAGACTAATTCTTAAAGGCATCAAGGTTGAGTGTTTTGTTGCACTTTTTTCCTTTTGTTAATTTGATAACAAGATGTATTTTTTGCTACAGAGAGTAAAAGTAATTCTGTAAAAAGTGAGATCTGTGTGATACCTATATACTCCATCCCTCCTATCCATACACTTTAAAAGATTTTTAAAAAATGAAATGTTAACTTTCTGGTAGAATTCATCAATCAAACTGGAGTCTGATTTTTTTCTTTAGCCACTTCTGCAATATGTATAAATTACTTTGAATCTGCAGACCAAGCCATATTGCGTAGGAGAGCTGACATGATAAATGTGTTAGCTTCTTTGAATATTCAAATCACATGCATTTATTTTACTTCTTAGTAAAAGCTATTTTGAAAGTGTCCAGCAACATTTGGCTACAAATAACCCCAAAGGTGAGTAAGAGCTGTGACAGCTTGGGTTCCATTTAACTCCTTCCGTGGCACAACAGGGTGATGAGCACATCACCGTGTACAGTACACACGGCAGCACTGGCCGTGGGGCACACCTCTGCAGCTGACTCTGCCAGAGCAGCCATCCCTGCTGGAGCCTTGGTGCCACGGTCAGTGCACAGTGCTCAGTGCACAGGCCCTCCACCACGCTGTTCCAAATAATGACAGAGCAGGAAACTTGCTGGAGGCAACGATGTTTTGCTCTTTTTTGGGCCACACTTCTGACTTTGCCGACACTGCTCCCAGCTGCAGGAACCCCTGTTCTCATTACTCCTGGACTGTGATCAGCTCATTTAACTCCCCATTGTGAATGGTCATTATTCCACTGTGCAAGCCTAAGCTACTCCACTTTTAATGAAGAAATGGCCATAATTCACTTTTATGACTACTGTAATCCTGGTGGGAGAATTTCTTCTCCCCAAACCTTTTATTTGCTTAAAGGATGAAAATATATGGCCTAGTATAGGTTTAGTTTGTGACAATGTGCTGAAATGTGATCATGTTCCTCGGTTCCTTGTTGGAGGTGTGTTTTTTACTAAATYGTACTGTGGTTTGTTTAAAAGCAAACTAAATTGTGATTTAAACCCTCCGACATTGAAGAAAGGGTTTCTCTTCACTGGAAGGGTGATTGGACATTGGAATGGGCTGCCCASGGAGGTGGTAGAGTCACCATCCCTGGAGGTGTTTAAGAAAAGACTAGATGYGGCATTGAGTGCCATGGTCTGGTTGACAAGGTAGTGTTAAGTCATAGGCTGGACTYGATGATCTCAAAGGTCTTTTCCAACCTGGTTGATCTGTGAATGTATTGCTCTGCTTCACAACATTCCTAACAGCATTAGAGGACAAGTTAGATACAAAAATGTATGTTGTGCTTTTGCTAGTGAAAATCCTTTTTACTGTTATATGATATCAAAGCATAGTAATACRTAGAGAAACAGGAAATTATATTATTGGGTTTATCCCTTCTAAGAATGAGGATTGAAATTGTACTTCTTTTCCATTGAATGAAAAGCAATATACTTGGGTTGATGTTGCTTATCCATGCGTGGAACAAACAAGATCATTATGGGAAAGTCATTACAATCCTTTGTACTTTGACGTCTGTAAGTTTCCACACATTTTTGTTTTACCTACTTCTTTCTTGAGAAGCACTGGTCCTTCTGAATATCTCTTCTGATTTGTTCAGTTTAGTGCTCAGTTTTCTGTTTTGCCTGTGCCCAGCAGCCTGTTGTTCAYGTGTAGTGTCTCTGCCCACTCTTTTGTCTTACAGGCCAATTCAAAGACAAACTAATTTTAAATAACCAAAACACTCTTGTTTCCTTCACTAGGAGGATAGTCTATACTGGGGTGCATATACAGAGATACTTCATTGGTTTAAACATTCTACAAAGGCATAAAGAAATTTTAAAAAAAGAAAATAAATAAAAATCTGTCTTCAGAAGTTCATTTAAATTTCATGTGAATTCCGGTTCAATACCCGTTGACTTCRCAGGTCTAATCTATAGGCTGGGCTTTTGTCAAAGCAAGCAGGGTGTGAGGAAGCTTAAAGCTAACATTGATGACACACCTGCTAAAAAAATACCAGAAAAGTGATTTGTTTTTTTTCTTCACTCTAGTTGTGCAAATGTGCTGACCTCGGTGTTTGACTGGGGAGGAGCTGTCATGGTGCTCAGAGAAAACACTTTTTTGTAAATACTTCTGAATTCATTTTCTCAACTATTCTCAGAATATTAAAAACCACAATAATTCACCAAAGCAAAGAGATACAGATAGCTATGAATATCTTGCTGACTGAGCAGAAAAAAAAAAWTTTGTGTATACTTTCTAAATTCTTGAAAAAATACATGACTCACAGTGGCCTAATGTCATCTGTATTCATATGGCACAAAGCTTCAAGGATTACAAGGTTTCATATTTCATTTTTCATTTAATGCAAAATACCTCGCATTGCAAATATCCAACACAGTGCTGCATTTTTGTTTGATTTTTCAGTAAGCATAAACCAATATTCTGAATGTGAAGACTTGAGAATTGTTAYTTTAGAAGTATAAAAATATTAAGTTAAAAAATATTAAGGTAGTGTTCAAGTTTAAATGAGTGCTATGAATAAAGGACTACTTATAGTAACTTACTGCGTAGAAGATATTAGTCTTTCTTCATTGAAAAGAGCAATATTTAGCTTATATGAGAGCTATGACACATGGTGTTCAAGTTTTGTTCCTGGTTTATTTCTTTTTAATCCCATRGTCATGTGCCTGAAGAAGTTTTTGTTTGTTTTGCATCCAGAGGAGCAAAGGGTAGAGGGAGTGTTTGTGGAAAACCTTACAGCCAGTGGCTGGGAGTAAGAGCTGAAGCAGGTGGCCTCTACAGAAACAGACAATATTAGGAGAATCCGTATTGCTTGTGGATGGTTTGCATATAGATGTTTTAATGACTACATGCTCCTGACCTCCTTCTGATGGAGAGGAACAGCTCGGCATGAATCTTATCAATTGATACCATCTCACGTCATTGTGTTAGATAAAATGTATGTAAGGATTACTCGGCCGAGTAAAAGCAAATTGAGTGTTGTGGTCTCTAATAATTTAAAAGATAAAGCAATCTACTATATCCAATCTATTTTATGATAGCCTCCATTATCATTTGTTCTATGAAAAATATTTATTCAGTGCAGATTGGTTCAGAATTGAGTGTTACAGTAGTTCTCTCTTCTCTTCCATTAGGTATCCAAGGCTGCAGCAGATTTATTGGCATATTGTGATGCGCACATTGGAGAAGATCCCCTTATTATTCCTGTACCCGCATCTGAAAATCCCTTTAGGGAGAAGAAACTCTTTTGTACTATCCTTTGAGTCAGTTTCCAATTAAAAATGTCTTCTGCTAAAATTTGGTATCAATGTCGCATGCTTTTAGCGTTTTTTTCTTCAGATGTCAATACCTACTACAACATTTTTGGAAGGTATTGCATTTTCTGCTAACAAAAAATTAAAATTAAAAAAAATAACCGTAAAAAATTCAGGGTTAAAAAAAATACTTATCTTTCAGACCAATGTACAAGCTTAATTTCAGTTCTTCATAAATATTCTTTTGGTCTTAATGAAAGTATCGAGTACAGTATCAAATTGTAGAAATCTTTGCCAGTCATAGATTTTTCTCAGACCTAAATGAGTCATACCAGTTCTTGAAGCTATTTTTAACATTCTTATTTTCTTTGGAAGGTGATTTTAATTCATTTGCCTTTACAAACTTCTATCTAAAGAGAGTAGTGTGACCTTTTCCTCAAGTCGCACTATTTAGGAAAAAGTCCCAGTGATTTACAATGCTTGGAATGATCAGTCTTATACAATAAGTGGTGTTTATAAATATGTTTTCTGAAGACTGTAAAAAACTTGACTACAAAAACAATCTTAGTTAAGCACCATTGTAGCTACAAGTAGAATGAAGATGTATAGTCACACACCAGGATTGCATCAATAAAACTGTAGAAAAATGTGGTTGCTTGTATCTTATTTTGAATTATACTGATTTAAATTGTTTTAGAAAGTAAACTGAACTGTGATATAACTGTTCCTGAGGGTCTTACTGGAGGGTGTAGAACTGCCCTGAACAGCACAGGAAGGGGGATTACATTTTCTGAGCAGTCCTCTACAGGCTTTTGCCCATGAGAGTAAGACTTTATGGGGATGGAGAGTGATGGTAAATAGATGTTGTTCTAGAGTATGCAGCAGGACCACTGTGCTGTTGACAGCCTCTATGTTTGTATCTTTTGTAGCCACAGATTAGTTTAAGATGTCAGCAAGTAATTTGTGGAGGTTCTGGGAGATTTTTTCGTTTTGACTTTGTTTAAAGTGCAGTGAGAGGAAAAAAATGAGGTGTGGAATAAGACTGCCTTCTTGAATAAGTAAAATTAAGCTCATACAAGGCATCTGATGGAAGCAACTGCTACTTTACAGACTTCTTTTTATTATTCTTCTTAAAAAAATTAAATGAAAGCTCCTCTCCGATCTAATGCATTAGGACAGTTCCCTCACTGCAGTACCTCATAGGTACAGAGTATCAGTCAGCCCCATAAGACAGGAGACAATTTTGCTGGAGAACTGCACCAGTCTGAGCTGAGCCACCCATAACAAATCATGTTTCCTCCCTTCCTCTGCACAAACTTGTATTCCATAAACATCTTAAATACCTGCAAGGCAAAGAACTAGCTGGGGAATTGAGAGCCTGGGGATACACTTAGATGCTGAATTTAGATCCTGAAAAAGGGCAGCTTGGTGAATGAAGCCGTTTCCCCCAAAGTGCATGTGCCTTCTCCAGCTTATTTTTAGCAGTTTCCATCMATGTCTGTTGTACTGTTTTGTGCAGAGGAAATACAAGATGTCTGCATTGTGCAGGTTTTGTTTTCTTTGCCAATCAGCTTGGATAATGTGCTGCACCTGGCTGCGTTCAGCTGCCAGTCTGGTCACACCAGACAGGGGGCTTTGGACTGTGGTTCTGCTGCTGGCAGAACTCACTGCATGTCTCACATGGAACCTTCTTGCAATATTATTATAAATAAACCCCTATATAACAATATTCCTTTTAACCAATAGGCTTTTGGGATGCCTTYCATTTGAAGATTTGGGGTTTTAACTTGGCAGCTGAAAACATCAGTAGTCAGTAGGCACAGAGCTGCTTCCCAYACCTATGCTGAAAAACATTCAAATATCTTGAACAGGTCTTATCTTAGGTAGGTTCATCCTATTCATCCTATTTCAAAATCTTCAGCCTTAGAATCCCATTCCTAACTTTTAACAAGAATATTTCTTAATGCATGGTGTGTTTTTGTTTTGGGGCTAGACAAGTAGGGTTTAGCTAACTGAGTAGCTATTTTATTGACAGTGAAATAAAAAAGGCTTTCTGAAAATATTTATTAAAAAAGAGCAACAAAATGCTTAATAAGGTTCTTTAGGGAATCCTTCCTACAGTGTACATGATTTGGTAACTGCTCTGATCACCATGGCAACATTTTCATTTGTCCTTCCGCATGTATGGTTTTAACTGGAACAGCATGGGAGGAGAATATAGGGCATACAGCTTTATTCTCAAAGGCTTTGTAACAACTTGCATTTGTGGCTCATCATTAACATTCCCATCTAAAATAACAAAATTGCTACAGCTTATTACAGTATTGCAAACAGCTTGCTTTCTGTTTCCAATTAGGGTTAGAGTCTGACGTTCTGAGATTGAAACATTTCACAGTGCTTTTGAGCATCCCTGAGTACAAGAGCTGCATTTACAAAAATCCAGTATTATTATTCAGAAGAGGAGAATGTCATTCTTTTGATCTTCAGGTTTTTCTCCAAAATTTTTCTTCAAGGAGTTGTGAATGTGCTGGACTTATGTTTTTAAAAGCTGGTTCCCATGTTCGTGGTTTCTTTCATCAATTCATAACTTTCACTAGGTTAAAAAAAAATTAAAAACTCTATCTATTAGGATTATTTCATGCTTCTAATTAAAAAAACCCCAAACCCATGGAGTACTATAAACTGCATATTTATTTTAGCAGATGTCTATAATATGTTTGAAGATGTTAAACTGTAGAAGCATAATTCCTTAGTGAAAAACAGGATAGCTTTCCCTAATATCCTTGGGCCTTATTGACCAGTTGTGTGAATGAATATATGCTATCGGTAAATTACTAATTTGAAAGGGAAGAGGGTGAGGTGCACCTGGAAGATCAGCAGTTCAGATATAGTTGTAACAGCTTTGGATTGCATACAACTATATTACTTCATTCAAGAACACCATCAAAATACTGACTCTCTGAAAAAGAATGGCATCATCTAGTTTGGTTGGTTGTTGTTTGCCTTTTTTTTAGTGCCAGTTTGATCCACAAATGAATATTTAAAAGAATATCTTTCCCTTCAATCCCTGTAAACCATAAATGTCTTTGTCATCAGTGCATTTTGTGCTGCTTTGACCTTTGAGGTTGTTTAGATAATCTGCTATTGATACTTGAGTTCCATGCTTAAACATCTTGCCTCAGCTCTGCACAAAAATATCTGAATGGTTTTGTATATTTTTCTAAATAATAAATATTATATCATGAAGTATAGAATGACATAAAAAAATAAAACGCTCTCCAAAATGTGGATTTAGTTAACAGTAAGGTTTCCTGTAGGCTGAAGCAATGAGTTTATATTTTCATCAGATGGTCTGATTTGATTCCTACTAACTTCAATGAAAACAAGACCAGGCTACTGCCATCCTAATGTTGTACTCCTCTCTCTCTCTCTTTCATTTCATATGCCATTAGGTTTGTTTATCTCTAGTTCAGGCCCAGAAGTTAATGGATGCTCTCTCTTAACCATGTGAGTTGGGGCTGTCATCTCATGGAGTGAGAGCTTCAGAACAGAATGTGATTCAAGGACTTTTTGACATGTTATTAGTAATCCTTTCTTCATATCCCAATGCTTGCTGCTCTGATGAAATGAGATTTCCCAGTGGTGGATTGGTGATAAATTGTAACATATCAGTAGCACATGTGGGGCTGGCTGTTTTGCCTTCCTCAGATTAATCTCCTTGGTTCACTTTCAATTTAAGATGCTACCATTTCAATACTAAAAACTATTTTCCTCCTCTCTATTATATACTAAATTTCCCTTCTTTTCTTCCTATACCGTGTATTAAATTAGTAGCAGGGTGCTTGGCTGGTGCAGATAGGCAATTTTTTTAAGCTAGCCTCTATGAAATTATGGTCAAAGGAGGAGAAAAATATGGAGGGGAGTTTAAATTAAGATATTCTACATCACACCATAGGTTAAAATAAATCCAAGCTTTGCTGTCAGTGACACAAAGGTAAACACTGATTCATAAAGACATTGTAACCAGGCATTTTTGCAGTAACTTACGGTAGGATCAGCTTCAGCAGAAGGAAAGAACACTTTGGGAACAACAGTGTGTAAACGTGTATATTAAAGCCTGAAACTGCAATGTGGCAGTCATTTACCCAGCTGGATTTCTGATATCAAAGGAGTAACAAAGTATGTACTTTGGGAGCACCTGATTATATAGTTTTTCCTATCTCTTTATTATATAGGGATAAAAATCTGTATACATTATTCTCCTAGAAAATGCCATAATTATGGCTCTCCTTTGGGTCTGCATCCAAGGAGTGGTTCCTAAGAAATACAGAGTTCTTTTACTGAAAACTAATACTTAAAGTCATTACACTGACTTAAATAGTAATGTGTGAAAAATAGTGTACCAAATTATCAGAATAAGTGTTACATAAAATTTTCCAGGCACCTGCATATTTAATCTTTAGGTAAATATTGTACATTTGCATCTAATTGATTTCAGCTTTAGAGCACTATTAAATTAAGTACAGCCATAAATACCAGAACTGGTATGGGAACAACTTTTCTGTCTGTTAGAGGAAGATGTATGTCTGAATTTGTCAAGTACATTTACACCACTCACGCTTGCGAACAAACAAAATGAGCAGCTTTACCCTAAAATTGGGTCTTTTCTTTCCCAAATTCCTATTACAAGTAGAAACTGCACAGGCTCGTCTATTACTGCCACCTACCGATAAAGGGATAAACAGCCGACTGACACAGAGAAAAATACCAACACCAACGAGTCATGACCAAAAGGAGGATTTAAAATTAATACACAAACTGTCAGAAACAGAGCCAGCAGTCCTGTTTTTGTGGGCTGCATTGTGTAAGGTTTCACCTGGTACTGTGGCACTGCTGGGGTGCAGTTCCTGCTTCAGTTCCAGACTGCTCAGTTTAAGAAGACACAAAAGACAAATTCATTACTTGGTTAAATAGGTCAGGTGTCTAGCTAAAAACSCCTTCAAAAATTGCAGAAATTGTTGAGTGCATCAGTCGGAGTTGCTGTGTATTCCCTTCCTAAATTTCAYTTTCCAGTTTCACGGGTAACTCAGATGCCTGTTCCTCAGTGCTGCTGAGATACCAGCTGTGCCCTTTGCTCCCTTGAGCAGGTGAGGTGGCTGCCAACAGCAGTAAGGCTCAGCTCTAGGCCAGAGTGGGCCCCCAGCCCAGTGAGCATCCAACAGCTCTCACTGACTGCTGCACTGTTCCTTCACACTCCAACTTTGCTCCTGGCCATTGGGTTCTTTATTTTGGAGGGAGAAGGTTTCTCTAATTACTGGAGTCTGGGTCAAATACTTCCTCTTAAGCCACAGCATAATAATACAGCCAGAACAGAGCTTAGGCCACTGCTTATGCTTAGAATGGCATTTTATGGAAAATACACTAGGCATGGCATAAGGATGTGTTTCAAAAGACCACCCATTCCACAAAATGTTTTTCTTGCATAGCTTCTCACTGTACCATGCCCTCTTGTGTCTTTGAGCTTTAGGTGGCACCCTTGAGCCCTTCATTCTCTCTGTGGCATACTCTGAAGAGATGCACGATTTTTTTTTCAGTAATAGCAAGGAATGAGACAAACTTTATAGAAAAGAGCCATTGTGACATTTCAAAAACCTTTCAAGTAGCAGTAACTTTAAAGATATGTACAGTGTAACAGCCTGTCTCTGGCAAGTGTGGCTCACATGACTGTTTATACTTACCTTTCCTGTTGCAAAAACTGTTCACTACCATGGATTCTTGTCTCAGATGCCTCCCCCTGGACAGCACACCAGCTTTTATCCTACTCATCAGAACACAATACACAGATTTCCAATGTATGGAAATATATTGGAAAGTCATACCCTTTAAAGATCGACTGACAAAACTTCAGATGCTAAGATTCTCATGAAAAGATTCCTCTACAGAAACTTCGAGAATATATAGAATGTTATAGATAACAGCCTCTCTGACGTCGTCTCCTTTCTCAGACATCACAGGCTCTTTTTGTTCCGAGAGTTTGCTTTAGACTCTGGAAAATTACTACAGAAAGCAACTATGAAACACAAATTAGAAGGCCACAGAAGTGATTATATTTCTTTACAGTTCTGCCCATACCAGCTAAACAAACACTGGCAACAGGGGTGTGAATATATTTGAGGATATTTAAACAGAAATTGGATAAATTAAAAAAGTATGTGAAAAGATCATTAAAGAGGCCAAGTTAAGCACTCATTTAAGAAATGTCAGAGGTAGGCTTGCTTATGCATATTCCATTTGCTTCTCTCATTTGTATGTACTACTATTCCAGATTGCCATTGCAGGAATTCCCACAAGGCACAGTATAGGCAGTGCTCAGTTAATGAGCAGTTACTTGGTACTATTTTGGTGTTGTTATTCATTGTGTAGCCTCAGGCCTGATTTACTCACAAATTCTGCTTTCCATGTAGAACTGTTCCCTGACGAGCTCCTCTGTGGTGCTCATCATGGATTGCTTCACAAAGTATCTCCACAGTATCCTGGAGGAATATGAGGGTGGAACTATTTGCATCTTACAGTGGGAAGATGAGGCAGAGCCTGGACAGATTGTGAGTACCTGCTGCTCCAGAGTTAGCTCTTTCAGCATCTCACACAATGTTCCCTTTTGCTCAGCCTTCAGCTCTGAGTCCTCAACTCTACAAACTGGAATGGCTTTTGCAAGTCAAACACACAGAAGCTAAGGGAAAAAAGCAACATGAAATATTTTAGTTTCATGATTTTCCTGGTCTTGTCCATTCTCCCAAGCAGCAATGACCCTTAGCCTTGTAACCCTATTTTGTGGTCCCACCTCATTCACCTTGCATCTGCTGCAACAAATGAAGGAGCCACCTGGTGCATTCTCCAGCAGACCATGTCCATCTTAGAGCAATGTAAGCACCATGAGGCGAAAATAGCACCAGGTCATGTAAATTATTTTAAATGAAATATAGCCTGAGTATTATCTATCCAGCGATAGATAATAATGGAATGATAAACAATATGTGGCTAATCTGTTTTGTAATCCCCCAACATCTTATCTCTTTACCAGGCATATGATTAAAGAGCGTGTTTCCTGTTGTAGGTCTCAGGAGGACTTTCTGTAAGTGCATGCTGAATTCTCTTCTGTAAGTGCATGCTGAAGTCTTTGTGCCACTTGTTAAAAATAGCTGTATTCTAGCTGCACATGAAGTAGCTAACCCCACCAGCTGGCTGCTGCCTGGTTATTGGATATTTGATGTTCCACACCTATGCCAGACATTCCCATTTGCTCTCTGAGATGTGCTTGTCAAGATTTAGCTGCTACCATATGGGCAGTTTTGAGTCCGTTTCTATTTTTGATTGTCATGAAGATGACAAGGAGTCAACTAAGACTGTAAAATTTATTATTGCTATATTGGTACATTTGGATAACTGCAACCTCATTCAGCAAAACTTAAAGCTACTCCTCCAAACACACAAGAAGATACAAAAACTTAATTAAAAAATATAAGGGTAAGCAAAATAATAGACAAATAATTTTATACAAAACTTCCTTAACTGGAAGTTAATTTGGAAAACATTATCTGGAAAAATTAAGGAGAAAATTATACTATGTACTGCTGAAGGGCATTTAAAGAATAATGCAGTCCTCAGACACAGTTAACATGGGTTCTCAAAAGGAAAGGCCTGTTTAACTTATTTGAAACCCTCCTATGATAGGGTCACTGCATAGTCCATGAAGGGAAGCAGGTGGATGTAGTTTTTCTGGGTTTTAGTGAGGCTTTTGATATTCTCTCACAGCACCCTTCTGGCCAAGTTGTCCAACTGTGGGATGAGCAGGTTCATGATGATGTGCTGGGTGAAGAACTGGCTGAAGGGCAGGCAGAGCTCTAAGGGCTGTAGCGAAAGGGGCGACATCCAGCTGGGATGTTTCTCAGGGCTCTCAGTTCTAGAGTCAGTTCTGCTCAATATATTTATCAATGATCTGGGCGCAGGAGCTGAGCACACCATTAACAGATCTGCTGATGGCACCAAACTGGGAGGTGCTGTTGACTCTGCTGAGGGACAGGAAACTTTACAGTGATCTAGACAGACTGGAATATTGGTCAGCGATTAATGGGACAAAATTTAATAAGCAAAATGTCAGATCCTACACCTAGGATGGAGTAACACCAGGCACTCCCAAAGGAGTCTGGGAACTCCTCTGCATCTGCACTTCATTGGATCAGAAAGCCAAAAGGGGAAGCAGTGAGACATTTCTTCTGTTTGGGAAAATAAGCAAAAATCTATTCTTATAAAGACCCTAAGAAAGGTAAGGAAAGGATTGATAAATCCTCAATATGGACAGTGAATCTGTTTAGATTAGGAACACTGGAAAAAGAATAAAAAGAATAAATTTACAGTCTTGGGATGCAAATTTACAACCCTTTAAAGTAATAAAACCCTTCATACCCTGATCTGGAATCTCTTTTAATATCTTTTCTTTAAAAAACTGAAGGCACAAAGATTTTGTGAAATGTAATATATCAGTGTTACTGCTGGGTGGGGAGAAAGTTAAGCCCCAAATCCCTAAAATGGAGTCTCTCACCAGACCTTCCTCTGCTTTCAGATGGAGCATGCAGAGATCAATAAAACACACCAACTCCCTGGGGACAAACTCTGCTAAAATATACAGAGCTCCACCCTGATTCTTGCTCTTCTCATCTGCTGCTGCTGTCCTAAAAATATCCCACTTGCCCACTTGAGGCAATAATTAGGCAAAAAAAMCATTAAACATTAAAAAAAACCCCTGCATGCTATGGACTGGCTAGCTTTGGTACATGAGTACAGTCTGGTATCCATCATGTCTTCTCTGTGTCAGACAGGAGATGCTTATCCAGAGGCACTATGCAAATTTAACAGAAGTATCTTAAGTTTGCAAGCAGCCTGGGGAATAAAATTTCTGTCTCTTCTGTCTCCAGCTCTTGTGCCCGATATGTTGTGCCTGTACTATACTTTGTGTGCCAGGGGTACTCTCTGAGTCTGTACTGTCAGAAGAGTAAATCTGCTCAGAAAGAGCATAATGAAAATGGTGTATTTTTTTTAGAATCGTTATAACCCAAATCAAAATATAACCCAACTCAAAATTTTTTGGTTTTCAGGAAAGTATTTTAATATTACCTAGAAGTTATATTCCAGATCAATTTGTCTTTTCATAGTATATATATTCATGAGTCTTAAATCTCGGAAAAAATCTAATTTTTATATGGGCACTTTTCAAAATGGTGCTTAACACCTGGTGCCTTGAAACCATGTTTAGACACTCCAATATCAGCTTGCTTCCGCAAAATACTAGTCCTCATAAAAGCCCTCAAGAATGCAAACTCAGACTTCTTTACTTACGGAAACTTCTGGAAATTGGGTTAATGGTTGGGTCTGATCATCTCATGATTTACATACAGGTGCACACTTAAAGTGTCATACAGATGGTGATGAAGTTGGGAGGCTTAGGTAAAATCTTTGACTTTAAAACTCTTGTAGAGAATGCAACAGAGAAATGGAATAGGAAAGGCCAACCCTCTACAACTAAACTGTGTTTGTAACCATTTCCTACCTGACTAAAAAAATGCGTATGTATCATCCTTTTGACCTGGATATCCTGTTTGTGTAATGTGGAGAAACAGGTTCCTCCTTGTTTGTATATTATACAGTCCTTCATCCTTGAGCATGGTAGGTAAGTAAGATATGGAAAGTAAGATAATAAAGGATTGGGTGCTCTGTTTTGGCTGCAAAGAAGAAATCACTCCCAGGTATATTTATAAGATCAATAATCAATAATAAGATCAATGGGGGGGAGAACCTAACATATTGGGTACAAGGAATGTAGGCAAATATAGATAAATATTAGTACTTGGATCAGTTTTTATTTCTGCAGCTGAACTTGCTGAAAGGCAAGTCAAATGTAAATAGTGATTAATAATAGTATATTTTTTGTGCTTTTCCTAGTACTACTATTTGCTGACAAGTACTCAACTGCATATTAAAAATGTTTTAAGTATGCAGCAAACTAAAGCTGATGTATTTCCAACACATTTTCCTTCTGCTTTAAAACCCAATATATAAAGGTTAAAATCATTGGTTTGCCTTCTAGTATCTCACTCCAGTTGATGAAAAATTAATCTTAACTAAGCAGTTTGAAAGGACTGTAGGCATTTTCAAAGCACTTTTCATGGTTTGGGGATTTAAAAAAAAAAAAATATAGTCTTTTTTTGGTAAAAACTCAATCCTTTCTTTCAATTATACTTCATACATATCAGGTTCTGTTACTTATTTAACGTGTTTCTACTAAACTAGCATCAGCAGTTGTTCACTTAGGCCTTATGGATATTATATATAATCTTCTAGTTTATACATTAACGAGAAGCAATGGGCAGAAACTGAGGTACAGAAAGTTTCACCTGAACCTGAGGAAGAACTTCTTCACTGTGCAGGTGACTGAGCACTGGAACAGATTGTCCAGAGAGGTTGTGGAGTTCTCCCTCACTGGAGATCTTCAAGAACTGTCTGGACGCAATCCTGTGCCATGTGCTCTAGAATGACCCTGCTTGAGCAGGTGGGTTGGACCAGATGCCCCACTGTGATCCTTTCCAATCTGACCCATTCCGTGCATCTGTGATTCTGAGAAGCCTTTGTTTGCATTTCTCCTTGTTACCTGTGTGCAGGAGACCACAGACAAGTAAATTCTTAAGGTGCTGACAATATTATGCTGCCTTTCATCTGATTGTATTCAAACCCTTCTAGCCAGGACAGTGTTCTGCAGACGGTGAGTCAGTCCGTAGATGCCCAATCTCTCACATCGGTGGCTGTAGGTAAGTGAAGCCGAGCTCGGATTATTGACATTTCATAACGAACTTCAGAATTCTTGGCCGTGATCCAGTCGCAGCTACGGACACTTTGATTGTCTAACACCCACCCTGGAATTTCAGTCAAAGAACATGTTCTTTGCCGGAATAAAATACTCCAGCAACAGTCTGCAAGCGCCGTAGCAGAAGCGCTCTCTCCTCTTTATTGGATTAGTAAAGGATTGTTCTGGAAAACTATTTTGTTCCTACCGCAACGACTTTTGACAAGGGGCATTCAGCGGATTATCGAATAACCACTACCCGGGAGGGTTTCCCCCGCAGCTGGTGCCGCGGCCAGTGTCAGCCGGGGGAGCCCGCGGCGCCCGGCGGGGCGCAGTCCGTGAGGGGGACGCGCTGCCCCCGCCGTCCCCTCTCCCGCGGCCCCCGCCATGTGAGACGCGCGGTGCGACCGCGCTCCCTCGGCGCCCCGCGGCATTGTGGGGGCTGTAGGCGGCCGCCGCCGCCGCCCGCGCCGCCGCCGCCCGCCCGGGCCGGGGCGGGACTGCAGCTCCCGGCGGCCGCGGGGCAGCCGAGCCCGGCCCGGCCGAGCGGGGAGGAGCCGCGGGCGGCCGAGCCGGGCCGTCGCCCCGGCGCCGCTTGGAGAGATCGGCGCGGAGGGGACGGCGGCTGCGGCGGCCAATGCGAAACTGGCTGGTGGTGCTGTGCCCCTGTGTGGTCGGGGTCGCGCTGCACCTCTGGCTGATGCTGAGCTGCCCCGGGAACCACCCGGCAGGTAGGAGAGGGACGGGCGGCGGGGATGCCCGGGGCATCCGGGCGGGCTGGGCTCCTCCACCCTCCCCAGGCAAGAAGTCGGGAGCGGCGGGGCTGGCGGGGCAGGGCGCTGGCGGGGCCGGGGCGGGAGGGCAGGTAATGGGGGCGGGAGGCGAGGGGAGGGCTGGAGGGATGCTGTGGCTGGGACACCCCGCCGGGAGCACGCCTGGAATGCCCGCAGGGTTCATCGAGATGGAGCGTCTCGTACCGTGTGGCGGCGGAGAGCAGCGCAGGCTCCGCCGCTCGAACCGGAGGTACCGAGCGCGGTCGCGGTGCGGGGCTACCGGGGGTGCGGGGTAGCAGCCTCCGCTTCCAAACGCCTCCTGTGCCACGGGTGCCCTCCCGCTCCCACCGAGGCACGTGGAGGAGAAATTCCCACCGATTTCGCTCGTGTCGCGTCATTCCTGGTCCTAGGAATAGCTCTTTGCACTGCGCTGTGTTTGCCTCAGCGGTCTTTAAAACCCCTGTGCTGCAAAGAGCTATTCATAGGACCGGGTGTGATCCGACACAGGTGAAATCCGACCCTTGAGGGCTGACGTTGTGCTCCTTATAAAATGAGGTGTAGTGTTCAGTCTGCATGCCTGGAGGAAACGGGCGTCTCTTGGAACAGAAACTTTTGTCAGCTACCGATATGTGCTGTTTGACAATATTAAGAAATACTCGACTTGATCACATAATGGTGTTTTTTTTATGTGAGACCTCTTAAAATTGTTTAGTGACCTGGTAGCCTGTTCACTAACGAAGGCACACTCCACAACTGGTGCCTGTTCCCTGTTCAGGGTGAGGAAACGAGAGTCTGCTGATTTCCAGTGGCAGTTAATAATACAAATATGAAGGAAGCAAGGTCAGTGCATTTGCATAGTCTAGAGGCTGTAGAGTTGTATGGGTGTCTCTGTGTATGTATTCTGGCTCTTGCATATCAAATCAGCAGAGGTCACACTTGAATTATGAGAGAATGAGAGTTCTAATTGTTGAACTTCTAGGCTGACGTGCGTTTGAATTGCCTGGTTGGTTTTGTTCATCTTTCATGGTGCTGTTTTGTAACTTCAGAGCATTAATTTGGAGTTAGAAGTGGCAATGTGGCATCTCATGATGACCTTTCTGGCATAAATGTGTTTTCCACTAACAAACGTTTCTAAAGAAAATTGAGAAGTTTCTCAGTTGGTGTTGTGAATGAGTGGTTTAGGTCACTTAAATAATCACTATTAAAGGTATCAGGAAAAGTAGATGTAACACAAATTTGTAAAAGCACAACTTAACAGACTTCGATGGCATAGTTCTTTCTGTTGCTTATGACATGGATGAGGCATACCAAGGAAAGTCTAGTTAGAATTCATTTATAATGATTTACACAGAGACTAAAGACTCAAAAGGATCAGGGAGACCCCCTGGTTAAATCACAAGGTTCAGGGTCGATTCCCCTGCTTTCTAAACTGCTGATGGAGCTGAGGTGCAGCTAAGTTCAGTCATGGTCTCCAACTTGATCAATAGTTTATATCTAAATGATTTAGCAGCACCTAATCATTGACTAATTTAACATTTACAAAGTGATTTTACTTTCATAAAAGTGAGTACAGTGGGTGAGAAATAATAGAAGATCCAGGTACATGTTTCCACCAGTACCCTAAAATACCCATAAGCTGCTGCAACTCTGTTTTAGAGTGAGGCATTTGCAAATGTTCTACTTTTCTTAAGGTATATGGAGGAATCACCACACTACCCTCTGTCCACCAAGTACTCAAAAACTTTAATTCTCTACTTGGTCCCTGACATTTTTTGGGTGGCATCTCAAATTCTGCTTTGTGTAGTGCCTGCTGTGCAGCTGCTGTCACTTCCCCCACCTTTTCGAGGGAATTTCCTCCAATTAGGGTATCACCTCTATATTGGTAGAGTTTCACGTTCTGAGGGAGTGAGACTGTCTGTAAAAGTTCAGCAAACACAGGATGAGCAATCATGGATGAATGTTTATACCCCTGTGGATGTCTATTAGAGGTATCTTATGTACCTTCCCAACTAAATGAAAGTTTCTTTTTATACTCCTGTAAGGGGACCGACCATAAAGGACGCATCTGTCACACCAAGCACTGCTATCCATGGTTGTTGGCTGCTTGTAGCTGTTGAGGTTGCAATATTGGGTACTGCAGCTGTTAGTGGGGCCGTGTTGGCATTTAAGAGCTGATAATCAATTGCTAGATGCCAGCTCCCATCCAGTTTTCAGACTGGCCGACTGGGTGGATTGTATGAGGAAGTGGGTTTTGGAAATAATGTGCTGTTTTTCTAAGTCTGCTGTTACCGCTGAAGTTCCATTTCGCGCTGCGGCAGAAACTGGGTGCCGAGGTATGCTGGTAATCTTTGAATCGGAGAGTGTGTGAAATACACACACTGTACCCCCTGATTCTGTCAGGTGTAGGGTCAACATTTCAACCAAAGGACCACATGCTGCCATCCATCAGGCACCTGGTTTGGATATTCAAAATACGGAAACCCCAAGTAGTTCCATTGTGATCTTTAACTGCAAAGCAGGTAGACAACATGCGTTTCTCGCCTAGGAGCCATAAATTAACTTCTGTGGTTTGTCTATTAACACTTGCTCCATTCACTGCAGTCTTTGCTGTCCAGGTTGTGCACCCAGCTTCTCAGCATCCTGTTGCTTTAATATTGGAATGTGTTCTTCTGTATCTGTGTGGAATTTTATCATTTGTTGTTGAGGATCAACAGGAATCAGAATGTATTTTGCTTTAATGATGGGTCTACGCTCGTGTTCAGAGAAATCTGAGAGAAACAAAGAATCAGCTTCCCTCATTTTGCTGTCATCAGGGTTATCCCATATGTTCCCATCCCATTCTTCAAGGGATACAATTAATTTCCTAATCTGTAAAATGCCAGGAGGATGGAGAGCCCACATAAGCATAAATTCGATCTTTTCCTCTAACTTTTTGTTCTCATTTTCTAGCTTTAACTGGTTTTGCATCTGCTCTGTTTTCAAAGACAGTATTCATTCAGTTGCCTTTAGAAATTTTATTTCTTCCTTTAGGTCCAGTACCCTTTTATTTTTATTCTTCCTATCTTGATAAACAGCTTCTAACCAGGTACCTAGCATTTTTCAAATAATTCCTTTTCCATCCTTTAAATGGCCCCGGCCACCTTTAGCTGTCCTTCCACAGCTGTACAATCATGCCAGTTAACACGACCCCATTCTTCTGAGAATTTGGGACTTGGACTTATTCTGTACTTTCCTGAGTAATCCATGCTATTATTTGCCATCCTGTCAACTATGCCAATTTGTCACAAATGAGTGATTTAGGTTGCTTAAAGAATCACCGTCAAAAGTAGTAGCAAAAATGGGTGTCACCTGGATTTAACCCAAGCTGACACCTAAGCACTATGCAGCCAAGTCGCTTATTCCCTGCTGCCCCCCACCCCTGCACTGGGATGGGGAGGAGGATCAACGGAAAAAAAAAAGGGGGGGGGGACCTCATGGATTGAGATAAGAACAGTTCAACAATTGAAACGAAGTTATAGTAATAGTGATAACTGTAATAAAAAGAAAAAAGCAAACCCAAACAAACCAAGAAATACAAGTGATGCACAATACAATTGCTCACCACCCGCTGACTGATGCCCATCCCATCCCTGAGCAGTGATCAGCCCCTCTTGACCAACTCCCCCAGTTTATTTACTGGGCATGACAATCTGTGGTATGGAATATCCCTTTGGCCAGCTCATGTCACTTGTTCTGGCTATGTGCTCCCTCCCAGCCTTTGGCAGAGCATGGGTAACTGAAAAGTCCTTCACTTTGGGCAAGCACTACTCAGTAACAGCTAAAATACCAGTGTATTATCAACAATATTCTCATGCTGAATCCCAAACACAGCACTGTACCAGCTACTAGGAAGAAAGCAAACTCTATCCCAGCCAAAGCCAGGACAATGGGCTTAATATGAATTTGTAAAAGTGCAACTTAACGAAGCTCGATGGCAAGATTCACTCTATTGCTTACAACATGGATGAAAAATCGAGCTAGAATTAATTTAGAATGAATTCACACAGAAACCGAAGATGCAAAAGAGTGAGGAAGACCCTCCTGTTAAGTCATGAGATTCAGAGTGGACCCCCTTGCTTTCTAAACTCCTTATGGAGCTGAGGTGCAGCTGGTCCAGTCTTAGTCTCAGACTTGGTCAACAATCAATACCTAAAGGATTTAGCAGCAGTTAATAATTGACTAATTTAACATTTACAAAGTGATATACAAAGTGATAGGCTTTACTGTAATTGCTACAGTGACTTAATTATACATCCAAGACAGCAACATTCATGCTGTACTGGCTAGAGGGCATCTAAGTCAGTTCACACATGGATGCACACTGACACAGAGGTATATATTTATAGACAGGGATATATTGATGTAAATGTATAGAAGTATACCTGTTAAAAATTCCCCTTGAGTTCAGTGAAATGCTCACTTCAAATGTCTTGACATTTCTCAATGGGCAAGCGTTGAGCCTCAAGGAATAGAAGGTTTCAGCCCAGGCCCTGTCATCAACTTTTGGTGCTGATCCTCAGAACTTTGCAAAGCRGAGAGTCTGTGAGCTCGGGCAGATATCCTACTCAGGGAGATGCCGGTGGCAGCCTGCTGCGGTCCAGGTGAGCCAAAGGGTCTCGCTCAGGACCAGTTTTTAGGGTTGTTAGATAATTGGCTTTAGTCATCCATAAGTTTTCATCCTGAACACAATCTTGGTTAATAATTCCTGGAATTTTCAAAAGTCCAGTGACAATGGTACTGTTCCACTCCAGCTACAATTCAGGTAAGGAATGTTCCAGGCCTGTCAGGGGATAACTGATTATTCCTGCTCTCATTCCCTCCTTGGTCAGACAACAGGAGTTCCAGTTATGGTCATGTCAAGAAAGATTCACAACGCCACAAGTTTATGTCTAAAAAAGAGACAGAGGAGTCCCATAACTTTATTTGAACAAAGGGAGAGGCCACGGACATTTCCCATGGGGTGTCTCAAATTGCTGGAGGATGCAGCCTCCTTTTTATCCTACTTTCCYGGCAGCATTTCGCTCTCTCTTTCCCCATTGGCTGAGGTACTTGAGAGGTACAGACTTCCTGATCGCCTAATACATATCCCCCTTCAAATGTGCACCTGCTTTTTTCTTTGTATCTCTGTTCTTTTTCTCTAAATCCGGGAATTTGACATGGCCCTGGTTGAGCAATAGTCTGTCAATTAGGGGAATTCCCCTAGAATTTATGTTTCCTTCCACTGCTTGAATTTACCTTTCAGTATCTGCCTTTATCTATGAACAGGCCCACAGTTTGTAGCGATACATCCTCCTCAATCCTTTCAAGCATTTGGCTTTATCTACAAACAGGCCCACAGTTTGTAAAGACACAGCCTTCTCATTCCTTTCAGTCGCTGTCACCCTCACCTTAACTGTGGGGCTATATCCTGGTCCAGTCATGGGACACTTCACTGCCTAACTCATTACATGGAGACCAAGGCCTGATAGGAATTTCTGAGGTTATAGAGCAGCTCTGAGGAGGAATGCACCGCTTAGAAGTTGGGGAAGGAGAGAAGCAGCTTTGCTCTTCATAGTTTCCCTGTTTCGAGTAGTTATTCTCAGAGTTGATGTTTATTACTGTAAAACCATGTTGCATTGGATAATGTTAGGATAACTAGGATTTTTAATAAGTGGGATTTTTTTTAATACTGAAAGAGCAAGTGCATGATTTTTGTGCAGGGTTTATTAGTTGTAACCTACTGAGTAATGTATTCACACTGAGGAGAGGAAAAACGATATATGAGTACATATCCATATAAAATGAGTACATATCCATAGTAAAATGCTCAATATGGTACATGTGCTGTTTTTTTTAGGCCCAATCCCTGCATGATATTTAAGGAGGAGTCTGTCTCTTAGCCTTCAAAGTACCACAAAATGTACAAGCTGTAGGTATGGCTGCCTTGGCAGAAGAAAGAACAATGAGGCAAGGGACCTATTTTGTCTCAGATGTCTTCTGTGTTGTATTTTTTTATTACTCAGAGTGTTTTAGGAACACTAGTGAATTTGTATACAAGAGAAGGAAATGTCCCTATTTATTAAAAGGCTTCTTGAATCTGAAACTACATAAGAGGATCTGGTAGTGCCTGATAAAGCCAGTCTTGTTTCGCTTGATTGAGTAATTTTTTTTTCCTTGTTTACTACTACAGCTGCTCTTTATTACCTATCACCTGGAATCCCTGGTGTGAATAAAAAGTAAATCTTATCATGGAGCAGTGTTTTACAATAGCTGTGACATAAAAATGCATTATTTGTGTATTATTTGGTATTTCTGTGTCTGTGTAGTGTTCGTCAGTAGTTGTGTACTATCTCAGCAGTTGCAGAATTAGCTACCAGGAGAGGTCAAAGGCAGAGTGAACAGCAATTCTATTTTTTGAGGAGTTCAATTTCTCTCTCAAATAAACATCAACACACAAATGGAAATCTGTTAAAATGTTGATAACCTGTTTTTGTCATTATTTACCTTGACTTCATTGACTCACACAAGATTGGAAAGACATCCCCAGCTATCAGTTCTGCTTCCTATTTCTATTAAGCAAATCTTGACCTCTGTCTTAAAACGGCAGGTGGGCAGCCTACATTTATTTAGTGAAGGGTTGGAGTGGCTTTTTGTTTGTGCGCTTGGATTCCTAACAGTTGGAGGAAGAGGCTGTTCCAGAAGCTTGTTGTCCTGATTAAAAACATGTTGTCGTTTCTAGCCTAGGCTTACTAAGCAACTAGATTATGCCCATTGCTTCTTAAGTGTCTCAGTCAAAAGGGTGTTTCTCCTCCATCAGGTGCACCTTCAGCATGTGGCCATAGAGGTGAAAGGTGTCTGTTTTAAACCTTTGCTTTCTTAAGCTGAGCAATTCAGGTACTTCTGACTTCTAGTGGAAAATAGGCTTTCCATTTCTGGAAAACAGTTCATTTTTGTTATCTATAGATCAGATTGCTTTAAATGTAAACAACGTTCCAGTCTTCACTCGTTCCATCTACTTTTCTTCCTCTGTTGGAAGTACCTTCTGTAATAAAGTCTTCCTCCTAACTACCCCTTGTGAAAGGCCTGTAGTCTGCCTGCATCCTTGGCCTTCAGTTGTGTCCCTCCCTGTGCAGTATTCAGACTTTCTCTGTGTTCATGATCACATTTACCTTAGTGTCACAGAAGAGTACACTTCTTCTAGGCAGTACTCAGTAACTGGAAAAAAAATAAATAGGATCAGTCCTGAGACCAAAGGCCTTTGTTTTAGTGTCCTGACTTTGGTGGCTTCCTACATTCTTTTTGTTCATCGGTTAATGAGACTATAATTCAACTTCTGAGCAAAATTTGTGCAAGAACATGCTTTTAGGTTTAATTGAAGTCCTTGTCTAACTGGTTACAAACAAGTGCTATCCAAAGGAAGTTGGTGAGTAGGAAGCTTTAGTTAATTTTTTGTAAAAGTCTTAGATAAATGCTAATTATAAAATGACCTCAGAAACTTGAGAAGGAACAGACAGACCTGCTTTTAGCACTCCAGGTGGATTCATTGCTAATTGTGTGTTTTAATTGATGGCACAAATCTTATTGAGTAGGAAGTTACTCACTGTAGGGCTTCAGCTACAGAGCCTAATCAGAAAGCCCCACACATCCTGTGTAATCTTCTGCTACTTGGCTGATGCTGATGCCCTTTAAGTCGTTATTCCTGTTACATTTCTGGGGGTGTGTGGCAGCTAAAAATTGGCCCTTTTGGTTTTGTTAGAGTCAATCTTCTACTAGTGAACAATTATGCAACAGATTAAAACCCACCATTTTCTAGAGTCTGCTTGTATGCCATCTGTTGTCCTGTGGTTCAGCATGTACTTCAGGCACTGGCCTCATGGAACCAAAATATGGGAACAGTTTCTGAGGTGCTCTGTAAAGAGAAATTTTGACAAAATATGGGACTTCTTTATAAAAAAGATGTTGTCTGAAATCTGGTAGTCCTGTTAGGGAGTTGTATGCTTGGTCACAACGTTATTTCATCTTTTGTAGGCGTGTAAAGACTTACGGACTGGTGGCCTTGGAAACTGAAACTCAACAGGTCAGGTTTGGCATTGGCCGTAGATGTGCAGATGTGCCTAAAATGCTTGTTGTTTCCCAGCCTTCTTCTGTAAGATCTTAGAATAACATTGTTTTTCATGGATGGGCCACCCACAACATGAAACAATCCCCTAACCTTTGATGGACATAAAATAATTGACAAAGAATACACAAGTAAGCTGATGGTATTTTCCAAATGAATTGGGATTTTTTTAGAGTTTTCAGTTATTCTGTGGAACTGATGTCTGAGACATTGCAAACTACTAATAAGCAGCAGTGGAGTTGCACTTTTGTATTTTGGCACTGGAGCAGTGGGCAAAGAGGACCAGTTCTGCCAGAGTTGGCTGAATTAAGGTTTTCAACAGTTATCCTCTAAATTGCCCACTGAGTAGAACAGCCAGAAGAGAGCAAGTAGCCTTCCCTGGGAGCAGGCTTTTGTTCCATGGCAGCAGGGATTGGTAACCAATTTTCTACAGATAAAGGTGCTGTGCTCTGCTTCCCCTGCCTTGCCACATCCCCACCCCTTCCCTCCACAAAAATAAAAAAAAGAAAAGGAGGCATCAGTTTCCAGTGTTGCAAAAAGGATTTGCTTTATTTCTTTTGACTTTGCTTCTGATGCTTTGGCCATTGTTCCCAGTTCTGTCTAGAAATGTGCAGGTACTGTATAATTAATGGTGTTTAGGATATCATCACACCACCAGTATTACTACTGCCACTTGGCAATTTGGAAGGATCCTGCTGTCCTATATCTTTTAGGGAATGCTGTTGATGTAAAACAAACAAACAGAAACCTCTGTCTGCAGAGGTTTTGTTCTTTGAATCTGTAAAGCTTGTTGAAAAGCTTGTCTGCCTCATGGAGTACTGTGCTCCTGCAGAAACCAGGGGTGCACATCTTGGCGATTTCTGTCTCTGGTGTAAAGTAGGTACTGCAGGGAGGTCATGTAGCTCTGCTTGCAGGAAACATGTAATGCAGATGAGCTATAGCAGATTACTAAAAGTGAAGTAGATTAAAAGGGGGAAAGAGCTGCTTTTGCTCTTTGGTTTGTTCTTTTTCTGTGCATGTCAGCATTCTGTGAATACAAATCTTTATAGTTAGTTAATGCCTTCCCTTGTGTTTGTTTGGATCTTTTGCAAAGCAGAGGAGAAGAAAAAAGTATTAAACCCCAGGAATATGGTTGCAAAGTCACAGGAATAGGCAGAGATAAATACCTGGAATGTGTTGGAGTTTTTTATTTTGGAGGGGTGTTGTTCCTTTTTAGTCTTATCTTATGAAGTGGATTAGTTGAGAATATTCTAAATAACTTCTGCTTGGCCTGCTTTGTTCCATTCATTCATGTATTCAGAAAAAAAAAAAAGAAAAAAGCTGCATTGGTAGCAGAAGATACAAAGCCCAGCCTTCTGTGGAGCTCACTTATTTAGCAGTTTCTAGTGGAGGTGCTCTGGTGCCTGATAGTACAGGTAAGCCTACACTGCTGTGTTTCTCAGTGCAGGCACTAACAGTGAGTCTTTTCTTTGTCCAGTCCAGTTGCATGAAATGTGGAAACTTAATCACTTTGTGGACAGCATATTATGTCAAATTTCACTGAAAATGACTGGCAAATTTAGTTGTTGTTTGGGGACTCATCAATACAGATATGTGCAGCAAGACTGTGTTTGTTGACAAAATCAAGCTAAATGATCTCTCACTCTTTTCATCTCCATATGATGAAGCAAATATAATTAACAGCCTAACTTGACATTTTATTGAGAATCAGTCTCACGGGAAGAAGAGATGCATGTTCATCTTTGTAGTTCGGGATTTTGAAAAACCTCAAGAGCTGCTGACTGCTGCTGAGGTGGTTAAAATCTGAGTAGGTTCAGCAGTCTGCCTGTCAGTAGTGACCTTTTTCCATGGCCAGCTCAGCAGGAGACACTCCTTTGCATCTTCAGCCTTGTCTTCTAAAGGCACAGCTTTGTGCTCTACATATGCACTTGTTTACTTTTTCCTGTATCTCTCCCAAACTTTGATCCCTTGGTAGTTCTCAGTCAAGGTTGACAGACAGGTGGAGGTCCCAAAGACTAGCATTTTCACCAAATTTCATGAAAATTGGAGACTGGGAATCCTGTGAAATCTTAGTGAAGCTCATACTGAGGTGAGAACCTGTACCAGTAAAAGTACATGTATAGTCAGATGTCAGAGCATTGTGTGGAAGCCTGTCCTTATGAATGTCACAGCCCAAGGAAGCTTCAGTAGGAGCTTGTCACAAACGATGTGACACAAGGTTCTGGGAGACTGGACGTAGTCGACTTAGAGCTGGCAGAAGTGCTCCTTACAGCTGCTGTACAGAATTAAATGGATCTCAGCAGCTGAGGGAGGGCTGCTTCCTTTCATTTTTTTGTAGTTTTTGGTGTGGATTAACACGTAGGCTTTGTGTATGTGTCTCATGTTCAATTAAGAAGTCCTGGGCTGAGTAATGCACCCGAGATGCAGCTTTGAGTCAGTAAGAATTCAAAAGCAAGGCAGGTAGTGAGAGTGGGACCTTTGGATTGGAAAGGCTTCCTCTYCCTCTGCATACCTTTGGTCCTACAACACTTTTAGGGTTTATCATGGAATGTGATATGTAGCTCTTTTCTTTTTTCACCCCCTTCACAAACCACAAAATTTACATTTTTTTTCTTGCCTTTGAAATCAGAAAATTTAAAGACTTAATTATCTTGCACAAGCAGTTCCAGGTAAGAGCAATGTGGTATGTGTTTTTTAAGGCTACTACTGACACTTAAAATTTTGGCCTGAAAGTGCACAAAAATAGCATGTAATATAAATAGGTTTGGTCCTCAGGGGCAAGTATTGATTGCTTGTCTAAATTGTCATTATTGGCTTTGAGGTCAGCARTGTTTTCTCTTAAATTATGCTGCATCAGAGAATATTTATGCACATATCGGAATTATCCTTATAAATGAATAATAGCCTTAGTATTTTTTCCCCTGTACCTCTCACTTTATCTCCCTTTTCTTAAATAGTGCTAGTTCAGAGAKACACATATGAATATATTTTCCTGAAATTTTAGTGTTATTCTTACTTTTCCATGGAAGTAGAAATCTTCACAAACTAGCAAAAAAATTAGGTTTTTGTGAAAGTAATCTCCCTTTTTTTTTAATTTTTCAGTGGTTTTAAAAGTAAAATGACATAACTCTTGGGACAGAGAAGACAATCTTCTGAATATAGACCACTGTAATGCTGTTCTAAAAGCAGTAGGATATTAATTCTGAAGCGTCTGTTATATTAATGTTTTTCCTGTGTGGATGGTTCATAAGGAAAAGCTTCACTCTTTTTAGAATATAAACTAATTAAAAGTATGTATATTTGATTTGAGTAGCTTATTTTGTAGTTGTTTTTTTTTAATTTGTTCAAGTCAACGTATGCTATTCTGAGTCGTCGCCTCATAGGCTTGTGCCCTTAGCTTTATTTTTCTTTAATTTTGATTTAAAGAATTGGTTCTGTGTCTAATTAAAAGTGATATTTTAAAAAAACAATCTGTGTAAATAGGACCTCATGTACAGTCTTCAAGTTTGTCCTAAGAACTGGAAAGCTTGAAACTGAAATTGGAAAGCTTGGAGTTAAGGCTGAAGAATAATCAAAGGATGGAAGAAGAACAAGGCAAAAAAAGGGATGTGTAAGAAGGAATTATGTAACTACACAGGAATTTGCTATAGTGTAGTCTTGTAAACATACGTCTGTCTCATGTATGTCTGCTGTAATGACCTATGAGGATGTACAGAGCCTCTGGATAAATGGTATTTACCAGCATAAAGGAAAACAAAATTGCTATTTGGATTGAGCAGTGTGCTTGACTTACAAGTTTCTTCAGATGTTATATAGGACACGAGGTTTGCTGCTCTGTAGCAAACGAATCATATTCCTGGACCTCACCAGCAATTCAATTATGGTTGTTGTAAGAGGTGCAACAGCTGACTTCAGTGAAAAAGTGAGGAATGGAACTAGTGGCTCATTGCTTGGGGTCTCAAGTCGTTCTGGGCCTAAGTTGATGGAAGCTTCTCTTAAATAGGTTAATGTTCAGCTTAAGTAATTGATAAGCTTGTAGCTGCTGTCAGTACAGATTCATTTAAATAACTGTGGAACTTAACCTTCTTATAGAAAATCAGTGTTTACGTGCCTAGAACTAAAATATTTAGTGCAAAATAGACTGGGAAACCTGTGGAAACATCACTCTGTAGTTTTTCTGCTCTTGCATTGTTCTGAGAATCAATTCCAGAGCAGTTTTACTTGGCTTTGGGACTAGGGAGTCAGGGCTATTTTCAATAGCCCTAAAGAGAAAAAAAAAAAAAGGTTCTGAAATCTCTTGATGTTGATTCAGCTTGGAGCAGAGCAAGGCTAAGGCCTCTCCGCTGCATGCTGCATGCTGATGGTGGGATATAAGGCTAGATGGATGTCTGGTGTGATTTGTTTTTGTGGTGGGTGCTGTGAGGTCCTAGGTTAGTGAGCAGTGTAAAAGAACCCATCTATTCAGCTTAAAAGTGGAGAAAGGGGATGCTGGTACAGAAGGTAGAGTCTGGATAATAATTCAACTCTTTCTAGTGGGAGTTCACAATACAGACTTGGCAGTATTTTTGGTCTCTGAAAAATTAGATTCTAAAAATTCTTGTCTATACTGTATGTAGTAGTTTAGAGTGCACTCACACTTATATTTTGTTTTCTTTATCTTCAGCTCAATGAAAAAAATAGTGAGATGAGAGGGAAGCAATCCTTTGGTAAAACTAAATACAAATCTGTCTTAACTCTAGGATGTTTGATAGATTAAACTAAGCAAATTCACTTTAGCTACTTGCCTGAATGTTTACAGGCTCTAAATCAGAGCTTCTCAGGTCTCTATCTGGTCATAATCCTGCTTGAAATCAAGTCCGGGTTTCATGATCTCTAAGTTTAAACAGCACAAGCTAAATCCTGGATTACAAGTACTGACAGTCATGTCCAGCTTTGAATAAAGCCAGAGCATTCCCCTGTGCAGGGATGTAAAACCCTGTGTGAAGGCAGTGGTGTTCAATTTCAAAAGGTTAGAAACAATAGGCCTTGACATCCCACGCTGAAATGGTGAGGCAGAAAGGTGGTCCAGCAGCTTTAGAAAGAAAGGGGAAAATGGGTGTGTTAGTGGGGGTTTTGGCTTGTTGAAAATGCTTCCCTGGTTCTGAACCAAGAATGCAAAAGTAATTCTGCTGTTTGTTTTTAGTGTTTCAGTTCTTCTGCTTTTGAGATGCGCTTTAATCACAGAACCACAAAATTACAGAATGGTTTTGGTTAAACAGACCTTAAAGGTCATCTAATTCCAATTTCCCTCCCATGGGCAGGGACACCTCCCACCAGATAAGGTTGCTCAAAGCCCCATCCAGCCCGGCTTTGAACACTTCCAGGGATGAGTCAACCTCAACTTCTCTGGCCAGCCTGTGCCAGTGTCTCACCACCTTCTGAGTAAAGAATTTCTTCCTAACATCTAATCTCAATCTCCCCTATTTTAGTTTAAAACCATTCCCCCTTATCCCGTCACTGTCTGCCTGTGTAAAAAGTTTCTCTCCTTTTTTGTAAGCCCCCTTTATGTACTAGAAGTCTGGAATTCTAATTATTGCTTGCTACTCAGGCTTGTGGTAATATGTGCATAAATAAATATTTATCACTTTTTATTTCTAGGTCCACTGTCCTTCTTTCCTCAGTGGAAGCCGAAACATTATGATGTTATTGTAGGTGTTTTGTCAGCGCGACACAATCACGAACTGCGCAGTGTTATAAGGAACACTTGGTTCAAGCACCTGAAACAACATCCTGCCCTGAGCCAACGGTAACCTCCCGTGTTTTGTAATGTGGGCCTGGGGGGCAGGGGTGAGGACTGTAATGCTAAAATATCTTGATTTAATAATTTTTCTTTTAAAATATTTTCTAGGGGTTTTTTTCTTTGTTTTTGAGCATCTTGTACTCTGCTAGATTTTTTAATCTGCTTAGTAATGTGTAAGAATACTTCTTGCCTTGGGCTTTCACTATTTTTTATACAATGCTGTTTGCTTTTGCAATTACTTGCCACTGTTCTCTTAGTGATGTATAGCCTTTCTCTTTTTTGTGTTGCAATGTATGGTATGCAACTTGAAATGTTTAGCAATCCAGGATACTTGAAAGCAGGCAGGATCACATTTGGTGAGAGAACCGCGAAAACTCTTACTACAGCCTCAACCGTAAAGTTCAGATTTATTTCCCACTGAACCAAGTGCACCAAACTGCTCCAGTGTGAGTGACCCTTCCTGATTGCTTGCATAGACTTGACAGTCTACAGAACTGCTGAGAAGTTCTGCTGCAGTTCATTCCTGGACATACTGCCATCTTGATGGTCCTCACACCTTGGTAACTGCCTTGCATTGAAAGCATTTTGCTGTTCACAGATTTGGTGTCAGCATGCAGTCTGGAGTGAAGCACAGCCACTTCAGTCATCTGTAAATGTGACCTTTCATAGCTCATGTGGAGTTCTGGGAGGACATTTAGCTGCTAGGTGGAAAGCTAGGTTAAGGTGGATTCTCTTGCAGGAGACTTGATGTCTCCTGACTGTGGAATAACCATGATTGGAGCTGGAGGGGAACCTTTCGTTTTGCTACAACCCAAAGTTGAAACATTTCATTGTAATAGATAGTCTGAAGTCCTTGTTCCTCCTTTGATGCTATGTGTCTTTTTTTCTTATTATTTTTTCATTGACTTTTGAATGCATAGTATTTAAGTGATCTTGAATTAAGTAACAAAGCTGGGCCAGGAGAGGCAGGTCTTCGGAATCCTTCGGTGTTGCCTTAAGTCTCTTTTCTGTGTAGTGTGCTGGCTGTCTTGAATCTCATTCCTAGCTGCCAATCTTCCTAAGACCTCATAATGAGATGTAAAATGTTAATGTTGGAATTGAGCTCCTATGAGGGGATTCACGTGGTTGCTCTACATACAGACTGTCATTGCTGATTTTTGAGGGGTTCAAAATCTTAACCCTGTGAAAGACAGGCCATTGTGATAAAGTTTATTGAAGATGGAGGGAGGAGGGAAGAGAACTGGTGTTAATAAAACCAAATTATTTTAGTGTCCTTGTGAAGTTTATAATAGGTGCGCATGGTTGTGCTGTGCCAGTGAAGGACAGAGAAGACCCCTACTCCTGCAAACTTCTGAACATCAGTAACCCAGGTATAGAAGTTAACTTTTAAAAATTCTATGATGTAAACTAGAGCCAATCATCTTTTCTGAGAGCAGTTTGGGGAGTTTAACTGAGACAGCCAGTCTTGAAAACAAATGCCACCTAGTACTTGTTGCATAACCTTCCTGTAAGTACCACATGCAGGCAAGAAAGGGAGAGATATTTGGGCATGTGAAGGGGAGGCCACTGACTTCTAGTGGATTTGCATTTTCCTTGTGTCACTGGACAGCCTCTCCCATGTAACATTCATTTTTACTTGATCCATGTGTCAAATGAAGTTGGAGAGCGCTGCAATGACCTGGGATAGTGTCAAATGTGAAGAAAGTAGCAAGGTGACAAAATCTTGAGTGTCAGATGGGCTTCTCTGGTGACAAAGTGAATTCTCTGAGCAAGTCTGGCTGATAGGTTTTCCACATTCTACTTTAGAGAAACAATTAAGAAATGTACTGTGGGGGAAAAAATTAAATGCTGCCATACAAAAATTCCTAACTAAGATTGTAAATTCTTCCTGTCACCTTTTAGTTTCTATTTAATTTTTGTTCTTTAATTACAAGTTAACTAAGGACTGCTTGGCACTTGAGCCATGATTCAGCACAAAATTCAACTTCTGTTACTTTCTCTTTGAATGGCAACATCCACTGTTCCCAAGTAGAAATGGTACCTCAGGGTTTAGGTAGGCGATAATGCCAAAAAGCAGGCAGCTGAATTAAGTGGAGGTGTATGCCATTTTGATACATGAACAATTATTTTAATATGCTAATATACAGGTATTCATGCAGTCAAATAGCATTTTTGTCTTCATGCTCTGGATTTATTGTGTTTCTAATCTTTTCCCTGTGGATATGTAGGCATTGAGTTGCAATTGCTGTTAGCCTGCAGATTGCTGTATCAACTGAATTTCTCCTTGCTGCAGTCTGCAGCCCACTGTATTTTCTTTGTTACTCCAGAGTTTGATTATCCTTGTGCACTTGTGAGCCATGCTAATTAATCAGAATGCTTTGCATGTATCCGGTGTGCTTTTTGTGTATCCAGTTCAGGAACTGTGAAGTTTTCTCACCTTACCTCTGTCCTTTCTTTGCCATACAGTTTTGAATCAGGAAATTGAAGCATTCAGTCTCCCTGAGGATATACCTTCTGTGCTGTCTGAAGACAGAATCGTCAGCGTGAACTTTCGTGTACTTTACCCCATTGTCATTACCAGTCTTGGGGTATTTTATGAGGCTGATGGGGTGGGATTCCAGAGGAACATCACTGTAAAACTGTACCAGGCAGAACATGAGGTAGAGTATTGTGTTGTTTGTTGAAAGTGGACTAAAGCATGTTGTCTTTTTATTGTGGATTAACTTCTTACAGAAAGTGACATGCTGTGTTGGTGATTTAGAAGAGAAGTACTTAACTGACAAATGTATGAATTACATTTTTCTTCTGTTGCATTTTAAATTATTGTATGTATACACACGTGTCCTGGATGAGGAAAAGATGAAACTCACGAAGTGCTATGAGTTAATCTAGATGCTGCTATGAAAGAGCACCGACATCTAATTTCAATGCACAATTTTGTGTTTGTATTTGAGGTTCTAGATACTGATAGGTATTAAGGAATAAAAAATAAACTGTTGAATGTATTAAAAACATGTGCAGAAACATATATTTGTGTCTTCAAGCAGAGAGATGCAGGACAGCTGTAATTTTTTCTTGTCTGTCTTCTGAAAAGACGTTTTAAGATTTCTAGAAATTGGTATTATTTACAGGTGATAATCAAATTTCATTGATAATTTCTCCCCCTCCCGAGCTGTTATGGGTTTGATAGAATAGCTTTGTGCTGATCTGGAGGGGAAAAATTGTTTTAGCGCGACTGTTGCACTTGATATATTGCATTTATCTCTACCAATAACTTGATAGGCCAATTTCAAAACTTCTGGCTATGCTACAGGAGAAAGAATTTTAAGTATGACTTTTATGATGAACTTTCAAAGAGTTTGGTTTATAATAGCTGCAATAAAAATAAAATTATACTGTAATCAGGTTTATGTTTACTAAATGGTAGAATTCCAAATGTTCAATGTCTAATAATTTTATCTGCATTAGCTTTTTACTTCCAGTCATGGAGAAAAATTGGTATCATAAGAGAGCTTGGAGACTGTTTTCTGAAGATTAGGAATTTGGCAATGCAGCATCTTTATGTAATTTGTTATTATCTAAGAGCCATTTGATGGCCGGTGTAATATAGTAGCTTTGCCCATGTGTGTTTTGGGTTTTTTTATTTTGGTTTTTTTCCCCTGTTGTTCACAGGAAGCAATCTTCAGTGCTCGCTTTAGTCCACCAAGCTGTGGAGTGCAAGTGAACAGATTGTGGTACAAGCCAGTAGAGCAGTTTATTTTGCCAGAGGTATGTGCAGTATCAGAACTGCCAGCAGTTCTTTTAAGTTATCTGGACAGACTGACTGATAAAACTGGCCTTTGCTTGAGGCAGAAAAGGGCAAGTGAAAACCTCTAGAATGTTAGTTCACAGAGTCACAGCATAGGTAAGTAGTGGCACGGATATGCTGAAATCCAGTCTTTGTTTTACACCATCTCATTATCACAAGTAGTTATAAAGCATAACCCTGAAAAATACAAATTGATAAAAAATTATGTTTTCTAATAGTAGCAACTTCAGAAAACTTTTCAGTTTCTGATTGAAAATTGTACCTGCTTCAATTCTGTGGGAGAGTTTACCAGAGAATGGGACACTTCTCCCTTGTGCTTTATCAGACATTCGCACACATGATAGGGAGGGGAGGATGGCACAGGTTTCTAGGGAACAGCTGGAAAAGAGATTTCTGCATCTGATGTCTTGGACATAATATCAATATATTGTGTGTTATGTTTGCAATGGCAGTGTTATTTGGGTTTGGCGTAGGGATATAGATACTACTTGCGGCCGCATAGGAAGGAAGGTGATTAACAAAAGGAACAGAATATGATAGGAAAATACCCTGATGTTGTTACAGTGAAGGTTTAATGAATGCAGGTTGACTCAGAATGAGAATTCTAGTTCAGCAAGCTCTCCCAGGTTCAAGGAATTGTTCTCAGTGGGCCAGTGATCTCTCACTAGGTATATTAGCTACCATTTTAGACAGTTTCCCTTCTTTTAAATATTCTCCTGCACTCTTGCTGCTATTTCTGTAAGTTGTCTTTGGGTCTGAGTCATTTTATTATTCAAGAAATTGTTTTATCAAAGAATGAAGCAAGAGAAGACTGAAGAGGGAAGAGAGGGCAGTTTGGGTGAATTTATTCCCTGATTTATTCCCCTGGCTCTATAATAATGAATGCGTTTGGAAACCTGTTCATTTTAAGGAGAATCTGCAGCTGTTTGATTGGTTATCATCTTAGCGTTTACTGAATACTGTGCAAGTTGTTGTGCTGGCAGGAGACCTTTCGGGTGAACAGACCACTTGCAGTATTTTGTGCATATGTTTTGACAATTTAATTTCATTCTAAAATGATTAAGGGTATATTTTATGTTTTAAAAAAGAATATTGGTTACCCAGTAATTTGGTAGTCTGTCACGTGAGCCTTTTCCCTTTAAGACTTTGTTTTGAGATGCTAAAATTCTAGGCAGTTATAATTTTGCTACAAATGGTTGCAATTTTCCTGAGAGGCAGATGGGGAGTATTTCCTTGAGAGAGAGGATATTAGTATTCATGTATTTCTTTGTGTGGGCTTCCTTAATCTGATACGTGCCATGCGCTGAATGCTTACAGGATAACACGATGTTTCTAATGTAGATTAACAGGGTTTATGCACAGCGTGCAGTCTCCTGTGATGCTCAGGATGCTGAACCATACATGATGATTCAGAGAGATGGGAATGCCCACGTGTTCCTATCTACTTGTTCGAGAGCACTAAATTTAGTGAACTGTTTAATTGTCATAGGATGGTTTCTGAGACAGCATCTATTCTCTGTCTCTCCACCTTGAAGAAGTAATGGATTGTACAGACTGCTGAAGAGCTTCATTCATCTTCCAGCTAAAGTGCTGCTCTTTCTGCTCATCTTGGGGAAAGGAAAGGAATATTGCAGCATTAGAATAAGCATCTGGCAGGCCAGATTGTGAAAGGCAGAATCGATCATTCAGCTTTGGAGTGACTGAAAGCGCAGAAGAGCAGAACCACTAGCAGATAACTAAAACACACAGGGGCTTTTACAGACAAGTCTTAGCAATGCACTTATTTTGTCAAAAAGCCATGGGCCACTTGCATGAAAATGGGACGCTGTACTGCTCGTACTCTATATAACTAATGGGGAGTAGTTGGAGGAACAAAAAGCACAGCAGTGTTTAACATTAGGAAAGGAGTTTGGCAGGGCTGCATGATGTCAGTACACCTGTTCCGTATTCACTGTAAATGCCACTGCGCCCTGGCAGTAACAAGGCTGGAATTTAAATGGGGAGAAACGGATGATGTAGTCTCAGGTGTGCCACTAATGTTTTTGCTTTAAGCATTTTTAGGCCTCAGCTTTCATTAAGTGACTTAGAATAAGAATAGCTGAAGGCTAAAGTCATCAGAAAATTTGCTTACAAGTCTCTCAACCTGGAAAATAATGATAGTTTGCAGCTTTAGGACACCTTGTACTGAGGTTCACTGGTAATAATTGAGTAAGACTCTTGGTACGTTTGAAGTCAGTATCAGTAACAGTCAGTGGTGAGAATTGTAACATTTCTGCTTGCTGAGGCATGAAAGGACTCTCCTGCTCAACTAAACAACTTACCAAAGGTTGTGTCTGTGAACAGGGTACTGAACTGTGATTAGAGCCCAGTCCCTACAGCAAAAAACATTGGAATGGGAGATGACAGTCACTGCAACTAGAGAAATTGAGCATGCAGGTTTTACTGTGCAGTGTGTTCAGGGGTCCTGCCACTAAGAAAAGTCTTAATAATGGACTGTTTGTTTTGATAACTGAGAGATAATTAAATGAGCAACAGAAAGTTGAACATGAGTCAGCAGTGCTCTGGCAGCCAGGAGGGCCAAGTRTAGCCTGAGGGGTATGAGGCACAGCATCGCCAGCCGGGCAAGGGAGGGATTGTCCCGCTCTGCTCTGCACTGGGGCAGGCTCACCTTGAGTCCTGTGTGCACTTTTGGACACCACAACATAAGGAAGACATTAAACTATTAGAGAGTGTCCAAAGGAGGGCCACAAGGATGGTGAAGGGCCTTGAGGGGAAGCTGTGTGAGGAGCGGCTGAAGTCACTTGGTCTGTTCAGCCTAGAGAAGAGGAGACTGGGGGGAGACCTTGCTGCAGTTACAACTTCTCATGAGGGGAAGAGGAGGGGCAGACACTGATCTCTGTGGTCACCAGTTGCCGCGGCGCTGCTTTCAGTGTTAGGGTGCCGCAGCCTTCTGGAAGCGCCCTGGGCGGGGGCACTTTTAGCGACGGCTTTGGCAGCTCTCACGGTCCGGGATAGCAGACGCCGTGAACACTCTTGCACCGATCTCGGAGGCGGCGGGAAGCAGTGAAGAAGGAGACGGGTCTCTGATGTGGTCTCGGCAGAGCAGTTTATTTGCCAAGGGGTCAGGGACCAGAGAACCAAGATGGCTCCGGCTGCCGGGGCTTATGAGGATAGCGACGGGGGCGGGAAGAGCATACAGACCAATGATCTGAGGGTAAGGAGGTGAAGGATAGGAGGATACCGAATGGGAACAGAGGGAAGGCGGGACTGAGGGATGGGATCCAATGGAGAGTACAATTTAAACGAAACATCTGGAACTTTAACCATACAGGGATACCCGTCAATCAGTCCCTCAGGGGGAGGAGATGTGGGTGGCTCAGACCCTGGAAACCGCCCACCACCGTGGCTGGACCAGCCTCCTGCCCGACGGGGCTTGAACCACCGCGACAACCAGTCACAGGACCTGAGGAAATGGCCTTAAGCTGTGTCAGGGAGGTTTAGGTTGGATATCAGAAAAAGGTTCTTCACCCAGAGGGTGGTTGGGCACTGGAACAGGCTCCCCAGGGAAGTGGTCACAGCACCAAGCTGAGAGTTCAAAAGTTTGGATAATACTCTCGGGCACATGGTGTGACTCTTGGAGATGGCGCTGTGCAGGGCCAGGAGTTGGACTCGATCATTCTTACGGGTCCCTTCCAGCTGAGCTTATTCCGTGATTCTGTGAAACAAAGGGAAGGTATTGAGAATGCAAGTCAGGCTTGAATAAACACTGGCTAACTCCATTATTAGATTATAAAGCTGGCATTATAAATAACAGATGAGAGACTTCTGAAATAACACAGCTGTCATTAAATACTGAGACTGTTGCAGATGTTAAGACCTACTTCTAGAGGAAAGCAAAGAACTAAGCTGAACCCTAATCTAGACTTAATGGTGGTTCAGTAACTGGAGAATTTTTGAAGAAGGTTTCTAGTGTACAAGGAAGCTAAAATGGGGAAGAGATGAGAGGTTGGTAAAAGTAAACAGACTTCCTACAGCAGCAGAGATGCATCTACAAACAAGTTGTTTTTCTTTTCCACTGCCCATGCTAACTACCAGTGTGTTTCCTGTGAAACTAGGAGAGACAAAATGGAATGCACTCATCTAGGAGTCAGCAGTATAACAACCTTACCTTGCCATAAGGGAGAAATTSCTTTAAAAATTTTAAAAAATATAATTCTACCAGTGCTCTTACCTGTCCAACTTACCACCTGTTCCTTTGCATGTGCTCAGGGGTCTTCAGTTTAAAGTTGAGGTGAAGTGCTTCTGAATGCAGGAATTTGCACACACAGACACACACACATGTATATATGTAAAACATGGAGTGGCATAGCTTAATTTGGCGGTTAAACCCAGAAAATTTCGAAGTGATTCACTTGTCCTTTTCTTCCTTATCAGCCAAGATGTGAGTTCAGAGTTCTATGACCTCCTGCAGTAGTTTGTGACGCCTTTACTGGGATAAAGGTGGCCATATTTTCCTTTGAGTTTTGTTGGTGTCACGGTCGAGTCTCTGATCTGTGTTTGGCAGATAACTAAAACTCTGAACTTGTTTCCAAATCTGTTTCAATGTATTCTCTTTGTAATGCAGGATTTTATATTTGATTTTTAAAAATTCACTTCAAGTCACCTTTAAATGCTATTTTGATGATTTTAGAAAGCCAAAGCCTTTTACACTAGGCTTCTGTTAAAAGTTCAGTGTTCCTAATACAGAGATTCATCATTAGTCATAAAAGTGTGATTATGTGTTAACTGAGTTTCACAGATGTGTTTCTTTTATGTGTAACTTATTTTTATTGAAGTGTAAGTAAAACATCTATGTCGTGCATTCAAGCTAAGTCTTGTGTGAAGTTGACTATTTTAAAATAAAAAAACCCCAACAAACTGTTTGACTTTCATCCTTTGAAATCTTTGAATACCTGCATAACAGTGTTTTGTTCTCTTACCAGAGTTTTGAAGGTACCATTGTGTGGGAGAGCCAGGATCTTCAGGGCCTGGTTTCAAGAAACCTTCATAAAGTGATGGTGAATGATGGGGGAGGTGTTTTCAGAGTCATTACAGTGAGTCCCCTCACCTTCCTTTCTGCCATGTTTCTATTTTTCCTGTAAGGCTTGAGAATTTAGCATTTTACTTTCTTGTGTTTCTCTATGTAAACCATTCATTCAGTTGGGCTTCTGTTGTCTGAGAAGGGAAGTTTTGCTTTGCCTTCTAGCAAAAAAATATGTTTGTAAGTGGCATTTTCTTTTATTTTGAGGGGAGTAAATCTCTCATTATTTTAGTCAGGTGTGAAGCAGTATCAGTATATCAGAGATGGCAAAATGTGGGTCAAATATCTTGTGCTCAAATCCCGATTGATGGGATTAAATCTGTTTTTTTGCTTTCGGCAGTGTGTGTTTTTCCTGTCAAATTATTGCTTGCCTAAACATGCTGTGTCATTGTAATTTAGCCAGAATAACTTTACATTTTTCTGTCAATTTTGATACTAGTTTTCTGAAAGTTCCAATGGTACTGCTAGTTTTGGGTGAAACTTAAAAAAAATGCCAGAAAACTTTAGTTAAAAATCTTGGTCTTAGTCTTTCATGGCACATTGTGTGATTTTTGGGGTGGTCCTGTGCAGGACCAGGAGTTGGACTTCAGTGATTGTTGTGGGTCTCTTCCAACTCAGGATATTCTATGATTCTATGATTATGCAGGTGCCTAAACCAGCAGAGCTTGAAATTAATTTCATCCTTAGTTGCCAGAAAACTTCACACATGAAAATCAGTAATGAGAGATGAACTAATCTATTTCTTTTCATTAATCTGTTCCTAACAGGCAGGGGAAGGGTCACTGCCACATGAACTCACAGAAGGTGTGGAGGGAATAGCAGGTGGTTTTATCTACACCATTCAAGGTAAGTCCACAAAACGTAGCATGACATTTGATGTTACAATAAAACAGGTAATGTAAATTACATTTCTGAGGTATAATTTGTGCTGTCTCTATGAACTTAAGTCACCCTAGGTTTCCTTTTAGAAGTAATTTTTTCCTGGGTTTTTTTGCTTAAAGTCAATGTCCTGATGTGGTTTCTTTGCTTGCCTTTTGTCAGCCACTCCAGTTGACTTGCATCCCTTTGTCTTTTTAYCTAGACTCTCTTCTTGTTTTTTGTTACCCAAAATCAGGTTAAAAAATGTTGTGCAATGAAATCTTTCAATGAAACACTTCTTCAGTGCCACAAACCATCTCCTGATCTGCAATATTTTTTTAGCTTTCACCTGCAGGCAGTTTATGTGATGTGGTTCAGCAGGGACCATCTGTGCTACATCAAAGCAATGCCTGTTTGATTATATTTAGCATAGGATTGTTTGTTTGTGTGTTTATTTTTTATGCTAGATACATATACTTAGGAGTAATTGAGGTAACAGTAGCCTTTTTACTCTACAGATAAGAGTAATAGTGAAGTCCCACTCCTCTTTATATTAAAGAACTTCAAAAAGTTGAATTCTTCTATTACTGAAAAGGAAGAGAATACTTTTTTACTTTAAACCTTCTGTGTCAGACCTTATACAAAAATGTATTTCTTTGTTGTTCTGCAACTTTTACCATTTTATAGAAATTTTAAAACTAATTGCAGGATTTTCATAACCCCATTAATTTGAATGCTGCCTCAGATTCATTTTGTCAATGTGTCATGTATGATCCAAGAGAAACATGTGACATAGTAGATAGGAATGCATCTTTATTTAATGATGGGTGCTGTTTCTTTCAGAAGGTGATGCTCTTTTAAAAAGCCTCCATTCTCGCCCAGAAAGGTTTACAAGTCACATAAAAAACCTTGAGAAAGAAGATGCTTTATTGAAGGAAGAAAGCAGTACCTATGATGATATTGTTTTTGTAGATGTTATCGACACTTACAGAAATGTTCCCTCCAAACTGCTGAACTTCTACCGATGGTAAGTTGAAAAGAAAGTATTTTCTCTTAGGAATGGTGCAGTTTGTAGTGCAAGATGATCCAGCAGATTATGTCGTTTGACAGGTTCCATGAAATACATACCTTATATGATTTACTTTGTTAAGTTGTATTTCTCTCTCACAATTTTGGGTGCATGTAGTGAGTCAATAGCAGCGCCTATAGTTCTTGAATACTGACCCTTGGTGTCTCCAACCAGCATGAGCTGACATGACAGGCTTCTTCTCTAGGAGTCCAGGTGTGAAAATTTTCATTTCTCGTTGTAATTTAATTTGTATCTAGCTGAAAACTAGCAGTTTTAGTATTTTAAAGGGTGGCTTTTGACCAGTTTGTATACTTACTCGGTGTTTCAGTTTGTGGCCATTGCCTCTTGTCCTGCCACTGGACACCACTGAAAAGAGCCTGGCTCCATCTCTTTACACCCTCCCTTCAGGTGTCATTGGTGAGCTCACCCTGAGCTTTTTCTTCTTCAGGCTGACCAGTCCCAGCTCTCTCACCTTTCTTCACTGGAGAGATGCTCCAGTCCCCTTGATGGCCCTTTGCTGGACTCTCACCCAGTATGTCTGTGTCCCTCTGGTACTGAGGAGTCTAAGACTGCACACTGCAGTCTAGATGTGGCCACACCAGTGCTGAGTGGAGGGGAAGGATGGGAAGCTTATGTACAAGGGGAACAGAAGGTTGATGCAAAGAATTCTCATAGTGTAATACGTTGTCTATGGTGAATCTAACAAGTTATTACCTCTAAGTTGCAATTATTTCCATTACTCTGAGACAACTGTTTAAATTAATTGATGTTGCTGTGGAGTAAGAAATATAGCTGACAGTTGTAATTTAACCAAAATTCAGTTTAGTTGCTTGCAAGATTATGCCCTTGTTTCACAAATTTCATGGCTATGAAAGTAACTGAAAAACTGAACCATGCTTTCAGTTCTAAAAGGGAGTTTGCACGTCAAGACTTAGATCTTTGTGATCATTTCTTACAGATTAGCAATTTTTCAAGATTTAGTAATAAAAGGCTTTAAAAATGCTTTTTTTGTTATGAGAAGTTACCTTTAAAAACAATGTTTGTAACCAACTCAGCCATGATCCCTGGAATCTTAAGCCTTTTTGGTTATTTTATGTGTGTCAAGACATTCAATTATTTCAGACAGTTAAAGATGACATTTTTCATATCTGAAAGGTGCTTTTACTGAGGAAGAGTAAGTACAGAGTTGTTTCCACAGATGTTTCTTACCACCTACAACCTTCTCACTGCCCTTGAACTGTCTCATCCTGAAAGTGGGCTACTGATGTGTAGCCAGTGGCTTTTAACAGCTGTGCTGCCATCAGCATCAGGGATTCATATCCTTCTGAGGTCAATACTGCTTAAGATGGTTTCATTAGTAAATCCACCATCTGTCCTGCAGAACAAAACTTCAAATTTGTTTTCTTCAGCACATACACAAACTCATGTTGTAAGATCATCATAGGATACAGCTGCATCTCGTTTCTGAAGGACAAGCAGTCAGCCTTGGTTGATAGAGAAAACATTTAAAAGTCAAGGGTAGGAAAGACATTCCTTCACTCTTGCTTCCCCCTTCTGTGTCCCAAAAAAACCTTTGCAGACCCTTGTATTGCATATCTGTTTGTGGTGTGCAGCTCAGCATCTCATCTCTTTTCTTTTTGGCTACAGGACAGTTGAATCAACAAGTTTTGACTTGTTGCTGAAGACAGATGACGACTGTTACATTGACTTGGAAGCTGTTTTTAACAGGATAATGCAGAAAAAATTGGACAGGCCAAACATTTGGTGGGGAAAGTAAGTTGTTTTTTTAACTTGTCTTTAAGAGATAGATACCATTTCTTTAGTGAATGGTTTAGTGATTTAAGTCTGTTTTCATGTGGGTTCTCCTCTTATGCCTAAGGAAGCCAGTTATAAAAAGCAGGATTTCTCTATGTGTTAGAACTTTGAATCTCAGAATACAGAAATCAGTCCTTTACAGTAACTTTGCAGAGTATGCCTTTACAACGAGTTGAACTTGCTGAGTATCTTACCTGGTTTTAAAATGTGTTATAGACATCTTTGTCATGGTACTTCAGTAAATAAGAGTTTTCCAGCAATACAGCAAAGTTAAAAGGAAAGTACATACTACAGAACTGTAAACATTACTTTTTGTGATGTCATTGTGATTTTTCTGGTGGGCTTGAGGAAGTGGGGAAAAGAGGAGAAACAAAATTTGCATTTTGGTCTGCACTTTATTTTGATGTCTGTGAATGACAGGCACTGCTACCGATTTTTGGTGCTGTTTGAAATGGTAGGTCTGATTAATGAATTTTCGAGTAAATTCCCCAGCCTGTATTACACTTGTGAATAACTAGGGGAATCAGAATAGCCCATATCTTCCCTCCCATCCATGGAATGCATTGCAGCTCTGGTATGACACCCAATATAGCAGAAACCCTATGCTACTATAGCATTCAATATAGCATAATGGCACAATGTGCCTTACTGTTGCCATCTGCTTACTGAAGAAAAACAGGCCTTTGCTGCTTTGCTTCACAAATCTGGTACTGCCTATTGCTTACTCATAAAGTGATTTAATAAGGTGTGTGGTGGAGTGTGTGAAATAGCTGGTTATCTTGTGATTATCTCAAAGACCTGTAGGAGTGACATCTTCAAGTGTAAATTCTCTAATAGTCACAATCTTCAGGTAAGGCAAGTGTGAAGTGTAGGGAACAACACTGAAATAACCATGGAAGTTTGAAATGATTAGCAAAGCAGATACTTCTCAGTCTGGAGGGGGTTGAACCCTTCGTGCTGTGATTCGATGGACTGGAAGATACCTGGATTCACTTTAGACTCAGTATCAGATGTGACTTTTATCTACTTTGTGCTTTAACATGTCAGCTTCAGCTGAGGAYGTGCTGAATCTGATAACCTATCTGCCACTGAGCTGTAATTCCCCCCTTTCAGGGCTATTGTCTGAGGTGACAATTCTTGGTAGCTCACTGAAGCTTTCGGCTGCTTTGTGCTCATGACTGAAATCAGCAATGCTGAACCTCTTTGTAAAACAGGGGGAGAACCTGCTGCATTGACACAGTTATGTCTCTTAGCTGTGAGTGCATGAAGTATTTGTAAGGCCAGGGGAGTGCAATACCAGCTTGTTCCCAAGCAGGAAAAGTGGGATGCTTCTCACTGCCTCACATGGCAGTTTGACAGGGTCCATAGTGCTGCATGGTACAGCAGCGAGCTCTGCCACGCTGGGGGGCTGTGTGGAGAGTCTGTGCAGAGATTGCTGGCTTCCTGCAGGCCTCTAGGAGTGAATAAAGCCTTCCCTAGAGAACACCACTGCCAGGAAGGGTTTTTTTGTAATTCAGTGATAGCAGCCTTTGAACATCTGCTTTGTTGAGTTTCATTCACAAAACAGCTTGGAGAAGGTACATATTGCTTCCTGATTTTTAAACAGCCACAAGTTTTATCAGGAAAATGGGTTGCATAACATCACTGTTTGCATGCCTGCAGGAGGAACTGACTTTGTGCCACGTTGATTAATCAAAGGTGTTAATTAGCAGGGCACAGATGTGCCTGTTACAGAACATAGGTAAGGATGCGTGTGCTTACTTGGATCAAAACTCAGCAGCAAGGTGCACATGCTGAAGACCTGACTGTCACCGCTGCTTTTGTTTCTGAGAACTTTCTCTTATTATCCAAGATTGAGACCAAACAACAGTTACAATTTTAGCTTTGTGTTCAGTTAGATGTGTGCCCTAGAGAAATAAGACTAGGAACTATAATTAGGATCACCTACTTCTTCCTCTTAGTATTGTTTGTTATCAGCATTACTGCAGTTGTTAGCAGTGTTCATGGGTTCCACCGAGGGCCCTCTGTAATCATCTCGTGTCTAACACGGTCTTCAGTTTCAGACTAAATTGGGCAGTTGATCGAACTGGGAAATGGCAAGAACTGGAGTATCCAAGTCCTGCATATCCAGCCTTTGCTTGTGGGTCTGGCTATGTCATCTCCAAAGACATTGTGCAGTGGCTGGCAAGCAACTCTGAAAGGTTAAAGACGTACCAGGTAATAAAGAGTTGGTTCAGTTTTCCTATGTTAAACTGCTCTGGGGAACAGCATGTACTGGATGAGTTGGAAAGAACATGGCTCATGTTGGGTTCTTCTGGCTAATGCTGGCTTTTGCCCTGGTTGTGGTTGCTGTGCTTAGTGTTTGTTCTAGGTCAAAGCACAGATGTTTTGGACTGAAAACCTCTGGAGCTGTAATCTTGTTTTTCGTACTCTGTTCTTGTAAGGACAGTGTATTATCACAGGAAAGCTGGGAGGATTAACACCTCTGCAGTAGTCAGGCATAGGTTTTTGCAGTTACCATTCTTAAATGCTGGTAGATAATGCAACTTCTTCCAGGTCACAGTCATGCTTTATGCTTTTTTGGTGCTAATATCTCTATTTTTAATTTTAATGTGTCATTTCAGGGTGAAGATGTGAGCATGGGCATCTGGATGGCAGCTGTAGGACCCAAGCGATATCAAGTAAGTCTGAACGAATTGTCTGATCTTACAGAAAGAGGACATGACTGCTGTTCCAAGCAGCATAAAATATGGGAAATGTTTTTTCTTTAAAAAGAAATTGAAACAACCATTGAATTAAAATCCAGAGGAAAAAATCTTTAAAGATGTATTTAAAAGAAGAACTACAACACCACCACAAACCACCTGCAGACCCCATCCCTACCCCCAGACTCTCTGAATAGGTCTAGCAGATCACTTGGGGACCTTTGTGTGCAATGTTTGTTGCTAGAAACAATAAACCCCCGATTCTTGGAAGTGAAGATTGYTGGAGACTAAATTCTTTGTAAGAAAAACTGTTGAAATGGTTCTCTCTCTTAACAGGATGGTCTCTGGTTGTGTGAGAAGACTTGTGAGAGTGGCATGCTGTCTTCCCCCCAGTACTCTCCCCAGGAACTGGGAGAGCTCTGGAGATTAAAGGAACTGTGTGGAGATCCATGTAGATGTGAGGAAAGATGATGGACTTGCCTTGGAAACCAGGGTAGTGTATAATGATGATGGAAAAGTGTACATTCGGATTCATTCCTGGGACAATAAGAAATATTAAGGTACCTTTTAATGTTGGGTTTCAACTGAAGTATAACAATATTTGCACATCCCTTTTGATAATTACAAGTGGACTGATAACTATTCATTTTCTATAGTATAGATGGTGATCTGACAAAAACCAAAATGTTTAAGATAAAAAAAAATTTCCTTTTTATATAAAGTCAAAGACCTACTTGTAATTAATAAATGCACATAAGAATGCCAACTAGCCTGTCTTTTGTAAATCAAAGCACTACTGATTTAACTCGGCATAGGGCCATACCAGGATCCAGTGGAGAGTTGTGCTCAGTACCAAGGCATCTGGTAAGTCTTGCTGCAGTAGGTTCTGTGCTGTCTAAGGGGCTGCTCTCATCTGTGCAGGAATGGGGACAGCAATGGGGGCTAGGATTTATGATTAGTTTGTTTATACCACTGTCATTTTAGATAAAAACAAAATCAAAGTCTGTTTATACCAAATCTTCAAGTACTGCAAACTTGGCCTGATTAGGAGGGATTTCTGAGAGCTCACTGTGTTATTAGACRTGAATCTGAGGTTACATGAGTGAAATAAGATTGAGGAACAGCACACTAAGATTGTAAAATAAATAGCCATGCCTTGCAGTGTGCTGAGAACTTATTTATACTATAGGGTAGAAGAAAAGTCTTGTCAGATTTTGACCTTAATGGTCTGTGTAGATACTTCTAAAATTACTACTGAGTTTTATTCACTTAGAGGTCGTTGGATGTAGGTGGAAACAAAGAGCAAGTAGCCTCTCAGTGCAGCACTAATCTTGTCTTGTAAGCAAAGAGATCACCACTAAACCTTGTACTCGGTTCAGTAAAACAAATTCTCACCTGCAGGGGGAAGGCAGTATAAAATCTTGGCAAAAGGGTTACCTTGAGTTTTATTTAATTGAAGCATTTAAGCACTATTTGGTACCTCTCCAGTAAGACAAGTGAGCAGATGTTGTCATGGAGGCTGACGATCCAGTTGAGGAGCTGAAAGTTTGATTGTACAGCCCTCTGGTGCCACGTGTGAAACTCATATTCACCCGTGTGTGTGTTCAGGCACAGGCTGTCCATGTGTCTGTTGCTCTTCTGCAGTTCCTGTGTCGGCTTTTCCTTCAGTCTAGCAAGAGAGTCCCTTCTCACCACCGTACTAACACACAGTCTCCACTTTCTATTGAGTAAAACTGCAAAGGCTTTAAGTCATTGTCTAGTTCAACTTCTTTTCCTTCCAGCTAGAATAAGAAAGCAAAAAAACCTAATCAGACTTTAACTGAAATCCCTTCATGTAAACCAAATATACATCAGGCAATTGTGGTCAGGGAGAATCTGTCATATTACAGGAATGAAATTAAATCTTAAATTACAGCATGAAGATGGCCCTTCTGAAGTGATATGAATTTCCTTAGATAGTATTTTAGAACATGCTATTGACCTTTAGCAGCTTGAAGTATTTTATTGTTGAATACCCATTTTTAACTCACTTTAGAACTTTTGTAGGACAGCTTCAGTTCTGAACCAGGAATTTTAAATAGGCGATACAGCAGTCCTTTGACCTTCTGAATAGTCATAGACTCTGTCGAGGGGAGAGAAGGAAAAGTTATTAGAAAAATGCTGCTGCCACTGAGCTGTAGCAAAGTACCAGTGTTTCACTTTACCTCCTTTACGCAACAGTGAAAGGCTGTAGTGCTGCTTCAGTTCTAACACTGCAATAACGTCTTTGGTACGTGAAACCGTATCTGCTACTATCAAGTGGAAAATGGTTTAATCTGTGGTGGATAAGGCAGGATGTGCTACTACAGTTCAAGTGTTCTGATCCCATGTACCAAATTAAAGTGTTACGGCTTCATAATCTACTTTTGAGTTTGTATTTCTACATGCTGAACTAAGTGACCTTTGGGACACACACCAGGCAGGTTCTGACTACTTGCATCTGGCAACTGTTCCTTGAAGTTTTCATGACCAGGAATTGGCTTTCCCGGCACAAGTAAGCAAATGTCACTGTGGAACCAGTGACATTGTTAGGAATGGTATTGCATTATTAATCCCAAACAAATTGTCAGCAGAGTTGTTTATATTATGAAGTCAGCTATAGGAAGGTGTATTTTTTGTAATGGATCTTGAATGAGTAGGTGTCATTTGTTCCAGAGGCGATACCTGTGTTTGCAATAGATAAACTCAATATTTTGGTTGAACTTCTTTTGAAGCTTTATCTAAAGGCACAGCAATAGTGAGTTATTCCTGTAATACCACACATTGTACTTAGACAAATATTTTTCTATCAAACATTTTTGTAAAAGCTGTATCTATCTGATTTTATGCAACTTGTGATAATAAATGTGATTTTTATTTTAGAATAAAGCTTGAGTATGTCTTTTCTCTCAGACTTCATTCTGGCACATCTTTTCAAAACATCAGCTTAATTTAGAAGAGTCTTATTCATTCTAGTCTCACTACAGGCACTAAAAGTTCAAAACACAAATTTGATAGAAGTCAGAACTAGATTTCTAACTTCACATATTAGATACTAGACTTCAGTATCTAGATTTACAGACTGTGTAGTTGCCTCTTAGGACTTCACATTCTGGTTACTTGGTTAACACACCCACGAGATTTCATCCCTGTCAATTGGCCTTTAATTGCCTCAGACACATTAATCATGAAACCAGCAGCAGAGGTCATAAGACAAGCGTCAACTTTCAGTCTTCAACCTGGACTGAAAGTAAGTATGAAGGCCAGAAAAATAATGACTTTTTCAATTTCTACCTTTGTCATTTCTTTATATGACAGAGGAAAGGCTTCAGGAGCTGACGGTGCCAGAGGCAGCTGCCATTCTTTAATACAGTTATTTGAAAAGGAGCTACAAAACAACTGCTTGAACATAAGCCAAGACTTCTTACCTGGTAGCTTTTTCTCTACTGGCTTCTGTTCGGGTTTTTCAGGACACTTAATTGTCAAAGCTTAAGGAACAATGGTGAGGCATTAGTGAAAGAACAATAAGCCCTGTTCTGGCAGAAGCATAGTCTTTCTAGTCTGTTTTTATTACAAATTRTTTCCCTTGGCTCAGCCTGATCTCTAAAAAAATTAGGATGTAGCCTGCATCTGAGCAGTTAAGATAGCACTTAGTCATTATCTGAAAAGTTAATTAACTTTATAATTTATTTTTTATTTTAATTTTTTATTAAAATAACCAAGTTTTTATTCATCTTTAGTAAATTACTTTAAAAGTGACTCCCTAATGCTTGAAGGTGGGGGGTTTTTGTCAAAAGGCTTATTTACCTAAAAATGCTTAATTTCTACTTCTTTTTTTAAAATAACCTGCAGAAGAATGGAAATTACTTAGTCAATTTAAAACAGGCTTCTGGTCCTCTCAAAAGCACCATACAAACACTTTTAAAAGACATTATTAGCCGAATTATTTTACAGAGATTAAAAGGCTTATCCTTAAAAAAAGGTTTATATCGTGCGTAGCCAACTAGATTCCTTGTTCTACTTAGGCTTCCACCAAAATGCATTAGAATGTAATGCTTTACAATACTATTTTGCCCATGGAGTAAAAAAAGTTTCAGTTCTTCTGTCAATTGGGAAACACAGCTACATGAATTTACAAGTCCAGTAACCTAGATTAAGTATGTAGACAGCCCCAAATACCAAAGCTACCCATATTTTTCTTGTCTGTCCTAAAGTTAAGAAGTTATAAAAAAGATAATATCAGAAAACAGTGCAGCTGTTGAGGTTAAAACCTCAGATGTCTTCTGTAAAGAAGCCATTCACACTGTCAGAATGGAGTATCAATTACCTCTGTTCTCCATTAAGTCTCAACTAAGAAAATCATCTAGTTTGGGTTGAGGGGGAAATGAGACAGAGTACACAGAAGCAGGGATCCAGTCAAACTCACTGATACAGTTCAGAAAAGCAGATTTATAAGCTGTGTTAAATGTTTTGTTCTCCACATACTCCTAAGAGACACTAAGCTCATAAAATATTCAAAATGCAGAAGAAACAATTTTGACCATTTCTGGCCTCTTACTCAGAAGCTGATTTTTCAGAGTCAAAGGCTGCTGTCCCTTCAGTTCTCCTTCTTCAGGTGCACCATATTCTGTGTGAAGGAGAGTGCACATAGTCATGAACACTTCAAAGACTAAAACTCAAGACCTAAGAGCACTGTAGTGTAGGATCAGGCAGGAGTTCCCTCGGCACAGATGTGGGAGGCTCCTGCACCGTGCAGCACTGCAGACATGAGCCTTGTTCAGCTGCTACAACATTAAGGACATGGGAGTGCTGCTTAACATTCCCACTTTAAAAAAGCCCCATGGTGGAGAGAGCTACTGCCTGCTCACCAGTCGAGTGGTGGGGCAGATGAGCCCAAGTTCCTGAGGCAGCAGTGCCCCAAAGAGGGCAGTACGGTACAGCTGCCTCACAGGAGCAAAACCCACTCACACACAGGCCTGCCAGTGGATGGGCTTTCCTAAGGCTGTAGCAGCACATGGAAAAAGCATCAAGGGGAAGAGAAACTGTTGACAGACCAAACCAGTGCTGCCAAAATGGCAAAAGTGAGGAAATGCTTTGTACTGTGGTTGTACTTACTGAGACAAAGCGCTGGGTATCTGGGATGGGCAGCAAGAAATTCTTCACTTGGTTTGTTTTTCTCTGGGTTCCAGTGCCCACCAGCTTCTAACCAGTCATTTCCAAATATTTTGCGATAATCAAGCTCTGCTCCTCTTCTTTCAGCAGGGAGGATCTGTACTGACACAGGAGTGGCATATGACGTAATTATATAACTTTCCAGAGGAAAAAAATCTAATCAATGACACCAACTCCTTGGTCTCACTTGGTGTTCAGTATGTTTTAATGCTGCCTAGAATCTTACAAACTGTATCTCCAAATACTGACTGATCCATATCTTTAGTACATTTTAGAATCCTTAAGAATCCCATGTCTGTGTACTGACTGAGCCATAAATGAATATCCAAGCAAAGACTCTGCTGTATATGATGCAAGGATGGTTTTTGTAGCAATGAATCAGATGCTGTTTCTGCTTTCCTTTGTGATAAACATTTGCTGAAAATATGTTTGGTTTGGATAATGATATTTTCCTATTGCAGAAGGCAAACGGTATTGCTGTCACTGGAACAGATCCAGCTATGCTGCTTTTTCTATTTTTTTTTTTTTTCAAGAGTATGGTTTTTGTTAACAGTCCTGCAACTTCAACACAATTCAGGCACTGGGAAAAAACCACCATTGATCCATCTTGTCCAAGTCCCCACTGAGTTAGGAATGCTCACAAAGGGGGCTTGGTCTTGTAGCCCTAGTGACTGCCCCACTGATTAGGGGATGGACTAGCACCCTACTTTAGCACCTAACTTTTCCTGCACCCAAACAATCAGTAACCATCAAAGAAACTGAAAACAATTTCTCAGGCAGTGATTTAATGTTTTTCCCGGCCTCATGCAGTTTGTTGAAATATCACATACCTCACAGTTGTTCAAAACCTCCAATTGACTTATCTTGGCAATAATTAGCTGTATCAGGGTCTCTGGGTTCTTCTCTGTGTCCACGAAGGGGTTATTGTTACACTGCAGTGCCCGCAAACTTGGCAGCTTATCAAGCTCGTTGATAGACGACCACTGAAACGGAAGGGAACAGTCATTTGAGGAAACATAAAACGTAACTTCATTTCAGGAGTATACATCGTAACACTGACTTTTCCTGTACAATAAACATGACTGGAAACATTCTTTGGAACATCAGAACCAAGTACTCGGGTCCYGTTCTTTTAGTTAAGGAAAGAACTGCACTACATTTAATTAAAAAAACAAAACACGACAAGGAGTTAGTCAGAAGTTTAGATCATTAGAATTCTGCAGGAAGAATTATGAGGTAGCAAAGGGATATGACTATAGCTGCCATAATAAATGTGTTTTTACATTTTTAAATTATGCCTGTGTATTGATCAAAGTGTTCAATAGTTATCTCAGAATCTTACACATACGATCAAAGAAAATTTAAAAAAGCAAACTTCTTTTGCCTACTCTTAAACAAAGATACATTTATTTACMAAATGTGAACCTACCACAGTCTAACCTACCTGTGATATTTTATTGTCATTTATTGCAAGGCGTTTTAGTGAAGGAAACATTTTAGTCTTGCATCCTAGGAAAAAGAGTAACAGTGAAAAGAAAACAGTGAAAACTTTAAACAAGCAGAATTATAAAAGTATAAATTACTTCTTTTACATACCAAATCCTGCATCAGGGAAGTGTATAGAAGATATCCCAGTGTTTCTAAGTATTAGCTGCTCTAATCTGAAATTTAATAGATATGATCACTGTATGTGGCACAGGAAGTTTTTTGTAACGAAATACAATCTATTTTTGTTTTTAATAAAGATCTAATATGATGTGGTGCATAATCATTGACAAATGAAAAGCAGCCTCACAGAAAATACCCAGACTTCAGCAGTGTTCAGGGAATAAAATTTTCAGTGAGTAAGTGCAACAATTTCAAGCTTTCAGAATGGCTCCTGGATTTAAAATGTGTGATTTTCCAAATGTTTTTTTTTTTAAATAGCTTGTGGCTATTGAAAATCATGGCTGCTATTTTGGTGTATAGCAAAAGATGGTAATTCTGCAAACTAGCAAAATGTGGTAAATTACTTTCATTTCATAAATGTATAACTACAACCTAATAACACACAGCTTAAGAATATGTTATTATACAACAAAAGTAAGATTATATTAAAATATCTTAACTAAATAATGCAGTTACTCTCCTCAAGAGGGCAAAATGCCTCTACTTCAAGATCTCATAAATCTTTCATGCAACATCAATACTATCATATTTCAGCTGACAAAGACTATGGAGAGGAATATCTAGGACAAAGAATTTCCAGCAAATTTGTTGACAGCTACCTGGGGAGCTGAGCTATTAGATGCAGCTGATTTCCATCCAGTAACTGGTTGTCTGAAAGGTCTAACAACTTCAGGTTCTGCAGGACATTTTCAGGCCTGATACATTGGAGAAAACCAAACAAACACAAAACACAGAAGATTTGAAGTTATTGGCCAGTGAAGACACTTGTTTCCTCAGTATATAATTGCATGCATACAATTGTTTAAATTTATAAACGTTTTCAAGTACATCACGTGAAGTTTGCATCAATTATTTTACAATTATGTCATGGTAATGTAAATGCTACAGGAATGTAACTTTATGTACTAGGTAACTTTGTTGTACATCAGTCACTAACAAGTGACTGACTTAAGTTACTCACCTTTCCAAAACTGTAATATTATTAGAAGACAGGTACAACTCTTCAAGTACTGGCCATCCTTGAGCACAAAGAAGAACCTAAGAGCAAAACTTTATTTAATATAACAAAAGATGGGAAAAAATATTCCAGAAATTATACTTTATGCAAATTTGCTCTGAACACGTTCAGAGGAAGTTCTAGCTCTCAAAACCAGAGAAACGATTATTAAAGATTTCCTAGACTTCCCTTTCTTCCACATGGCTCTTCTGTGCCTGGATCTACCAGCACAGATGACATCAAAGAGGTTCTGCAGTCACAGGACTTACAGTCCCAGGTTTGAGGCCACTCTCACTGCTGAGGCTGTGTGACCTGGAAACAGAGCTAATTTATTCAGTGAGTTGGAGTGACCAGGTTTTCCCTATGATGAGATGAAGTAATGGCTGTATAAACTCTATGTATGTGCAGAAGTTCCAGAACCTAACACACACATCTCATCAGGTTTGACAGAATATTTTTAGTATCTTAACTTAGGAGAGCTTGAAGGCTTCTCTGTCATGGGACTGTGCCAGCCCATAAACCCACTAAAAGCCAAGATTGCATTAATTCTACACATATCCTGAAGTTTTCAAGTTCTCTAAAGAAAACAAATTAATTCAAAAAGGGCTACAAACTGAACAAAGATACTTTTGCTTTAGATCTTATGCCCTGAAATTGCATAAAAAATATTATTTTACTTTACACAGGTTTTTTTCTTAAACATTTACAGGAGGTAACAAAAGTTTTAAAAATGAACACTTACTACAAAGCAATAGAAATTGCTGGCATAAAACAGTCTTATATGCAGTTGTGAAAGTGTCAAAAATCATGCAGTTTTAGCACATGGAGTTCCATAAGCACTGGAACTGACTGCTTTTCTACAGATTTGTGCCTGCGAGTGGCAAATTATTCTTTTCACTGAGTTTTTTTTCTGGTGTGTATTCTCCAGAGTCAAATTAAGTGTGAGCTCATCCTGTTACTCCTTCCTTGGTTAGGAAACTTACAGGGCCTCTTTCATCCATCTACATTCCTGTTTTCAGGGAATTAGTAGGTAATACATTATTTTTAAGCCCCCACCTCTCTTCAAAACGTGATTGTAACTGAGTAGCAGATTCAAAGTTTTTGAGCTGCAAGAACGCAGGCAGACAGATGCACAGCACAGTCACCTAAGCTTGTTTTTACAGGAGGTTACAAAGGCTACAAGCAGTGGAGTTCAGAGATCTGGACAGTCCAATTCAATAGGTTTTGTGCATACCTGACCATTCTCCTGTAACCATCCACTCTCCTCAGCATCATTCTCTCTGTTAGAGCTGTACAAAGCCATACAGCTGGACGTCTGTATAACTGTCTCACAACAGATAMAATACCAAGGGTAAACACTGAGGTCTCCTCAAGAGGCAGCCTATGATATGGAGCTCAACTGCTTCACACCCAAAAATGTGAAAAATCATCCTGATGCCATATCTGCAGCCTTACAGACTCACATGGAACGACTTTTCCTGTTCCAAAGCAAGAGCAGAAAACACCAATATTTTATCTCTTTAATCTGATGGTGTTTCCCTATGTCAACAAGACAGACCAAAATAGTTATCAATTGGTGATAAAGAAGCATGACAAGAAACCTGCAGAATCAAGAGAAATGAAGTGCATGTTCAGTAACAGAGATTCCCCCACAAAAGCCCTGCATTGTGATGGATGGGTGGAATAGAAAAACTGCACAAAACTGAAATATCAGAAGACTTTTCAATAGACTGACTAAATGACTAGAAAATTGCCAAATGATAGGTCACATCACAATTCTAAGAAACTCAAATTGCCAGACTTTGAGCTACTGCTCAAAACAGCTTCCACAGAAACAAAAGGTCACAGATCTGACACTGAATTAACTCTCAGGAAAGACTGGGGTCTCGTTGTGGATAGCTGGTGGGGAAGCTGTAACAAACAGCCAGTGGCATAGCCACTGATACTCAGAAACAGAAGAATGGAAATGCAAGAGCTATTGCAAAAGAAATAAACACAAGAAGAAACAATTGTCACCATGTAAGTCTATGATGTTCCTGTATTTTTAGTCTGTTTATCCCAGGAAGTTTGTTTATCCCAATAATATAATTGGGAAAGGCACAAAGGAGCTAAACAAGAATCAAGGCTATGAAACAGAGAATAGCTGTTCTCAGTTACTTTCATATAAAATATTGGGACTTATTAAATGAAATTATCAGGCAGCAATATTAGAACCCAAAAAAGGTTAAATTGATATTAAAAGATATGTATAGCAAAATTTTCAAATGGATTCTTAATACAGTTAGATAAATCATGAAACAAAAAATCCACAAATATTAAATAGAGGTATATAGTCTTGAGCTCACAAAGCCACACAATTCCAGATTACTTTCTAAGAAGCTCTTACCATGTGCTTACCCTTTGCCTAGAATTTTTCCCAACTACCTGCTGCTACTTGCTAGTGTCAGAAGCATGATCCTGCACTTCTGTTCTAACCCAGATTTTTCTTTTACCCTGTATAATAGTAGATTATATTATAAATATAAAATCTTAGTTTGAAAACAGAATGACAAATATAACATTATGGTTTAAATGCTTAATAAGAAAACAAGGTTTTGGAGCCATAAATATGAATTCATTACACTCAAATGCATTAATTCAATTTCTAAGTAAATGGCTGCTAATGTTAAGTTATTTTACAGGATATAATCTTGAAAGTTATATGTTATGTTTTGAACAATCAATACAGTAATAAGCTCTTTTACTGATATACTAATAAAAATCTCAGAAGTACTGGATATATGCAAATAATATACTAGTGTAAGAATTTTTTTGAAAACTGATCCTCAAGGCATGTGAATGTGGAGCTATGTATTATTGCATAGCAGTTAAGCATGTTCCTCTCCTGTGAAAAATACTTCAAAACAAAGGAACAAACTAAAAAAAATCCAACTCTTCTACATCCAACTCTTCTATAGCTATCCCCATGTCATAAATTCTTACATATGACAGTAAGCTATTTTGAAATGCTGTTCACCATTTTAATTAAAACATTCCTAGGTTTTTTAGACTTTGCTTATATTCCCATTGACAATCAGTGTATTTCTCTTTTGCTTGGATTAGATTTATCATTATTTTCTGTTTAAAAGTTTACTTTTCAAGTAACTCCCCTTAGAGCTTAAGTAGTAACATTTTCAAGTGGTTTGTTCACAGAGTACTGATGTCAGATACATCTCTTTATTTTTCTCCTTTTGTTTGGCTACCCTGGAACATCACCTTTAAGCACAGACTTATGTCTCCCAATTTACACGGGAATGTCTTGGAACAGATTTATAAAACAGGTTTTGGAACCAAAGACGTCTTTATGGCCAGCCATGAATCATCAGCTAAAGCAGAGTTTCAAAAACAAGTGCAAAAGCTGCATCATTTTAAACTGCTCTGACTAAGCTGGGGCTTTCTCACTGCAATTCAGTTCCCCCTGGAGAACTTCAATCTGCCTGCAGGGATGACTCTGAGCAGCCTTTTGGTCACCCTGGGGTGGAGGAGAGCTGCCGGCACGTGCCAACATTTTAAACACCACAATGCACAGATTTACTCTGATGACTAGATGGCATTTAAAGTGTCTGTATCCACTTAATTCTTCCATTCCCTTCACCATTCACATGGCTGCTGCAATGGAGGGATCATCAACTGTCCTACCATAAACCCCACAGACAGTGTAAGAGCACAGTGAATGGACACTAAACCAAACATAGCAATGACCTTCCTCTAGCCCTGCTGAAAGACGAGAGAATGAGGAAGCTTCTTTCTACTCAAACCCCAGTTTTGGTAAGTGCTCTTTTACTGGATAGTGACTGGCAACCAAAATCTGAAAAATCTTGTAATTTTACAATGCAGTATTATAAAATCTGACCCTGAGAAGTCCAAATAATAGTCTGGAATTTATAAGCCATTATAAGTAACGTAACACTACTGAGATGCACTTCCTAAGCCATGTCTCTGAAAAAAGGCCCACTGCTAAATATAGTTGACAACAGGATTTCATCCTTAATAAGAATACTAGGGGAGAGTCATTTAAATATGTGCATGTTTCAGTGCCTGAAACAAGTCAGAGCTTTGTTTACTCTCTGCTCTGTGCTGCCAATAATCAGGCATCACGTGGTTCAAGACCCATCAGTATGTGCAAAGATACCAATCCAGTCTTCTGCTGATGCAAGGTGATGCCAAAACAAGAATTTCTTGTCATAAGGAAATATTTTCTTTCCGTTTGCATTTATTCTATTGCATGCATAAAAGTACAAGTAAATCTTCAACAACTACAAGGAACCAAAAAGTTTTCATTTAGAGAAACTCTGGGACACAAAGCTGTATTATATTCCAACTGCTTTATTTTGACTTGGCAGATTACAGATGTAGATGAAGTAAAATGTTTCTTATTAGACTCCTATGCTAATATTACTCCCTACATTATGTAGGAAGTTGTTAGTTAATACATAACTAATACAGTTACCCCACAGCACCTTTTCTAAGGATGATTAGATTTCAGTAGAATAATATAGTGCACAAAAGTTTTTGTGCTTTCCTTGCCTCAGAAACCTAATGATATTAAATAAAAAAAAATCTGGCAAGTTATTACCTCTGTCCATGTTATTTCAGTTTGATTAAGTGCCAGAATCTTCAAGTTTGAAAATGCACTGGATATAAAAGTTGATGCAGATGGAAATCTCATTTTGTTTTCACTGCGTAAAAAGAATAATTATTTGCATAATGAATAATCACATTTATTTAAGTCATTAGTTTGGAATTACACCCCCAACAATCAAAATCACTGCCAAGATGTCACATATTTTAAAATATAATAAAATATATTTCTAGTTATATTCAAACATACTCATTCCTAATTTACTTTCCTGCTTCAGGAGTGCAGGAAAGTATTTATTCATCTGTGGCCTCTTTCTCTTCTGCTAAGTTTTGAACATGAAAAGAATGATTTTCATTAATATTAAATGAAAAAAAGCCAGATCTTGGGATTAAACTCCTTAGTTCGACTGAAAATAAAGAGCCTGCATGACTATCCATACCCCAGTAAAACAAAAGAATGTAAAATCCACTCTCAATAGTTAAGTATCACTACAAAAAAAAAAAGATTAAAAGATTCTCAAATCTGCAGTCTTCRAATCAGTTTTCTTTACTCACCCCCAAACAGGTTTTATTTCTTTCCTAAGGCCTAATTTACCTGTGTATTTTCATAAAAATCTCTCACTGTAGTTTATAGTTACATACTTAGGGGTAAAATTTCCATAGAGAGCTGGTGGATGGTTAATCACTTTTATTCTTCTTTCAACATTGCGTGCACAAAAAAAATACAGTGACAGATTTACCTTTAATGTCTTTTTTAAATCAAACAGAAGGTCAAAACAATAAAAAACTAATTCAGACTATGCCAGTTTGTAGTTGTACGCATCAGATTCCAGCATCAATCTCATTTTGTTTTCCATTTTTTTCAGAAATAAGTTCTGAAAACCCTTCAGTCTAGAGTACACTTCTCAACAGTGAAAAACTGAAAAAATTATTCTGGGTGAATTAAAATAAATTTTCTGTATTCTCATGCGAGCTGATAACAATAAATCGTGATATGCTGTAGGCAAAGTTAGATTTACAAAAAGCACCCAGGTTGCAAACAGCTGTCCAGTGCTAAATATTGATGAAAATGGAACAGCCACAACTATCTAAAAAATACATTTTTGTCATATTAACAATAAGAATAAATAAAAAACCTGGTGATTTAGGTTGCTAGCTATTTATAGGCTTTAATCCATTGTGTTATTTCACACCAGAAAATTACTGTGGCATGTGCCATTACAGTGTATAGGTGTGTACTAGAAATGTTCTTTATTTTGAAATTATTTTGTGAATTTTCTTGTTTTGACAGAAATCACTGTACAAGAGATTTTCCCCTAGATCTGTCACCATGATCTTATCAGTTTCTTATCAGCATCATTTTAGGACAGAAATAGACTAGGTTTTGGGATAATTCAGGTTTGGTTAAGGCATTATGGGTATTTAAGTTTAGTGTCAAGACACTGTTGGTTAAACAAAAGTGGGCTCCTAAATACAGACTTGCTTGGGCAGTCAGAATATATCAATAATAATAAAAAACAAAGATCAAGTCTTACAACTTTAAAGAAAATGTTCTCCGAAACTTAGTTTTACACAGATGCTGAACTCCTAGGKTTCTAGTCTTTTCTTGAATAAAGATGTCTGAAAAATATAGCCCACACATGAGTTGTTTAAGAACAAGATTTAAAAACAAAAAAAAAAAATTTAAAAACTTAGCTCCTGTTAGAATGAGTCTTGTATCCAGTTATGTTTAGAAAGCTGAACCCTGAGTCTCTTGTTTTTTGTCCCTACCCCAAAGGAAGAGAAACCCAAATATGAATGTTTATACCTGACATTGAGTGTTTCCAGATTTTGAACTTGTGAAGCAATAGCTATTACTGTCTCCCAAGATGATATCAGATTTTTGGATAGGTTTATATGCCTCATATCTGAAATTTCATGTTAAGAAAAAGAGACTCATCTCAAATCTGAACTTCCTTTTTCAGAAATTAGAATTAGGGTTTGGTTTTGAATCAAATCAAGAGAAATAGATTACACTAAGGGACATTTCTGCTCAGTTACAGCAAATTTTATTTTGATTTGTGGTATGAAAATGGCTTATAGTTTAATAAAAGAACTTAACTATACAAATCCTAAAATGGATTTATTTCTATACTGACAGGAACTCTTACAAGTCCTTACAAATGAACAAATAATACCTGCTTTGTAATTTTGTAACATTGCCACAACACAAAGAGTACTAAACACATTATTTGTGTCTCTGGTGTCTACAGCACATATCAGTTGTGCTTCTATGGGGTTAACTATTCTAGGGTTAAGTTTGAAAAAGGCCCATTGCTAGAGCCTTCTGGAACTACAGTCACAGTAGCAACCTATGACAATACTTCTATTTTTATCCACCATTTGCATTCCCTCTCAAAAATTGTGGGCATTTGACTTTTTAACTTTTTAACATTGCATTAAACACCTAAATATAAACTTCAGTTTTAAATATTTTTTTAAGTAAAAGGATACAAGTATCATTCGCTGAAATGAACACTTGGAATGCTAAAGTATGTGCTTTATTTGCAGTATCATGCAATATAGCAAAAAAAGGATACTGGCACATGTTCTGCTGATCTCCTCTTCCTGACCAGCATGGCTCACCGCACACTCACGTACCGAGATATCGACCAGTTTGTTCAGCTGTCTACATTAGAAAGAACATTCTGTTAAGTAAGCTTCAAACAGAAATAGGTATGTTATATAAATGCCTGGTTGTTACAACTATATAACATCCTTTTCATATGAATCTCTCCTCTGGAATTAGCAATGTATAGACTGCTACCCTGCCGTGTCATTCGCACTCGAAAACAGACACATCTCTATTTTTTGCCTTTACATCACTACTACAAAATAAGTCTGGTTGAATCACAGTTCCCACACCCCCCAAAAAAACTCTCATCCAACCGAAATAAAGAGGGATAAAACAGATTAAATATAGCTGTGCAAATTGGAATTTAATTAGAGGTTCCAAGTTAAAAAGGTTTCTTGCAATACTTTTTGCAGGAGGTTCAGAGATATTTGGGTATTCTTTGTATCACTTATCAAAAGTATTTTTGACTGCTTAGAATGTTCTGGGAGACAAGAAGAATAGTTGTGGAATATCAGCTCAGAAGGACACTGCCACCTACTGAACTAATATGTCTCTATTGCTGGAGGCCATTAAAACTGCAATTTATTACACATCATTATGTTACTTCCTTTCTTACCCTTCCAGGTACATGAACATGACATGAACTGACTGAAATACTTCTTCACTAGCAGTACAGTGACTTTCTGCCTTCCCTCTCTTAGTTACAAAGTCATTAGTGATATGAGTAAACAAAGATTAAACAATATTGTACAATATTAAGAAAACGTTAAAATACATCTATTTAAAAAGGACCATGCATGTGTATGATGACTGCCAATATCATGATAATTTATCTCTCATTCCTCACCAGATATCATCACCTCCTACTTTATGAAACCAGAATGAGGATTGTGAGAACTCAAACACGACATAATCCCAGTTCCTATTTGTAAAACATCTAAGTTATGAAGCCACAATCAGAAGATTTCTTGTCTTTTCCACCATAGTGCAGTCTGGCTTGCTTTTAGACATAGAACAATTTTATATGCATGGCAGCCATTTCCTTACAGCTGAAATACTACTTGACTGATCAGTCACTAATAATGTATCTTAGATGTTCATGTATTACACTTGCCTTTGTTGTTCTGCAACAGAATCCATGCCAACAAATTCCACAGTCTTTGTTCCAAATACTACTGTATTCCCTGTCCCATACTGAACATCTTGCTTATCACTCAATCCGTATCGATCCTTTACTGCAGTAAGAAAATCTACTCCAAAATTTGCCTTGTTTGGCCGGATGAATGATCCTCCTCTAGGATGCCTAAAACAGAGCAGACAGGAAAAATTGAAATATGAAAAGTTATTGTAACAATGACTAAATAACTACTACTTAAAAAAACCCCAAAAACTGGGAACCAAAGCAGTCAAAAGGCAATTCTACAGGCTAATCATAAATATCACTGTTCCCAGCAAGAACAGTAAGACTTTCAAAGTATCTTTGATAGTACTTGATACAAGTTCACATTGTGAGATGCCATGAGAACTAGAGCACCAAAATGTACTTACACATCAACATTACAGTGTCAGTGCCATTATTACAAATAACTGCTCTGTAATTTTCAAACTCATTATGAACCCAGTTTCTTCAGAAAAAGAAGTTTCTACCTATGGACAGACACGAAGTTAAAAAAATCATACAACAAATGTGTCTGGAGACCTACCACAGTCGAAGGCCTATAGGAATACTCAGAATAGTCATTGCTACATTATTTTTGATTTGCATAATTCACTTGTAATTCTAAGAGAAAGCAACCTTGTCTTCCATTCACACAAATGACACAACATACCAACTGCAGCACTAAGAACTCATACAAACTCCAACTTTCAAAAATCCCGATACCAGCTTGGTAACAATTTTGAAACTGAATATTCAACAGAAATATCTACCTAATAATATATGTTCTACACAGTCCTATGAAATTTCTTGTTTTTTCTTGAGCACTGAAAAAACTTTGTTGTGTGACAATTTTTTGCCATGCAATGGCTTTGACATTTTCTATCAAAGTTAGCAAGGAAACACAGTATCCAGGAAGACCTAGCAGAGACAAGTTATGGGAATGGTATCACAGAGCAGATGAGCATCTGATAGGAGCATCAGCCAGAAAACAGCGGGAAGAAAGTTGGTAGCTATGATTACCTATCTACCATCCAGCTGAGAAGAGGACAGGCTTTGGTAGGAAAGTATCCAGAAGGAAGATATCACTTCTGTAAATAAAACTTCTCAAAACAGCATGTAAGCATCAAGTGGCTAATTAGCCAACCATAATATAAACCACCAATGCTACAAAGTTCAAAATTCTCTTATAAAAAAACCAGTAACTAGAGGCCTTGAATCCTATGGACCTATTACAAGGAGATGGAATAGCTTGGGCACCATATATTCACATTTTTGTTAAAAAATCAGTGCTGGAAATTTCCTGTGCCAGTTTCATTCATTACCCATTCTACTCTCACATCCTAAAGAAGGACTTAGGTGGAAACCAGATATTACTTTCTTTTAAAATATTTTCAGTCTAATTTTGTAATGACAAAGTTTAGAGTGCAATGATTACAAAACAAGCAGAAAGGCAAACTCTCAAAGAGTGTAAATCTGGTATGTACTTTTCATGTTCAATAAGCATTTCCAATACATTATTAATCCAGTAACCTTCTCTTAAGTATTTTCTTCCACTCCTTTGAAATTCTTCATAGCTTGCAAACACTTGACTGATTTAAATGTTAAACTTCCTCAAACATAAAAATGATGTGACTCTTTCTCAATACTGCTTCTTAAAACAGTAAATTACCTTTTCACAACCTGAACTAGAACATCTCTTGCCTGCAAGTATATTACTTCTGCATTTAATTAAGTCAAACAGCTTCATAGATGGCAGATAGTATAAGATTTTGCTTGGGGCTCTGGAAAAAATCTTTGTACTCCTGTCTATCTGTATTCACACTAGGTCCCACTCTAAGTTTATTCTGATGACAACTGTCCAATTTCCTGTCACCTTGATTCTCCCTATTTTGTCATCACCATCCCTCTGCACTCAATAGTTCTGCTCTCCTCAACCCTCTCACCAGAGCTAATCTAGAACCTCACATCTGCATCTCTCCTGTCATGCCATTTATCCCTGGCATAGCTAAGATCTTTGGGTCTCTCCATCACCATACCCATTCCTAAGCCCATTTCTGTCCTCTCAGGTCACCACTTCTATTAGCATCTTCCTTCTCAGTTTCTGTGCAGAATCCAGTTCTATCCTTAGGAAAAGAAAAAAAAGCAGAGGAAACTAGCTACCTTGTCCCTTGTCATTTAAAGCTACAAGAAAATTATAGTGTGTTTATCTCTCAAGACCCTTCTATTTTTGTTTTGATCACAAGATCATAGGTTTTCTCTCTCCTGTTGCTATCACTTCCAAGTACTCTGCATGCTATTCTACATTACCTAATGTATATTTAAACCCATTCCACAGCCTAAGCTTCTTTTTCAGTTCCAGTCTATTCATTTGATCTACTTTTTCTGGAACCGTCAAAAAGGAAACTGCAACAGGAACCTATTTTCAGGCAAAATTATTGTGTGTTTAAGGAGAGAGGTCACTGTAACTCATTTTCCCTAAAATACACTGCCTGTATTCACTTTCACACTAGGGCATATGAACTGTACAAGCTGTATGTACATATCAAACAAATACAGTACAGCACCTGGACTAATGCAAAACCACACCTATTAGCCATCAGTCTGCATAACTGGGAACTAAATAGATAAATCCTAATCCAAAGAGTCATTCAGCATGCATATCATGAGATGGAAGAACCTATGGATTATGGATAAACCTGACTCAAGGTGGACACTCAGAAGTCTGAGAACAGGGATTTTGCTCCTATATATGTAAAATGTCTTGCAGCCAGGACAAAACACTGTGTGGAAATGAAGAGGTAGAAGACATGGCCCAGTTTCCTGAAGCAGAAAATGTGGAATATGCCCAAGTGGGGCTCTGGCAACCAGCTGGCTCTGGTTAATACTGACACTTCCTATTGACTTTTAGAACAGAGAAGTTGACCCGAATCTCAGAAGTCATCTTGTAGGACACTTTCTATTCATGATCAAGTAGCCTGAAGCATACAGCCCATCTGCTGGCATGCCCATGGCACTTCAAAGATATTCATTAAAATTTAGATTAGCTATCAGCTTCCACTGAATAAAGAGGAAATTTGGCATAATTCTTTGCTAATGTAAAACAAAGTGGTGGCACTGCTCATCATTACAGTTACATGGTGGCTCTTCRTATGCTAGGGAAATGTCATACATACAAACACTTCCCAGAATCTGAAGAATAATGCAGGAATACATAAACAGCAACAGTTACATACTTGAGCTGTCTGACTGCGGAAGCTTCTGAGCCACAGAGAGAGATGTCAGCTTTATCAGCCTAGGCAGTAAACACGGATCAAAGGGCTTCTTTGCCCAGTACCGGCTGTTTGCTGAGATCATCTCCAGGCAATTATCATCATGGCTGGAGCAAATGTTCTACAAGGCTCATAAAGTGTTATAAAATGGAGCTGCTTGAATCCATGCATGTCTTTTCTACACAGGCTCTGAACAGATCTCTTCCTTCTAGGGGAAGGTGTTCAACAGACTAAACTTCTATTAGAAGAATCTAYACACTGCAGTTACAAAAACCCTTCAATTTTCAGAACAGGCCATGGCATCAAACAATGCTTGTAAGYGACACCTAACACTAACCTGCCATGTGTATCAAATTCCTGATGACAGCAGAAGCTTTGCAAACATGAGCAAGTACTTCAAGTTCTTGAAAGTTTACCTTAGTTAAACAGACATGAAACTTGACTCTGAGCTTTCACAAAATAAGACAGACAGATATCTGCAGTTTTAGATGCTATCTTAAGGTTCTGCAGGTGCACAGGACATGTTTGAGCAGTGGTTAGGGACAACAGTTTTGTTTCAACACAGTTCTATTGGCAGCAAAGAGCAGAAGTTTCTGACAGACAAAACTTCTTAACTGAAATGTTCTCAGGCTAAAAGGAATCTTAGGAATGTGTTATCCCTTAACAAAATCGAAATCACTTTTTCTTCATGGACATTACAATGATATTGACACATTTCCTGTATTTGAAGAGTTTGTTTGTGCTCTAAGTAGACATTCCTGGAGGTAAATCTGTCATTCTTGAAGGAAAAATAGCCTAATTTAACATACACAGATCTTCTTTCATGGAGCAGATCATCCTGAGTGCCATTAAGCAGCATGTACAGGACAACCGGGGGATCAGGCCCAGCCAGTGTGGGTTTATGAAAGGCAGGTCCTGTTTGATCACCCTGATCTACTTCTGTGAGCAGGTGACCTGCTTGGTGGATGAGGGAAAAGCTGTGGATGTTGTCTATGTAGACTTTAGTAAAGCCTAAACTCTATTTCCCACAGCATTCTCCTGGGGAAAGTGGCTTCTCATGGTGTGTGTGAATGGGTGTACCCTTTGCTGAGTAGAAGAGTGGCTGGATGGCTGGGCCCAGAGAGTGGTGGTGAATGGAGTCACATTCAGCTGGTGGTCAGTCACTAGTGGAATTCCCCAAGGTTCAGTGTTGGGACCAGTTCTGTTTAACATCTTCATCAAGGACCCGGACAAGGGGATCAAGTGCACCCTCAGCAAGTTCATAGATGACACCAAGTTGGGTGGGAGTGCTGATCTGCTGGAGGGCAGGAAGGCTCTGCAGGGGGATCTGGACAGGCTGGATCGATGGGCCAAGACCAGTTAAATGAGATTCAATAAGGCAAAGTTCTGCATCCTGTACTTGGGTCACAACAGCCCTATGCAGGACCAGGGCAGCGACTGTCTCCCTTGTACTTGGCACTGGTGAGGCCACACCTCAAATCCTGTGTTCTGTTCTGGGCTCCTCGCTACAACAAGGACATTGAGGTGCTCGACTGTGTCCAGAGAAGGGCAGTGAACAAATAAAGGCACTGAAGCACAAGTCCTGCGAGAAGCKGCTGAGGGAGATGGGAGTACTTGGTCTGGAGAAAAGGAGGCTCGGGGGGGACTTTATCAAGTCTCCAGAACTACCTGAAAGGAGGGTGTAGGCAGGTGGGGGTTGGTCTCTTCTCCCAGGCAACACATGACAGGATGAGAAGAAATTGCCTCAAGTTGTGCTAGAGGAGGTTGAGATTGATATTAGGAAAAATTTCTTCACAGAAGGGGTTGTAAAGCATTGAAACAGACTTCCAAGGGAAGTGGTGGAGTCATCATTCCTGGAAGTGTTCAAAAAACATGTGGCTATGGCACTTGAGGGCATGGTTTAATAGTGAACATGGTGGTGGTGCTAAACTGATGGACTCGATGATCTTAAAGGTCTTTCCCAAGTGAAACAATTCTATTATTCTTTTGGGCAGGAACATAAAATTCCAAAACAATAACATACAATGAGTTACAATTGCTGTCTATACACAACTTACAAATCTCACCGAAGAAGAAAAAACTGATGCCATGGACGACTCAGCCATTTCAGGATTACATGAATATACAAAAGTCAAAGTTCCCACCAGAAGAAAATAACACAACAGAGGGAAAAAAACCACAAAGATCTGAGCAGCAACTGCAATTCTGCCAGGCTGAAAACATCACAGAAACAAACTTTAGTATACTTTCCTCCATTTCTCTGGCCTGCTGTCAAACTCAAACCTGTGAAAAGGCATTACAATTCAATCTGGTCAATACTTCTACAGGATCTATTGAAATATCAGGATTCATCTGGAAAGTGATCTGGRAAGAACAAAACACTCTCTAGCAGGGAGAGGATTATGACTCAAAGTACTCTAAATGTGTGATTGAATGTGTGTAATTGCTGTGATAACAACAGAATGTTACACCTATCTTGTGACGTAAGCAGAGAAGCATGTTCATCTRCTGCTGGTGAATCCACACATCTGCCCCAGCAAAAGAGCAGGGATAAAAACAGCTGCTAAAACAGCAATGCCTRTGTAAATGCTATGTGTGAATGGAATACCCAAAACTGACTAAGAGGAGGGCTAATGAGGAAGATGACTTTTCTGCCCAGATTAATGGGGGCAGAGGGGGACACTCCACTTCACAGGAAGCATAAAAGAAGCCTGAACATCTCAAAGAGGATGCCAGAGCAGCAATCAAAAGCTGTTTTGATGCTGTCAAGTCACCCCACCAGGAGCACATCTCCACCTACACTAGACAGAGCTGCCTCCTGGTCAGATGCCAAGGTGAGCTTGGGCCCAGAAAGGACAGACATCGTGGGGAGCAACATGTGCCCCACATCTCAGTGTGCACAAGTGACCTCCCAGGTGCTCTCCACCACCATGTGCATCAATAGACTGCAGGAAGCAGTGCAGAGATATAGAAGCTGGAGGACCCACGTCTCCCACAGGAGCTGTGTGCAGCTAAGGCACTGGCATTCCCAGGGGAGGAGTATGTGTTTGTGACCCACATTTCTGAGGGGAGCCACATGCATACAATTGGTGACGGTCTGGGGGACAAGAACTTATTTGAAAGCATGCTCATGTTTCAAAAGCTGTATACAAATTTTAATGTTAGGCTGTGTTAAGGCTTGATTACTCCTCATTTCTCTTGAAGGATTGTACAGCATAATTTAATTACATCACACACTAGTGCAACTGACAGCTAAAATAATAGCTTCCTCAGTTATTCAGAAACAAGATCCTATTATCAGGGAAAAAAAAACAAACACAAAACCCCCACTAGACTGTGCATTGCTATTTCTAGCTGATACAAGGTTGATGAACATGCTCATGATGTCAGCATATTTTGAAGTATGGCTGTTTCTTTCTTTGGTACTTATATTCTTAAGAAGTTTAATTATCACCACATAATATATGACCCAGATAAACGTACTGCCATGAAACATAACAGTTTAGGTCATATTTTCAAATAGCTTACTATAAAGATCATATATAGCTCTAAGCAGACGTACTGTCTCAAATAAGGACTAGAAAGAAGATTCTCTGGTAATGAGAATCTCAAATTCAGTTTTATTTTCCTCTTATGATCTTATTTCCAAATGTATTTGGAAAGCATGTATTTCTAAAGCATGTATTTTTTAAACCATTATTTTCAGAACTGCCTTAAAAATAATTTTTAAATGTCCTTTCACTGCATTTGTTTACAGTACAAGCTACTTAATCAGCTGCTTCTGCTTATTGGAATTCAAGGAGTAAGCAAAGGAGGCTTGTAGGCAAAGGATACTTGTGATAAGGTGTAAGGGGAAAAATACAGAGATTTTAATTTTTTAYACATGTATATACATCTACAAAGAAACATTATTCCCTCTCTAAACAGTAGTAAAGAGGCGACATTTTACATTGCAGGAGGGTTTTGTTGGGTTTTGTTTTTTTTGGCATCCTTTTGCTGAAACAAGGTAACTATTTTTTACTTAAGTTTGCCTACATCTTCACAGTTGGTACAAGAATTACAAACATATCTTCACCCAGGAAGTTACGTCTGTGTGTCACAGTGGACTGCTAGAACTACTATGTATTCTCTTAGATTCCAGAAGGACTTTTTCTGATTGGAAAAAAGCAGAGTACAAAGAACACGTATTGTAAGAACAACATGTTTAAAGACCACAACATTTACATTTGTTATGGGTATTGAGCTTCACTCAAAAAATTGATTCTTACATCAAGAATTGAGATTACTCATCTGAGATCTCRTCTCCTGGAAGTACACTAATGGTTGCTAAAAACTCAAGAGTCTATACACATATATATAAATATGATGCACACACAAACGTAAAGCAGTCAAGTTTCTGAAAAACATTCAAGCTTTTTCTGTCCAGAGAGCTTCCGAATGGCCAGCCAATTATTTCTATTTTTTTTCTCCTGCAGCAGAACATAGCTAGCTTCAACTTGGAAACTGTTTCAATTAAATTCAAAGCATTTAAGAAGCAACTTCCCTAATACATTAATTTAAAAGACATGGTTGCTCTATAATTTCCAATTCTTTAGCTACAAAAAAAAAAAAAAAATCCAGCAATGTCAAATTTTTTTCTTGTATTAAGTGTGTTTCTCCTCCTCAAGCCTTGTTCTATTATTATTAGATAAAAGGGAAAAAATATCCAGCCCTCACACGTGGGTGTTCTCTTCTTTATTTATTTTTCTAAAGAATAGATTTTGTTCTCTTATTCTTCACCACTCCAGTGCTCAGGGACTTACTGACCTAGTAGTCTGTAGGATTTCAGAGCTATTGATGACTTTCTTCTATGAATTCATCCAGTTACTATTTAACTCACAAACTTTTAGCTGTTGCATGTCTCCTGACATAGAAATCAACAACTTGCTGCAAGTTAGTATCAAGTCTAGAGTCCTGTATTCTGCAATTTCAAAYATGTTAAGTGCTCGAATGTTTACACTTAAAAGTAATCCATGTATATACTTAAAAACCCTCACAGCTACACTGTTTTGCATGTATTAAATGCAGTGAACATATTCAATGATTCCTTAGTGATACAAATATAACCCAAATCATTAATAGGAACTTGGTATTTTCCCTTAACAAGATACATGCAAGTCACTTTAAGTTCAAAGCTAAACTCTATTTGAGACAGTTAATACGGACCAATATTTCAGTTCAGAATTACCTAATGAAGGTCAGTAGGAAATACTGATTTCCTAACTAAAGTAGAAGGTCTAAATAACAACATCAATAATATCCAAAAGTCCCATTTTATGACACACCTCTGAAAACACGACTTGTATTTTCAAAGTATTTACTATAGTCTAACACCTGTAACTGGATTAATAACAATGCAAGAGCCTCTATGGGTTAGCTAGTCACAGCACTCCGAATTATGATCTTGTTAATATCAGCCAACTGATAACAGAGCGGTTTGCCCTAAAAATTGCTGAAGGGCCTTTTCCCATGACCATATCATCACTACACATGATATGCCAACAATGTGAATCAACTAACCTGCACTTAAAATACTGTGTTCCTTCATAGCTGCCATCGTGCTTTCCTCTCTGAGGATCATCCCATTCCACACCCAGCCAAATTCCTGAAAAAAATGGTAGATACATTTTCAAACTCATGGCATCATATCCATAGAAATCATGGTTGGAAGGAACCTCTGAAGTTCACCTAGCCTAACCTTCTCTCCCAAAGCAGGAGATTATCACCAGCACTAAAACAAGTCAGTCAGGTAAGCTGTTACCTAACCACCCAGAAAATTTCCAAGGAAAGAAAGATTCCAGCATATCTGGCGAGCCTATTCCAGTGCTTCATTACTTCTGTAAGGAAAAAGATTTTCCTGCTGCAGCCATTGTCCTTTATTACATAATCCAGTAGTAGTAAGAAGAGTTAAGCTCCGTCATCTTTGTAACCAACTCTCAAACCTGCAGGAAGCCTTTAGATGCCACTTTTTCTTCTCTTTACCACATTAATCAAACCCAGATGCCTCAGCCTCTTCACAGCACACGTATATGATCTGTGCCCTTGACCACCTTGGCAGTCCTGCAAGACTCTTCAAGAGAGGAGATCTTTGAGAGGCTCTCAAGTTTATGTGCATGTCTATCGAACTGGAATGGTCCCATACCAGATACATTACTCCAAGTGTAACCTTGTCAAGAACCCCTGCCCCCAGAGGGGGATAACAGGTTCCTTTAACTTGCAGGCCATGTTCATCACTTCACTCTAAGGTAACCTAGTACAACATATATCTTTGCTTGTCACAAGAGCTCACTGTTGGCTTACATTCATGACAGTATTCAACTTAACTCTCAAGTCCTTTACAACAGACTCTGTGAGTTGCTAGTACTTCATACTACATGTAGAAGTTTATCCTTCTTCAATCTCTTGGATCCAAACATAAAGTTGAGAAAGCTTAATCTGGACTGCAATTCTAACTTGTGTCACAGCAGCCATCTGAGGGTGAAGACTGTTCATCACCCAAGCCACTGAAGAATACATGAACAATACAGACCCCAGCATTTACTTTTGTAGCACTCACTTATTACCTGATATCAGGTCATTGATTACTTTTCCACTTGACAATTTTCAACTCACTTARCAGTCCATTCATCTACCTTGTATTTCTTCAGCTTCCAAATAAGATTCTTTATGGAGACACTATTAAAAGACTTATTAAAGTCAAGGAATATGACATCCCTTGCTCTCCCTTTGTCCACATTCACAGTCATATCATAGAAGGTAATTACATTTGCCAAGCACAATTTGTTCTTCTTTACAAGTATCAAATATTCCCAACTATCACCTTGTCCTTCATAGGCCTGGAAACGGACTCCAAGGACACATGCGTCATGATTTTTCCAGAAACTGAAGTGAGGCTAATGAGCCTACAGTTCCTGGTCATCCTTCTTTCCTCTTCCAGAACGGCACGCAAGGCTAGTCTTCTTCCAAGCATCAGCAATCTCCTCACACATTTGAATATGTTTGGTGGGTTGACCCAGGCTAGATACCAGGTGACCACCAAAGCCACTCTGTCACTCCCCTCCTCAACTGGACAGAGGAGAGAAAATATAACAAAAGGCTCATGAGTTAAGGAGAGGGAGAGATCACTCACTGATTACTGTCATGGGCAAAACAGACTTGACTTGCAGAAAGTAATTGAATTTATTACCAACCAGCATCAGAGTAGGATAATGAGAAGTAAAACAAATGTGAAAAATACACCCCACCACAGCCCTTCCTCCCTCCTGGGCTCTACCTCCTCCCCACCAGCAGTGCAGGGAGATGGAGAATAGAGATTACAGAGAGAGGAGTCCTTCCCCTGCTCCAGTGTAGAGTCCCTCCCATGGGAGACAGTCCTCCATTAACTTGTCCAATGTAAAGTCCTCCCTACGAGCTACAGTATACTTGCTCAGGAGCTGCTCCAGTGTGGAAGCCTTTTTTCATGGGGTGTAGTCCTTCAGGAACAGGCTGCTCCAGCATGGGTCCCCCACAGGGTCACAAGTCCTACCAGGGAGTCAGCTACAAAAGGGCTCTTCCTTCCACCGGTCCACAGGTGTGCCAGGAACTTGCTCTGGTGTGGGCTTCCCATGAGGTCACCACTTCCTTTGAGGAATCCACCTGCATGTGTCTCCTCTATGGGCTGCAGGTGAACCTCTGCACCCCTGTTGACCTCCATGGGCTGCTGGGGGACAGCCTGTCTCCCTAGGTCTGCAGGGCAATCTCAGCTCTGGCATGTGAAGCACTTCCTCCCCTTCCTTCTTCACTGACCTTGGTGTCTGCATTGTTGTATTGTCCTCTCACACAGTCTCACTCAGCTCTTCTCTGTCACAATTGCTTCTAGAAGTGCAATGAGTTTCTTTTCCTTCCCCTTCTTAAAGATGGGCATCACCGAGGTGTTACTACCATTGCTGGTGGGCTTGGCCTTGGCCAGCGGCAGGTCCGTCCTGGAGCCGGGTGGCATTGGCTCTGTTGGACATGGAGGAAGCTTCTGGCAGCTTCTCACAGAAGCCACCCATGTAGCCCCTGCCACTATCAGAACCTTGTCACTCAAGCCCAATACAAGATGTTATCAAAGGAGCACCTGGTCCGGTGATCCTGCTGCTGCTGCTGCCTGTGTCTCACCTTCCCTGACTAGGCCAGCACAGAGATCAGGGAACAGACTGTTCATGAAAATGAACGGAAAAAGGAAGGCACTAAGACCTTTCTGCTCTAAGAAAAAAGTGTAACCAACTTCAACCCAAAGTACTTCTTACACTCCTTTTGACAGCTCTGACTTTAAAAAAAACAAACACTCCAACAACCCACCTAGATTAGAAATTGCCATATTTACACAAGACCAATGAGGAAAAAACMATTTGTAAATTGCCACGTTCAACTTGACAATGTTGGGGTTTTTCTTAATTAAGAACATAAACAGAATCTCGAGAACAACTACTAAATGTGAATATCAGTGACTTTCGTGACGCTTACCTGCTGTACGAGACACGCTGCCCACATAGCGCACAGTCCCATAGTCGGTGCCACACGAGACCCTGCGACCCAGAGCGTCGGGAGGCACGCCGGCAGCCATCCCGGGATAGCTGGAGTTCGGGCTGCTCCCAGCCTGCAAGGACGGGACAAACGCCCTTAACACACGCGCAAGCCGCTGCTCCCACAACCCCCCTACCTTGAGCAACCCTTTTGCCGCCCGGCTGCACGCCAGACTCCCTCCCGGCACTACCCCTTGCCGCTCCCAAATCTCCTCCCGCTCCCTGCTCCCGGAGTAGCCTCCTCCGGTGCTGCGTTCGGCCCCCGGCCCCCACATGGCACGGTGCCGCGGAGCGTAGCTCACGCACCGGACGGGGAGTGCGCCACCGCCCCACTTCCGCCCTGCGCCGCCCGGCAACGGCCGCCCCGCCCCGCCTGGGCCTTCGGCGCGCTCCTATTGCCTCCGAGTCCCCGGGGCCGCCCTGCTCCGGCCCGCTATTGGCCCACCCAAGCCTTCTACCCTGCTCAAGTCACCGCCTTCGGGACAAATCGACCCAGGGCGTCGCCACCGTAGAGCTCTCTGGGTAATGCAGTTCGCCAAGGCGGCCCCGCTGCGCGGGTTTGCCGGTCCTGGACTACAGCTCCCAGAATGCCGCGGGGTGAGAGGCGGGCGCTCTGATTGGACCGCCGGGCGGTGCTGGGAGGGGAGGCTGCGAGAGGCCGCTCGCCCAAGCGCCAGGGTGTCCCGCCCGTTCCCGGGAATTGCGCCTGCCTAGGAGTAGCCGCAGACTTGCGGTGGGCTGGGAGGGGGTAGGGAAGGTCCCGCAGGGAAGCGCTGCCGTGTTGTAAAGCCGCGCGCGGCGGGCAAAGCCCTGCGGCGCCGGTGCACCGACACCGAGCAAGAGGTAGGTCCGAGTCCGGAACTCAAGGCTGGGGCGCTCTCCCGGGGGCAGCGGCTGAGGAGAACGTGAGCSACTCGCTGAGCAGTAGAGAGCTCCCCCGGAGCACCCCCGGGCCAGGAGACCTCCCGAGCACTTGTATTCCCTAGGTATTTCACGCTGCTCCATTTGTTGCTGCGTTTATTTCAACATACACTATATACTCAGAGAGGATCCAGGGAAGAGCTGTAATAATTAGAGAACAGAGTTTATAAAAGAAAAAAATAAAAATCGAAGTGTCCCCTGTGCGTGGGTTAACAGCAAAAAACGCAAGAGCTGACTGTGTTGTAGTACGAGTTGCTGAGGAACAGAAATTTAATAAGACTTCTTCAGTCTGATAGAGACAGGTGTGGCAAGATCTAAGAGCTTTCTCACAGGTCTGTGGTTATAAAAATAAAAGTATCCTAGTTGATATTTTTCACATTTGTTCATCTCTCCTGTTTCATAGTTCAATGTCTCATAACAGCTTAATTCAAACAATATAATTTGAATTTGGGGTCCACAAAGACTGGACAGTAAGTAATGAAGCAGCTCTTTCTGTCCTATGACTCTGCTTCCATTATGTTAAAGCTGGATGTTCTTTGGGCAGGCAGCATACTAGTACTCTTTACTCTGAGTCTGTGATACTGACTATAGAAATCAAGTATGGGTATTTCATAACACTAGTACCTTCGAATCAAAATAATCTGGATAATGTGTAAATTCTTTAGCATGCTGATAGCTTGCATCTTCAAGTAACAGGCTCCAAGGGCGTGCTTTACTGTCTTGAATAAAGCAGCTGCTCCCCAAAGTGACAATCCAGTGAAGATCTCTGTGCCTTTATCTCATAGTCCTCCTTTGCCTTAGGTAAGGTTTTTTTCAGGCCAACTAATAGCACTGGGGGAAAAATAGATACCCTAGTCTTTCTTCCACATGTTTGGTGGTGGTGCTGTCTCATCTGGGTTCCTAAGCCCACTCCTCTCCCACAGAGGGCACTCTTGGAGCAATCTGTTCGTTTCAAACGATGCTAAAGCTACATGGATAGTAGTAGAAGTGAGAGCAGTAAGCCCTCTTGCTCTTTTTTTCTGACTCATCCACTGTTTCCAAGGACAAAGCTGACGGCGTGCTCCTCTTTGTGTGAGTGCCTGTCAGGAAAGGTGCTGAAAACTAGAAAATAATTTTCTTGAACTTTCTGACCCCAGCTGCAYGTTTGACAGGTAATCCAGCCATTCTGAGAGTCTACATGCATGCTGTTGAATTTATGTATTTAGTATTTCTCAAATGAYAATGAGAGTACCATAACTTACTGTTTATTCTATTTCTTTGCATTTCTTGTCTTAGCGTTGTAATCAACAAATAGCCATAGTTCATGCTCTGTATTTGACAAGTAACAGGACTGTCCCAATGCCAACAAAACAACTAGACCAATTTAACATCTTCACTTCATTACCTTGAATTACAACTTCAACATTTTAKAAGCATTTAAGTAAAAATGGATTTAGTTTCTGAATTTATTGAACATTCATGTTGGTTGGTATGAAATGTAAGAGATTAGGTTTATAGCACAGTTTTTACATTTCTGTGAAGAGCAATGACAATTCCTCCATATGGCTTTTACTTTAACCTGTACATTGCATTCCACCCCCAAAAGGAAGGCAGTTAGCACAGGTTCTTCAGTTAAAACCACAGAAAAACTGTTGGAGTTAGTTCCATGCTTCCTGTACTAACTCTGCAATTATAGAAAATTCTATTTTTAAAGAACTTTGGGTTTTTTCCTTGCAAATATTTTTTTCCCCTCCAATCTGTTCACACAGGCTTGGTGTCAGCCCGATTTTAATAACTTCAGTCAGTGAAAGGTTATGCCTCCCTCAGCCAACAGAAGTTCTCTGCAGAGTAACACAGTAGATTGCAAGAGAACAGGACAGTTTTTATGTATTTCAAAATACATAAACAAAATGCATGCATTTCAAACCAGGACACATTACTGAGTGATTAAGTAACTCACACTATATACTCTAGGAAGAGCAACTAAGAGACTATGAAGAGTGAAAGTTACCTGCTGTGGTCAAGAGATGATATGTATCTAACAGTTAAGCAGCTGCAATTCATGTACCAACTGAGTATTGTCATGGAGTTCCAAAGCAGAAAATTTCCTATGGTTTCCCTTCACCTCAGAGTTAGTCTTCTACACAAATTCATGTCAGGTTTTGGAGTGCTTTCCCTGGAAGTGTCACGTTAGGCCTTCTTGGTGTATCTCCCGTGGTTCTCTATGCTGTATTAACCTGAGATGACCAGTAAATATCTTTCCAGTAAGTTAACTGAGAACTTGCTTGTTCCATAGGGTACACACAGGAGGAACACTATCAGTATTAATATGGTTTAACCTGCATCTTTTTTAGAAGTTTTGCAGACAATATGCTTGAAGTAAATTAATGAATCATGGATTATTCCTTGGCCACACCTCACAAAGTGTCTCTAAAATAATTCTTAAAAGTGCTGTAGAAAAGGTGAACATTGATGCTCAGCTATGATAAAAGTCATTCAGGAAACATGTTAATGTGAGGTAGTAATCAATTCAAATAGGCACATAGCAGATTATGTTTCCCTGACTTCAAGAACAGAAAAATTGTTAAGAGAAAGAAAAACACAGTAATGAAACAATGTACTCTGTTTTATCTGCACCTTTAATCAAAACCTTTAGATGATATATGCAAGTTACATAAATAATTGTCAGAATAAATAACTTTTAAAMTCAAGTATCTCTCACAGTCTGTTTGGAAAGCAAGAAGGGAAGCTCAGAGAAACTAACCACACTCTTTAGCCTTTCCTAAGTAAATGCTGTAAAACGAGGTGAAATTACATGAGGCAGCCTCAGGAGCCAAAAATGAGTTTTCTTACTCTCTCAAATCCTTTCCCCGGCCTCTGTCCATCTGCCAGCTCTGACATTCATCAGGCTCTTGCTGAGTGGGATAATTCATTAACCCAGACAAAAATTAACTTCTTTCCCGCMGGGCTAGTTCTTTCATAAAAAGACCTAACAGGCATTAGCACCAAAACAAAATGGGTCTTGAAAGCAAACAGGTAGAAGGAAAGTAGCTCGAGCTACATGAGACAAAAATAATTTATGGTAATATAAAGTGTTACAGCTTTTAGCTTCCTGGAAAAAAAAAGTTTCAGGCATTTCAAGATTGCAGAAAATCTTGGATTACTTTTGTGAAAGCGTATGATGAGCCAAGATTAAACATTTCAAAAGTAGACCCAGACTATTTTGTTTGCCCAGGATCAAAACTGAGTTCGATGGTATTATGTGTGCTCTGGTATTAGCAGCAGAATAGAAATATAGCTGAAAGAAGAATTACAGTGAAAGTACTGAGCAAATAATACAAAGAACATAGTAAATACCAAACCTGAAATGTAAAGTGATTAAGACAGAACAAAGAGCAACAGATGCCCATATGGCTCTTGCACATGAATAAAAGCCTTGCCTAATTCAGTGGTAAAGGCATATTAAAGTTCAAACCAGTTTTACATGAGAAGGTGCAAACCCCCCTCACAAACCCCACGTTTTTATACTTTGCTAGCATTTTAGCAATAATTGAGGGAAGCGGCCATTAATACAGGAGATTTCCATAGCACATGCAGCCAGATTAGCAAAATTAACAAAAAAGTAAAAGCATAAAGACATGGCAACACTTTCTTTCCCACTGCCATTAATAATTTTTAGGTTATTTGTATCAACAACTGGCTGATATATACAAAGTTGTTCTTAGTGAGTACCAGAACTGCCTGAGTTCAAAGGGAGAGGAGAAAGCTATCTTCTCAGGAAGGTCTTGAAATGATGTAATTTTCATTATAATTGATGGGGATACATCAGCCTTTGAAAAAGCAAAGACAGATGTCCCATCCAATGGCTGCTTACTCCAAGACAGGTGACAACATTCATTTACATCCAAGCAAGCACACAATCAGAAAACAGACTGAGGTAGGGGGAAATGCTCCAGACTGATGAGTATTTGCATTTCTCTTAATATGAACTGCAAGAACTAAACCCCCAAGAAATGCGAGGATAACCTGATCAAATTAGAACTTATGGTAGGAAGATAAGAGGAACAATTCTGGCTCAAAGGGACTGACATTGAAACCAGCATCCCCTTTGTTTCCTCAGGGGCATCTCCACTTGCAACTCAAATTTCCATTCTACATCAGTTCATATCTTATGAAGATCAGGAAAAAACCCTACTCCCTCTGTTGAGGGAGGCATAGCAAGAGAGGGACACTTATACAACTACACTAATTCTGCAGCCACAAGAACTCCCATGCTTTAAAGAAGTGTTTTCCCTAACACTGCTTAATCTCAGAAGCCTGTACCAGTAATAACACTGGAGAATATTGATGAGAATGCACAAAGCTCATCTTATGGTACCAAATATAAAATCCACCTTGACTAAGGGATGTCATTACTACTCATATTTAGTACTTAAAGATGCTCTACCAGCTTAACAGGTGAAGGGGAAATATCCCAGCCTCTTCCAACTCCTCAATACATCAAGAAAAGCTCTCACAATCCTGTTTATCCTAACCAAAGTGAAGAGCAACAATGCTCTTCTTCTGGGCCTTTTCAGATATACCTTCAGGGTATGCTTTGAATACTGGTATCAAAAGCCTTGAAGGCAGAAGAGAAAGATAGAGCTGTATGGTTTCTTGTACCCTGGGAAAAGAAAGCTGGACCAGCTTTTCCCTTCTTACCCATTTGTGGTTTAAATGGCCTGCAACTGGAAAACATCTGTGTACTTACTCCTAAGTGAATGAAGGCACATTCTACAAGATATGGTATTAGAATAAATACTGGGGTGAACTGCTGAAATGAAACAAAGGAGCAATGACATAGCAGGAGTCTCAGATGGTAGAAACCTTTATACGAAAAGTAAGAAAAGCTACCTCATTATGAAAGTTTGATTACAGAAAACTGTTTACATCCAGCAACTGACCAGACATGAAATGGCACTAAGTGCACTTTGCATTTTGTCGCAGTTACAATATCCTAATAGGCACAAGGATACCTTTCACAGTAAGACTAGGAGATTCTCCTGACAACAATAATCTTTCCATTGCTTTCCCCTATTCACCATTGACTGCAACAGTGCTTAGAAACTCACAAGACATGGCACAAAATAAATGTAATTTGCTGCAGATAGTATTTTCACATAACACATTAAAAATTTACAGGCTTACTAAGCACTGCAAGTTATGAAAAAGGAATTACAATTCTCTTTCATTAACATTAAAGACACCTTTCATCGACTTTAAGCTATTCAAGTCCTGGCAACCAGGTCCATTCAGTGAAAAGCCTATTATTCTGTGCCTAATCAGACGAAGATTCCTCCTCAGCATGCAGATAAAAGGGATAGGCTATCATCCATAACTACATAATACTTCTGACTGAAAGCAGTCATCCTCAATTTTGTCATGTTTGATCACTTTCAGAAGAATATTAAGGCTGCCCAGGGAAGACATTACAGCAACCTTCTTTAGTTCGTTTTCTTGGTGGGTTGAGAGCATGGCTCTCCCTGTTTTCCAGGTACAGTAAACGAGCACCTGCATAAAACTATCCTTTAGCCATTAGAAGCCAAGTAACTCCGTCCATTTCAGAGTATGCTTGAGCTAACACCACAGCTTATAGCACCACTCCTACCTTTGATCCAAACCATTACCTTGCTGCCCCAAAGCAAAGCTTAATATAGCTGTGAATACTAAGGGAACTGAACCTGCCAAGAAAAAACCAAACATCTCTGATTACATTCTATTCACTTTTTTCTTTGTATTTTTTATATATATATATATACACACACACATATATATACGAGCAGAGAGCTTTGTTACTTATCAGCCCCACCCCTAAATCTTGCTCTCAGTCCCAGTTCTGTTTTGGTATGTCTGTAATTGTAAAGCTCTATTTAAGCAATTAACAAAACTGAAGTGGTATTGTAGCTTGTAAAACAAGATACTGTACTTTGTTTTAACAAAAAATTACAGCTCTTGTCTCTTTGGAGAGATCTATAACATGCCTCCAGACAGCAATTCAGAACAGGAATGAAGTATGAATTATGAATAAAGTCTTGGAGAAGCCCCTCAATTATAAGCAGAGATTAAAGAGACCTGCACCAATTATGGTGTCCTAGAGTTACCTGGTGTGAATCTCTTTCCATTTCTAATAGCAGCTTGTCACGTTGCTATTTACAGTTACATATATGAGTTCTAATGCATAGATTTAAGTTTCTGGCTACAAAACGTTTGACAATTTCAAAATCTAAAACGAGGTGAGCAAAATTACTCACAGTGGAGTTGGAACCAGCAGGAAATTTACTCTGCTGATGTGGTGAAATCTTTTCTCTAAGGTACCTCAAAATCGTTACGAAGTCACAATTTCAGACTCAGCATGTCTTATTTGCATATGAAATACTATCTTTCATAATTCACATTCCCCTGAAGATATCCCCAGAAGCTGGATAGTATACTCACCCTAGAACATAGTAAGTTGATCCATCTGATCTTCACAAGTCAAACTTAAAATTGTACTGTGATATTTCTACGTGCATTATGGTTGCAAGTATCTTCTTTTGCTATTTAACATACATTTTGGTTTACCAGAGCATTGCTTAAAATGCATAATATACACATGTCAACCTGATTTAATTTACCACAGAATTTCAACCAGAAACCTGTCATAGCCTGGTTAGGGACACAAGAGTTTTAGGTATGAAATAATGCCTATGACTGTGTAAAGATTATCACATTTAGATTCAAAACTTGTTTCAGTTGTAGTATATCTGCTTTAACAAGACCAACTATAAGCAGTTACAGTTAAGACTTTAGAGATAATAGGGTATGTATATCAAAACTCAGTGACAACTTGTTTTTAATAGTAATTTCTGTAACATGGCTACAAGAGAACGTTCTATGTGAGACTGATTAACACATCTCTCAGTCTGGTTATTTTCCCATTTTAAAAAGAGTTTTAATCCACACCCAAAAATTAGATTTTTAATTTTCAGTTTCTTTGAACATTTTGCTCAGCTGTTCAACTAGTGCTACAAGCTCAGGGTTTCCCCCAAGCGATTCAATTTGTTTATAGGCTTCAGATTCAAGCTCTTTCAATGTATTCCGAGTGTACTCAAAGGAACCAACATTTTCAAGGTAATGTACACAGTATTTTTTTATATCTATGTTTTCCGTCCTTTGACGTAAAATGTTTTGCACCTGAGTACTTTCAGGTCTTGACCAAATTGCATGAATGGTTGGGAATGAGAACTTGCCTTCGGTTAAGTCTTCACAAAAACTCTTGTTCTCACTATATTCTTTGGAGTGCAAGTTGGCATAGTCATCTCTTATTTGGAAGAAGAGACCAAGTGTGTTAAGAAGTGGCTTTAAGTCTTTTTTATAATTTGAGAAGAGCTGCATGAGGCCTACAGCTAATCCAAAGAGCCCACCTGTCTTTTGCAGTACCATAGCTTTATATTCAGCCTCCGTAGGACAGGTGTAAGTATCCCTCCAGTAAATATCCAAGCCTTGACCTTTATGGAGTTCCAGAAGTTGACGAGTAAAAACTTTAACAGCATCTGGATGATCAAGAGTTAAAACCTTCTCTAAGCCAAGAAAATAAACATAATTAGCGCAGTTGATTACAGATGGAATTCCATAGATACTGTGTGCCACCGGAAAGCCCCGTCGAAGCTTTGAGTTATCTTCAATATCATCCACAAGTAGGCTTGCATTGTGCAACATCTCTGTCACTTCAATGATAACCTATTACAAGAAGAGAAAATTATTAAGTCTGTCACTGTAATTTAACTGTGAGTTTTGCAAGAGTATATTTAAAATAGATAATGTTTTAAAGAGCTATATTCTCTATCACTGATGTTCCCCTTTAGACCACTTGCTTTTAGTGTTAGTACAGATTTATGATTCTTTTCATCATCCAGTTTGCTGTAAGTCCTGGATCACACAGTCTTTTGTGTAACGCTTTCAGATTCAAAGTTACTCCCTGAAGTGCTTCCACTTGCATGCTCCTCTTCATTGTTGCTACASTCCTACAACATGCTATTGTCTAGGAGTCATGCAGTAACTGTTACTAGAAATATGACAAGAGGAAAAGCAAATAAACACAGTCGTTTGAAATGTTTAGATTCACTAACCTGAAATCTCCCAAAGTCAGTTCTTGAGAGTGTCAGGTATCAGCCATTATCATATTTATCTTGTGAACCTTGTTTTAGTAAGCAAAGAGTTCATCTTTCTTTTCTCACACTTTGTGGTTATATTCAGTATTGAGCTCTTAAAGGACAGACTATTCCCCCTGAAACATCACTGGGAAAATTCTTGGCAGAAAGACAACAGCTACAATTTCTTTTGGAAAGCTTCCTACACACTGCTTGTTACTAGGCAGACCAATATCATACACCACCTGATGTGTGCAATAAACCGTTCACAACATCAGGCTTGTAGCTGACTACATTTGAATAGAAGTGAACCTTAACAACTCAACAAAAAAATGAAGAGTTTTAACACTACACTGCTTTTATGCCACAGCTGCTATGGAAGCACCAGGTTTATTCAGCACCTGCTTAAATGGAAATAAATTTAAGCATGTAAAACTGCACACTGTTTAAACTCACTGCAAAACACATCTGATTAAGATATGATTTTAAAGCTAATGAACCAATTACATTGGTTAGCTACAAACATTGCATTCAGTCAACAGTCAACAAAACAACTGCTAAAAAATACTAAGGCCACCATAAAATGGCAGCAAATACCCAGTATGGTCCTATTTGGTGGGTGCTGCAGGACAAAATAAGGACCTTGCTACAAGCATTTTCTTGAGCAGCAAGCCGCTTGGTGTTCAGTGAACATTGTCCCAAAGATTAAAACTCAAACCCCAGCAATTTAATTCCTTTTCCAAGATAAGACTGCAAGAACAACCTACTCACACACTTATGAAATCAAAGTATAGATACTTACTGAAGGCAACTTTACATAACTATCTGTTTGAATATTCTTTTGGTCCATTATCTCATTCTCAGTACTATCAGGAAAGATTCCCTGTGTTCTGTGAACTCCTTGGATAAGCCTATTCTAGTATTTCTCTTGCTAATCTATTTCATATCACTGTCATTTTCATGACCTTTTGCAGCTTCTATACATTTAAAGTTTAATGGAACCAGTGTTTCATGACTCTGTGTTTCTATCAAGTTATCTTGTGAGCTTAAGACAGTGTCAAAAATGCTTCAAAGATGAAAGAAAGGAGTGAAACAGTTCAGATATCAGAAAAAGCTTATTTTAGAAGACATCAGGAAGTAGCCCAAGGAAATGAAAAGACCACTGTCCATAATGAAAGCTGAAGACCCAGTACAGAGGGCTGTTTTCTTACARCCTAAATCTATCTAATTTGTACCTGCTGCACTATCAGTCCAACACAAAGGTTTCTTCAACCTCCTTATGTGCAGTAGCTTTAAAATTTTCTTGACTCTTGCTAGGCCATTTCAKTGCCTCCTTAGAAGAAAGTTCATCCAACAAAACCCAGTGTTCTCTAATTCAACAAGGTGAAGTGTCTCAGTGCAGCAACAGACAGGTACTAGAAATTCAGTAAGTGGTGGGGGGCAGAGACCACTTGGCTGGGGCAAAAGGTGAAACAGTGGCAGTTAATAGCAAAATAAACTGCCAAGGAACAGTAGCCTCAATTGTATCATCTGAATAAACCATGTAAAGACAAAAAATTTAGGGTAAAAAAAAAAGTCTTAGAATGAGTGCCAGAATTCAGATCTTTAATACAAGAAATACAGAGAGTTGGAAATGGATCAGGTTGTTAAGATACAGGGGACATCTTAAGAAGATTATGAGAGATGTCAAAAAGATGAACAGAGGTGGTCCTCCAGATTTCAACCATCTTTAGTTATTAAAATTAGTACAAGAATGCACAGTAATAATTGGGTCATGATGCAGACTAAAACATGACAGGGTCTTGTTTTTTCCCATCACAAACAACTTAAGTAGTAAAGCAGACATTAAAGCATTAGTTTTCTTCATAAAGATAATCAAAACAAGTGGTCCAAGTTTTCAATAACATTTATATGATCGTCAGTTTAAAGTGCCAGAACTGGTAACTTCTGTCCATACAGAGGCACTGCAGCTTTAGTTTACTATAGCACTAAGTGAAAATGGACCACACTGTCATGGGTGCTCAGCAAAAGGGCAGGAGGCAACAGTCAGACTGCAACATAAAAAATCCTAGTTGAACTGAATGGAAGGGTTTGGTATAATGGAAAGGGTTCAGCATGAGAAGACAGACCCTGGGAAGCTGCAGAATCTCCATCATCAGATTTTCAAAACTTAACAAGCTCCCAGAAGCCTAAAGTAGCACAGGATTGTCATACATAACTTCCAGAGGCTTCTTCCAGTTTGAATTCTGATCTAGGATATTAGACTAAACCCATACATACAATACATAGGTTGTTATATAATGTTTTATTTGGATATTTGCCTAAGCACAATAGGTAAGATGTCTCTAGCTGAAATACAGAATAAATTTTGCTAGAGAGTTATATAGACAGGTTGAAAAATAGAAGAATTACTAGATTATGAAATGTAGCCTCTTAAGCCACTTAAACCACTTTACTACTTGAGAGCTACAAAGTGTCACCCTTAAGCCACCCTGAAAACAACTCCTTCAGAAACTCTAAAGGTACTTCTGCCAACAATTAACGAAATTAACAAAGGACCATCTGAGTGTCAAAAGCCACAACCAATTATATTAATTCCTTACATTGTCTTGGACAGAGAGAATATTTTGCACACCCTATAAGCAGTTTAGCAAAACTGCAGTCTAACCTAACAAAGAGGATAATTTTTCATTTGACAAGCCAGTGTTTATATACACAGCCATGCATCTTGCACACTTTGTCCAACAGAAAAGCAAAAGGAAATGAGAATTCCTACTTTAATGCTTCTCATTAGAAAGTAAAGACTGTAGACTTTTTGACATACCCCTCTTAGTTTTAGGTTTGTAAAGTTAACTGCTTTGATATTCTTGTACCAAAATCTTAAGATTTTATTTTCAACCACTGTATTTGTGTAGTTTACAAGGTAACTGTCTAGCTGCTTTCATAAGTCATGAAAAACTCAGTGTTAATAACTGAGTTAAGTGGGTAACAATGATAGCAGCTTATCTACAACATCAAGGTTGAACACACTTGGAAAGAAGTAACTATTCTACATAGACACGAAAGTAAGTTCTTTAGTCACAGTAAAAGCTTTGCACTAAAGTTGTTTTCCTGAAAGTTTACTTTACATTCAAAAATTAGTGCACTTAAGATTTCTGATAATTTATGCTATGTAAGAGAATAATATGTTATGAGCAGTCTTGGAAGAAGGATAACAACCTTTTTAAAAACAATTAGCCAGTACCTGTATTTTATCTTCTGGAACATTCAGCCAGTGATTAAAGGCCTGTGACAGTTTGGTTCTCACTTGCTTACCTACAATAAAAATATTATAGGCATTTATAAAAATGAAGTTCATTATTAGGGACAACAGTTTGTCTTCACAACTATAGCTGATTTGAGACCTGATTAAGAAAGCTGATCAGTGTGATGACACAAAAGTGGAAAATGTATCAGTGCATGGCTTGTTTCCTCATTGTAAAAACATCACTAAGCAGCAGTTTCAGTTTTAAACACTTCACAGGAATATGCAAAGCACATATTTACAGATTACTATATTTAGTTTTGACAGTTTAATTAGTGAGGGATCCTGTGTATGTTGGTAGCCTGTACAGATCAGCTTGCTACTTCTGAAAGTGAGCCCTAGTTTGCAAGGCAACTTCATTTTGTTTAAGATTAAAAAGTTTCAATTACAATTCATAATTATTTGGAAGTATGAGTATTTATAGAATATCTATTTCTCTCAATTTTTAGGTCTTTCTCCTGTAGTATTCTTCACTTGCTACTGTAAATTCATAAAACAGAAAAGCGACATTTCATATACTTACTAAATAACTCCAAAAAAAAGCTGAACAGAACAGAACTTTCTAAGAATTCAGATATTTCTCTTATACTCGAGAAATCTACCTACAAATAATAGGATTTGGTCTGCTTTGGTTAAATCTATTTTGTTGGAGCCAGGAAGTCACCCTGTTTCATAGGAATGAAAGAGCATCAAATGACCAAGTTCAGTGTTAAAATAAGCAGTTCTATTCAATCCAAATACTTTTTCCAGGACAGAGTGAATTTCAATAGAAGTTAACCTCTATGCCTATATATTACTGATGCCAGCTTTCTTCAGTAACTTGCTAGTTTTCATCTATTCAGCATCCAGTCATGTTCAATATGAAATAAAATTCATCCCCTATCCACACTGAGACAATTCTGAACTTTGAGAAGCTCAACTATGTATAAGGTCTTGGAATAATTGCAAGACAGATTTACAAAAACAGCTCTGCATACACAACTCATATAAACAAGCCTTTGGAAAAAGCTTTAAATAAACTTCAAAGCAGTGCAACATAGACACCCATGGAACCCGTATTACTTGTGTCAAGATCTACTGAGACATAACAATTCTGCAATATTAGTCCTCATGTTGATAATTCCATTTTGCCCATAGCACCAAAGAAATGTCAACATTTGAATCTCTCTCTAAGGCTTCTCTATTACTGTGTAACCAGCAGATACAGAACAGAATAATAAAAATGAGTAAATCCACTTGCAGTGATATATCCTGGAGAAACCGGACTGAAAATTTTTCCCCTTCTAATTARGTCACGACTAGGTAAGCCATAGCTTTGTGGGTTGGGCTCTGTAGCAAGGGTGATAACCTTCCTCCCTGGATCAGACATCTGCAATTTTCGTCTCAGTTGTCAAAGATCTCCACTGTTTCCTGTCACCATCTTTTGTTTTTCACTAGGAGAGATAACCAAAATGGTCCTTTTTTTTCCCCCCAACAGCTGTCCTCTGCTTCTGTCATGTGTGAACAGGCATTCTTACCTGGACATACACTGTCATTGGCTTGTTTTCTCCATTTTTGTTTTCTGTGCTCAGTTTTAAACACTAATAGCTTTCTGTGGAAGGGAGAGATTATTTTGTCTCTCCTTGAGAATAACTGTTATAAACATCTGCCAAACTGTATGGCTTATCAGTTAAGTATTAACAAGTATTTCACTACATTCATAAAGAAAACTAGTCAGAGATAGTATCATATTAAGGAACTGTACCTTATCTATGGCTGTTTATTCTCTTTTAAATTACATGGATACAGACAACACCTACTTTTATTTTTAAAAAGGCAGCTAATTCTGTTTTTCTGAATGTGTTTCCTAGAAAATACACTTACAGAATGCTGGATGTTCAGCAACAAGTGTTATTTCATGAGGAACTCGACTACTAGCACACACTCTTAACTGGATTAGTAACATGCAAAAAGGATTTAGCTACTTCATTTCCTCAGTACAGACAGCACTTGAATTGTTAGATTTGTCTACCTTGACTAGCAAGGCTTCCTAGACACTGACTATTCAAGGAAAAAAACAGTACCTGTCAGTGAAGCATTCATCTTTCCTTTTACAGGTGCAGGTTTGCTTGTTTTGTACAGGAACACTATTGCTACATAAATGCTATTTTATTTGGTTCTGAAGTCAGTCTTACCTGGTCTATGTGACAGTACAGCAATTTTCTGTATGCACACTTTATGCCTGCAGGCATGCCATGATGGCAAAACACCAAACTCCTCTAATACTGGTCTCTAAAGTCCAGATGCAGGAGACTCCATTCCTTGCCACACCTCTCCTCTCTCCAAACTAGACAAGATAACAATACAGAGACACTACAACAAAATTAAAAGGAGCACTGCCAGAATTATCCAGTTTCTTCACTGTCACATTTCACTGCTCTGTTAATTATTCTAAGCAGGCTATTGTAAAATTGAAGAATAGAGGTCTAACATCCAAAATTAGAAACTCTACCTACTGTATAGAGCTATAATAATAGACATTACTGCACCAAGCTTTTATCAAAGCTATGCTAAATGCATTTGGTTTAATCTGCTTAAGATCCCAATATTACCCAAATCAAATAGCAACTATGAAAAGCTTTTCTTCTTAGTAATGCTGGGTGGAAAAGGTGAGAAAAATAGTCAAATTCCTTCTACAGCTAAGAATGTTAAAGCTTTATCCTTAAAACAAATACCAAGTTAGATTAAAGATGCACTGAGGACATTCCCTCCACCTCTTCAGATGAGATGCTTCTCATCTAAAGAAAAAAAAAAAAAAAAATCAGCCAACTTACTCTCTACATACACAAATTGTTTTTGGGACAGGGCACAGACCCAAAACCTACAGACCTCCAGTTCTGGACAGGCTCCTGGCTAGTATTGCTTCACTCTTGCTGTATTAAAGTAACCACAAATTATGCCCTTAAGGCAACACCCGACTTACAGAGAGGGTATATGAAAGGGCTAGAACAGCATGGGAAAGAGCAGAGGGACTATTAACCTAGCCCCCATTAGAGCCTCGCTAAGCTAATTCAACTCATTAGCCCAGCAGAGAACTCTGCTTTTTGCTAGGTTAGCTTTCTGCCAGCTTTATGTACTGAGTCAGCTTAYGCTGTGATCTGCCACAATCAGCACAGAGTGAGCAGCAAATGCTGAGGACCAGGGGAAGGCGGCATTGCCCTTCTGGAGGAAGGAAGCTCCTATATTACCTCAGCTATATTGTACACTTGCATGTTTAGCTGTGTCCTCTGATGGATTAAAACTAAATGGATAAAGTCCCCAAGCAGACCTGTCCAAGCAGCTATAAGAACACAACAACCAGCATAAGGGAATTGCAGGAAGACAAGCAAAGAGCAGGCACATACACTTTTAACCCGGGCAGCCACTTGTGACTGATTAAGGTCACTGACAGACTTCTCTTGCATAACTCCCCTGTTCAAAATAGGGTTAACCAGTCCAGGGTTGTGGTTCTGATTTTTGCCTTGTTCCTTCTCTCAGTCCTGAATGCCACTATCCCACGGTCACTGCAGCTAAGGTTGCCTCCAGTCTAAATGTCCTAAAAATTCTTCCTTGTTTTTCAGTGGAAATCCAGCATAATGCCTTTCCTCATCAGCTCCTCGATCACCTGTGTTAGCAAGAGGTCATCAATTGATTCCAGAAACCTCTTGGATTGCCTGTGTCCTGCTGTGTTGCTGCTTCTACCACACAGTGAGGTGACTGAAGTCTCTCAGAAGCATCGGGGCCTGTAAATACGAAGCATCTTGCAGCTGTCTGAAGGTCTCATCTGCTTCTTCCTGCTCAGGGGGTCTGTAGCAAAGACCCCCTATTGATCTGCCCTCCAATCTTAACCCATAAGCTCTCAACACGCTCGTCTGACTGAAGGTAGAACTCCACGCAATTCAACTGCTCTTTTATATAAAATGCATCCCACTCCTTGCTGTCCCAGATTGAGTTCCTAGGCAGTCCACATCCATCCATTGCAGCACTCAAGCTGTGTGAGCTCTCACATCAGATACCACAATAAAATTGTCACCCTATAACCGCATGCCAACCCCTTCTCCCTTTTATTCACAATATTGTATGCATCTGTATAAAGGCACTTCAGAGAGGCATCCAATCCTGCAGATTCCCAGAAGTGAGAACRTCCCCTATCATGTTCTATTCATACTTCCTTGTTAGAGTGCTGGGATGCTCTGCCTTCAGATCTGCTCTGTAGATTACAAGGTGTCTTGTTCAAATCAGCCTATACGCTTTGTTTGCAAGTTCTCTAATTCCTACCCTGACTGTGTGTAGTCATTTTCTTCTACTGTCATTTCTACTTTTGCCCTGACTTGGACAGGTGGATGCTATCTCCTCCTGGTAGTCCTTGCTCTACAAAAGGAGTCTCATGGCCCTAAGTCCCAAAGCTCTGCTATCAGTATGAGCTGTGCAACTAAGTAGCTGTTGACAGGCAGTATCTGTTCCTCCTGATGGTGAGAAGGGGGTTGAGGATCATGGAGAAGATCCACCTGGCTTCCTGTGCCCTTGGCCCTCGTTCCAAAAGCCACATAGTCTTGCTTGATAAGCTTCAGGCACCCCTTGGTATATCCATTAGTGCTCAAGTAGAAGAGCTGTAAGGTTAAGTATTTTAAAGGTAAAACACACCTTGGCAGTCCTTCCATCACATCCCTATCAGAGGTATCCAGAAGCAGCATGTGGAAGCCTCCATCCCCTGCAGGAGTCAGTCTCTCCACTGCTATCACTTGCTGCTGCTGCAGGTGCTGTTCTGATGCTTAGTTGTATAAAAATCACAGAATCGTTTGCATTGTAAAAGATCTATAAAGAGCTTCCAGCCATGTGTCTTCCTTCAGTGCACTAAACCTATCTGGCAATTGCACATCCACTCAAGGAACAGGAATCTTTCTCCTGGTGTCAGAAGCCACCAGCCTTCATCAGTATCCATCTCCCAACCTGATATGCACAGACTATTCTTGCCCCCTCATCAATATACCTGCAGGTTTCAAACTCTTGAATCTGTAGAGTCTTATAATTTTTGTTATTTCTGATGCTCGGCAAGCCTGCTGACCCCCTTCCACTGATCCTTTGCTTGGTGACACATGTTTTCCACCACCACACACCTTCAGGAGCAGGGACATCAATTGCTTCTGGCCAGTGGGTGCCCCCAGGCATCCCTGCAGCTCAGAATCTAGAGAGCTGCGGTCTCCCTCAGGAACTTGGCCCAAGTTGAGGCCTCTGATGTGCCAAGTGTAGCTGTGCCCAGTGGTAGGGATCATGCCCTGTGGTCCTTAACTCCTTCAACAGGCTGGTCAAGTTCAACAATCCAGCAGAAAAAGCTGAACAACAAAGCCAGTCTTGATTGTTTAGCTTGCTGAACAAGCCCAGGAAAGACTGCAGCCAAGACAAGAGGGACATGAAAGGGAAGATGCACAGTTATGAATGGCATCAGAATCTACCCCTTTCAATTAGTGCTGCAAAATCAGCTACTGCTGTTAACCCAGACATTCAAAAATAAAAGATTCACTGTGTGTGTGAATCAGGTCACTTTTGAGACAAACCAGAACAGAATCTGTGAAAGTCAATCCTGCACTGTATCAGACGAAATAAACACCAGAATTAAGTAGAACATCGTTAAAATCTAGTATGGCAATGCTCTACTACAATGAGATTTTACAAGAAAAGTTACTGTTTCAGAATCTATGTTCTTCTCCCAAGCAATAATTTCTGCTCAAGAAGGAATAAACATTAATTACCCCACTAAACATTAATTACCATACTAGCAGTTAAAATAGCACCGTAGTAAAAATACCTTAAGCCTAGTAGCTTCCTTATCCTAGTGCTGTTGGAAGTCAAAGAAATATACAAGCTAAAATTAAGTATCACCCCCAAACTGTTACCATTAAAAGTCTTATTTCAGTAAGAGGAAGCAGAGTAATCAACATCCTGAGCGGTTAATCCTTAGCAGTTATAAAAATTTGTGTTCTTACACTATTGACAATATTAGCAAGCACCTTCCCTCCCCTGCTACCAAACTTAATATTGTTATACAATCCCTTTTTATTTAAACAAAGCTTGATACATATCTAAATTAATTCAATCATAGGTTACTAAATTGCTTGGAGAGTTTAACTAGTCTTACAAGATAAGGAACTGGACTACTGTAGGTCTGTAGTGTACATGTCTGACACTCAGCCAAGCTTTCTGCAAAAGCCCCTCAGAGCTCAAACTGATCCAACACAGGAACAGCTCCTTGTCCCTACTCTTGTGCCAGCTCACTAACAAGACAAGATTAACCAGGCAAGTTTTTAACAGGTTAGGTCACTGATACTACTTAATAATTTGATTAGCAAGCTGAGAACTGGCACAAGTTAAGCAGGAGGAGAATACTGCCAGAAGCACAGAGGATGGAATGAAACTGCCTCTTTCAGCGAGAGCTCGTTGGATTAGCTCAGGCATCTCATTTGGGCTCCACTCTAGGTAGAAACAGCACCTATATGCCAATTTTTTCCCCCCTTACCAAGCATTGGTACTCATACTGACCGCAACATCCACATATGTAACTGGCTCCTACTGATCTGTACTTGGCATAGCTGACTTTATGCAAAGGCAGTGTTTCACACAGTAAACACTCTTTATTTATGATTGTGAGCCGTCTCTGCTTCACCTGTTACTCAGTACAAGCTTCCCACAGGTACACGACTTCCATCTGCCTAGTTTAAGAGGCAGACATTTTCCCTTTTGAATCACACCACCACTACTGCACAGAGGGAAGTGTATCTTGTCTGTCACCTTCTCCAAAACATAAACTAAATTAACAAGAAGTCAACATGGTAAGGTGGACTATCAGACTTATGATACTTAGCAGTACAGGATGTAAAACACCTGCACCACCAGCAAATGTAATGCTACATAAGCCATTAGTATTAAGTTATTAGGGTTGAACTCACAAAGTAAAGGAATTTAGCCACAGGAGTCAAGGTGGGAAGGTTAAATGTATATCCTAGATACACCATTTAAAGTGAAAACTAATTGAAGAGCTATTAGTCAAGCACTTTTGCCCATAGAATTTTTTTTGGGCACAGTTTGCCTGTTGTATATTTCCTACTAGGAAGCTGAGCTTTTTTTCCTTGTACCTACAATAGCTTTAAAAATAATTAGACGCTAACGATGCAGAGGTGTTACAAAATACCTTGGTTAATGACATAATCTAACCAAACAAAAATTACACTTAAAGATGATGTTGGAGGAAAGTAAATTTCTTCAGGGCCAGGGCTTAGAAACCTCTCTGGAGTATCACAGACTCATTCCCAAGGTAGTTCTCTAGACAGACCACCACCCAGTTCAACATAGCCTAAAGGAATACACATGAGGAAATGGGAAACAAGCTTTCTGGCATTAAAAAGGCATGCAACTGCCAAATTCTTTCCTTTTCTTAGTTTTCAACTCAGTGCTACCTGCCAAGTCAAATGAAATCACTAATGTTGGCAAGAAAATCCTGGATATTTGTAGAGATTAATAATGAAATTCATTATACATAGGTATAATGAATTAGGACTCACAGGACCCACCTTGCTGATATACAGGTCTTGCTGCAGATGTGCAAAAGCCACTTAGGCCTGTGCCTGTGACTTTTAACGTTACTTGTCTAGGCAGAAGATCTTCTACCCCAGTCAGATAATTTTGATCAGAATTATTTTCCTTAATATTTACCCAAATTTTTTATCTTCCTTAACTCCATCAGCATGCAATATAAGCTGGACAGAAGGCAACCAGTTCCAATGACAAAGTTGGCCTGCCACTATATTTACAAAGTTAGTCACTTTGACAGCCTGTATGGTCTTTCTTATACTTTAAGTGTACAAGTATAAGTCACAGTAAACAATCTGACTGTTCAGTCAAAAGGCTTCCAAGGGACATATCCATACAGTAGTTTGCTATCAAACTGCCTCCTGAATTCTGCTGTACTCTTCAAGACTGAAAACTTCATGTGAATGTAATGCTAGTGACCTGATACTACACAAAGACTGGTTGAACTTCTGACAAGTGAAGYGAGCCATGAATCATGGACTGCTGAAATTGGCCATAAGAACATGTCTCTACACATATAGGGAAAATAAATTATACAAGAGGAATAGGATAATAAAAAACCCTCAAAACCAACCCAAAACAACAAAAAACCCCCCCAAGAACCCCTAACCAAACAAAAGCCCCCCAAACAAAACCCACAACCCACTGAGTTCAGTACAGCAAGCAACTAAAGAACAAAACATTGTCAGCCCTCACTTTAAAACCCAGGATCAAGCCTCCAGTACTTGCCCTTATCAGTTTTCAAAAGCAGCAAGTCAGCTGCTCTGGAGAACAGAGTAACTGAAATATTATTTAAACTACAGATACAAGAGCTATTGTACCAACCTGACCAAAAAAGGGTGATTCTACAAAAGGAAGAAAAGAACAAGTATTGAAAAGTGTTACTTTTTATTACTCTTAAATCCACAAATCAAGAATGGAAAAACTTCTTGGCTTATACTTCCCAAGACAAAAATTGCTATAAAACCAATTTTGATATTTAAAACAACACAGTACAAAGAAACTTGCCTGGTAGTTGAAGCAAATACTGGTACGGTTCTAGGATTCTTTTATGTGTTTCATCCATTCCAGCCATTTCTTTATTTCCTAAGACAAAGTTCACTGTGAAAGAAAGTGTTATTAACACTATTTAGATTAAAAAATAGAAAAGTAAACAATAGATGCATACAATTAAAAAGTCAGCTGACTTACAGGTTAGGTGCAAATACTGCAATTTCGCACAACACCTTCAGCATATAAAAGGTTTCCAGATGTCATTTACCAAGGAAACACATATAATACACACTAAATACAGTTTTCTTTAATTATTCATGAAGTTTAAGCAACTCCTAGACTTTGTTTACTTTTTTGTATGTATTAGATGGCTTAGGTGATAAAGTATTTAAAACTTCACCATTCACAACAATGAAGCTCCACTGCAAGTCTTTAAAAACACTCATACAAAATCCCACATGCAAACTCATACAAAACCTCATATGACTAATCTGATTAGATCTCCCCAAACGCTTTCCCCATACATTAGACATTGCAAAAGTGTAAACGTCTAAGAGCAGAAAACACACCTCAGACCAAGGCAACTTTAAAGCAGAACACTAGCTTCAGTCTTCTGATATAACTCCTCAGTCTTTTGTTAAAAGTCAAAATAGAAATATACCATTTTCCTACCACTGTTTAAGCATACAGAGAGCTCTACACACTTTCCCATATACTATAAATGTAATAGACTCTTATGATAAATCTTTTAAGATCCAGGGCCTACAGAGCTCAACAATTTTCTATTGATTATCTTCAGTTCACATACTTTTGGTCATCTCTATCTGCATTTTTTTCAGACTGTTTTCTGTAATAGATTTTCTGTCCTTTCACCTCTAGTCTTCCTTGCTGCACTGCAGATGCAGCAGCTCAAAACAATTCTTCTCATGTAATTTTAAGACAGGAACTGCAGCAGTAGCATAAAGTCTCATGCTACTTCAGCATCATTTCCCAAATACTTTGCTAGTATCCTGTAAAGGATTTAGTTTTTTTCCCCCTGGAGCAAGTGAATAGTTATGTAAATTAATGTCCTGGTTTTGGCTAGAATGGAGCTAATTTTCTTCCTAGTAGCTCGTACAGTGCTGTGTTTTGGACTTGGCGTGAGAATACTGCTGATAACACACTAATGTTTCGGCTTTTGCTAAGTAGTGCTCACTGTAAGTGAAAGACTTTTCAGCTTCCCATGCTCTGCCAGGGAGCAGGTGCACAAGAAGCTGGGAGAGTATATAGCTCAACGAGTTCCTGTCTACTCCCATCCTCACCGTCCACACCCCTAAGCATTTGTAGCAGTCCGTACTTGGGGAACTGATCTGCATTAATAAGTATTTTCCAAGCTTAGGTTTGGATCAATTCCTTTATTTACTTCAATGCACATGTTCATCAAATGTATTGGCACTTCAGGGGCAAGAAAGGCTATTTAACCAAATATAGTTGTCAACAAAATGCTCTTAAGACTGCACCTTTTGGGAAAGCTTCGTGTAGTTTCTTAGCAGTGATGCCATGAGAAGCAGCACAGCCTTTCCATCCTATCCATGGTGTGCCAGCACAACCAGCAGTCAGGCCATGCAGTAATCTGAATCAGATTTGACACTTTTGACTTCCTATTTTGTTGTCAGCTTCTCATTGTAACTGAGGTGCTTTTAACCAGCACTGCCACTGAGAGTCAGCTGTCACACTGTACCCTTACATATAAAGGGTAAGTCTCAAAGGACTTCAGTGAGGAAGCAAAATCAAAAAGATTGATATCAGAGTCCACCCCCAGATGTTTTAAGCAGAAAGACTCTGGTAGAGATAGATATAAGGATATACTATCAACCTGACAACTCCCCTGTGACTATTATTTGTCCAAAAGCCACACAGATGGTGATAGAATTGAAAGTGCATAGCTATCCAGCTGGGCTGAGAAGAGATGTTAGGATTGAAAGTGTCCTCCTGCGAAAGTTCTTGCTTAGAAGTAAATGTTCTTCCTCTTCCCTCAGGGAATTAGGAGGTCTCTTGCTTATCTACAGGGCAGTAAGACAATATTCAGAATGCCCAACTAAATTGAAATTCATTAGTATTATACAACATCAATGTAAATATCGGCCTCTTTCTGCACAAAACTAATAGGAGTTCACCTGAAATACTTCTTACCAGCAGAAAATTAGTCAGGTACTTCTGCCACATGTACAGAGATTTTTACTTTCTTTTTTCTTTTAATAAAAGGGAGGCAAAAAAGCTCTAATGAACTAAGAGTGGATGGTAATTCCACCTAAATTACTATAATTAAAGTTTTCTATACTCTATTCTACCATTAAATGAAATTTTAGGTAAATCTCCACCAAGGAAAAAGAAAAACAGTCTGATTATTCATCAGACAGCTACATGTCTAACACATCCACTGGAACAAGAACAGTGAGCAGAACCTCCCCCAAACTTATATAAAGAAAGGGACACTTGATAAAGAAATATGTAAATGAAATTCATTACAAAGGCCTCTAAGTAAAAATACCACAATACCAGATGTGTAAAATTACTGCTCTTTGCACAAAGTTCTCACATACGACACACTTGGGAAATGCTCGATGTTAAGGGTTTCCTTCCAAGGTGACTGACCGATTTGCTATGGAAGTTACACTCCTGCGGAAAGACTTCTCAGTGTTTTAGAGACAAGATCAAGTCACCATCTCCTAATGAAAAATAGACGTGCCAGCAGTTAAACAATAAATGAAAGGGAACACAAAACCTTTTGTTAGTGGAAGTGCAAGAATCGACTACATATATGCTTATTCATAGGATTAAAGCCATTAATTAACGCCATTTTACCTTTTAAACCAGCACACAGACTTGCTGCATTTCCATTCATCTGCATAACAAAGTTATTTTTCCAGTTATTTCTCAGTATCTCCACATACGCATAAAGAACAGCCACACATTCACAACAGAGCCCACACAGCTATCTTTTGGACTGCACCAAACCGTCTCACTAATGACCTCTTTGAAAACACACGAGACTAGGATAAGATGGTGACATCGGCTTCCATAATGTGGAATTATTCTAAAGCTGTATTTGAAACTGTGATCTGTGTCTAGGGCTTTTCTAGAGAGGATGAAAGCAACATTAACTCTAGGTCCACATTCCCATTCTAATTAGGAGGGTCGTGTTTATAACCCCTCCTAGGCTGACACCGAACAACATCTGGCATCCAAGCTGAGGACGGCCAGCTTCCCAGAAGGGGAAGGACAGTCACACATCACACACCTTCCCCGAAGATGCAGCTAAGTAAACAACAGCTTTCCATAGCCGCTACTCCAACACTAACACCAGAACGGCAGGAGCATACTGCTCCCGGGATCATGGTTCCATTCTAATGGGATTTCCAGGTACAACTGAACACGAACGCTGCGGAAGCCAGACAACAATACCTTAGCCGCCAAAGTCCCCACAGGCAGACAGTGAGAGTCTGTGAGTTGTGGACTGACCCGAAGACATTAGATGAGTCGGCAAAACCGGCGACCGCAGCTGCAGCGCTGCGTTACGCGCTTAAAACTCACATTTCACAGAGAACACGAAGATGCTGCCGCCCTGTCTGCAGCTGCCAAACCCCCGCCACAGCCAGACCAAGGGAAAAAGGGGTCATTTTTTTCGGATTTCAACACGACAGGCGCAGCCTCTCCAGCAGTCTCCGGAACCCCAGGACGAGCAGCCCCAGCTCTCCAGCGCCATTTTAGGAGATCGAGAGCCGAGGACGCATCGCTCCCCGCGCCCACCCCCATTTTCTGATCGGCGCTGTCGGGCTCAGCCGCCAGGGAGGGCCGGGAAGCGCCGCCCGCCGCCAGCCCAGCGCAGCCCCGGCCCCGGAGCACTCCGTCAGTCACTCCGCCCGCCCCGGCGACTGCCGGCACCGCCCAGCACTACCGGCGGCCCCCCCTCCCCCGGCMCCTTCCCGGGCAGCCTACAAGCCCCTCCTAGGCGGGGCGGGGCGGCCGCAGGACCCCCTCCCCCCGCAGCCGGGCTCGGACCGGCCCCCCCGAGCGGGGCGCCCCCTCTCTCCCCCGCCGGAACCCCAGCGCGCCCCCAGCAGCCACAGCCAGCTAATGGGGCAGGCGGCCTCACCTCGCCGCCGCCGCCGCCTCCTCCTCCTCCTCCTCCTCTCCGCCGCCGCCAGCCGCAGCCGCGCCCCCGAGCAGCCGCCGCTCCGGCAGTGGAGGCGCTGGCGGCGGCAGGGCCCGGGGAGATAGCACCGCCCCTTTCCTTCCTTCCGCCCCGCCGGGCGCCACCTTCCCCTCCCGGGGGGAAAATGCGCCACCGAGCGCCTAGCCGCGCACGCGCAGGTCCCGCCCCCGTGGTACCGTAGCTTTCGCCGGAGGGCCACGCCCTCTCCGCCCGGTGCGCCCTGGGAGTTGTAGTCCACTGTGTCGCAAGCGCTGCCTGCCGGGACTGGTGAGAGCAGCGAGCAAGGACAGCGTCCCCCATGAGCACCCTCGGCGCCGGGTCTCAGTTTCCATAGAAGTGGAGAAGAATGATGTCAGTATTTCCGACGTGACGGCCAATGGGACGGCGGAGGGGGCGGGCCCTGCGGGCCACGGCCCAATGGGGGAGGTGGAGAGGGGGCGTGGCTGTGCCGTCTGCCCGTCAGTCAGTCAGTCATCGGTGCGGGAGGGGGAGGGGGACGGAGCCTAGCAGTCACCGCCGCCGCCGCCGGGGCCGCGCAGGACGGATCGGCCCCTCCGCGCGCCGTGCGGGGCCGCCGCCAGCGGAGCCGCTGCTGGAGCGTCGAGCGGGGCCGGGGGGTGCCTGGAGCTGAGAGGAGCTTTCGCCCAGTTCTCTTCCGTGCCCCCTGCCTCGGGCCGGGGGAGTAGCGGGCAGGCGGTCGGTCGCCGCGGAACAAAGGTGAGGGAGCCGAGCCGGTGAAGGAGCCCCCGTGCCCCGCCGGCGGCGGGCGGGGAGGCGGCGCGGGGCCCCGTGGGGGCGCGGGGCCGGGCGTGCGGCGAGGAGGGAAGGAGGGGGGCGCTTGTTTTTCTTCTCGTAGCGAGACTGCGGCGGGACTCGCGGATCCTCCTTCTTCCCCCCCCTCCCCAAACACCCAGTGGCGGGCCGGGGGGAGGGACCGGCGGCTTCTCCTCCAGCCCCTCTGCCGGGAGGGGACAGAGCCCCCTCCTCCACACTCACACAGACACACGCTCCGTGTCCCCGCCGAGCAGGTCGGGCCCCTTTCTCCCCGCCCCCCTCCCTTCCTCCCTCCCCGTCCCCGCTCCCTTCTTTTCTTCTTCTTCCTTTTCTTCCCCCCCCTCCGCCGCCTCCTGCCCGCCCTCCCTCCCCCCGCCCGACCCGCTGCGCCGAGCCGGGGAGTTGCGGCTGTTGCTGCCGAAACTCCTGCGGCGGAGTCAGCGCTTTCCTTTATTTAGGGGGGGAGACGGAGGGAGGAGGAGCCGCCGCGATCCTGAGCCGCAGCCCCTACAAAGCGTGCGTGTGTGTCGGGGTGGGGGGACTGCTCCCGACACCCCGCTCCCCCGTCGCGCACACGGGCACTCTTCCCCGTACAATGGAGGAAGAGCCTCCCTCCCTTTCTCCCTTCTTCTCTTTCCCTCTCCCCGTTGTAAAGCGAGGAGAGGAGGATGTTCTCTGCACCGGGACCCCCGCGGGTCCCCTCCTGCTGCTCGCTGCCCGGGGAGGGGGCGCAGAGCCCCGGGGAGGCGGCCGGGGCGCCTCCCCCCTCCCGCGGCAGCCGGGGGTGGGTTGTTGTTGTGGCAAGTTTCTCCTCCTGTGACAGAAATGGCGTCAGTGGCAGCGAGTGTAGGGGAAGCCGCGGCGTGTGGGAGCCGGGAGGGGGGGGGAAGCAGCGGCCGAGGAAAGAGGGGAGAGGGTTAGCCGCGGGAAAAAGGGGGGATCCGGAGAAGGAAAAGGGGGAGTTTCGGGAGGAGCCCAGCGCCCCCGCCCGAGCCTTGGCTCCCCTCCCCCCGCCCGGTGCGAGCGGCTGGTGCGGTGCCTTAGCGCTTTGTTTTAAATTCCAGGTCCAGCCTCGGCCGCTCAGCCACGATCGAGGCTTTTACCGCAGCCTGAGCTCATCATGAAGGTAAAACACTCGCTCGTGTGCCTGGGAGGGGAAAGGAGGGAGGGTTGCATGGAGAAATGCTGTCCTATCTGTCAGTCCATCTGTCCCGACCCCGGTGCGAGGCTCGGTGCTGGTGCAGATCCAGACTGCGGGCTGCTTCGCCCCCACTGCCGTGTTTCGGTGCCTTGGCTCGTTTGCTGATGGTGGGGCAGGCTTTGCTCCACCGCGTTATGCTGGGGGAAGCTGCAAGTTCTCCGAGCAGGGGTTGTTCTCCTTCAGAAACATTGTTTGTAGGAGAATAAGGACATGGCTGCCTAGGCTGAGCTTGCTTCATGGAGGAGCAGGGCACAGTCACTCTGCTTAAGAAAGTAACGTTGCGGGGGAAATACTGGCTCTACCACCGTGTTTACTTGAATAGAGTGTAGATTTACTTACTTTCTGTTCCTTAATAGGAGTTTTGTTGAATGAATAATCTTGATATGATCGGGGAGGGTGCATGTAAGAGATTCTCTGCAGTGAATTGATTGCTTTAGGTGCGGAAAGATTTTCAAACAGGTTCTAATTTTCCTCTCGGTGCTGTGTAGTGTTCATGTACCTCACTGTCGTGCATTTTTCTTCTCTTAGACCTTTCTAGACTATTTGTGTTTAATGTATTATGCAGGCTTTATAGGAAAAAAGATCGTATCAGTGGAATAGAAGGATTTCTTCTGTGTGTGGCAAAGGACTGTGTACCTAAAAGTAGTTTTTAATAGCTGGGTTTGCTAGGGGTTTTTTTAACATTTTGCTGATAAGTCTCGCTCAAACTGCCACTTATGTTACCATGACCCCCGTGTAATTCTGCTCCCGGTCCTGCTGGGCAGAAGTAAATCTCATTTCAAAATACCGTAAATCTTATAAAAAACAATTGTTACAAACCTGTGATACATCAATTCTTTGGTATTTATTAATAAAAAAGAGCAGTCTRTATGTGGGGTCTAGCACTATCAGAGTTGTGCCTACTGTCTGTGAATGAGAGTTATGTAAAATGTGTACCCAGTACTATATTCGCTGCTGGAAATGGTAAACGATATAGACTCTCTCAATTTCTAGATTGATCTGAGTTGCTGAGCAGCAAAGTCTTTCTGTACCGCTGTTAAAGGTTTAGCTTTTTTTTTTCCCACTTTGGTGACTTTATGACAGTATTTTTTAAAAATCATGTTTTAATTGCCCTCCCTATGATCTTTCTTTAAAAGTGCTAAGATCTAAAATAGCACACACGTTTGTCATATTAAAAGTAAACTATTTATGAATTTACAACAACAGGCTGTTGAGGTTGTATGATAGGGAGCTTTTGAAATGTGGCTCATTGCCTGGTGGGGATGCAGGAGATGGAAGATAAATAGGAGGCAGTATAGGGAGCTTTTTTCCCCCAGAAGGAAAAAACACTTATTTGAATGACAGTTAAATTTACATACGTTTCTAATATTCGTTTTCCATGTAAACAAAACTTACGGTTACCATAGAGATTAGGTTCTGATACTGTGGTTTTAGAGCCATATTAATATGTAGATAGACAGTTGGAGCATGAGGAGGTCAGATCACAAGTAGAACGCAAAGTGGTCTCTGAAATAGTGATATAGATCCACTTTAGACTGAATTGAACGTATAACAGATGATTAAATTTAAAGTAGCAAACACAAAAACCTGTTAATAGAGCCATATCTTTAAAAAAAACTCCTCACAATTTACTTATTCTCTGGTAAGATTTGTGCTACTATTGCATATTTTTTTTAAAGTTGGGATGAAGTCTGCCAGAGTTTTCAAGTGTTAAGTTTAAGTCTGTAATTTTTGCAGTTTGTGTGTGTATGTGTAGTGTTAAACTTACATATGCTTGAGATAATTCCCAGTACTTTATTTACTGTGCCCTGTAGTGTTAAGGGAGGTTAATCTGTAAGTCATTACATGGAAGCTTTAGTTATTCCAGTGAAACTTGTAACAGAATTGTGGCTCACAAGAAATTTCTAAGATTCAACAATCTAACCAAGACTGTAAGAGTAATACGGTACATCAGTTTTTCTGGCTGGCTTAAATTTGTAATTTAATACTTAAGCTTACTAAGATACAAGCTAGTCCAATAAGAAGCAGTAAGGTAGAGTGCATAAGAGAATTTTTACCTTTCTGTTTGTATCACTACAAGGCAACATTGACTATACTAGATCAAGATACTGTTTAAATGTGACTGTATATTTCTGTGCATTTATTTTGTAAGTTATCCAAAGAGTGTGCCTYAAGGACGCTTCAGCATGTAGAGGATTTAATGCTTTAAGACCTAGTCTTGCTTTGAGTCTTCTGCCTGCAGACTTGCTTCTGCCTGCATGATTGAGGCCTGTGTTTTGATGTATGCCTTGGTCATTCTTGCAAGTGCAGAGGGTTGTGGATTCTGGTGCACAGAGCATTAGAACTAGAGGCCTTGTCAGTATCTTTGTCTCTTCAGATGAACTCGAACAACTCATTTAGCTTTACTGACTCCTTTTCCCCGTCTCTTTAGCATGGGTAAAATATTTATCTTTCTTTGTAAAACACAGGGAGGTATATTTAGGAACAGCACCAACAATTGTATTGATAGAAAAGTAAGTCACTCGTGCTCTTGTATTTCGCAGCCCTTTGACACAAGAGAGGTATGTTGCCTGCTAAGAGATTACCTGTTTCAAAGCTGTTGGCATAATTGTTCTCCTTGTAATAACCCAAGTTAATCCAGGGAAATAAAGTCCCTCGTATAAACTAGTAACTTTAGCCTATGGAGTAGTCCTCCCATGGACTGCAAAGACCACTTGAAAACAGACTTGAAATATGTCTTACAAGAAGTTTTCAAGTCTTGACAGAATTGTGCTTGTTTTTGTGACGTTCTACTAAATCAGGCTTTTTCCTGTGTTGAATGACCTCTGATAGTTCGTACAGTTGTGTAGATAATGGCTAGGATTGCTTGCATGTTGTGAAGTCTTTTTGTTGTTTAATTTAGCACCTTTTGTATAAGGTCTTTTTTGCATTAAGTATGCTTCAGAAGAATGTAGAATCTGTTTGATTTAAAAACTTAATTGTGTGCTATCAAATTACTACTTACTAAGTAGGTAACAATATATATAAAAACATTCATGTAGCTTGGGTTTTTTTCCTCCAAAGTCAGGAAATAAACTCCATGAAACAGAGCCTCTGCTTTTAAAGAGAGAAATAAACACAAGTTTCATTTCACCAATGATTTGTACTAAGAACTGGTGCAGATGCTGGTGAGAGTTTTAATATGTATCATGGCATTTACTTAATATATAAATATGTAAGTGAAGGTCACATACCGACTGTGGTTAAAAAGTTCACTGCTGACTGGAGATCAAAGCAGTAGATGTCCCAAAAGCTAGAGCAATCCTCTATGAATTAAGAGATCTGAAGTGATTGTTTAAAAGTTTTGATGCTGTTTACATGTTAATGTTTTTCATTCTGTAAAGTACAAAACATTTAATGGTTCTAGATGCTTCTGTCTGGTAGTCCTAGATGTTCCTGGGTGCTTGCTCAAAGCTGCCACAATAAGAAATTAAGAAAGCTGTGCATACAGTTTATAGTAGATTTTTTGTTTTGGTTTGGTTTGAATTCATCCTGAATTTACATTTTTGTTTCAGTAGTCTGTCCTAGTGACCTCTCCAGCTACCCACAGAGATCACTGGTGCACACTGATGCTGTAGCTGCTTTCCCTTAAAGTGTGCCAGACCATTGCTCATATTCTCTGCCGGTGTGGCAGAGGACAAAAGTGAAATATCTAGTAAACTTTACAGCCACTAATTTCCAACTTCAAGCACAAGTCAGTTGAAAGTCCCATTGGTCTTATGCAGACTGGAAACCAGTCATGGAATGTAGTGACCTTTCACTTTCTGGTTAACTATTTGAATTACAGCAGAAATGGTGATTTCTAAAGGAATAGTACCATTAGAATAGTTTTTGTGATGGAGGCAGGAGAACAGGTAAGTCTTAAGACGTGGTTTTCCCCTGTAACTTGTTTTTGCATTGTGAAAAATTATTTTCTTAAATTCTTTCCTGATGTTCCAGTTTGAACAAGTGATCGGAGGCAGTTATTGACTTCCTCATGCTTGCATAATTGTGTAGAAAGGAAAGCAAACACCACTTGCACCAAGTAGTTACAAGTCATGTTGGAATAATCTATGTTATTTTGAAATTGGTTATTTGCACTTTCAAAATGCTAGTCTTTGTATATTTTACAGTGGCTAAGCAGCATGGAAGTCTTGAACTCAAATCTGCATGGGTAGTATGTGGCTGTTGAATAGTTGTATTGGTTAATAAGGACTCAGAATTAATTAGACCACAAAGTGGACAAAAGGCTGTCTTAGATCGAGAAGACTGAAGTTGTAATAAACTGTGAGCATTAGAACAGTTAAATTGCCTGTATTATTATCTTCAAAGTTGGTGAAGGATTTTTGGATCAATGCTCTCACGGCAACATAACTATTTTATCAGCATCCTGTCTGAGAAAAATGTTAGTAGGCAGAATAACGAATGTGCATACCTTCACTGGAATACTTTGACATGTAATCCAAATCAAGTGCATGCAATCCAATCACTTTGTAATCCAAAACAAGTATTGTATACGTGTAGAGCAGAAGCATGCTGTGATACACATTGCATGTCTGTTTTGAAAGAAATTCTGCATTGTAGCTGAAAAACCCTTTGAAAGAAAATGCAATGGTTTTGCGATATGAAGCTTTACAATCACTGTCAAATACCTAATCTGAATGCTTTGCTGATTTGTGTAAACTGAAAAAAATAAGTGCTAACTTTGAGAAAGGTAGAAATGATACTGTTGTCACAAATTGATTTCAAATTTTTATTTAAATCCTACAGATACACACATTTTCCTTAGAAACATTTGCTTTTATAATAGGCTGAAGAATAAAAGGGAGTTTGAGCTGTCCTCATTTGAAAAAGGTAACATTTTATAGAAAAACTTAAAGCCTAAATTTACTTGGCACCCTAATGTGATACACAGCCATCCAAATGCTCGATTATTTATCAGTTCATACTTACTTGAAAGTAGTTAACCCACTTTCTGTTCACTACCTGTTGTGAAATGCAACAGTTAGATTCTCTGCATTTCTACTTAATAGGCCCTTCAGCAGCTTTTACTGAAATGTACAAAGCTGAGAAACATGGATCTGGAACTGTTTCTGCCTTAAATGTGATTCAGGTCACAGTTGAGAAATGTTGGGAAGTCAGGTATTGTGGCTGCTTGCTTTTTAGTTGATGTGTTTTGGTAAAAAATACTACTTTCTTGCTTTTCTATCTAGCACTTCGTGCTGTCCAGTTACTGTGCTTGCTGTCAGTCACTGGATATTTGCTTGGATATGGGCATGGAATGGATTTTTAAAGACTTTTAGAAGACTTCAAAAGACCTCCAGGGAACTAAGGAAAACTGTTTAGCCTTATGCCTAAAACTAAATGTTAGTGATTTAATATGTGTTAGAATAATAATTTTAAAAGGTTTTCATGGAAAGTTATAAATCTGGGTAGTTGGGTTTTTTGTTCTTTTTTGTGTTAACATGGGGTGATCAGATGAGGGGATATTTCAGGGAATTAAGGAAAAGACAGCAAGCCACTTTCATATTCAATACTTGACAAGACATCTATTTTTCTTTCTGAAGATTAGTTTGAACCAGGGGAGAAATTCAATAAAGAGAGCACTATTGTCTTTTTTTTTTTTTTTTTTTTTCCCTTGGCAGACTATAAAACAGCCATGACCTGTTTAGCAAGAAGTGTTTGTAAGCAAGCTCAGGAAAGCCAGTTGTGAGAATGTCAGAGCAGGGTGGTGGAGGGTGTTGCTGGGTTACCTGTAGAAAACTAGGACTGGAATGACCCAGCTGCATCACATGCGCCCACTGTCATGGTGACTTCCAGAGTGAGTGTGTAGTAATTAATTGAATGTGGAGTTCTATTTTGGGGGTTCCTTAACCTGTCTTCACTATGAAGAAGATTCTTCCTATGAGCTAAGCAGAAAAATTGTGCTGAAGTATGAGAAGGCATTTTCCTTACTGCGAGCAGAAGCAGTAGTCGTCTCCAGTTAACCTGGAGTTGCTTGTTCCCATTGCTGTTGTCTTTGAGCCTGTATATGCTCTGGAGTGAAGATACACCAAAGAAAATTGTGGTGTCAATACACCAAAGAAAAGACTTTTTAGCATGCAGAACTCCCAAATTATGTAGTCTTTGATGGTGACTTAAGCAGATCACCCTAAGGAGAAACTATTTAGAGACAGCATTCATCAGTTGTCATTTAACATCAGTGTGAATGCAAACATCTRTAGAGCTCTGTTGCAGAGCACATCACCCAGGTTGGACTAATGTGAATAACACTGTTCTTAGGCAGARGAGTGAGTTTGCTGTTCTCACTGTTTAATCTGTTGGTTTGTCCCCCAACAACCTGTGGTAAAGGATTTTGGTTCATAAGTAGTTTGTCAAATTAGGCTTGTATAGTCAGAGAAGAATGCAGTCTTGTCTCCTTCTTCCACTCCTGGCTGTTTATTCTTGTTGTCTTCTGTGCTAGCAGTCCATTTGTGTGGTCCCAGAGTACATGGAACTAAGCTGAAATTAAGAGCAATCAGATACATGTACTCTTCAGCTGCAGACAGTCCCTGTCCTGGCTGATCCCTGGAAGAGGAAGAAAGGACACAAAAGGAGAAGTGCACCAAGACTGATTCAGATTGGTTTAAACTGCATGTGAACGCACATTCTTCCCCATCCCTCTGCCGAGTTAGCAGTTTACAGTCGTTAGGCTAAACATTTTGTAAACTCTCTACAGGTGAAATTGCCATAGCAGGGTTTTTGTGCTTGCTTGCTATCTAGAACACTGGACTTCTCTATAGGTTTGAATCCATGTTTTCTAGTGTTGAGAGAAAAGATTAAATAGAATTCATGCTGTATCTTTGAAGGGGTTGAATAAAATTTAATTTTCAGTATGATAAACATTAATTTCAAAAGATGGAGCGGTCTTAAAGAAGAGATGGTATCAGACACAAAAAATTTTTCTGAGGAAGCCAGTATAAGCTTTGCTTCCCCTCCTCTCTCAAGTTCTTATTCAATATTTGGAAAGAATACCATTAATAAAAATTATGTATCTCTTTCCTCTTAAATTAGAGAAACAGTTGGTATTATACTTTTCTGCAGAAAAATATTTATGAATGTTAGATTTCTATCCTGTAAAGGTGACAGTCTTCATGTACCTAATACTTACGTTAATGATATGTTCTGACCGTAGGTGTTTTTAGCAATGGGTGGAAGATGTAAGCAATTGTACTACCTTTATTCCAAATTAAAACAATAGGAAATGATAATTTGGAGAGAAATTACATCACTCTCATCACTCTTTGATAAGGAAATTGAAGGGAATAGAAGTCAAACTTGCAAAATTTTTTTTTTTATGTGTGTGTTAAGAAGGGCCATACATTTATGGGTAGACAAGTGGAGACTTAGTGACAGTTGGGTATTAGTGCTAGTTGGAGATGGTAGAATGAGGTGTATGACATTTTCTGTTTATTATCAGAAACTCAATGCAGATATTTGGATAATGTTATCTTCCTTTCCAAGAACCAGGGTTCTCGCTTAGCTTTTATCTGTGATTCTTTCCCTGTCCCTCTTCCATGTCCTTCTAACTTAGTATTCCTTATTGTGTAGACAATCCTTCTAAATGGGATTTGGGAAATGGGATTTGACTTCAGCAAAATTCAGATCCAAGTGTATCTGATGCAAGTTTTCAGCTAGTAATAAATAATGTAGTAGGGAGTAATTTGTTTGCTTTTTCACATTCTCTTCTGATCTGAAAAATTTTGTGGCAGGGTAACCTGATCCACTGTGATAATTTTTTTTTCTTCCTATTTTCAGCTATCCGCTCAACAGCAGATTGCAAGCACTAAATCTCGTTTGTACATTTAAAGTAGTCCACTTCATGTTTTCTTAGAAATAAATGGGTAATACATTCTTCTGAAATTACAAAGAATACTTTAAATCAATTTAGAATGGTGGAAGAGGCTTTCCAATATCCTGTATGAGTATTCAAGTGAAAGAGTGTTAACTTAATCTTTTTGTTAATGCTGTGACACTTAGGTTGGTGTAACTTCTTTTCCTGGGAGAAATAGTAAGGGATTGAGACACTTTTTTAAATGAGCACATGTTATACCAGCATTTCAGAATTCAGGAATTTGTAATGGAATATGTGTTTTTACTTTTTAAATTATTTTACTGCTCTGCTTATTGAAAGATAGATGTTGCTGTAATATTAAATGAATGTTACTTCAAATTAAATCACTAAACTTAGAAATAAAATATATATAATGCTTAATCTTTGTGCTCCCATAAATACAAATGCATTTTTGAAAACATAGCAGTAATTTTATACATTTCCAATTCTGTTTCTTTGGAAGATTGTCTTTCTAGATGTGCATGAAGGGAGACAGTGAAATACTTCACTATAAGTAAGACTGCACTACTGTTTGGAAATTAGAGTATGATGTGTTCCAATACCTTCCTGCCTGGAACAGAGACGAAAATGGAGACAATAATTCAGCTTTGAGTAATTTCCATTTTGTAAATGCAGATTAATTCTGAMGTGCTCTTCCAGAACTTTACGATGACAATCCACATACATTTACACGTAGAACATGATTTGGGTAACGTTGTCATGTCTTTGTGTTCTTTGCAGAATTTCATGCCTATTTTCCTGCAATGTTGGACAATTTAAAAGACATTAAATCTTGGATTCATTCCTTTACTCACTGATTACTRGTGCAGTTTTTACATTCCTAAAAATCAAGTAGTACAAAAGGTTGTGTCACCTGATGACATACAGTAGTGGATACATGGGCTGAAACCTGCAGAGTCACTCTTTCAGTATATTCTGATATTCTTGATCCATTTTAGAATTGTACTGCCAAGGCTGCTGCCAAGTGTGTTCCCTGGAATAATTTAACATGAAGTTCCAGAAAGTATTAGTTTGTATATTAGATGTCTGTCTGCACTAATTCAGTTTTTCTTTGTTAGTACTTCTTTGGCTGTTGAGCAAATATTCTGATTTCATTTTATTTTGCTTSATGCAAGCCAAAATATTTGGATTGATAAAGTAAACTTTATTAAAAAAATCTTTTATTTCATACATTGTACATAATACAAAGTACGTATTTATATGTACACTTGCCACTGGAGAGTGATTTAGGTTTTCAGATGCGAGTAAAGTGAATGAGCTGCTTTTGTTACATTCTATATAGTAAGACAAAYTCTCTTTGGATGACAGAATAATAATAATAATATATATGAGAGAGATAGGTGAAGGTCCTGTATGACAGACTTTTTCTCTGGCAGTGTGTGTGGCATTGGTAGCATCTAGATAGCAACTCAAGTGGTAGTAGGTCAGCTTTAAATTAGTGTGATGTGTTTTTATTTGTATCTCCAGTAGCACTGATTTCAGTTCAGTAAAATTGTACTTGCTCTTTTTTGCATTAAAATAGAGAATAATCTGCCTGTTTCTGACTGGAGTAACTTGCTATCCAACAGCACTTGTTTGAACATTTGAAATGGTGTAATGAAATCCTAATTATAGTCTGACAATAAATATTAAACATAGCATTTATTATGTGGAATAAAAATTATCCATGATACTTAAGCTGGCCTCATCAAGTTTCTCTAGTTATGTGTATTGTATTTATTTAGTTGGAGTTTTGAGGAAGCAACTTAGCTTTTAAGATCTTCATAAAAATATATTTATTAAAACAAACAAACAAAAACCCAAAAGTAAACGGTAAACTTCAGGTACTTGATTCCAGACAAATCTAAATACAGTTCCAGAACTTTGCTATGTTACTGTTGTAGCTGGATATCCTTACTGTGTTTGCTCAGAATTGAACTTGGTAAAAAACCCCAAACCACTGCAGTACTTGAATGCAATCTGCAGATGGGACTTGTGTTTACAAGAAAACTCATTAGACTTAAAGGAACTGCAATGTCTTTTTTTGTTTTTTTCTGGCAGTTTCTCTTAATACAGCTTTTGTGTCCACTGAAACAGCATTCCAGCCAAGTAGTATGTGGGCACACGTCAATAGCTTAGTAAGGCCAGTGTGAATGCTTTAGCTGGGTATTCGTCTTCTAGCAGTGGTGATGCACAATATTTCTGTGAAAATAAATGCTACATTGGACTGATTAGTCATGCGGTAGTATTGGAAGATTAGGCTTATCCTTTAAGCCATGTATTTCAGAATTTCTCTTCAATTATCTTCTTAGGCTTAGGGAAGAAAAATTGATCATAAACATATAATTGATTAGAATTTCATTGGCATATGAAGTTGGTACTGTAACCTGGTGATTTGATGGAGATGCTGATATTTTATTGATAGGCATTGTGAGAATCCCACATTGTTTCTCAGAACTGAAGACCTCTTGTGGTGCCTCTTCAACTTTTGAGAACAGAACAAGGTTTCATGTGGAAAGTAACAGTAGAATTGTCAACACACAAATGACTGTCAAGAAAAACTTAAGATAGACTTTTTCTCTTTCACTTTAGTAATCCTAAATGTTACTTTTTGAAAAGAGGCTAAAAAAATGAAGGTTTTAGTATAAGAGGCTTAAAGACTTGTAAGAAAAAAACTGGGCTTTACATAATAGCTTCAGCACACTTGAAAGCAGTGAACAGACCCTTATACCACCTATGCAACTTCAAAAATTTTATTCTCTGTTCTTTAATATATTGAAGAGTTTTGTGGAATCTGAGCAAGGATCTTTCTTTAAATAGTCACTCCCTGAATATGGCTGCCACAGGCTAAGCCAGCTGAAGATGTTTTGGAAACAGGTGCAGCAATGAGTAGCCAAAGAAACTGAAGTATTCTGGGTAGATAAATTGGATAAAAGGTATGAAACAAGTAGTTTAAGTTCTTTAATTCCTTAAATTCTGAAAAGTCACCAAACTGAATACTAACTGCTTATATATTGGTCTTATTCCCTATATTACTACAGTGGCGCTTACACTTTGTGTAGCATACATTTAAAATATGTCTTTGTAATTATGCAGCACTTGATAAATCTCCTCTAAACTTGTCTTCAACTGGGTATTTCTGTTTTCTTAATATATGTTTTATTTTTAATGCTTGCATGCTTGGTTTGCTATGGGTATTTTCTGATGGGAAATTCTTGAAAGGATTTTCGAAAAGTAGGACTTATTTGAACAGGAAAAGCTTGCACCACTGTTTTGAATAGTTGCCATATTGACTAAACTTTGCCTTTTCCCCCCAAACCTCATTTCACAAACTTAAGTATTGAACTCTTGCATATAGGTAGAGAACAACTCTGCAAGGTGAATGCTGTTGTGGAGAGAAATAAGAAAAATTGATAATTTCTCTTTCTTTTAATACCCTTGCTACTGACCATGCAAGAGTATTTGGCCAGTAGTATTCTCCAAAAATTCATTGAGATGGGAGAGAAGCTTGCTTGTGTGCTTATGTTTACTAGATTTCTATAAGTTAGGAATTTTGTTCCTGCAAGTTAGGAAACTTGTAAAATTAGCTCATAGAAGAATATTTTTAAAGAAACACTGTAGTTTTTATGATAAAAAAGAGAAAAAATAAAATCTGTGGACTTGAAATTTCAGTCCTCACTTTTTTTTTTAACCCATATGCAATTTTACTGAGTTATGTATATCTTCCTCCAGAAGACATAGTCCTGGCATTTATTTCTATTAATCTGGGGAAAGTGGAATATACAAATAAGTTGTTAGTTTTTTCAACTTGGGGAGTGAGGGAAAGACAATTTAATTAATAGTTTGAGGAACTATTTGAAAGAAAAGTGTATTGTAGAAAATAATGTTTATATTTTCCTGGAAGAAGATTACATTAGTGAAAATCAAGTTTATTCAGTATTGGAAGTTTATTCAGTAGTAGAAGTAGTCTGTTTGTCAGCATGAGTTATAATTTACTGCAGTTTTCCTGGGTAAATTATTCACTGTACTAATTTGTGTGCTGCCCTAGCTAACCAGTGCCCAGCTTAGTTAAGACATCTGCGTTCTGCAAGGATGTGGGTATCTTACATGACAGCAGTGGCCCAATAGGTGCTGGTAAGAAACATGAGTTTTAACAGAAAATAATAGGGTTTTTTTCCTCTTCCAGGCACAGATAATTAGTTATGTGATTATAATTGGTTGTATAGCTACAGTGTTAACCAGTCTACTGTCTGCTCTTCTTGACTGGAAGCTGTCTTTACTCTTAAGCAACCATTTTAGAGAAATGGCAGACCGAATTTAATTTGAATTGGTTTCTGTGCTGCTCGGATGCTTCTACATAGTGTGACTGTGTGTATAGTAGTGCTAAAACTTCACTTCTCTTTAACCTTATTTGTGTCTTGTCTCCAAAAACTGCCTTCTCATTGTCTTTAATGTAGTGCTGTGGCTTCTGTGGCCTGTTTCTAAGGAGATTTTAAGATACATATTAAGCAAGCTTGTTGTTAATGGGCCTGTTCATTATTCAGGGACCTATAGCTCTGTTACAATGTTAGGGGGAAATCAGAACATTGAAAAACTTTGGCTAATGTAACTCTTCTTATGTAATTGTATTTATTTGCATATGTATCATCACCTTTTTCTTTGCACATGCAATAGTTGTAGATGCTTTAAATTTTTATGGAGTTTTTTTCCCCTTTTTTTTTTACTGGGAGAGGAAGCTGAAGAATTTTTTTACTATTTTGAATGGTGTAATATCTTTCTGTAAAGACAGATCTGCACATCCCTATAAAAGAAAGATAGTCTGGAGATAGGTATTTGTATTGTAGTATAATTTACAGGCAGTTTGAATATTGTAGGACTGTACTCCAGATGTTAGAAATATACAGCCTCTGTGTGGACTAAAGCTGAAGTACTATTGATGTTTTTCATGTATGTAGTTATTGTATGCTATTTGTATCTTTGCTAATGTGATGTAAAATAATCGTTTATTAGGAAGAAGAATGTTATTCACAGGAAGCTTGGAGAGAAAAACGAATATTTGATAAGTGTAAAAGGGAAAAAAACATAGGAAAGGGTAATCTGCAGGACACTGAAAAATATATCTAGAATGTATCATGCCAATGACATTGCAAAGAGACCAGTATAGATATACCTGTAAAGGATAATACTTATAATTTTTACTTTCAAAAACTTACGCTGCAAGGGTAATAGTGATCAAGTTTACACTTACTCATATGCACACACACAAACATATATGTATATATTTTAATACCTAGAAATTGCCTACAGTGCTTTAAAAGGTTTGGTTAGTTGGCTAGCTTGCCTTTGAATTTCATTACAATTATGTTCTATTAGATGTTTCAAATGCATAATTGTGGCATAGGGTATTCCAGGAAAGCCAAATATAAGGGCTTGCTATTTTTAAGCCAAAATATTGCACTCTCAGTGTGTTAGTTGTTTTATCCGATTGAGATGTGTTTTGTTAGCTCTTGTGTAATCTTTTCACTTGGAGACTGAAGAAGAGCATAGCAGGTTACTGGTGAGGAATAAATGGCTGGTTTAGACCAGGAATGAAGATCTGTCACAATGTTCCAAATAAGGATTCGCTTACACTAAAACCTAAGGAAAAGTGTAGGGATTAGTGTGTATCTAGTTGAATTCAAACATTGTCCAAACCCCAAAACAAGTGAAACATATTTTGAGTTTGGCTAGTTTGCAAAATGAGAGTCTTAAAAGTTATTGCTGGCACTGACCTAGAAGGGAAGACAGACTGTTGGTCTGTGCATGCTAAGTCTCCTGAAGCCAGGGGAGAAATTTGAGGATAGTTTTTCAGAGCAAGTCGCTGGAAAGCAGAGGAAAGCCTGGTTTGAAGGTTCTAAAGTGCATCTTCAGGTTCTGTTACTTGTGTTTATAACTTGGTGAATCTGAGCCTTGCACTTTGTCTGAAATGAAAACAACCGTTCAGGAAAGCCAGGAGAAAAACAAAAGGCAAGATGGTAGAGAGAACAGAAGTTTTTTCCTGTATGTAAGGTTTCTTTGTGCTGTATGCTTTTAATTTAATATAGTCTGAAATAGGGACTCAGATGACTGTATCTCCACTAAGTCTGAATTTATCAGAAGAAATTAGATGCCAGAGATGTAATTGAATGAAATTATCTTTGCAGTGATATTGAACCTTCCTTTAGGTAATGTTTTTAATAGCAATGTCAGGCTCTGTGAAGAAGGGAGAAAGTCTGCACATATGCACACTCATGTAACTGTATTGCATCTGTGAGTGCATATGCTGTGTCAAACAGTGCTAATGGGATCCCCAGGTTAAATCCACGCAAGACCATGAGACCACTGAAAGCGTGTTTTCTCATATTTTGATCTCTTTGCCAGTGTGGTGTAACCTGAAAGAGGTGTTCTGGATTCAAGTGTGTTTAGTGTCTGCCATTGCTGTTAAACTCAGTGGAGTTACCCTGTGCAAGGTAGTCTTGCGATTTGTGAGCAATCTCGTTTGTCCAGCTCTATGGGTCTCATTAATTTTCTTGTTCTGCTGTAGATCTGTGCCCCTTGAAGGACTTTTAAAGACTGTCTCAGCAGTGGATCACCATCTTGGTACAAGTTATCTGTAGTCTAGTCACGTTAAATATCACATTTTTCAGGAATGTCAAACCAAGCAGTGTTTTTTGACAAGAGTGATCCCATTTATAAATGGAATTAAGCAAAGTGTCTATTTTGTGGGAAATTCTGAAATTTTTGAAATTAATCTTGAAATTAGTTCTCAGTTTACAGTTGGACTTCTTATTTTACAAAAACAGATTAATTAAAAAAATGTGTTGTTCTGTGACGTAGTTTACAACTAGTTTACCACTGGTGCTTTGCTAGTTCTCTATAAAAATCAACAGACAATCTGTTCCTAGAGAATGCTCAGTTAAATCATTTAATACCTGCTTTGTTTGCAAATAATGTGTACTGGATATAAAACTTAACATTAACTGGTTTTTTGAGTGCTATCCAAGTAGATTAGACTTTGAATACAAACTTGTTTTTGACCTTGCGTATACTCCAGTGCTGAAGTGCTTTCAGCCAGTTTAAAGCCACTTCAGGGTTCTAGTGGAGATGTTTGACTGAAAGCTGTGTTTGACACCCATTTGAAGAAGAGACAGTTAGCTTGACTATTAAGTTATTCAAGAAAAAAAAAAGGTACTATGGTAAATGTCATCTTCCTCATCCTAGCTAGGGGCCTCATACCTTCAATTTTTGGAATTTGGGAAAAAAGAAATTAAAGATCTAGAGTGTGCAATGAAAAGGTAAATATAGAAAATGCTATCAAACACCCACAGGAAGTGGTGGGGAAAAGAGGAGGATTATTTTCTAAGCTTTGAAATTTCTGTGGTTTCTTTACGAGAACCTTACAAGTTCTAAATTATTTTGGAGTACTACTTCATGTTGTAGTTTGAGGCAGGCTGCCAATTTGTCCATTGATTTATCCTCATCTACTTTGTTAACTCTGGTGTGCGATCTTACAGCGAAATGATACAACGTACTAAAGTGAAAGCAAACTTATTTAGCAAAAGTAACAGAAACAAGTAGCTGTATGTCGAATTGGTGACTTGGAGCACTTTAGCTCTTAATCAAAGGTGTATCAGAACAGATGCAAAAGGAAGGATGGACAAGGAGAGGCATCATTCATGTGGATTTGAGTTTGGAGGGCCAAAGCTTTCCCCTTCTACACTTGTAAGTTGTTAATTTAACTCACAAAAGAAATATGAAGGAACACACCTTCTATTTTAACTGCTGGTGGTGAGCATCTAGCAGTACACACCTCCTCCCCACCCTTCCCAGGTTGAGAAATTAAGAACTACTGTTGGTAGTAGGTAGTGTCTGTCACCAACTTTGATTGTTTAAACCCATTTTACTGGATTTATTTTTGATGGATACATTTTTTTTGTTGTTTTCTGCAGGTACACAGAGATTTTAGAGTATTTATCTTAGCATTCCTGCCTTTCTTGGAGGAGTGAACAGGTTCAASCGTTTTTACTAGACTGATTTTTTGACTTTGTATAATGGTCAAAACTCCATCCTGATGATAATTTGAAGTTATCGGGAAAAACAAATAAATTGGTGACTTGCATTTAGAAGAGTTCTATTTGATGAGATTTCTACCRTAAAGAAGCCATATACTTTTGTACCAGTTAGGTTTTAAAACACTTATATTTTTAGAAGTTTCCTGTCAGTTCTGTAGCATTCAGATGTTTTGCTTCTTGCCCTTTGTCAGCTTATACAGTTCTACACACAACATTCATATTTTGATTCTTATACAGGTACTTGTGTATTCCAGTTGCAAATACAGCAGAAATTGTGTTAGTAATTTCTCATTTAAAATTCTTTTTTCTTTAGTCCCCATTTTTCTTCTTCCCCTCCTGAATTTAACTAAAAGGCCTATTGCATCTGTTCCTTTGCAGAGATAAAGCATTGTGAATATTGCCATTTTGGAAATCTAATGAGCAACTGTATTAAATACAAGCTAAGTTACCAGATTTTTTGTAAGCATTAAGAAAAATGCATTATGAAATTCTAATCCATTATAATGGGATGTCTTTGAGGCTAAAAACCCCRTAGGTGTAATAGCCACAAGATTGCAGGATTTCAGAGCAATGAATATAAGTACAAGGGAGCCAGCTTTGGCCTACATAATTTGTGGAGAGGAAGTGGGGACTGACTGCAACAGTTGAGCTTTTAAAACTAAAGAAGTGAACAGATTGTTGCTGAGTGGAGTTGTGTATGGAGTATTTTTAAAATTAGTATTATGGTAAGTAAGTTGAGCTCTAACCAGAGATGAAACCATGTGCATACTTCCTGTCTGTCTGAGACATCGCACAAGTGCCTGGGGGTGGCAAAATGAGTTTTGACACACATCAGCACAAATCAGAAGTGGTAAAGCTGGTATTTCTTCGACTGAGTGATTTTTCTGATTACTTTGATTGGCTGTTTTGTGTATGGGGCAATTCACAGAATCTTGAAAAGCACAGGTAATTCTTTAGAAGACTTTGTGTTCTATTGCTGCCTTGTATCACAATATTTTGTTTTAACTGTGGGAGTTCCGTGTTGATTCAGAATTTGAGTGTGAGTACCTATAGCCATATTAGGCCTAGTTTGAACTGCTACCTCAAATATTGCTTGATCATCCTTTTAATGTGTATTTAGTAAGACTGTTGATTTAAAGCCTCAAAGAGATGGAGTATTTTAATCAATCCTTACCATCTCTTCAAGCAACTAGTTACACAGTATATTAATGTAGGTTTTTTTAAACCTAAAAWGTCTGTTCATCCTGAAGCTATGGGATTTTTAATGCCGTAGACTATAAGATTAAAGATCCCTGCAATATTGCTTTTTTGCTGTGCAGTCAAAGAGCATTTAAGTCTGACACTATAGGCCAAATACAGTGAAGGACTGTAGTGAACTTGCATGTGTTTGTGATACTTCTCAGTGTGAGTGATGGCACTGTAGAAGTCTCCTTTGTRTTATAAACATGTGGGCATGTGGCACTGGGCGCTCTCTCTGCTGGGCAGGAAGAGAATTTATAAGACTACTTTATGAAGTAGGGTAGATTCTGTTGGATGGTTAGGACAGAACCTATCTGCAAGCACTTACGACTTGTTCAGGCATCTCATTTCCATTAAGGTGCTTCAKGTAGTGGATTTGCAGTACTCCAGACCCTCTGGAGGAGTGAGGTGGGTGCTTTATTCAATGCACCAAGACTCCCAGCACATTGAAAACTTTGCTGCCTTCTCGCTGAAGGTTTTAGTGTCTGAGGCTGAAGGCAGCCAACAGGCTGAGCTGGGGAGCCATCAACAGTCAACACATTTGCTAGGGTTTCATGGTTTGATGTGGGCCACATTAATAGTTCACTGCCTTTGAAAATGGAACATGCTGCATGCTATGCACTCCTCCCGAGGGGGGCAGTTCTTGGAAAAATAGCCAAAAAATAAATGGAACATGAGGCAATGTTATACTTCTGCCAAAAAGGCAAGTGCCATGCTGGAATGTTAAAGTATTACTTGAAAATTGTGTGAAATTATATTTGCTTCTCTTGCAATTAATKAGGCCATACCTATGTCCATTTTTAGGCACCAACAAGAAGAAATATGTGAGGTAATTAAATCAAACTCCAGAGGGACAGTTAAAAATACAAGGCCTATAGGTAAATAAAAAAAATATATAAAAATTTGTACTTACAGGTAAAATTTACACCGTAAGTTGTTTTGTTTTTTTCTTTTTGAGATGGGATTACTCTAAGGAGTTGCATCTCTTAAAAGCTGCAAAGCAGAAGTACACTTGTCTCTATTTGCAGTATTGATAAGAGAAGAAATAACAATAGCAAGGAATGTTTAGATGAGATGTCATAGAAAAGCCTGTAAACACTGCAGAGTGTGTGGAATATTCACTCCTAAATTTAAGAATAGATATTACAGAAACCTGTTACRAATAATACACCTAAAATGGTCCTGCTGAGAGGAACGACCTTGATAACCTTTTATGTGTAATTAAGTTTTTGTTTTTCCCAGGAATCTCATCCATTGTAATTTAATATTTGATAAAGTGCTTAGATTAAGTTATTTCAGTCTCTTTGTAGGTATTTTCTAAACTAATTTTCATAGTTCTTTCTCAATGTCTTGTCCCTGGCCAGCAGTTTTACATTGAATTACTATGCAGCAATGAGGAAGCATAGCAGAGTTAAAATCCTCTCTCATGTCTAAAATTTCTTGTGTTGCTGTGTGACATTAGCCATTTTATACTACCATTCTTTTGGTAGACTCTGGTTTACAGTTGACTCTTTGCTACAAAGTCATTTTGTCTCCAGAACCGTCCTTAGTTCCTGAATGCTTGGATTTGTGCATAGCCTTGATGTGCAGATTGGGTGTGCTTAACTTACTAAATAATGTGTCTTTAGGAGGGATTGAGTCTCAGTAAGAAAAATTCTGTATCTRTATTTTTTGTTTTGTATTGTTTGACAGTTGTGTATAGGTTTGACATTACTTTCGGTACTTCCCCCGTCATTCTCCTAGCTAGGAACAGTGGCAAAAACCAAATTCAAAGGCTACACATGATTTTTTACCAGACTAATGATGTAATTTAATGTGTTATTCTGTTATAATTTTAATGTGGTGTTCTAAAAAGTACTTTATATTAAATTACACATCAGCTACAGTCATGATTTCATAGAAGTATACAAAAGAACATCTTAAAAGAAATGCTTAAAATTTTGGAATATAATTTTATCAGTACATATTTAAACATCGTCAGACTAGTAAAATCATAGCTGTAGCTAGTGAATTGACTGGGGTCAGTGTTTGAGAAATCTCATTCTGCTGGGGGATTTTGAATTAGTATGTCATCCCTTCAGCTTTCCCTTTCTGTTCTAACCTTGGAACAAAAATAACTCCTCCCCCTTTTCCTTCCTCATAATTAGTTTAGAAAGCATTGTACAAAGTATGGAAGTAAACCAAGGCAAGAAATTTTATTTTGTATTTTCAGAAAAAGGAGTCATAGTTTAGGGTTTGGGTTTTTGGGTGTTGGTTTTGTTTGAGTTTTGGTGGTGGTTTTTTTTAAGGTTCAGTTTTTCAACTTAGCATGAATTTGCTTCTGAAGTTTTACACAATAGAAAATACATCTAAAAATCGATTATAATAAACAGAATCTTAATATGCCACAATTTCAGTGAAAGAAACCCCAACATTCTTAGATAATTACCTGATTTTAATTTCTATTAACTATTCCTGTGCCTGCTATCAGTTTTAGTATCTAAAAATATTGTTATGTTTTTCTGTCAACCAAAATGCCAGTATTATCAGTTACCTGGAATACGGACAATAAATTTCATATATATAGATTTTCCTGTTCTGTATACTGTTATACTGAATTAACTGTACAACTAATTTCTTAAAAAGAAAACAATCATTAAATTGTCTTTGACTGGAGATAGAAATAATGCCAAAGAATTATCTAATTGTTTTAAAACCAGATTTATTTGTTTGTTTTTCCCTTGAGATTTCATTAACTCTTGATTTTTCAGACTTTACATAGTCTCTTAGTCACTTCATAATTTTGCTCAGGAACAGCCTGGACTGGTTTGTTTAGTTAAACTATCAAATGATCTTTGTTTTTGTTCCAATCCATTTGGAACACGAGCATATCATTATTATATCATTCTTTTCAGTGCTCTGAAATGTCTCAAGTTTTTCATAGCAGCATCTCTAGACAGAACTGTGGGACATTTTTTAAAATGTGGCAAGTTTTCCAGACCTAATAATTTAAATAATGCTCCTCAGCATTATCTGAAGCTTTTAGGTGGAAAAAGTGTGTTKGTCAATGTAAAGACTGAATTTAACTTACTTTAGATTGCTAGGTATCAAGGACATAGTTTTTGCTAAATTATTTTACCCTCTAATAACAAACGTTACTGATTGCTTCCCTTTTTTTGACTTACAGTTCTCCATACTTGAATGAATTTTGATTCTTGTACTAAACACAGGAAATGTGAAAGAAAGAAGTCTTTCAAGTATTTGTGATTAAAAGAGAAGTCTTCATTGAGAAGCTCCTTATTTCAAATTAATTGTTACTTTTGTATCTCTACGTATRTAGAAACTTAATGTTCAGACTTGAAATGTACAAAAAAGTCTGRCCAAAATTAATGAAGTTGCACCATTTTATACTACTAAACTATAATGTTAAATAGTTTGAATATTTAGTTAAACCTTACAGGAAAAAAATTGGCATCTTGTAGCTATGGCAATAATTGACTTCAATAAAGATTTTATATTTAGGGGGATAAACAGCGGGAGTAGGCATTCAAAGTATCTTTTCTTCATGTAGTCTTTCAGCAATACAGAACAAGAGACCTACAGAAGGAATTGTAAAGAATTGGCATTATTTTTAGAGAGCTTGATCAGCGGTTCTGGAGTATTTTTATTAAATAAAACATTTTATAGAGTGGTATGCTATACTGATAGAAGGAATATAGRTTTCCATTCTTAGGTCTGAAAGTACTAGAGAGAAACATCAAATGCCTGCTTGCCTTTGACTAAGGTGTGCTTTACCCCCATTCTGCAGACTTGAAAGTTGGTACCTGCCTGCTGGGCCACATCATGGTGCAGCAAGTCTGTGTCCAAATTAGGAATAGAATTAGAATTCAGTGGGTTTTATTCAGTATGGTAGGGTGAAAAAAAAATCTAAATACTGTAATTTTTTTAAAGCATAGTCACCTTTCTGGATTTGCTATTTTGAATAGGAAATGAGGTAATTACAGTTTAGATGTTTGGAAATTAYACTACTCAGTAAATTTCTGGATGGAGAATTGAGTTGCTCTTTGGCAGTGATTAGGATAGACTAACATCTAAAATCTTTGAATTATTATTTCTCATTTTGTTAGTAGAGTTAAAATATTTTTATAATTTTATTCATCAACTTAGCATAGTTCCATAAAAATTCAACTTTATACAGATAAATGAAAATAAGGAAAATCCACTTTGCATTTAATACAGATATAATAAATAAAAGAAGTGTTACTTGTGATTACTGAATGGAATTTCTTGTTTTGGGTCTCTTGGTCCTTTATGGTCTTAGAAACTGTAAATCCTTTCCAAAGCTTATTTTTATTTGGAGAGGAAAATCAGCTTTTGAACCCTTTCAAGTCATTAAGAACTTTAAACAAGTTTGGCATTGGACTGATCAAAATGAAAAATTTGGAATAAAATATCCGCTTTGTACCTGTAGAGAAGGCTAAAGCTGTCAAAAGTTGGTTTAATGCTTCCAGACATCTGTGCACTAGGTTCTGGTAACTCCCAGCTTGGTCGAGGGGATGGGCAACAATGACTTTTTGTCATAGTTAGATGCTGTATAATGYTTGTTTACAAGATGGGTGAAGTGTTACTTGGAAGTTCGTGTAGACTTGAAATTGAAACTGGAAATAGGTTTCGTTACAAGAAGCCCCCTCTCCCCCTTTTAAGTTTTAAATGTTTGGTTTGGTCAGGATGTTTCCTACCATAATTTTGATTTGTGGGCAAATATTGAAAAAATTGAATCATTTTCCTTCATAATTTTCAAAATTAATAGTTTGGCCTTTCTCTGAAATGTACAACAGTAACAAAACCAAAAGTCAAAATCTGATTTTTCAGCCGGAAGACAATTTGCTCAAAGCACCCTCTTACACTTGGGTTTTCATGTAATAGCCCTTTCATGTGGAAAACATCAGTGCCTTTTATTGTATTTTGTAGTTTGCAAGTTTCAGAAAAATTCGTCCTGTTTCCTGTTGTGGTGTTCTCATTTCTGGAAGGTGGATGATGGGCCAATGGATTTACTTTTTAAAAAGGAGTTTTTTATCTTCTGGGCTTCAATTTTTGTTTCAGATACATTTGCCTCTGAAGAGTTGTGTGCCTTGGTGACGTGGTTTGTAGAAAGGTTTTAGAAATTTCTTCCCTTTGTCGCTATGAAAATACATGAGCAAAGTATTTGAAATCAACTATAAATATATTATTATCTGCCAAATTGGGTATATTAAAGTGTTACAATAATAGTTTTTCCTGAAGATGTCTGCTATTACTATAAAGTTGAGCATCCGCCGAACTACAGCAGGTTGAGCTGTAAGCAAAATCTTGCACTCTTAATTATACTGTGATTTGGCTTATTAAAAGATTGATTCTGCAGTGTGTAGGCGGATCTCTGCTCTTGGGTGGAACTTAACTGCAGTTTGAAAGTATTTAAGGTAATAATCTGTAAGTTAAGTATCTTAGTATTTGGGGAGACAATTTTTAATGGCTTTCTTTGTGTCTTTTTCACCTGTGTCATGAAGACAGTTCTTCAGAACTTGTCCAGATGTTGGATTTACTCGTTTAAAAAAAAAAAAAAAAGCTATTTTTGAAAATGGAGACTTTACAAGTCTTTATTGCCCCAAAAGTTTCTGAAAACTTATTGAATGACTTTGAGGTGGGTGCTAATTCTGCAGGATGCAAAGAGAATTTAGGTTACCAGCTATGTGAATTTTTTGCCCTTCATTAGAAGACTTAAAGATTTGGCTTGATTTTGGATTGATGTAGTGGGGTGTTATTGGTCGGTTTTCCCACTCATTTGTAGGACTGGGATGACTGTGGGTGGAATAGTCAAGTATGTGTGTAATGATTCCACTTGCAAACTCTGTTTCCATCTTAAATTATGGACGATAGGCAAAGAATGAGAAAACACTTCCCTTGGAAAAATAATTTCAAAATACCATAGGCAGTAGGAAAAAAGTTTTGCCACTGCTCTTCATGCTTACTATGGAGGAGAAAAAAAAAATCAGATTTTGAGCCTTGTGATGTTTCTTTTTGAAACTCAGTAATTAATTTGGATGCCAGGTAAGGTCAGGGGGAGAGAGTCTTTAACAAGTTTTTTCTGAACCTTGATTATTGAAATTAAACAAATGTTAAATTTTCAAAACCAGCCCTTCCTTTTCACTWGTTGTGGGATTGTTGGAGTGGTTTTTGCTTGTTGGAAATGTTTCACTAGTTTCTTTACTCAAGAGTCTTGTAGAGTAGATAAACGCTGAATTTTGAATGTTTAATGCAAATTGAAATCTCTTCAAACTTCATATATATGAAAGAGTGAGGGAAGATTTTCTCTTTGTATATTAATCCAAAAGCTGTCCCACAGGCTTCCCTAGTAACCATGTCTGCTGTGTTTCTAGATTGAATACTTAATCTTGTTTTCATGTGGTTTACTTGGAACATCCTGTGCATGCTGCAGAGGAATAGAGATTAGGAGATAGAAATAATACATTCACACACCCCATATTAGATGTGCTAAAGCACAATGTAAAGCAATTTTATCAGCTGCTCTATGGCATGACAGACTTTACAAAGGAATTTGAATATAGTAATGCAGCACAGTTTAAAGAAGAGGTGTGAGGATGATTTCATCCCACGTAGATGGAAAAATATATAAGTGTGTAAAAAAATGCTGGAAAACCGACTTCACAGCTTTAAAATGTATGTAAAAGCATGATGCTACCATTTTAGATTGCAGAGTTAAAATGTGTATTCCATAGTGCTCTGGAGAGGCCCGTGTGTTTCTTCCSTCTGACATGGAAGACCAGAACTATTAATACCGATGTAAATGTCCAAATTCAGAAGATGGGCAGGTTGTTTTATGGTGTGGGCATCTAGCCATTTATCAATCCTTCCAGGTATAATCAGCTCGAAGGCTGGAGCAGAACCCTTCCAGCAGCCTGCTTTGCCTGCCAAAGAAAATCCAACCTCTGAATTGGTGGAAATTGCTGACTGGTCACCTAGAGACTGCTCCTTATTTAAGTGGTAAACCAGCTTTTCAGCTGCGGCAGCCTGTGCTGCGACTCCCGACCGCCCACAGCAGTTGTGAATCGAGATAGCAGAGAAACTATTCATCTTATTCCCATTAATAAAACAAAATTAAGTGCTAGTAGTAGCATGGCGGTTGTCCATTGGTTTGGATTTCCTAATGGAAAGTGCAAAACTGCAGGAAGTTATTTTCTTTTTATCCCTTCTTGCTCACCCAAGACAGCGCCGGAAATTTTTTAATAGTAATTTGGGTGATGATTTAGGATATTCAACGCCAGGCGCATTCCAGCGGCGTTCCGGAGGAGCTGCACTGCAGGGGCGCGGGCAGCGCTCGCGCGTTTTCCCAGCCGGATTCCGGGAGCTGGCGCTGCCGGTGCTCCGTGCCCGACTCCAGCAGCGGCAGGCTCCCGGGAAGCCCTGCGTGCAGATTTACCCGGCAATCGCCTTAAGGGGACAAATTTAGTTTACGGCAATCCGCGCTTAATCTGCCGAAGCCCTGGGCGCCTTCGGGGAGAGGGCGCGGGCGGGCGGCAGCGCTCGGGGCTGGCTCGGGCAGCCAGAAACTTCTGGCAGCTTCCCGGCTCCGGCGCCTCCCCTTAAAGCGCCAGGTCCCCGGAGGAACGCTGGTGCTCTTCTGCCGACCCCGATGAGCTAAACGAGTCACCCGGGCTCCGTCTTTCTCTGGCGGCCTCGCCGAAGCCGGAGCGTCCACCCGGCTGTCCGCGGCTCCTCGGGGCGCTGGGAGCGCTCAGCGCCCCACTGCAGAGAATGCTGGGGAAGGGCTCGCCCCCATCTCTTCCGAAAAGAGCCCTTCCGTGCCCCTCGCCTGGCTGCGGCCCCACGCTCCCGCGGGGTACAGCCCTCCCCTGGTACCCGTGGGGCGACGGGTGTCCGTCTCCCGGTGTCACCCGGCAGAGCCGGCCCCCCTTCTGGTAGCCTGGCCTCGGTCATTCAGGCGAACAAAATAGTGATCCCTCTTGGAAGCGCTTCCTTGGGGAGTGGTTTCCATGAGGATCTTCAACGCCAGTCTTCTGGCAGTAGTAAAACAACCAAACG